>OZ004704.1:42402828-43602828 GCA_963924515.1 Vespertilio murinus
GAAAGTTTACAAGTTTGTAGAAGCATTAGTGGAAGAGGGAATTAGGAGATCTGGAGAAAAGCACAGTAAGGTGTGATTAAAGTATACTGAATTGTAGAAGTATTAGAGTTGGATGATATATCTATATCTATATCTATATCTATATCTATATCTATATCTATATCTATATCTATATCTATATCCATATCTATATCCATATCTATATCATTTAAAGTATATATATTTTAAATCAAGCATATATATATATTTAAAATAGAAATGTTTTATTCAATATTGGACCTTTTTTCCCTGGTCCCAGAAATAGTCAAGAATGTTAGACCATTGAATTTACAAGCCCTTTATAGTCTTGTTACTTTGTATAGTTTTTATTTTATATAATTGATTTCATACTGTACATGCTATTCACAACTTATTTATTTTGTCCTTAATAATAATGCTTATAGTTTTAGTTTAAGTATGATTCTTGCAAATGATTTTGGTACCAAGTTAAGATGAAAGCTCCTTTTGTATCTGGGAATGTTACAATCCACACCCTCCCCCATCCACACCGAACCCCACTCATGCTGATTGTATTAAATACTTTCCCCTTTGTTGGAATCATCTCAAAGGGGGCACAGAGCCTGGGAGGGGAGAAATGGAGATGGAGTGGCTTGTTTAGGGTCTCAGAGGCAGACATAGAAGATTTTTTAATAGTTTTAAACTTTATTATTAGATTTAGGTTATTACATTTTATTTTTATATACAGCAAACATAAGCTTATTCTGTCAAATGCCTTAAAAAGTTTTTAAACTCTTACTCTCAATTCTGCCCCAGACTGTGGACCACATGTTGAATAAGTATGCTCTAGTCTAGACTGGCCTGAAGTTTTATCTAGTTTTGAATTCTGAATCTTACAATCCAATCACTTCACCCCCTATTTAAAAACTTGAAAAACTATTTGATTTGACTTTCAAAACATGTACAAGTGTCCCCAACATACTTTTATCAAGTTTATTGAGGTATAACTTATATACAACCAACTACATACATTTAAAGTGTGTAAGAAAAACCTACATTTATCTTCAAAATATATCCAAGTGATCACCACTTCTCACAATATTCAAAGCCAACACTGGAGCCAAGCTACTGTTCTTCTTTCCCCTGAACTACCCACGGCTTTGCCTTGTGTTCTGCCTTCTTCATTCTGCAGGCAGAGTGAGCCTTTAGAACTCTGAGTCCCTTCGGGCTACTTCTCCAGCACACCCTCCAACAACTCTGCATCTAACTGAACCTAGAATCCCAATGTCTTACTCTGATTTAGGAGGTACCACGTGATCTGGCTCCTCCTCTGTGATTTTTATCTCCAAAGCACCTTCCCTCTCACTCAGATCCAGTCATCCTTCAAACATCCACCATCCCCAAACTTCCCCCATATACTCAAACTTTCTCACATACTCAAACATCCCTCCAAGACACTCAAACATCCCACACACTCAAACATCCCCCCACACACTCAAACATCCCACACACACTCTAACATCCCACAAACTCAAACATCCCCCACACACTCAAACATCCCCACACACTCAAACATCCCACAAACTCAAACATCCCCCCCCACACTCAAAACATCCCCCACACAATCAAACATCCTACACACACTCAAACATCCCCCACACACTCAAACATCCCACACACACTCAAACATCCCACAAACTCAAACATCCCACAAACTCAAAACATCCCCCCACACACTCAAACATCCCCCACACAATCAAACATCCTACACACACTCAAACATCCCCCCAACACACTCAAACATCCCACACACTCAAACATCCCACACGCTCAAACAAACCCTCCACACACTCAAACAATCCCCCAAACACTCAAACATGCCCCCACACTCAAACATACCCCCACACTCAAACATACACCACACACTCAAACATCCTACACACACTCAAACATCCCCCACCACACTCAAACATCCCCCCACACACTTAAACATCCCCCCACACTCAAACATCCCCCACACTCAAACATCCCCCCATACTCAAACATTCCCCCACAATCAAACATCCCCCCACACTCAAACATCCCACACAATCAAATATCCTATATGGGAACCCCTTTCATGTCCCGCACGGTTCAGGGTTCTGGAGAAGGGCTGCATGCAAATTAAAAAGAGACTAGAAGAAATTTAATTTGGCGATATGGGGGGCCAGGCAGGAGCCCACCTCTAGTGGGAGGACTGCCACTTGGTTCTGGCTTTGCTATCCCTTTTATTTTTTTCCTAATTTTTTATTAAGGTATTATATATGTACATACCTTACCAATCCCCATCCCACCCCCACTCCCATACATGCCCTCCCTACCCTGAGTTTTTCATCCATTGGTTATGCTTATATGCATGCATACAAGTCCTTCGGTTGATCTCTTATCTCCCCCATATATCCTTACCCTCCCTGCTGTAATTTGACAGTCTGTTTCTTTTACTGTCTCTGTACCTATCCTTTTGTTCATCAGTTTATAATATTCCTTATTATTCATAAGTGAGTGAGATCATGTGGTGTTTTTCTTTCATTGAATGGCTTAATTCACTCAGCATCATGTTCTCCAATTCCATACAGGTCACTGCAAATGATAAGAATTCCTTCTTTTTTATGGCAACATAGTATTCCATTGTGTAGATGTACCATAGTTTTTTTGATCCAATCATCTGATGACGGGCACCTAGGCTGTTTCCAAATCCTAGCTATTGTAAATTGTGCTGCTATGAACATAGGAGTGCATATATTCTGTTTTGATTCGTGTTTCTAGTTTCTTAGGATATATTCCTAGTAGTGGGATTACTGGGTCAAATGGGAGTTTCATTTTCAGTATTTTGAGGAAACTTCATACTGTTCTCCACAGTGGTTGCACCACTCTGCATTCCCACCAGCAGTGCATGAGGGTTCCTTCCTTTTTCTCTGCATCCTCACCAGAACTTGTTGTTTGCTGATTTGTTGATGGTACCCATTTGATAGATATGAGGTGGTACCTCATTGTCTATTAGATTTGCATCTCTCAGATAATTAGAGACTTTGAGCATGTTTTCATGTGCCTTTTGGCATTCCTTCTGTCTTCTCTTGAAAAGATTCTATTTAGGTCCATTGCCCATTTTTTACTTGGATCATTTATCTTCCTTTTATTAAGTTGTATAATCTTTCTGTAGATGTTGGAGAATAAGCCTTTATCAGTGATAACATTTGCAAATATGTTCTCCCATACAGTGGGTTTTCTTGTTGTTTTGTTGATGGTTTCTTTTGCTGTGTAAAAGCTTTTTATTTTTATGTAGTCCCATTTGTTTATTTTCTCTTTAGCTTCCATTGCCCTAGGGTTAGTATCAGTGAAGAAGTTCTTTTGGCATATGTCTAAGATTTTGCTGCCTGTGGATGCCTCTAGTATTTTTATGGTTTCCCGTCTTATGTTTAAGTCCTGTACCCACTTCTAGTTTATTTTTGTGTATGGTGTAAGTTGGTGATCTAGTTTCATTCTTTTGCATGTATCTGTCCAATTTTCCCAACACCATTTATTGAAGAAACTGTCTTGACTCCATTGTATGCTCGTGCCTCCTTTGTCAAATATTAATTGAGCATAGTGATTTGGGTTGATATCTGGATCCTCTATTCTATTCCACTGATTTGTATGTCTGTTCTTGTGCCAGTACAAGGCTGTTTTGAGAACAGTGGCTTTGTAATACAGTTTGAAATCTGGTATTGAGATACCTCCTACTTTATTCTTCTTTCTCAGGATAGCTGTGGCTATTCAGGGTCTTTTATTGCTCCAAATGAATTTTTGAAGAGTTCTTTCTAGGTCTGTGAAGTATGCCATTGGTATTTTAATGGGGGGAGTGCATTGAACTTGTAAATTGCTTTGGGAAGTATGGACATTTTGATGATGTTTATTTTACCAATCCATGAACATGGTATGTTCTTCCATCTGTTTACATCTTCCTCTATTTCTTTTTTCAGTATCGTGTAGTTTTCCACATATAGGTCTTTTACCTCCTAAGTTAAATTTATTCCTAGGTATCTTAATTTTTTTAGTGCGATGGTAAATGGGATTGCTTTTTTGGTCTCTGTTTCTGTAAGTTCACTATTGGTGTATAGAAATGCCACAGATTTCTTGGCGTTAATTTTGTATCCTGCTACATTGCCGAATTCATTTATTAAATCTATTAGTTTTTTGATGGAGTATTTTGGGTTTTTTATGTACAATATTATGTCATCTGCAAATAAGGAGAATTTTACTTCTTTTCCAATTTGGATTCCTTTTATTTCTTCTTCCTGTCTAATTGTAATGACGAGTACTTCCAGTACTATGTTAAACAGGAGTGGTGAGAGGGGGTTTCCCTATCTTGTTCCTGTTCTTAGAGGGAATGGTTTTGGTTTTTGCCCATTGAGTATGATGTTTGGTGTGGGTTTATCATATATAGCTTTTATTATGTTGAGGTATGATCCTTCTCTTCCCACCTTGTTGAGAGTTTTTATCAGGAAAGGGTGTTGAATTTTATCAAATGCTTTTTCTGCATCAATTGATATGACCATATGATTTTTATCTATTCATTTGTTTATGTGATGTATCACGTTTATTGATTTGCAGATATTGTACCATCCTTGCATTCCTGGAATAAATCCTACTTGGTCATGGTGTATGATCTTCCTGATGTACTGCTGGAGCCGATTTGCTAGAATTTTGTGGAGGATTTTGGCATCTATGTTCATGAGGGATATTGGCCTATACTTTTCTTTCATTGTGTTGTCTTTATCTGGTTTTTGTATTAGGGTGATGCTGGCTTCATAGAAGGAGTTTGGAAGTGTTCCTTCCTCTTGAATTTTTTGGAAAAGTCTGAGGAGGATAGGTTTTAGTTTTTCCTTGAATGTTTGGTAAAAATCTCCTGTGAAGCCATCTGGCCCTGGGCTTTTGTTTGCTGGAAGCTTTTTGATGACTGCTTCAATTTCTTCCCAAGTCACTGGTCTATTGAGGTTTTTTAGATTCTTCCTGATTGAGTTTTGGAAGGTTATATTTTCTAGGAATATGTCCATTTCCTCCAGGTTGTCCAGTTTGTTGGAATAGAGTTGTTTGTAGTATTTTGTAATAATCCTTTGTATTTCAGCAGGGTCTGTTGTTATTTCACCTCTTTCATTTTTTATTTCGTTTATCTGGGTCCTCTCTCTTTGTTTCTTGATTAGCCTGGCTAGAGGTTCATCAATCTTGTTTATCCGTTCGAAGAACCAGCTCTTGGTTTTGTTGATCTTTTGTATTGTTTCTTTGGTCTCTATGTCATTTATCTTTGCTCTGATTTTTATTATTTCCTTCCTTCTGCTTATACTGGGTTTTTCTTGTTGCTCTTTTTCTAACTCTTTGAGTAGTAGAGTTAGATAATTTGTTACCATTTTTTCTTTTTTTTTTTGCAATAGACTTGTAGAGATATGAACTTCCCTCTCAAAACAGCTTTTGCTGTGTCCCATAGATTTTGGATTGTTGTGTTTTCATTGTCATTTGTTGCCAGGATGTTTTTAATTTCTTCCTTGATTTCTCTGGTAACCTAGTGCTTGTTTAATAGTATGCAATTTAGTCTCTATGTGTTTGATTTCTTTGGATTATTTTTATTGTAGTTGATTTCCAATTTTATGCCACTATGATGTGAGAAGATGCTTGATATGATTTCTATCTTCTTGAATTTGAAGAGACTTTTGCCTATGTCCCAACATGTGGTCTATCTTTGAAAATGACCCATGTGCACTTGAGAAGAATGCATATTATGTGGCTTTGGGGTGAAATGTTCTGAAGATGTTGATTAATTCCATCTGGTCAAGTGTGTCATTTAGTGTTGATGTTTCTTTGCTGATTTTTTGTTTAGATGATTTGTCCAAAGGTGACAGTGGGGTATTAAAATATCCTACTATGATTGTGTTGTTATTAATCTCTCCCTTAATGTCCTTCAGCAGTTTTTTTTTTTAATGTATTTGGGTGCTCCCATATTTGGTGCATATATGTTTACCAGGGTTATTTCTTTTTGTTGGATTTCTCCCTTTAGTATTATGAAGTGGCCTTCATTATGTCTTGTTATGTCCTTCACTTTGAGATATAATTTGTCAGATATAAGTATTGCTTCCCCAGCTTTTATTTCATTTCCATTCACCTGGAAAACCTTTTTCCATCCCTTCACCCTCAGTCTGTGTGCATCTTTTTTAATAAAATGGGTTTCTTGTAGACAGCAGATATATGGGTCTTGTTTTCTTATCCAATCTGTTACCCTATGTCTTTGATTGGAGCATTTAATCCATTTACATTTAAAGTTATTATTGATAGGTACTTATTTGATACCATTTTTATTCTATACCCCTGTGCTCCTTCTTTGCTTCCTATTTATTTATTTTTACAGTAGACCCTTTAGCATTTCTTGCATTGCTGTTTTGGAGGTGATAAATTCCGTTAGTCATTTTTGTCTGTGAAGCTCCTGATTTCACCTTCAATTTTGATTGATAGCCTTGCTGGGTACAGTATTCTTGGGTTCAGAACCTTTCTTTGCATGACTTTGTATATTTCATCCCATTCCTTTCTGGCCTGATGAGTTTCTGTTGAGAAATCAGTTGCTAGTCTGATGGGGGTTCCTTTATATGTAACTTTCTGTCTCTCTGGCTGCTTTTAAGATTCTTACTTTGTCCTTGGTGTTTGCCAATTTAATTATAATATGCCTTGGCGGCAGTCTTTTGGGATTCACTTTGCTTGGGACTGCGAACTTCTTGAATTTGTATAGGTTTTTTCTTCTCTAACTCAGGAAAGTTTTCTGTCATTGTTTCTTCAAACAGGTTTTCTATGCCTTCCTCAGTTTCCTTTCCTTCTGCAACCCTCCCCCCGCCCCCTATTATTCTAATATTGATTTGTTTTGTTTTGTCCCAAAGTTCCCTTAGTCTCTCCTCCTGCTTTTTAATTCTTTTTCTAGAAGCTGCTCTAGTTGGGTATTTTTTTCCATCTTGTCTTCTAGCTCACTGATGCGGTCCTCTGCTTCTTCTAGTCTACTTTTGATGCTTTCTATTGAGTTCTTTATAGTAGCCATGTAATTTTTCATTTCTTTTTGGTTCATCTTCATTTCCCCTTGATTCTTCTCCATTTCCTCTTGGTTCTTACTCATATTGTCAACTTTGTCTTCAATTCTTTTTAGCCATCTTATGATCATTACTCTGAATTCTTGCTCTGGTAGGTTGCTTGCTTCTAACTCGTTTGCTTCATTTTCTGGTGATGCCTGCTTTTCTTTCATATGTGGGCTATTTCTTTGTCTCCCCATGATCTCTCTTATCAGTTTTTCTAGTTATGTTGTTCTCGCTCTCCTTTTCACCATACGGTGGTGCGTTCCTTTGAGTCCAAGTGTTCCCACTGCCTGGTACTGGCTTTCTGGGGCTCACAGCTGCTTAGTCGTCACTGTGGCTATGGATATTCAGGTCTCTGACAAGATCCACTTTTCTGTTAAAGATGGCAAGATTTCCCCGTCCAAGCTTGTAGGTAGCTCCAGGAGGGGACCCAGCCCTGCCATGGGTGCTTCCTTGTCTGGGGCACCCTGATCAGCAGCCCCCCACCTTCTTCTGGAGTTTGCCTGTCTCTTAGCTTGCTAACAAACTCTCAGCATGACCCTCAGCTACTCTCTCTTTCTGCTTCGGGACAAGGCTCAGAACCCGTCCATCTAGTCTTCTGCCCGACATAGAATATTTTGAGGAAGGTGTTTCCACATAACTGGACCCACACAGGACTAGGTCTCAGCACTCTTGCCTGGATGTCTTGCAGTCCAGTCACCAAATGAGAATTTAAACCTTTTGAAAAAAACATTCCAAAGTGTGGACTCCCGGAGCCCAGTTTTCCCCAATGTATTTTGTCATGCAAATTCTCCAAATTTCCGGAACACTGGAGCCTAAGAGTGGTCTAGGAGTCTAGTGCCCTCCCTGGTTCTCAGACAGCAGCTTGGAAAGTGCATCATCTGTCTGTCTGGCTCTCACTGTATGTCTTTTGCTTCATGATGTGGGAAATTGGGCAACCGGATAGTGCAGACACCCAGATGTGACTGTGTGTGTGTGTGTGTGTGTGTGTGTGTGTGTGTGCGCGCGCATGCGCACCCATGTATTGTTCTCATTTCTTATCAGGAGGTACATAATATCCACATGATTTGTCACCAGGGATTTTAAGATTGAGCACTTCGTTAGAGTAGAGATTGCCAGTTTTCTTCACTGTACAATTATACTTTTCCCTTTCCATATCTATTTTTGGAAGCAAGTCACTAAATGTAGTCACAGTCGAAGAGAGTGAGGAAGAACATGAAGCTCTTGGAAGGATAAGTATTGACATATATATTCAAAATTCTTTTGTAAAAAAGATTTATCACTTCTTTATCCATTTATTCAATTATTTATACTATTATGAACTCAATTTTATTTATTTTATACTTTAGGATATAATACAATACTATATTATTAAATTTTGTGACTTAAATTATTCCAGCTTTGGCTTTTGTGGGCTATCAAATAGGCTCCTTGTGTCCCTTTGATGTGCCCCTGAACTTTGTTTTTGAACACTTCTTACCTTTCTGGCACTACAAAAATCTCCAGGCTCATCTTGCATTTTCCCTCCTTAAGACTGCCATTTCTTCAGGGAGCTTTGATTCCGTTTACTACGGAGTAGTATTAGGAACAAAGTTTTGTGCACGGGGTGTACTCATTGTTACTGGGGTATCACTGCTTCTAGACTGTTTCAGGGGACAGCTAAAAATGTAGGTTTGGACACTAACCTATACAGGTATACATACCTGTAATTTTTTAATGTCTACATCTGTCTGTCTATCAATTTGGCTAATTATGAATACATACTGATGTCTCTGTCTCTGCTCCAGAACCACAGAGTTTATTTGTCTTCCCTTCTTGTTTATTTATAACTTCCTCTGACAGTAAACAACTTGACTCCCCTATCTGCCATCCATTTACTTATTGTTCAACCCCAAGATACAAGTGAAGGAATTTCAGAACTGTTGACTCATACCTCTTTGAGAAACAAATTTATAACTAGAGTACAGTATTTATGTATACTTCCTTTTATCTTTAGCATTATAGTTTCCAGTCAAAACATCATTTTTCAAAGTTACTTGTGGCAGCCCAACTTTTCCTCTTCTTCGGTGAGATTTAGACTGGTGAGTTTTGGGCGAATCACCCACATTGGACACAAGATGAGCTTGGGTTTTGGGCTGTTGACTGAACTTTGGGATGATCTGAGTGTGTGGTTAGCTCTTTCCTGTCTGTGTACTAGTGGTATAGTCTCTGTCTACAGTACACATAGGTTGCAGGTATCTTTATTGGCCACCAGGATGGATACTGCAAGTCCTTCACAAACTTCACATCAAGTGCCATGCAGTTTTCATGGTGGGCATGTCTATCACTTTTGAGGGCTTTAGAGGGCATTGCTCTGTAATTCCCCTAGGCCCTTCCAGTTGAAGTCCTTTCTCGCCTCTATTAGTATGGTTGTTTTGTGCTACACTGGGTTGGTCTTGAGCTCTTCCAAACAGGCCTCATAGGAATGGTCACTCTTTTGCTTCACCACAGCCCCTCACCTGGGATGCATTTAACATGGACAGAGATCACATTCTAAAAATGAAGTAATTATGGTCTAAGAGTTCAGGAGGAAATAAATGTTGGAAGATGTATTTGTGCTAAGAAAGGCATAACAGTAAATTTAAGATGACCTTGCATGTGTGGTTATCATCAATGAAATACAGTGATCATTAAGGGAGTCATTGGGAGCTAGAATTCATGGTGATGTGATGGAGAATGTGTTTTCATGAATAATGATGATTTAGGTATTAAATATATAATAAAAGAGAACTATTGAGGCAAGAATATTTATTTGTTTCAATGCAAACAATCTTTAAGGAATCACAGCACTGCTACCTTTTTCTTGAGATAGCATATTTAAAATTATCCAGGAATAAGATGCACTTGATAATAAAGAAGGTAGTACCAACTTCAGATACTACCTGAACCTGAATAGGAGAATATGGTGTCACAGGAAAAATCTTCATGTGCACATATTGGACAATAAACAAGTAATTATTGCTTCTCTGCTCGTTATTCAAAATCTTAATTGCCAAATTGGTATAAATCACATTGGCCCATTCTGGTGTTGCATAAATCCAGAGGACATCATTAATGTAGAAAGGGAATGTAGAAGCCAAGGCTGGATGAGAAAAAGTAAGAAAGAAGGAGGGGGAGAGACCAATAAAGGAGGTTGGGGAGAGAAACCAAGGTGGTGGCATAAGTAAACGCCTATCTGCAGCCTCTCACAACTGTTTCAAAAAATACAACTAAAATACAAAGTGGACATTATCCAGAACTATAGGAAAGTTGACTGACTGAAAATTCTACAACTAGAAGGAAATAGAAAACCAGAAGGAAAATCAGAGGAGCTGTAAAAGCCTAAGGTACAGAGACACGTTGCGCACAAGGGGAGAGGACTGAGCCAGAGAGGAGAGGGCGGCTGAGTGCCTGGCTGGCATTCCCTAGCAGGAAAGAGATAAAAGCTCCGGACCGTGCTGACCCCCAGTTCTGACTGCACTGAACCCAAATTCTAGGCCAAACCCTGGGGATCCAGGGTCATATGGAGGGAATCTGAGCTGTAAGGCAGAAACTCAGGGGAGTGGCGAAAGGCAGAGTCCTGAAGGCGCACATGTTGTGCGCAGAGGATGGAATGTTGACTGTGCCGCTGGATTGCCCTAGCAGGAAGGAGACAAAAGCTCTGGACTGCTCTTAACCCCACTTCCAACTGCACTGAACCCCAGTTCTGGGATCATTGCGGGAGAGACTAGACTGTCTGGTAGCGGGCAAAACTCGAGGACACCTTTCTCTCAGAGGTGCTTGTAGCTAGTACCAAAGGACACTGAGGAACACTGAGACTCAGGAACCTCATAGGGTGGATCTGATGGGAAGCCAAGGCTGTAGGCTCCACCCTGAAACTCTGCCCCATCCAAGCTGAGCACAGAGGCTTTTGAAATTTTCCAAGTCTAGACGATTAAGGCTGTCTCCCAGCATAGACACAGCTGATCCTCACAGCCAACTGGCCTGGAGGTAAGTTCTTCCCAGTGATACCAACAACAATCAAGACTTAACTACAAAAAGGCTGTACACACAGTCCACAAAGGGGTGCACCAAGCGTGTCCACCTCAGGTAACTGGGAGGCTGACCCACTGAACCATATAGGACACTTTAGCACACAAAGCCACCCTACCAACTCAGGGAAGCAGCGAAAATGCTAAGACAAGGAAACAAACGAAATAAATGGAGGCCAACAAGAGACTGGATATAGAGTTCAAAACCACACTTATAAGGTTTTTCAAGAATTTCCTAGAAAATGCTGATAAAATAAACAAGACCTATGAGGATATGAAAAGGGATCAACTAGAAATAAAGAATACATTGTCTGAAATAAAAAATATGACACAGAGTACTAAAAACAGAATGGAAGATTGCTAGAATCAAGTAAAAGATTTGGAACATAAATAGCCAGAAGCAAGAAGACAAGAGAATCCAGAAAGTTGAAGATAATGTAAAAAACCTCTGAGACACCTTCAAAGGAACCAACATCAGAATTATGGGGGTCACAGAAGAAGAGAGAGAGCAAGATAGCGAAAACATATTGGAAGAAATAGTGACAGAAAACTTCCCCCACCTGGTCAAAGAAATAGACTTACAAGTCCAGGAAGCGTACAGAACCCCAAACAAAAGGAATCCAAAGAGGACCACACCAAGAAACATCATAATTAAAATTCCAAGAGCAAAAGACAAAAAGAATATTAAAATAAGCAAGAGAAAAACAGGTAGTTAGCTATAAAGGAGCACCCATATGATTGTCAGCTAATATCTCAACAGAAACTATGTAGGCCAGACGGGAATGGCAAGAAATATTCAAGGTGATGAATAGCAAGAACCTACAGCCAAAAATACTCTACCCAGCAAAGCTATCACCCAGAATCGAAGGCCAGATAAAGAACTTCATAAATAAATTTAAGCTAAAGGAGTTCCATCACCTCCAAATTCAGAATTATATGAATTTCTGAAGGGGGTTCTTTAGGAAGAGGAAGAAAATAAAGATAAAAATTATGAACAACAAATACATATCAACAAGTGAATCTAAAAACCAAGGGAATTAAAAAATCTGATGAACAATATTAACTGGTGAATATAATAGAATCAGAGGTATGGAAGGGGAGTGAACTGACGATTCTCGGGGAAAAGGGGAGTGGGGGGGTACGGGAAGAGACTGAACATAAACTGTGCACCTATGGATGGGTACAATGGGGGGTGGGGAAAGGGCAGAGGGTGGAGTGGGAACCTGGTGGAGGGGAGCAATGGAGGGGAAAAATGAGGAACATTTGTAATAATATAAACAATAAAGATTTATTTAAAAAAAGAAGAAAGGAGGTTGGTCAGGGCTCAACATGAGAAGAAAAGTCAGGTGATGTTGATACAAGATGAAAGGCCTTTTCATGTTTGATTTCAAGTTCCTTGCTACAAACTAATGTTGGGGTTTTTTGAAAAAGCGATTGAGAGATAACCACTATAGGGTTCAGGACAAAGAAGAAGGAGTATACATAGGAGAGAATATAAAGCATAGGTAAAGATAACCTTTAGCAGTACCAGGAAATAAGAGCCAGAGTTATGAAGGATAAAGGCAAGCAGTCCTTCATGATTCCTGAATTCTTAGAAATCTGGGGAGAATGGTGTTGGTAATTCTAGTTGCTCTCTATACATGGGATCAGCATGGAGGAAAAGGTACTAAATCTAAAGGGACAAGAAGATCCTATTGGGCTGGAGGATCTGGGTACTTTCATCCTGCTGGAATGTGAATTATATCTAATTGATGGAGTTTGTTTTAAGCTCTACAACTTGTGACAAGACTTACCAGCTTCCCCCCCCTCCCCCAATCAGGCACTGTCCTCTTCTCAGATCTGTCCCAAGGCCCCTAGACGCTGAATGTCAGAGAAAATTATAAATGAAGAGGGGGAAAAATTTCAGTCATGCTCTGTGGTGAATAGGGTATTTGTATAACATGAATTAGTGGCACAATTAGTGATCCTGACCACAACAATCTGACTCAGGACTATTCATTTTCTATGATAAAGGTTCTTCTTTGTGCCAGACATTGTGCTAGGTACCATGGGACTCACAAAGATGAATCCTTGAGTCCAACAAGTCACCTATCTAGGAAGAATTGCATAAGCTTGCAAATGACCGATGTAAGGCCAAATGAGAAGTACCATGGAAAAACAACCAACCATTCAAGCCAGCAAACAAATAACAAAAAATGGATCCCAAAAAGAATACGTAGTCCAGCATTATTTGAAGAGAAGTCATTTTCTAGCAGAATCATATGCATACATTACCTGCTGTGAATAAGAGTGCATATAATATTTATCATGAATACAATGATAACCATGAAAGCAAGTGTCATCTTTTTAAATTGTCTCCTAGGTACCAGATACTTTAAAGCCATCACTCAATCTATACATAAAAAAAAACAACAACTTCAGGTGAAATATCATTTTCATTATATATATGAGAAAACTAAGAATCAGAGTGATTAAATTATTTGCCTAATGTTATATGGATAATAATTGACAAAGCCAAGATTAGAATCTGTCTGACACCAAAGTCCAGTTTACTGTGCTTTGCTGCTTCTGAGCAGTTGCATGTATTTAAGAAAAAGTAAACAGAGTCAGGATTCAGGCAGTGGAAAAGCATTTGATGTGCACTATGTACTTAGATCGAACTTTGAGCAATGACATATAGATCAAAGTTTGTTTGCAGTTAGTAGAAAAACTCTGGTTCGAAGCTCTTCTTTATTGCCGTCTCTTAAAATTTGATTTTTTTTCAGGTGCCCACATTCTCTACAATCTCTCTCTCTTAATCACATGGCTGTAATAACCTCCAAGATGACGATTCCTGAACCTCCATCGCCAGCCTCAATCTTGTGCGAGAGGGTAAGAGTCACTACTCAACTGCTAGTCACCTCCTCGACTTCAAGGTCTTAAAGATACTTCAACACACAAACCAGGATGTTCTGCTTAATAATTACTCTAAGTCAACAGACACAAACCAGTTCTGTTTGAGTAAAATGGTTCCTCTATCTTGAGTTCAATACCTACATCCAAAACAGCACGTATTCAGTAAATTCTTTTGATTTTATCTCATTCATACCACTTAACTTCATCCACAGCCCTCATTTCCCATTAGCTCTACTCTTATCCAGGCCACTAACTGGATCATTATAGCAAAAACTTCCTATCTTATATCCTTAGCACAATCTTGTGCCCTCTATACCAAGAGAGATGGCCTCAAAGCACACATGTGAATTTTTTAATTGGCTTCCTTTTGTACTATTCTATTATCTTAGGATGAAGTGTAAATTTGATTTAAAAGGTCTTTGAGATGTGGCCCTGCCAGCTTTGCAGAAAATGTCCTTTATGGGATACATTTCTTCATCTTTAAACTTTGTAGTTTATTTAAAATAAATGTCTTCCAGTTCTTTACATACACCCTCGCCCTCACCAGGGGATATTTCCACGATTTTTTACATTTGCTTGGACATGTTTCCCTCCCTTTTGTTCTGATGTCCAGGACCATGTTGCTTACTCTAGGAAGACTTACTGGACATGCTCTGAAGATGTCAGGTGTTTCTTTTTTCACTCTTCTTATCATTGCATCCATCGCACTGTTTTATAATTGCTGATATAACTATCTGTTTCTCCCATGAGATGCTAAATATAGCAAGAGTGGGATGGTGCCTGCTTCTTGTTACTGATGATTCCAATCAAATTTCAGGGCTCGGTGTGCAGATGTCATGTTCTTGTTGAATGAATAAGTAAAGCTCCCATCTACGATGTGCTAATCTGTGCAAGACCCTCTTTCAAGCCACTTATGGTCCTTAATTTATTTAATCCTCAGTCATTCAGGAAAGAGGTCCATTACTATTCTTATTGTATAGATGATTAAAAAAACCAGAGAAATTTAAATAACTCATGCAAAGTCATGCAGAAATAAGTGACAGGCAATTCAGAGCTGGAGCCCACATGTTTAACCATGATACTGCACTGCCGCTCTGGTCATATAGTGAAAAATGGCAGAGGTCAGCTTGGTGAGGGAGAACATGGAAGGAGATTAAAGGAGGATACAAGACCACACAATATCGGAGGAAAGATAAAACAACAACAACAACAACCTAACAATAAAGCTGTTACTCCTGGTTTAGTCTTTAAAAAAATTTCTTTATTGATTATGATATTACATATGTGTCCTTATTCCCCCATTGTTCCCCAACCCCCATTCATGCCCTTACACCCCTGTTGTCTGTGTCAATTGATTAGGCTTATATACATGCAAGTCCTTTGGTTGATCTTTTGGTGTAGTCTTATCATAATATGTGCACATTAAGCTTGAGGTGTGTTGTGACAGTCACCAGTCTCATTCATTGGGATATATATATATATAATATATATATTATATATAATTATGTGTCTATTTATATATCTATTTATAATATTTAAATAATCAAAATTTTACAAATGCCTATTATTTGCCAGGCTTTTAAAATATCTCCCCTCAAATCTTTTGATGAATGATGAGATTGAATTATCCAGCCTTGACCATATTTCCATATCATTAAATATTATTCCACAAAATTATTTTTTGGCTGCATATCATTCCATCTTATGAATGTATCCTACTTACTCCCTACCAGAGCTGATTTGATTATTAAATATTAACTTTAGAATAACGAATCAGTCGGAACCAGTTTGGCTCAGTGGATAGAGCGTTGGTCTGCGGACTGAAAGGTCCCAGGTTCGATTCCGGTCAAAGGCATGTACATTGGTTGCGGGCACATCCCTGGTGCGAGGTGCGCAGGAGGCAGCTGGTCGATGTTGCTCTCTCATCAATGTTTCTAGCTCTCTATCCCTCTCCCTTCCTCTCTGTGAAAAACCAATAAAATATATTTTAAAAAAGAATAATGAATTAACTGTGAAGCTTTAGAAATACTAGGTCCCAACTCCAAAAGATTCTGATTTAATTTTTCTGGGATACAATCTAGTTACTGATAATTTTAGATGTTACTTTAGTGATTTCAATGTGTAGCCCTCATAGACAAGGAAGATATGAGATGAACTCTTAGAATCAGGTGGCATTCGTAAGTGCACTTTATTGAGTATTAACATAATTATTTTGAGTTGCTAAATGAAGCCACGTCAAAGTTTGACACACATACAAAATTATTTTGTAAGAAATAAAATGATGACAGGACTTGGTTTGCGAGGATTTGCTATCTAAACCTTTTATGTTAAGCCATACACAGTATGCCAAATACTTAAGAATGGACCTTATTGAATCAGGTGAAAAGGAATTTTGAGCTAAACAGCAACATAATCAATGGGTTCTTCAGAGAAAGCCTGAGCTGGTCATTGTGTCCAGAGCATGGCATGTGATAGGCATTCAATCAATGTTTTTTAATGAATTGATGGATTTAGTTGAATTTCACACAAAGTCTGGTCTCTTTTCTTTATAATCTCATTCATTTTTTAATTTGAAAGGAATTAATTATTATACAATTTAGGAAAAAATGTCTTAGAATATTCTGTAGTTTGAGAAGAATATCTATTATATTTTCAACATGGGATGAATTTGCAAGTTGTTTTTTTCTTTTTCACCCAAAAAGAGGCCTGTGTCCTTGAACATTAAATGCAAATAATCCTTGTGCTGTTAATTATTGGCAAGTTGTCCACTTCAACCTAAGGAAATAAAGTAACAGATATACCAATAACAGATTACTAGTTAACAGGCATTGCTTGAGAAGGGTATAAAAGAATTTCAGCATGATTTTCAATATTCTTGCCTGACCTTTGCCAACAACAACAAAATAGCTAATAACCATGAAGTGGGTGGTATCAATTCTTTTAATTTTTCTACTAAATATTACTGAATCCAGAACAATGCATAACAATGCATATGGCATAGGTAAGATATTTTGTTTTACTTTTATGTCTTTTCTCTACATTAAAATTCTTAAATTTGAATTTATTCATTTGTATTTATTTATCATTACTATTCTACACAGCAGAAATATTTAATTAGTGAATATCTTTAAATGCACGATAAACTTGTAACTTTATAAGAGGTTTACAAAATTATGGCAGGGTTTAACATTATCTGTTGAATGGTTTGTATTCTTCCTGTTGAATTCATTTTTGTACAGTATTTATTCAATAGATATACCTATTTACTTTGAGACACACACACACACACACACACACACACACACACACACATATATATATATATATATATATATATATATATATATATAATGTAATGGAACGATAATCCTGGTTTTATTACATGCAAAACCCCCTCAGACTGGTAAAATAAGTAATATAAGTAACATCTATATTCTTTATTTTAGAGAAAAATGGGTTATTTAACTGAAGAAGAAATAGTGTGACTGGGATACAAATGGGCAATCAAACTATGGTGTAAATATGTTCAAAATGATGGCTACAATGAATAATTTTAATCATTTGATTTTCAAGCCTACTAGAGCATCACAGTACAGGGGAAAAACAAACAATTAGCAGATATTAAATATGGATTTTTAGTGTTAAGTCTACTATAAATTATTCTTAACTTTGTTTCTTAGTTTTCTTAAGTACAAAATCAAGATGTTGGGGTAAATGATCCTTAATGTCTTCTTATTTCTAAAATTGTTTACTTCTAACTTAAATACAAACATTTACATGTATTAATGATTACTTTTCTGGTTGCAATTGAAAACACCAATTTTTAATGAAGTTTATTTTGCTTTTCAGCTTCCATACTGGATTCTTCCCAATGCTCTGCAGAGGTGAAATTAGCTGATCTGTAAGTTTTACTTGTGTAGATTCATGCAAAGCAATGATAATGGTAGTTATGTAATTAAATAAAATTGGGTAGTCCTATGAGGTTTTTTTTTTAAATATAAAAGCATATTGGTCAATGTCAAGAAAAGTTATTTATGTTTAATATCAGGTTGATATTGAAGAGGTTGAGCATTGGCCTACATCCTAGATGCTAGCTTTTAGATTTCTTGCAATTCCATGGGACAAATCAAATCAGATTTTAGATACTGAAGATTAGTATCTGATCAGTGGCAACCAAAAGAATTCAGGAATTTTTCTCATCAATATCAATTAAATGATATTGTAATATTCTTTATTTTGAATACTATTTAATCCTAGTAATAAAAAAGAAGAGATAAAATATTAGATTTTCTGTTATTTTAAATATGGTGTGTTGTTCTTTTGAATGCTATTTTTCTGTACCATACTTCTGAAGTTTCTAATAAGGAATTTAAAGGAATGTGTTAGTTACTACTGTTTGCACACAGAGACCTGCTAAAGCAACACTTTGTGTCAACCCACAAGCACCTCAGTCTTGAATCAGACCTTGATCATGCTGGGAGTAGACACGGGCAGGCATCTGATGACCAATTCTTTGCTTAAATTTAAAAGAAACTACAAAGAATATCAATACTCTTGATTGTAGTTGCATTGCAAAAGGAGGAACCACTCTTATAGAATACTCACTTATTTTTATTTTTAACAGATGTCTGTATATTTGTGGGGAATGAGGACAAGGAGAAGAATTATATTTTTTCCTAGGTGACTAGAACCTAATTTCACATTAATTTTTAGCAAAGGTTACCCACTAAACAGGTCATAATATAACATAACATAACAGAAACAAAAACTAAACTTGATACAAGATGCTTCTTCAGCATTCGTATACATTTTTGTTTCAGGGCTACCATATTTTTTGCCCAGTTTGTTCAAGAAGCCACTTATCAGGAAGTAAGCAAAATGGTACAAGATGTACTGCCTGTAATTGGGAAACCCTCTGGCAATGAACAGCCTGCAGGGTGTCTAGAAAACCAGGTGAGTGAATAATAATAATAATAATAATAATAATAAGTACAATGATAATTATTATTTGACCAAATTAAATTTGACCAAAATTTAACATGCAGAAGAGAAGATACAGGATAGCATAAGAAACACATTTAACTATTTGAAGAATTATTATGCGAAAGAGGCATTAGATTAATTCTGAATTGCTAAAGAGGATAGAAGAGAAAACAATGAGTGTCTATTGTGAAGAGACAATATAAGCATGGTGACTAGGAGCTAATGTTCTGAAATAAGAGTGTCTGGGCGACCATAGGCATATTTCTTAATTTCTTTAACCTTTAGTTTCCTTATCTACAAAATAAGGAATAATAATAGCTTCCATTGTAGGATTATCATGGAAATTGACATAATCCTAGTAATAGGAATTAATTTTTATTAAACACAGAGTGACAGGCATTATTCTAAGGAGTATTACATACATATTGATACTCAAAATATTTTATGACATAGAACGTAGCACTGGTGAGTCAGAATGGCTGTCCAGTGAGCCAAGAGACCCTGGCTGGGGCTTATTGGCAGAATATCAACTTTACTTGCAAAGATAAATTGACTAAATATTTATGATAATCCAAAGGACAGATGCCAGTCTTCCAGTTGAGGAAGCCTAGAGTCATAGAGAGGTGAAGTAACTTGCTTAAGGGAGCCCAGATCTAATCAGGATTTCAACTAGACCTGTGGTCGGCAAACTGCGGCTCGCGAGCCACATGTGGCTCTTTGGTCCCTTGAGTGTGGCTCTTCCAAAAAATATCACAGCCCGGGTGAGTCTATTTTGAAGAAGTGGTGTTGGAAGAAGTTTAAGTTTAAAAAATTTGGCTCTCAAAGAAAGTTCAATTGTTGTACTGTTGCTATTTGGCTCTGTTGACTAATGAGTTTGCCGACCACTGGACTAGACCATGTGGCTGCAGCACTAACACCCCTGGAAACACTATAACCTGCACTGTAGTGAATGTGAGGTGCATAGCACATATGGTCACCTAGCAAACAGCAATTACAAAACTTGAAGCCCACTGAAATTTGAATTTCAGGGAAATAATGAATAGTTTTTCCAGTATAAGAATATTTTAAGGTGGAAGATCAATAAATAATAGTTATTGTTACTTCATTTCAATATAGAAAAAAAACTTTATAGTGATTAGAGCTACCCTAATTATGGAACAAAATGCCCAGAGAATCTTTGTCATGGTGGGCTGATGAAGTGACTGAAAGACAATGGGCCTGGAATATTTAGAGGAGAAGCCATTTTAAAGATATGAAGCACTTTTTAATATGAATTTGATGATTTAATAAAGACTCCTTATTTGCATCTCTATATTGGCTTGTCCTGATAATCTTTTAAGTATGTGTATAAATTTGACATCATGCATTTCATATTGCAACTTTATCTCAGGGGAGAGATTCAGTGTAATTTTACAGATTGGTGATTTATCTTTATCAAGTTAAAGGCATGATTTTTTTTTATGTAGATTAGGTACTGGGAGATTTACTTAAGATATCCCAAATTCTGTAAATGTTAGCAGCTCTGAAAGCTAAATTAAAAATTTCCTGAAATGAATATAACACAGTATTCCTCAGTGTCATTGTTCAGAACATTGGTGGCTTCATCTGACCTTGGTAAAGTTAAGGCAACAAAAAAAAAGATTTTAAATATTTAAAATGCACATTTTAAAATATTTTGGGTAAATCTATAATTATGCCCCATGAAAAATGTTCAATGTTATTTTTGTTCCATTTCAGATTTTTTGTGTGTGTGTCTAAAAATAATATCCAGTGTGGTGATGGTGGGGGAGAAAGAGTGGGTAGAGGTGGATGAGGGGATAAATGGTGATGGAAAAAATAAACACACAAAAAACTAAATATGTTGGAATTTGTATTGGGAATTATTTCCTTAATCTATAGTCCTGGTTTTGGACATTAGAAAAATTTTAGTGTGTTTTCCAGATTTAATAAAAGTCAGTTGTCTTTTATTAAAAAGAAATCTTTTTTCTAGCTCTCTGTCTTTATGGAAGAAATTTGTCATGAGAAGGAAATTTCTGAAAAGTACGGACTTTCACACTGCTGCAGCCAAGGTGAAGAAGAAAGACATAACTGTTTACTAGCGCATAAAAAGGCTTCTCCGGCATCCATCCCACCTTTTCAGCTCCCAGAACCTGTCACGAGTTGTAAAGAATATAAAGAAAACAGGGAGACCTTTATGAACCGGTAAGGATCCAATGCAGATGTAGATTAAAACCCCAGAAAGGGAGCAGTCCCAAGCAGAATATAATATTCCTGCAAATCACTGTTGCGCTCTAAAACATGGGGAAGGAAAAGCCCTGGGTCCTGCACTGGGAAGTTGGGTGAGCAGCTCTCAGTGAACCTTTCTTTGCTCAGCGTGCCGGCGAGATGCAGCAGGGGCCACACAGCAGACTCGCCAAGTGTTCCTGTGGCCTCTTTGGGATACATCTTGGCTTTTCCCTTCTACTCTCTCCATTTTAGTTTGCCCAGGGATGTATTAGTACCTCCTAGAAAGACTTCTTCGGAGTCAAATATTTGGTGTTTTGCGTTAAACAAATTTCCTTTAAGTAAAATCATGTGATCCGGGAATAGGTAAGATGCACAAATATGGCTAACATTTATTGGGCACGAAGGATGTTATGAGAATATGTGTTCTTGCCGCATCTGATCAGATTTATGCTCACAGCAGCCTGCGAAGTCTCCTTGTCCTCTTTCTCTTCATTTTTCTTCCTCTTTCCATGTTGCAAATGGATGAGGAGACTGAAATTTAGAAGATTAGAGAAATTGGGTGAGGGCACACGGCTCATACACCCCCAGGCTGGGGTTTGAACCCAGGTTCTCTGTAAGGAAAAATCACTGGTGTCTCCTAAGTTGCTACCTAAAACCAGAAAACTGGGGGGGACTGCCCTTAGAATAAATCTACTCTGGAGACTGACAACATAGATAATCCTATTCTGCACTGATGACGAAAAACAAATCTACCATTCTGTTTTACTTGGTGGTTGTCTAGCCTTGCTGAGCCTTGAGTAGACTTACTGAAAAGGATATTTTCATAAGAAGCATAGTAAGCCTCTCTGCCAGTTTTGTTTTCAGAATATGGTATCTGTTGTCCAACTTTTTCCCCTGGGAATTTTTAGTGAGGCAAATTTTTCATGGCACATGGATAAAAAAGATGATGCTTTGCAATATTTTTAATCATATTTCAGAGTCCACTCCCAAGCACTAGTGGCCTTATTTTATGTGCTTGTAAATCTTACTGTTCTATTTCATTTCACAGATACATCTATGAGATAGCGAGGAGGCATCCCTTCCTGTATGCACCTATACTTCTTTCTTTGGCTGCTCATTATGACAAAATAATTCCACTTTGCTGCAAAACTGAAAATGCAATAGAATGCTTCCAAACAAAGGTATTATATTTGTGTGAATATCTGAACCAACACTTTCGCCTGGCTATGACTCATGAAAACCAAAGTTTAAAATGGAAATATGCTTTGTGTAGAAGATCATTTCCAGAATGGAACATATTTCAACAGTCTGATACTCTCTGGGCTAAAAAAAACACCTGAATTTGCTTTGTTTTTATTCATTCACTTATTCTTTCATTCAGCCAAAATTATTTTATTATTAAGAAAGTGGGTCTGATGGGAATAAAGAAAGACAAATATAGAGATGATAAATGAAAGACAGGTAAAAGAAAATAGTGAAAGAGGATAGAATAAGAGTAGAAGAATAGGAGGAGCAGAAGAAGAGAGAAAATAGTGAAAAGAAAACTATGATAAATGCTTTACATTCACTATTTCTTTTAATCCTTAGAACAAATTTGAGGTGTAAGTTCAAGTGAACCAGTTGACCCTTGAACAATATAAGGGTTAGGCGTTCCTCATGTAAAATGGCATAGATCAATGGATACTATCAGCACTCCACATTTGTGGACTCCTAACCAAAGACAACAAATAGTACAGGCATTTATTGACAAAATCCACATTTAAGTGCACCTGTACAGTTCAAATTCACGTTGCTACTGTTATTTAACAATCAAGACAGCTTAGGCTGAGAGAAGCAAATATAGCTTTCTTAGAGTCAGAGAGCTAGAACAATATCCACAATTAATTGCTTGCCACCAGAAGCCCCACAACAAAAATTTTCAAAGAATTATGACTATTTCCTGAGTGTCAGGCTGTGATACAGTCTTATTTATTTATTTTTTGTGACTGAGCGGAAATTTAATACATTATCAGGTTTCAATCTGTCTTATAGTTCTTTATTCATTATTCCAAATATGAAGGTTATAAGATTTTTGTGTTAAGGTATTTAAAATAAAATCTATGTGGCATAGATGCACATAAACAAGTTAAAAATAATAAATAAATGAATACTGTTCTACAAAAATGTATTTATAATTTTCAGTAAAAATTATTTTATAAAGTTTCACATTTCACCAATATCCATTGTTTTGGATATTATCAGAGGCTATAATAGAAAATACATGCTTTCTTGACGCTTTGTTTCTTCGAATTTTAGGCAGCATCAATTACAAAAGAATTAAGAGAAAGCAGCTTGTTAAATCAACATGTATGTGCAGTAAGGAGGAATTTTGGACCCCGAACCTTTGGAGCCATGTAAGTTAAAAGTTCTATCTAGGGAACAGGTGAGGTCTGCAGAATTACAATTTTGTAATTTAAGTTCATTTTCTCTTTGTCACTGTTGTAGGGAGCAGTTTCCTTTGATGAGAGCTAATGTGATTGAGAATCACGAAATATTAGGATTGGAAGGAAGCTAATAGATCAATTTGCTATTTCACATTTATTAATCTAGATGAGAAAACTTAAAGAGGGCATCTAAGACTTATACTGTTGATCTATTCTAGATACTCTTACATTTCTGGGCTGTAATCAAATTATACCTCATAGGCTGTTTTTCTAGATTCTCTTCAAAATAGATTAGTCTTCACTGATGTGTCATTTAATATTGTTGGCTTAAGTAAAAGTATTTTTTTCCCCTATTAATTTTCTTCCTAGTCTGCTTTCAATTCCATTATGTCAATTGCTGCTTTCCATGAAAACATTCATTTGAGTCAATAATGTAAGAATCTAGTCACAGGAGAAAAACAAATTGTCATGTGTGAAAAACTAAGATGTATTCTAGCTGATGAGAGCAATGCTACTCACTGAAGTTTGTGTTCTTGTCCCAGCTGCTAAAAAGCTCAAAGGCAAATTTGGAATTTTTCAATTGGCCATATTAACCCTTACACTAGTCATATTTGCCTTCTCCCTTTTTAAATTGCCTTTATCTGTCTATCAGTCTATTATATTTATCTATCTTTATCTATCTACTTGAGGCCTGGTGCATGAATTTATGCTCCAATGGGCACAAATCTCTCTCCTGGCTTGGGGGATCAGACTGAACCTGGCTCTCCAACATCACCCAATGGGTCCTGAATTGCTAGAGGGTGCAGGCCAGGTCAAGAGACCCCACCAGTTCCCGATGATGGCCGGGGAGGGACGCAGAAGGTTGGCCAGCCAGGGAGGGACCGTGACAAGGGGTTCAGGGTTGTGTCCAACCCATCTCGCTCAGTCCTGATAGGTTTGATACCAACAGCAAGCTAGCCTACCGGTCAGACCCACAGGGGTGGGCAAACTTTTTGACTCGAGGGCCACATGGGTTCTTAAACTGGACCGGAGGGCCAGAACAAAAGCAACCTGACCATGCTGGCACTCTCATTTTGGGCTGCTGGTGAAGGAGCGAAGGGGAGAGCAAGAGAACCCTCCGCTCTTTCGGCTCCGCGGGTCAGATAGAACAGTTGAATGGGCCTGATCCGGCCAGCGGGCAGTAGTTTGCCCATGGCTGGGTCAGAGTGTCTGCCCCCTGGTGATCAGTGCACATCATAGTGATTGGTTGACTGCCCTCTGGTGGTCAGTGTATGTCATAGCTAGTGGTTAGATGCCTCAGCATATCATTAGCAAATTACATATTGGTTGGTTGAATAGCCGACTAGAAGACCGGATACCACACACTTAGCATATTAGGCTTTCATTATAGAGGATATTCTATCTTCTATCTATTATCTATCTATCTATCTATCTATCTATCTATCTATCTATCATCTATCTAATCTTTTCACGCACTCATCCTACTTCTATTTCATTTCTTCTATGTTTGTTGTTACAATGAAGAGGAATATAATATAAATCCAGTTCAATTATCTAGTCCAACCTCTAAATTTTACACGTGAGTAACTTGAAGGCCACAGCACTTTATCCAAGAGCATACTGCTGGACATCAGAAGCCAGTTTTCTAGGTCCTGTTATGATTGATTTTCATTATAACTATTTGTCTACTATGTCAGTGATCTTTAATTTTCTGTATTCTGACAATGAACCATTGAAGTCAGATATAAAACTCAGAATTACCAATGGTTTAGAGCTGTGCTATCCAATATGGCAGCCACTGGTATGTAGCTCCTGAGTATTTGAAAGTTCACTAGAGCAAATGGGAAATCGGGCTCTAAGTATAAAATATACATCACATTTCAAAGATTTGGTATGAAGAAGAGGATGTACAATATCTCATTAGTAGGTTTTAATGTTGATTTCACATTAAGATAATGTATATTTTAAAAATTTTACATTCAATATTATTTTGTATTAGTTTTAGGTGTACAGCATAGTGGTTAGACAATCATATACTTTACAAAGTGATTCCCTGGCTATTTCCAATACCCACCTGGCACCATAAATAGTTATTACAATATTATTGATTATAATCTTTATGCTGTACTTCATATCCATGTGAATATTTTGTAACTATCAACTTGTACTTCTTAATCCATTCACCTTTTTTTACCCAGTTCCCCAATACCTCCTCCCTCTGGCAACCATCAACCTGTTCTCTATATTAAAATATTTTTGATATGTGGTGTTAAAATATATTATTAAAGTGAATTTAACCTGTTTTATTTTACTTTTCAATGCAACTGCTAAATTTAAAAAAATTACACACTGGTTAAAATATTCTTTAAATTTTATGAAGAAATATTTCTAGGAAAACATCTGAGCTGCTAATTAAAAAGTATTAATTATATGCATTCCCATTATATTTTTTTGCTTATTTGCTTGTAAATTACAAGGTTAAGACTATTGCACACAATAGTATCCTAGATTTAAGTTTTTATACATGGAGTTAGATCCAAGATTGACTGAAATTTCTTCTTGGGAGAGGTCAAATTTATGTTTTACCCTCTCATTCTATTAGAAATTTAAAGATTGATTCATTAACTGGTTTAATTAAATTTATCTCAGTAATAACTATAAATTAGATATTTTTCTAATGACTTTATTATTTGATATCCATTAGTGATTAAACTTAAATGTTGTGAATTTATGAAGAAAATTTATCTTCCAGCTGCTCTAGGGAGTTTCACCTAGACATCTCTTAAATTTAATGAAATGCAGAAAGAAAAAGATTTTTATGTCTTACCTTGCTTTTGGGCCACATTACATGTCTTGGTATGATGACACATCTGAATGTTTATTCTGTTCCATTTTCTTGTCCCATGTTATTGATTTACACATACAGACCTCTCCCTGTATTCTCAGAATTATTTTGTTCCCTCCCAAGTAAAAATTGATTGTCATACTTGTGGAATTTTCCATTTCTTACTTGTTTATCCTTTTAAAAAATTTTTTCACCCCACTCACTACTCTGATCCTAAGTGCTCAGCATCAAGGATGAACAGCAAAAACATAGGTGTCATCACAATTCCTAGGAAGCATTTTAGGTAAAGATAAGTCACTTCCAAACCTTTTGTGGGACCAAGTCATAATCACAGAGCCACTCCCTTGAGAAACTGCTGCAACCAAGAAGACTTCTAACGCGTTTCTTTCCCTCTTGAAACAACAAGGTTATTTCAGTTCTTTGTCTTTGGAAGTGAAATTATATTTCTACTTGATAAATGCTATTTAATTTTGATAAATAATCTAGATTTATTTCTAATTCTTTTCTCTCTCTCTCTAGAACCATTGCAAAATTGAGTCAAAAGTTACCCCAAATTAATTTTACTGAAATCCAGAAATTGGTCCTAGATGTGGCTCACACACATGAGGAATGCTGCAGAGGAAACGTGCTGGAATGTCTGCAGGATGCGGTAAGAAGTCTTGCTCCCTAAAAAAAGAGACATATTTCCACCCCCTCTTCTTTTTTTTTTGTTCTCATTCTAAATGGGAGAAGGCCATCTGAGTTGAGCTGGCCACATAGTTGACTCAGTGAAGCTAGACTTGGTGCTAGTGAAGCAAACCCTCTTTTGTTGATCCTACCTTCCACTTCAAGGGATGCTCTCCTCTTGTGAGTCCAGCACCCATTCATTCTTACTTCTGAAGGAGATGGAACCATCTCAGAAGGCCTCCACATCAGATTTTGGGAGGGAGAGCAGACTCTTTACTTTTAATGTATTTGGTTTTCATCCATTTGTTCTTTCATTTGACAAAGACACATTAAATAATTTCTATGCAATAGCCACTGTAAAGGACATTTGCCATCAATGCACATGCTGACCTCAAGAACATTTATAGGCTGATCGGTGAGCTAAGATAGATGACGTCCTTGGGGTAGTTGTTGTCTTTTGTTTACTGTTATCTCCATAGGCTGCCAGCACCTGGGAGACACTCTATTAGATATTGATTGGATGCCCAGGACTAGGCCTAACCTGGCAGTCGGACATCCCTCTCGCAATCCTGGACTGCTAGTTCCTAACCGCTCACCTGCCTGCTGCCCATATCACTGCTCACTGTCCCCCCCCTGCTGGCCTGGTCACCTCTTACTGACCTCCTGCCAGCCTGGTTGCCCCTAATCACCCCTTTCTGCTGGGGCATGGTGGTGGAAGGAAGCTCTGAGCTCCAGCTGTGGGTGTGGTGGTGACAGGGAGCTAGTTCTGGGCCCCAGATTTGAAGGCTAGTCATGGCCTTGATCGTAGGAGACCCAATATTCTGCCATGCCCTCGCCTGGGCCCAGAGACCCCTCCCACCGCTGGGCATGAGCAGGGGTGTGGCGGCGATAGGGAGCTCCGGGCCCTGGGTTTGAAGGTCGGCCACGTTCCTAATTGAGGGGGACCTAGAATTTCACCGTGCTCTGGCTGGGGCCCAGAGCTCCCTTATGCCACCGCACCTAGGCCAGAGTCCAGGGACCAGTCGCTTTGATTGTCCCTCCCTGTTCTCCTCCCTTTCCCCTCCTGCCAGCCTGGTGGTCCTATGCAGCCTCCTGTTCAGTCGTTTGTTCAGTTGTGATGACTCCTGGCTCTTTATATATTAGGATAGACTTAGTATATGAGTAAAACAAAGTAACCCAAAAACTATTCTATAAGGTAAAACTATAGCCATTCCAAAGGCAGGTAAAAATAAAGAGTTCTCGGAAAATTAAAAACCAAGACCAAACCACCCTCACAACAGACTCCATTGAGAGTGCCATAGTCACAATTTATGCACTGTGGCATTGGTCTATTTTGGCCAACCCTAGGCTTCCTAGAGATTGATTGTATGAGAGGTCTGTCTATTCCGAAATCACTCTCTCTCTGTGATCCTTATGATATACCTTCTTCTCCAAGGAGACTTAAATATGATTTCCAGAGGTGGAAAGTGAGGGCAAAATGTTCATTTCAGTGGCAATTTGGTGATCTAGTCTTGGAAGTCAGCAAGGAGTCACAACTGCAGGAAGAGTGACAGTCTTTGAGCACAGGCAGAGACTCTGGTGTAAGGAGTGGGGGAAGATGAACTGAGAGGGGGCTGCCACAAAGACAGATTTTCTTATTTTATTTAGTTTACCTTTTAGAAGTATTTACATGCAGATAAGGGGCAGTAAATGAGAACAATTTTGTCTTTCTTTGAGGTCAGTTTTCTCAGTTTTAATTGACAATTTTATTACTTTGTATAGTCATTTACAAGTTAGTTTTTCAATTTTTTGGAGCTCATAAGCACTTTTTCTTTTAAAATGGAAATATTAATTGCAATATGATATGTAATTTGGATTTTAATGACCGAATTATGGGTTCTAATCGTCCCTGTTGAGAATGCACAGAATGTTCAGTCCTGCCAGGGGAATGTGCATTCTGGGGTTTTCTAGTCACTTAGGTGAACTATTTCATCATTATTAGGCTGCCCTCTGGAGCTCATTGTGGGTCACTGCAGATTGTTTTGTTAATGATAGAGCTGAACGCTTGCTCTCCATGTTATATTTAGCTGCAAATTTCAACATTAATAGAAAGATATACATAGATGTGCATGTCATTTGGTTTGAGTAGTACAGTTATCTCTTGTTTTTAAAAGTTTACTACTAAATGAGTAAGTTTTAGAGGGACACTATCAAAACAATTGAATAAATGGGTAAAGAAAGGAGTGAGGAAAGGCAACATTGGGAGAAAGCACTAAAACAGGAGACAAGGTAAAATGTATTCTTCTTTCCCTACTTTGATTTTGCTTCCCTCCCTTCCTCCTTCCCTCCCTCCCTCCCTCCCTCCCTCCCTCCCTCCCTCCCTCCCTTCCTTCCTTCCTTCCTTCCTTCCTTCCTTCCTTCCTTCCTTCCTTCCTTCCACTTTCCTTTCTTCTTTCCTTCCTTCTTCCTTGATACTGGCCTTGAGATTCTGCATTAAACCTTAAAATGTATACTTTATGTTTTCTATCACAGGAAAAAATTATGTTCTACATATGTTCTCAACAAGATATTCTGTCAAGCAAAATAGCAGAATGCTGCAAATTGCCCACACTTGAACTTGGTCAATGCATAATTCATGCAGAAAATGATGACAAACCTGAAAGTTTATCTCCAACTCTAAATAGGTTTTTAGGAGAGAGAGATTTCAACCAATTTTCTTCAATGGAAAAAGACCTCTTTATGGCAAGGTAAACATACTCTATCAACATACATGCACACAAGTAAAGATTATGTAGCTGACAGCTTTGTGTTGTTGAAATGCAGAGCGAAGGCCATGGATTTTTAGGTTGGTATGTGAGAATAATGCTAGAATGTACTTAGCCAAAATATATTTGAGCAGAAAACTAGGGAATAGGGAATGAAATCTACCTTATATGGATGGGACTTTCCCCTATACTATCATTAAATGCTTGCTTTTTAGGCAGTAGTTTAATTTTGTATGAATTTCTCTGGAATCTGAAGAGTTGTCATCCCTGTATGGATTGCTTATAGGAAGATCACTTTGAACGTCCACCTATTTTTAAAAAAGAAGGGTTCATGATTCAGAATGTGCTTTTTCACTGTGCATATTTTACCTTTCCTCCTTCCCCAATATAATGCAATAGTTAATGCTAGGTAAAAAGACTTTTATTGGGACAGTTTATTTGCTATTTATTGAATTCATGTTTTATTTTTGTAAGAAAATAAAAAAATTTTTAGAGACATTTACAGTCTAGTAATTTGTTGTAATTGATGCGACATGTTCTCCTTCTGTTTGCCTTTAAGGGAACAAGCAGTCAATGCATCTTCCTTTATTGTTCAGTGTATATCAAGGGACACTATTAGAGGAGGAATTTGTGCAACTCTTAGGACATTATATATAATGATCTCCAAAGTTCTTTCTAAATTTAAGAGTCTGTTTCTAATGTAATAATGAAAATAAGGGCCCAATATTCTCTTTAATGTTCCCCAAGGATATTATTCTATTTTTACAATAAAATTAGACATTCACACATTGTTTGCACAGCTAAATAAAATTATGCAACATGAGAAACAATGCCAAGATTTAAGAACCCATATTGACAATTTATTGGTGGCAGAACTCACATAACCCATTTCTATAATCTGGGCATACACTTAGTAAATTCAAGAGTTATATTTGAATTTGCACATCCGTACACGTCCACAGCTTGTGTATGTAATTGAAACAGTTCTTCAATTGGAAAGGTTCTTTGCAGTAGAAATTTTCTTAGCCGAGAATGATCTTCCCCCAGATACTTGTGTGGCTCCCTTCCCCCAGGTTTCTGGTCTGAAAGAGCTACCAGAGGGAATTTTCTTGACTGCACACTCTAACTTAGGTGTCACCTCTTTTCCTCTCTTCTAACTTCCTTTATTTCTCTTCATTGATTTATCACCACTGAAAATTAGATGACACATTTCTCATTTATTTATTTTTCTTCCTTCCTATAATGTATGCTTTTGAGAGGTCAGGCATTTTATCTTGTGCATTATTGAAAATTTGCCACTTAAAGAAATGCTTGCATAGAGTTAGCACTGGAAAAATATTTGCTGAATAAGTGAATGTAAAGTCCACAATTAAAAAGCCAAAATGAAGGTTGCAAAAGAAGACAAAACACGGCATTTTAAAACAATTTGAGGTATTATAATTTGTACTAATAGTTTTGCCATGCAGATAGTTTAAATTATATTTGACCTCCAGGGTTATTCATTTGAATTTTAGTTTCTGCTTGCCATATAACAATGGAAGAATTTATCTCTTGATTCTAATAACATTATTTTTTTCAAACACATTTCAGATTTACTTATGAATACTCAAGAAGACATACTAAGTTTGCTGTCCCAGTAATTCTCAGAGTTGCTAAAGGATATCAGGAGTTATTGGAGAAGTGCTCCCAGTCTCAAAATCCTCTTGAATGCCAGGATAAAGGGGTAAATTGCTCTAGCTTTGTAGAAAGAATATGAAATATTGGATAAATATAGTTCATTAAAATGCTGCTAGTTTGAAATTATCTAGTTGTTAACTAATGGTTAGCTAGTTTTATATCTGTTAATTAGTCATCTAGATATTAAGTAGCTATTAACTAGTTGTCAACAACTAGTGACTTACTTGGGAAATAAAAATGTTACCCATAAGTTCTTTGATGCATAGAATAAAAATAACATTCATTTTTAACAGCTCCAGAAAGTCAAGAATTTGTATAGAAAGAATGGCAACCCTTTATCCAAAGATTGAATTCTGTCATCAAATAACTTGGTGATTCACAAAGTTTTAAACTTAATCTTCTCAGAGTCCACTTGCTTTAATTCTCACAATTCAAACTTTGCCATCTTTAATATTTAAAAAAAAATCCCTCTAAATTGCTTTCTCTAATATTGGTATCATCATAGAATAAAAAATAATTGGTTAATTTTTTACAAACAAGGTTGTGTGTCCAGGAAGAGAAAAAAAATGTATGAAATAATGTTTGTATTTTCAGGAAGAAGAATTAGAGAAATATATCCAGGAGAGCCAAGCATTGGCAAAGCGAAGTTGTGGCCTCTTCCAGAAACTAGGAGAAAATTACTTACAAAATGCGTATGTTTTCTTTTTTTTTAAAGCAGTATTTTTGGTGATTTAAAATTTTGAACCGGTGAGGGAAATATACATATACATTAGTCTCTCATCTGACCCTAATTTCAGCTCCTATTTCAGATAGGGAGTTAGTATAATGTGATCACCCGATTTCTTCTGGGAGAAGGCAGCCCTCCCTGTCCCCTGGGTCAGGAAGCAACACGCATGGCCTGTGAAATCCGATCCGCGGCACAGGCTTTAGTTTCCCCCAAATCAAGCAGTAAAGCTTTCCATTCTGTCAGAGTCTGTCTTGGTTAAAGCACCCAAAGAACCAAGTTAAAAATCAATGAAGCTTCCGAGGTTGGGGATAGGAGTCAACCTTCTGCCCAGGGGTTTGCTTTCCCTCCCACTGTGCTAAGTTGGTGCCACAGGAGTATAAGGGGTGGTGGTTAGAATAATCGCATCTCCATCGTTAGTCCAAATATCCTGTGGATGATAAAATGAGCTGAGTTCATGTCTTCTGACACCAAAAGAGACTCGTGAATGACTCAGCAGGATTGGTGACAAATGCATTTCAGGTTTCTTCTCTTTTTTTTCTTTTTGTTTCAGGTTTCTTGTTGCTTACACCAAGAAAGCCCCTCAGCTGACCGCCCCGGAGCTGATGGCCTACACCAGGAAAATGGCAAGCGCGGCGGCCACCTGTTGCAGGCTCAGCGAGGAGAAGCAATTGGCCTGCGGTGAGGGAGCGGTGAGTGTTTCGCCTAGTGTCTCATCTGGTTTCTGCTCTGCTTGATTGAAATGACCTCAAAATTCCCATGGAGAGGAAATGGCAAAAACCAGCGCAGAGGTGATGTCAGTTAGTAGACTTATTCAATGTAGTGGCTGGCAGTCGGAGGGGGTGTGAGAACTCAGCTCTGATCAGTTAGCATGTGGCCAGGCTTCCTGTCCTAGAGTGGTTGGTGGAATGCAACCAGTTTATTCAACAATGCCTGAGCAAGCTTTACGTAAAGGGAGGAGAGACTGGCCAACGCATCATTCACTCCGTGATTTCCTTGTTTTCTTCATTGAACATTTGCTTTAATGTTGAAAAGAAAAGAAAAAAAAAAGCTTCATGTTTGATGGATTAAAATGAGTCATGTTCTTTTTAGCCACACTTATAATTTTATCCTTTGTAGTATAATTGTATTGTGATTTTAGGAACAAGTTGTTCCCTTTTGGGTGTAGGGTAAGTCCCATGTCCTCAATAGTAAAATGACTGATGTCACCAGTGTCCTACATATGATTACAGTTTTTCAAAAAAAATTTTTTCTTAAAGTCACCATTATGACCAAAATTGTATACAAATTTTCCACCTTTTCTCTTTTTAATGATGAGGAGTGATTTGCCAGTTAGTCTTCACATCTTAGGACTTTTCACCAGAGATTAGAAGGAAAAGGAGAATTTCTTGTGATTCAGCATCATCTTTGTTTTTTATTGAATTCTGTATGTTGGGAGGATGCAGGGATGTAGGATAGCGCAATGGTTCAAGCGTATGTTCTGGGGGAGAGGGCTCCTGACTACAGTCCCTTCCCATTTTCAAAACTTGTTAGTCATTTCACACTGGGGAAGCAGTTACCTCACTAAGCTTGAGCTTTTTCATCTGGCGTATCATCTTCATAAGATGGCTGTCACAAGGTCATGTGCCCAACTCACTTGTATTAGGACTAGCCTAACACATATTGCACACAAAAAGTATGTTGGCCTTTATTACAAGTTATTAGTAGGTGATTGAAAATAGCTCCGAAGTACAGAAGGTAGAAGGATTCCACATTAGGAAAGCCTTAAACACACACACACACACACACACACACACACACACACACACCCCACCTCCCCCCCCCCCCCACGAAATGACTAAGTTCTATTCTTACCTTCAGAAGGTGATTCTCTGAGACACAAAAGTAAAATAGAAAACTCAACCAGATAACAAGGAAAATGTAAGCCATGTATTGCTCTCCTAGGTCAGGGAAGACACCTTTCCCCTTTGGAAGCATCTTTCAAAGATCTAAAATAGAGTTGAAGAGACCATCTTCAACATCACCTCTAGAACCTCTGTCACTAAATGCTAAAGTTCATCCCAAATAAATGGGTAAACAAAAATCTACAATGTAGCAATACATGATCCTATACAGACAGCAAATTTTTTGTAACATTAAGTTATAATATATTAAAATTATTACAATAATTTTCTGGAAACCTGAATCAATTTTATGGCTAATGCTCAATCCCCTTGCTTTCTTTTTTTTCCCATTCTGCTAACTAGGCGGACCTTATTATCGGCCAGTTATGCATCAGGCATGGAGAGACACCTATAAACACCGCTGTTGGCCAGTGCTGCACTTCTTCGTACGCCAACAGGAGGCCGTGCTTCAGCAGCTTGGTGGTGGATGAAACCTATGTCCCTCCACCGTTCTCTGATGACAAGTTCATCTTCCATAAGGATCTGTGCCAAGCTCAGGGTGTAGCACTGCAAACAATGAAACAACAGTAAGAAATTGTTACTTGCTGGCATGAAGAAGGCTGACAACGTCAAATAGCAGTTGATATTTCTAAGCTAAACATTCTTGGACTCCTCAGGGGAACAGCATTACTCCCAAGTACTAAAAGTGGCTTTCAAAATAGTCTTCTCTCAGTGACCTCACAGCCTCACATCTAGAAAAAATAAGTAAGGCAGACAATTAGAAACTGTAACAGCAGTTTCTACTGGAACTCTTGTGGTAATGCTATTTTGGGACTGGGGAAAATGGGCAATTTGTTTTGGGGAATTAGGATATATCTTTACAATAAGTCTGTGTACTTTTATTCCAAAAAAAAAAAAAAAACCCAAAACAACAACAACAACAAAAACAACAACAACACATCACTAAATCTTTTTTCCCCCACACAATTTACTCTTTGAAAAGAATACATTTAATTCAGCCATGAAGTGTGGGTGTTAAGAAATGGAATGCACATTCCAATTAATCGTGGGAGGCATTCTGTAATGGTAATGGTAATGCAAGTCAATGAAACACATGGTCTCTAAATCCCCATGCATTTTAATACTCGCCTGTCTTGTAAGTGGTCTTCCTTTATTTTGGAAAACCTGGTCTTCCCTTTTTGTCTCTGTTAAAACCTGGGGCATGTTGCAGGTACATACAGTAAGAATGCTATCTCTTTTGGAGGCCTTTCCTATTGCTCCATCCAACATTCATTCCAACATGAAAGCATAGCTCAATGAGTAGAGCAGGCAGTTAGTATTGCTAGGTAAGGGTGTCATAATTATGAATGGCAGGTATTGGCAAATCTGGGCCTTTGAGAAGAGAGAACTGGAACAATATTCTGGATAATTAAGAAATAGACTGTATTTCACTACATGCAAGTGTGGTGGCACTATTAAATAATGTTTCCTCTATAATTTGCACAAATGCAGACCAGTGGAACACATGGCATGTTTCTAGACCGTCTTTCTAATGAATGTATTAGACAAGGTATGAGAGCTAAGTCTAGTTATGGGCTGATGGAAAGAGGGTGTATGACGAGGGTTGCCAAGACTCTGAATATTCTCTATGAGAAAGGCTTTAGAAAAATATCACTGCATAACAGACTTCTCTCGTACTTTGTTTTGTTTTAAATCATAGGTTTCTCATTAACCTTGTGAAGCAAAAGCCACAAATATCAGAGGAACAACTTGAGGCTGTGATTGCAGATTTCTCTAGCCTTCTGGAAAAGTGCTGCCAAGGTCAAGAAAAGGAAGTCTGCTTTGCAGAAGAGGTATGTGCAGCTCATTTTCACAATCAAGATACTTAGTACAGAATTTTCTGCAATGAATAACGAAAAGAACATCCCACTGATCTATGACTTTAAAATAATGCCAGAGAGGTGTACATTTCATTTAGAAATAGATTGAAGAATTAGGAGACATTAAAAAAATTATAGTTTTCTCACCAAATATTAGGAAGTAGTATAACTTAAAATATATTAAGAAAATTATTAATTTTGATTAATTTCCTAGTAGATAAAATGGTGAAATGAATATATAGCTAACTGATGATAATTTAGGTAGTTTCTGACCTAAAAATTATTTGTTCAGCTGAATATATTAAATGGATTATTAGCAAATGAATTTTACAAACAGGATCCTGGAGGAATATTTATAGAAAATATATTAGAACTCTTTTGGAAACATGGCTTTGAATATCAACAGAGTAGTAGTTAGGAGTTTTCTTAATCTAATTATTTAGCAATTTAGCTTTATTTGTAACTGGCTACATTTTGTAACTCTATATTATTAAATATCTAAATATAACATCACTACATTAAAATATATTGTATAATTTAGCCTTTTGCTAATTTTGTCCATTTCTATAGTAAAAGTTTAGATTTTTTAATATAAATTCTAAAGATATATAATATTTAGAAATCTTGAACTTTTAATAGATAATATAATTAAATGCACTTGAGTGTGTACACTTACCAGTATGTGGCTGTGTTTCAAAGATTAGTGTAGGAAAAACAAAATCTACTATTGCTCTAAATAGATTTCTCTCTCTCTCTCTGGTTGCTATTATGCCAGCTTGTTGGCATCAGAAATGTATAGCTTTATTCTTTTTAACTTGTTTCTTCTATAAACCTGCAAATTCACCCTTGGATAGTGGAGACTTAACTGTATGACTAGAACAGTAACCAATTTCTTTTTCTAATGATTCTTATTTGTTCTTAATTTGCAGGGTCCAAAACTGATTTCAAAAACTCGTGCTGCTTTGGGAGTTTAAATTATCTCAGGTAACAAAAAGTTCAGACAAAGCTAAATACTGTTGAAATTCCCCAAATATCAATCTATAGTGAAATACACCCTAATAACTACCATTAAATGCAGTTTCTTTAAAAAAATGCAATTCAATAAAAAAATCTTTATTTTAAAGATACTGAAACAAAATTATGCCTAAAATATAATTAGTGACTAAATGAACTAAAAATTCTTTGAGGTTGGTTCAGAGGCCTCAGGGAATGTCATCAGAAGAACTTCCTATTTATCTAATATTTCTCTGATATCAAATAATAGAACCAGTTAACCTTCTGCACTTACTCATTTAATAATCCATTTAATATATTTTTGTTCATATTATAGGGTGAAGAGAAGAAGACAAAATATGTCTTTATGGTTTGGTGTGAACTTTATAATTCTAAATGACTTTAGTACTTTTTATGAATTAATAAAATAATGAAGACTTTTATGTGGGATTTCCTTATCATAGAAATAAAGTATCTTCAAATGTCTCCTTTTTTCCTACTTGCTTATTTATGAAAACCTAAAGATGATTTCTTTAAATAGAACTTTACATTTTTCTTTCAAATCTGTTGCAACATCTGTGGACTTCATCTGATTTTGTTGTAATTCTGAGAGGTATTAATTTGAGATCACAATAAGATGAAGTAGAATTCAATTTGAAAGCATTAAGTAAGAAAAATACATTTTTTTTGGTTAAGAGGGAAGTTCAATGACAATAAAAATATTGGAAAAATTTATGATGTTTCAGTGAAACACATAAAAAATGGAAACACAAGGACAACTTGATATTAATGCAACAGTAAATTGGAGATTTTAAATGGTGTATACTTTTTTGAAAAAACAAATCAGGCAAACAAATAAAGATTCAAAGAAACATCTAATCAAGGTTACAATGACCTGCATGCTGCAAAATCCAGGATATAGTCACTTCTCGGTCTATAGCTTACTTGAGTTCTCTCAGTACAACCTGACAGAATTGATCATTCTCTTTCCCTTGAAACATTTTTCTACTTGGCTTTGCATTCCCTCCAATCTTATGAGTCTTCTTCATTGCAGTTTCTGCAACTCTGACCTCTAAGTATTGGAGTGTCTCAGAGCAGCCTTTCCTGAATCCAAACTCACTCTCTGGATGATCTCATCTAGACAGTGCAGTAATATCAACACATTAATATTTGTTTACAATAGACATTTCTATCCAGCCCAGATTTTTTTATTAATTGCCAGCTTCCTTCCTCACACCTCCATGTTGATAATGCAGAAGAATAAAAACTTAGCACATTTCAAACTGAACTATTCTTTATCCCAAACTTGTGTTTCCCTCCATCTTGTCAATTCTAGTTTCCCAAGCCACAAGCTTTAGAGTCATCTCTGTTTCTTCTTTTCCATTTCGCCCCTACATTTAATCTATGAGCAAAGTCTGTTGACTTTACCATCAAAATACATCTAGAATTGTACTCTTTCTCAATACCTATATTACAAGCCACAGGCATACGACACATGGATTATTGCAATAGTTTCTTAATTGTTCACCTCTCAAGTATCCTTGCCCCCACCCCCTCCAGTTCTGGTTTCAATATACTAAGTGAAATGATTCTTTATATCATTATGCCTGGAAACAAAAATTCATGAGAAGATTGAGACTCAGAGGAACAACAATGGAAGAATTAGGAAAGATCTTCAAGAGTAAATATGTTTCATTAGAGACCAAGAATAAGATCACCAATATCCTCAAATTCCCAATTACTATCTGTGGATGCGAAAGTTGGGCTCGTATAAAGGGATGATAAAAAAAATTGATTCACTTGAAAGGTGGTGTTGGAGGAGAGTTTTATGGATACCCTGGTCCACCAGGAAGACGGATAAGTGGGTCTTAGAGCGAATTAAACTAGAAATATCCCTGGAGGCAAAAAATGACAAAACCGTCTCAGTTTGAGCACATCGTGAGAAAGCAGGGTTCTTGGGGGAAGAAAGTAACGTTGGAAAAATAAAAGGCATCAGGAACAGAGAAAGACCTAATATGAAATGGATGATTCCATAAAAGAAGCCATAAGCATGAATCTGCAGGAGCTAAGCAGGGCTATTGAGGACAGAACATTGTGGAATCACCCATCCATAGGGTCGCCAGGACTTGGATCTGATTCCATAGCATGTAACACACACAGTATGCCAGTTTTTTAAACTAAAAATCACTAGTGTCTTCCAATCTCGCTCAGAGTAAAATGTAAAGTCTGTACACTGACCCTACCTGGTGGTCCCTTTCTGCCCTCTTCTTTTTCGCCTTTCCCTTGGGTCCCTTTGCTCGAGCCAGTGGCCTCCTTGCTGTTTTCGAGTCATCAATCAATCTTCTGTTCAGATTTTTGCTTTTGTGATTCTTCTTGCTTAGGAAACTCCCCTCAATACTTGTGGGGTTCACTCCATCAATTCCTCATACTTTCTACTCATTATCTACTGGATGTTAATATCTTCCTTTAGTGTCCTATTTTAAATTATACCATTATTATTATCCCACATCACTTTTTTTTTCCCACCGTCTACCTCCACTAGTGGAAGCCCCATGAGGACAGAGATTTCAGTCTGTTTTGTTCACTTCTGTTATCTTCAGCATAGAGAGCAGTGCCTGGAACATAATAGATATTCTATAAATATTTATTGGATATGTGGATGGATGGCTGTATATTCTTACAAGGTGGTGAACTAGAGAGATTTCTAGCTTCATCCTCTTCATCCTGGGGATGTCTAAAAATTAACATAAAAAAAAACATGAGAAAACACATTTCTCCTTTACAGGGAAAAGATCTGGTGTGTGTGTGTGTGTGTGTGTGTGTGTGTGAGTGTGTGTGATGGGGGTTGGAAAGTGATAAGAGGCTAAGGTAGCAGGTTTTAAAGAGGATGAATAAGTATAAGTATGTGTTGTGGGGGTAGAATTAACTTGTGCTCTTGTCTATACACTAAATTTCAAAGAAGACCATCACTTGACGCATTAAGTCAACCAAAGGACTTATGTGCATTGTTACTGTGAAACATAAACAGAAGCAGTGATCATATTGCCTGGTGTCAACATGATTAGATTCATTTTTCTGAAGTGAGGTTTGATAGTTTGTGTCTTTCAAGGCATTTGCCCATTTTATCTAAATTGTCAAATTTATTGACAAAATGTTTTTCAAAATATTTCCTTGTTATCATTTTAACATCTATGGTCATGTTGCCTTTCTCATTCTTGATATTAATGAACTAAAAACTCCTGTGGGAGTGGCAAACTGTTGAAAACAGGTGAGCACAGAACAGCCTCTCTTAAGAATTAGCTCCCCACATAGTCCATGGACACAGAAAATAGAGTGGGGAAGGCCTGGGAGGGGTGTGGGGTGGAGGAGGTCAATGTGAAAAACAAACGAACAAGCAACAAACAAACACAAATGAATAAGACATGTGTAATACCTTCAACAATAAAGATAAGGCCACAGACAGCAGGAGAGAGGCTTGGGTCTCCCAGGCAATGGAAGAAGCCAAGCTTTCTGCCTGCCCTTGCCAGCCTAAGCCTCCACTCAAGGCTACAAAGTTTCAATTATAGAAGGTAAATAAATTCCAGATACCAGGGTCTCTGCTTGGGTCACCGGGGAATGTGGCTGGCCTGCAAACCACCACAGGCCCCTCGCCCAGGCTACCCCATGCCCCAAGGAAAACCTCACCCTGATCAATAATCCTTCAGGGACATACTTCAGGGCAAACCAGCTGGCCCCCACCAGTGCACCAGGCCTCTATCCTATCACTCAATATTATGCATAATTTTCCCCCTAAAATTTTAAAAACAGCTTCATAAATTTTATTTGTGTGTATATCTATATTTTCTTAACTACCCTTCTATTGATGGACTTTTGGATTATTTCCATTCTTCTACTACTGCAAGCAATGCCATAATGTATGACCTAGTACTTTAGTCATTTTACCTAATAATAGAGAAACATGTAAATTGACTGTACCTCCACTATGCTCATAGCCAATCAGAATGGGTATGCAAATTAACCTCAGCCAGTGGATAAATTCCTCAGCTTCCTATTCCTCTGGTAGGATGATTCTAGGAAATCTTCCACTTCTTGGACAATTCACATTAAGATTGCATCCATTTGCTTACACTGTTACTCTTCTCATTAACACCTGATTTATTAGTTTTTTTTATCCTGTACTTTAAAATAGTTCCATATTTAGGATCATGTTCTTAATAAATATAGATTCAAAAATTTGAGTGATTGGTTCAAATAACAAATATTTTTAAGACTATTAATTCTTATAAACTTGCTTTTCAAAAGCTTTGAATGTATGGGTACCTATATTGCTATATGTTTACTAGAATATTTTAATTGTTTTATTTTTCTTAATTTTATCAGGTATAAAAATTATTATTGTTGAATTTGACTTCCTTTGATTACCAACAAAACTTAACATTTCCCTAGTTGTGTTTAGTGAATTATTTGTTTTAGTCCTTTTTTTTCCTTAGCATTTGTAATATTTCAATTTTTTTGGTTATTTATTTGATTAGATATTGCGCATACTTATTCTATGGACTTTTTTCTAACTCAATAGATTCTTTTCCCGGTAAAACCCAGATAATTTTTTTCTAGTTAATAATTAGCAAACATTCTACAATGTGATCAAGTAACAATCAAATACGAGGCATGTGAGAAACAGGTTAAACAGGTTACTTTTTTACGAGTAGTGTCAAAGAATAATATAAAAACTTGATTTTCCTCAATCACATTACTTTCCTTTGTGAATGTGATTTCTAAAGAAATGGAACAGTTAAAACTTTCCGGTTTTGTTATTTTCTTGTTCTTTTTGACTGAATGCCTAAACTCGCCCACAAAGTCTCAAGATGTTGGTAAGAAATTTACTTGTACATCAGCTAAGGAATGATTAGGTTGGGGTAATTTCTATTTTTTTAACCTGTATTCTTTCAACTTAATTCTTATTTGTGTTCTTTTTTTCTCTCCCCTGTCTCTGTTAGTTTGTATAAACTGATTGTGTATCCTGAACTATTCCAGATTTTGTATTTTGGTGATCATAGTACTCATTCTACAGACAGAAACCTAGTCTTATGTTAGTATAGAAAGTATTGCTGGGAGATATAGTTTGGATTTGAAAATATTCATATTTTTCACAAATGTGGATAGTGTATAGTAACAGTGAACATTAAATTTGAGTTGAGATTTTTCTGGAACCTTCAAGTTCTTCAACGTATCTCCAACAGGGTAAAAAATACCTTTAAGGTATGCTGGACCCTGCTTCTTCCAACTGTATAGTCTCTAAATTTCCCCCAAACCTGTGCATTGCCCTGCTCACAAACCTGGCCAAGTTGTGCCCTTTTGGAGGAAAGGGTGACTTTTGTATTTCTTCTATCCAAAGAAGAAATTTTTGAACTTACTCTGATCAGAGGAGGTGTCTTGTAATTTCTCTGGCCTAAAAAAATGTACCTTTTTGTAATTTGCACAAAGATGCAGTAAGTGTTTTGATTGCCACGTAATGTACATAATGGCCTGAAGATGAGGATTGTGTCTTACTCAATTTGATAGCCCACAGTACCTGTGAGTGAGACCCAGTCACAAGGCTTGAACAAGAGTGGTCATTCTTGAGTTTTCATTCTCATTTGCCCCTTGTAACAACTTGTTCAAAAATGCTATTGGTTTTTGTCTCTGATATCTTTTGCACCTATGTTTTCCTTTGTATTTCTATTATCCTACTAAAATCAATGTGATGTGATTTCTCAATAAAAATCGCCTAGAGGTTTTGCTTTTTTAAAGTTTTTTTCTATTCACTCATTCACTCATCTGTCCATCTATTTGACATAGTTCTTGTCACCTTCTATTTATTAGGCACTGTGGGAGATCCCATCTGGTATTTCTTAGCACATAGAATAGAGAAATAATACTTTCAGATACACATTTCAATGGCTCTTTGTGGCTTCCAATTTCAGCCCAAACTCTCAGCTTTCTATGCAAGACCTCATAGTCGGACCCAGGTCCTTTATATTTTAGGTTCCATTCTTCTTCTTCTTTATCACCAATGTTCTCATCAAAGTGGACTGATTGACTTTCCCTAAAAACATACCAAAATGTCTCACATTTGTGCTTTTACTCACATTATTCTATCCACACAGAAAGATGAGTCTCCTTATTTTTCTGTTACCTGAAATCTTGTACTTTTCTTTCAGATTCAACTCATATGTCACCCCTCCATAATCCATTTCTAGTTACTCACCCAGAGATCATAAAGCATGCCTATTAGATACTTACCCACTTTATTTCAGAATGTCATATACATTTTATTTTTTACTATTTTTATTTTTCAATTATAGTTTACACTCAATGTCATTTTTGATTAGTTTTAGGTGTATAGTATAATGGGATTAAGAAGTACAAATTGGTAGTTATGAAATAGTCACGGGGATATAAACTGCAGCATAGGGAAAATACTCAATAATATTGTAATAACTATATGGTGTCCGGTGGGCACTGGAAATATTGGGGGGAATGTTTTATAAAGTATATGATTATCTAACCAGTATGCTGCCATATATATTTTACATTGCATTATACATAGTCCTATTCATGAGTCACTTGTACTGTGAGAGTACTTAGGAACCTGATGTTCAAGGATGGGTCATCATCGGTTGCCTCATTATGTACAGCTCAATATTTTGTAAAAGTAAGACTCTGTAAAAGTAGTCGTTGTGGACAAATAGAAATGTGCTTGGATTATGCTCAGTGGGAGGGAATTGGTGATCTAAGACTAGTCCAGAGATCCCCTAAATAAGTATGTCTGACTAGCACTATAAACCCAACTGACCATCAACATGCCATGGCAGCACTTGTTTGGCTCTATTGTGATACTACATCACCTATCAGTTTACCTTCACATTACTTTTATAGTCTTACATGATAAATACTTAACATAGAAGTGGTGCTTGTATTTGACATTTGTGACTGGGGAGCCATCAATGGCAAATCTAGTCTGGTCAGTTTGAGATGAATTCAAAGTCAATTCAATTTAATGAATGTATCTTGAACACACAATCAGATGTGATTAAAATCCCATATTTGGTTCATATGACTTTTTTCTTGTTAAATATACCAAAATATTTTCTACCATTAGTTCTCTCTTTTATACTTTGCAAACTTAAATAACCTATGTAGTTATTGGGGAACTGTTAAAAATACCAGGATATTTTATAATTTTAATATATTTGCTTTTCAGATAATCTTAAAGTTACCCAGAAATTTATAGAGGACAATGTTGGATATCTGTGAGTTTCTCTAATGTCTTTTTGATGATGATGATGTTTACCATAATCTAATCTGACATATTCCAGAACTGTTAGTACTTCTTAAAAGTAATTTAATTAAATAGAAACCATATGAAAAAGTAAATATAGTATTAATCATAAAATTCAGATGAGGTCATTGAATTATCAAGAAGTTGCACAGTTTGTAGCCTCACACTTTGATAATTTCCTGAGGTTAGTCAACAAGTGGATGTTCCTATGAGTTTGTTGGGCATACATGGAAATTCTGCAGGTAATCATTGTGTACTCTGTGTGGACTGTTGCAGCACCATCATTTCATTTGCTCAATATGTTCAGGAGGCATCATTTGAGGAAGTAGAAATGTTGGTAAAAGCCATGACGGAATACAGAGATCAATGCTTGGCCAACTCGAAACTCCCTCAGTGTTCAAAATTACCTGTAAGTAACTTGTTTCCATTTCATAAATAAACAAGATTATTTGTCAACACAAAACTTTTGGCCTGAAATTTTTAAAAGAAAGATACTATGTGCCCTCGTTTTATTTGTTCTGGTATTTAGGATAAGGCAGTTTCTTAGGAGAGATGCAATTCTGTATTATGATGCACAAGAGGACTTGATCATGAGCTCGCAGTCCAGGCTGTATACATAAAGTTACAGGGCAACCAGAGTCTGACAAAGCTCACAGAAGTATGGAGGTACCCTCCTTTCTTGCCTCTCTCAATGTATACTCTACTATCACACCCTCTTTTCCTGGCCTTTCCTGCACCAAATCACCATCTGCATCTCTAAAAAAAGTATTACTAAACACCTCTACTAAATACTTTATCAATACACTCACACTCTGACCTCATCACCTTGGAAGAGGTTGAAAAACACTGTTATGCAAGGGATTTACGAGCAGCAAATAAAAAGTATGAGGTTATGGATGGAATTGGAGAGCATCATGCTGAGTGAAATAAGTCAGTCAATGAAAGAGAAACACCACATGACTTCACTCATTTATGGATATTAAAGAACATTATAAACTAATGAACAGAAAGATAGATATAGAGACAGTAAAACAACAAGCAGACTGTCAAATGACAGCGGGGGGGGGGAGTAGAGAGATCTGGGGGGAGATAAGAGATCAACAGAAGGACTGGTATGCATGCATTTAAGTACAACCAATGGACACAAAACTCTGGGGAGGGAGGGCATGTATGGGAGCGGGGGGGGGGGCCAATGGTAAGCTATGTACACATATAATACCTTAACAAATTAAAAAAAAGAGACAAAAAATAAAAAAATAAAAAGTATGAGGTTAGAGAGCCTCAGGATAGGATAGAAAAAGTTTTTTAAAAATATATATTTTATTGATTTTTTACAGAGATGAAAAGAGAGGGATAGAGAGAAACATTGATGAGAGAGATTTATCGATCAGCTGCCTCTTGGATATCCCCTACTGGGGATGTGCCCACAACCAAGGTACATGCCCTTGACCAGAATCTAACCTGGGACCTTTCGGTCTCCAAGCCAATGCTCTATCCACTGAGCCAAACCAGTTTCGGGGAATAGAAAGTTTCCTGAAAGTTTGCCAAAGGGATGGTTGTCAAAGGTGTGGGTCAATATCCTTAGGGCTGATGTTGGGAAAATTGCAATACTCTCCTTAAAGGGTGATGCACTAATCATTGCATCATTTAAAAATGTTGAGAAAGTATACACTGAATGAAAAATGTCTTTTTACTCTCTGTTGTTCAGAATGATGCTTTACTAGAAGCAATGTGTGCTATGGAGGGGGTGCCACAGAAGCACAACTTTTCACACTGTTGCGATGAGGTTGACTTTAAAAGACTCTGTTTCTTCCATAATAAGAAAGCTGATGTAGGATTTCTACCTCCTCTTCCTACTCTGGATCCTGAAGTGAAATGCCAGGCTTATAAAGATAATAGTGAATCTTTTCTAAGAAAGTAAGTTTAATAGAAAAATGATCTAATTGAAGAAATATCCTTAGGCTAAAGAATGCCTAATATCTATTTCAAAGGAATATAGTGGTGCTCATTGAGTGGTTAATTCATCCCATGTTTACTGTGTGTCAGGTTCTGTGTTCATTGTTGAAAATATAAGCATAAGATATGAAACCTGCTTTCAAGATCCTCTCATTAATGATGTGTATTTTCTATTGTGATAAGCCCTAGAACAGAAGTATGCGCATGATGAAAAATTGCTAGTGGAGGAAATAATATTGCCATCCAAGGGAAGGTGCAACTTTTACTGAGAATAAAGATGAAATCAATAACTGTTTAGCAAAAATATGTTTTCAGTAATGCAGTAATTACAGAAACAGACACTTCTTCTGTATACTCAGAGACTGTAAATCACAAGTCTGTTTGAACATAAGTGAACCTGCTCCCTGAATCTCAGATGGAGTATGCCTAGGTAGCTGTTCTTTAAACATGGAAAGGAGAGATGCCGACCATCTGGCAGCATAGGAAGAGAGGGCAACAGCCATATCTGTGTTCGGGATTATAACTCATCAATCTTATTTTAGAGTTGGAAATTCAGTGATAAGACTGTAAATACAATGATAAGACTATAAATTCAATGATAATCTCTACTTTGATTGGAGACTGGATAATACTGATGCATATTGAAGATTTCCAATGAGGAAATTCTTCTTTCTAGTACTTTGATTTTCACACTTTGATCTCCTTGTCTTTTTCTATCATTCCTTTCCCTTCTCTTGTTACCTATCTATTTTACCATTCTTTCATTTATTTTCCTTCCTATTTTCTTTTCTTTTATAGCTATCTCTATGAAGTTTCCAGAAGGAATCCCTATGTTTTCGCCCCCACTCTTCTAACAGACATGGCTCATATTGAGGGTATAATTAAAACATGTTGTGAAGTAGAAGAACAAGACAAAGCTGACTGCTTTCGGACAAAGGTAGGGATTCCATTTATTTCATGGATAAGGATAAGGAGACACCCAACTTTCCAATTTAATTGAAAATTAAATTATAGAAAAAGAGTTGTTCACCATTTACAACCATTCTCTTCCTACTCTCACCGGTTTTTAACCCATTGACGACTTGCTCTGATTTAAAAGTCCTTATTTCCTGAGACCCTGGACAGACAATCACCCATTTCCAGGATCTCTCTTATGGCTTTGTCTTACTTGCAAATTGCAAGAAAGCTCTAGTGAATAATTATTCAGGGTAAAGTTTAACATTTTATCTATATCTTTGGCAAGTTTTCTCTTAGCTAACCCTAACATGGGTTCATCCCAGTAAAGAGGAAGCATGACTCACTTCCCACCAAGTCAATGTAGTTATCAGAAAGACTGGCCTCAGCTTTCAAATGCATCACAAATGAGTATTTCTTCTTATAGGTAAATTTATTATAATAAAAATCTCGTAGATTTAAAAAAAATTCTGAGCAAGTTTTGGAATAATTTGGTTGACATGTAGTTAAGAGATAAGAGAATAGTGGGATTTTGCTCTTGCTTAAAAGGAATTTTCTTTTTCTTCCTCAGACAGAACGTGCCATAATATACTTAAAAGCACTTTCTTCTTTTCAAATAAACGTGTGTGGGCTATATTGGAAATTTCCACCGACATCTGTAAAATCTACGTGAGTGTCATTACACATATCTAGTCTCTACTTGTGTTTTTTTTTGTGTTCCATTTTTGTTAAATTGTTGATGACTTTACTTATACTCTCCCTAGTTCCTCAGTCTATGTGGATAACTCAGAACCAGGACATTGTTTTGGGATGAATAAAGACTTGGGAGGTTGAGAGAGCCCAGAAAGAGAGAGGGCTAGTTCTGAGATATTTTATGGTTAGTTGAGAATCTGAATTGGTCCGAGAGCTCTCAATTAGGAACTAAATCCTCCAAGTGCTTTAATATGACATATCTACCTATCTTTGACCTTAATGACTAGAAGACTACTTTACATGGATACATTTTATCTCAATTGCTTGCCCTAACCAATTAGTAATAGTGCTAGTACAATGTTTTAAGAAAAATTCTGAGATTTCAAGTAGATCAGCAGGAGAGTGGCCCGTGATGGGTTACCTATGCTGACCATAGGCTCACAACTGGAAGTGATGGTCTTAACAGGATGAGCTTTGCGGTAAAAATTATGGGAGAAAGCACATCTATCTGGTTGTTTTATCCTCAGTCCTGATATATAGGACTCAACTATAAGCCTAGGATTTTCAAAGCTACCATGCAGGTCATGCAATGTATAAACAGCTATTTGGTAAAGACTTATGTGAAAAAACAAGGGTACCAATACGTTTCTTGCAGCTACTTATACTGTATCATCAAATAACTCCCTTTTGTCTTACTTGCTGTTCAAGATGTTTTAGTGATTTGTCAATTCTTTTCCCAGATACCTTGTTATACTTAGTCAAAAATTCCCCAAGATTAAATTTGAAGACCTTACCTCCATTCTAGAAGATGTTTCTTCCAAGTATAGTGGATGCTGTGAAGGGGATATTGTGCAGTGCATCCATGCTAGGGTAAATATTCTCTAAAACCAAGTAAAGATAATGATTTTTACAGCCATTTTTTTTATCCTAAACTTGCACTAATTCATGGCTACTTTACCATAAGGGAACGAGAATGTTAATATATTGTTGAATGAAAACACAAAGTAAATATAATAAAAAAGTAAAATGTAAAAATATATGCTTCCCCAAAAACTTTTTCGAATACATGGGATTGTTTTTAGATTATTCAGCAGATTCCATTTTATGTGGCTAAATGTTTTTGACATAAAACTTTATAAATATACTTGTGAACATTCATTAACACCATATTGAAGTATTCTTTAATAGTACAAATTCTACCCTGACTAGGTGATGCAGTTGGTTGGAGCATAGTCCTATACACCAATTTGTGGTCAGGGCACATACCTAGGTTTCGGGTTTGATCTGATCAATGTTTCTCACAGCAATGCTTTTCTCTCTTTCATTAGCTACTTATTTTTATATTGTTTGTTTATGGGCATGTGGACTTTATAATAGTAAGTATAAATGTACTGAATTAAGATATAATTAAAGGTTTTCTATGAAGTTTGGAGCTGAGACAAATGGATCATATTATATCCTTAATATCTTCTTTAATGCCTTTATAAAGAAATAAGAGAAACTGAATTATTGTTCATTCAAAATAGAAATGAATTCCAGACAATATGAATTCCAGATAGGTATTGCCTCGAATGATAATGGTCTTAGGTGAGATGTGTGTATGTTTGCAAAGACTGGCTCTCTGGTTCTATGTAGTTGATTCCAACCCCCATTCCACTTCTCACCTAACCCAGAGCTGCATCTCATTCTTCACCATCAGTAAGCATCAGGCAAAGACTCTAGGCAGGAGGAAGGGCTTGAGCAAAGCCAGAGAGCTCTGGAATTCCCTGGTGTTTTCATGGAACTCTATGAAGTTCATGTGAACTACAATAGAGAGTAGAAACAATGTTCAGCCTCATTCTGGAGAGTCTGGAGAAGGAACTAGAGGCCAGATCAGCTTGTAAAAAAAATATCCAACTAATGTATAAATAAGATAACCTTGTCCTCTCTCTTATTTCCATAGCTTTATGTGGAGATCAGAATTGGGATGAGGGACAGGGAGAGAGACTAGGGTAGATTTTTCTATTTTGTACATTATTTGATGATTTGAACAGCTTCAAATTAATAGTATCCATCAGAAAAGAACAACAATGAGTAGAATGGTTTCTTGTTTCAGAAGTCTTCATCTGGTAGTTACTATAGTGGTTCATTTGTTTACCATTCTTTCTTTCACTTACCAAATGTTTATTGAGTTTCTAGTATGTGCTTGGCAGTGTAGTTTTAGGCCACAAGGAAGAAATCTAGGATTATAGATATTAAAGTAACATATCTTGGGTGGCCCTCATTGAAGCACAGATAAACTCTTATGGGAAAGAGGAACATGTGGAATTTAAAATGCCAATATACCAGAGAAGTAGGGGTAAAGTATTTAAATTATTACTATTTATCAATAAATGTAAACTTGTATAAAAGTGAAAAGTTTACTTTTCATAGTCATACCATCTAAAATCTTGAGTAAAAAGGCTTATTTTAATATGATACTTTATGTATATTAAGTTAATACAAAATTTAAATAAATTATATCCATCAAAATGAAGCAATTTCAGATGCTATGCTCATGGTTGGCTTTGCATTTCATTAATGAAGGAAAATTCAGGTTCAACAAAGTTGGAAAAATAAATTCATTTCTCATTTTTACAGAGCAAGGTTATGAGCAATATTTGTTCAAAACAAGATTCTATCTCTAGCAAAATTAAAGAGTGCTGTGGAAAGAAAATACCAGAGCGTGGTGAGTGCATAATTAACATGAATAATGATGACAAGCCAATGGATTTATCTCTAAAAGCAGAAACATTTACTGAAAATAAAAATGTGTGTGGAGAACGAAATGCTGGCGGAGAAACCTTCATGTATAGGTAATGTAACTCCATATTGAAATTTATAAGGCAAACAGAAACTTATGATTTGACCTATTTTGGCTAATTTGTGTGGAAATAATGGGCACCATTTAAATCATTGCATATGATATAATTTTAAAAAATTGCAGATTATGGTATTTTCACAATCTTAAGAAAATGCCACTGTGTTTTTATAGTGATGGCTAACATTTATTGAGTACTTAATATGTGCCAGACAATGGACTAAATACTTTATATAGATTATCTATTTCAATTCATATAAGGTCATAGAATTGAAGGTAAGATAATTGATTCCCCCCATGTTTTCAGATGAGGTACAGAGAAGCTCAGTAACTTGCCCAAAATTCACAGCTAATAAAATGACAGAGTAAGGATTTGACTCCAGAAGGTTGTGGGCTTTACTGTGATGGGATGCCACCCCATCTGTTCAAGACAAAAACTAGTTGACTTGGGACCAAAGGGACAAGATATGAATCTTGATTGAGTCACTGGGACAAGTTAACCTTTCTGTGCTTTAATTCACCATCTATAAAATTCATGGAATGTTCATTCATTCATTCATTCATTCAAAGTTTGTTGATAATGAAATATAATTCAGGAGCTTTATTAGGTTTACTATAGGGTTTCTATATCTCCGGTAAGCTTTTATCAATAGGGAATATAATGTGAGAAGAGCCATACATATAAATGAGTGCAAGAAATGTTCTTTTATTTCTTGCACTATATGCAAAGTAATGTGAGGGCAGAGAAGAAGGAAGTGGTCAATTGAACTTGGGTCTGCTGGAAAAGCTTGATCAGAAGAAAGTTCTTGAGGAAATTTTGGTGACCCAGAGGGTAGAGAATGAGTTGAAGTACAAAACCACTTGGTGTATATGTGGCTATGAAGAGTGTATCTGCAGAGAGAGACAGGATAGTAAGAAGTGAAAGGGGTCAGATCATGCAGGTATGCTAAGCAACAAGATTCCGCTGAAGGATTTTCATTAAAGAATAAAGAAGGACAAAACCACTTGTTTTTTAGAAACTCCATCTGGAATGAATCCCAGTTTGGGGCTTAGGTGGTGGGGTAAGTAGTTTTCAGATTCAACGAGATAAAAAGTAAGGTGAAGAATAAGTTTTGGGGAGTATAATAGTATATTTGAATCTATGCACATTGACTGTGAGGTACCTGTAGGATAATTAATTGGAACTGCCAAGGGAAAATTTTGCATGACAACCTGGAGCTCTGGAAGGAGGCCTGGACTGAAGATACAAGCTATTGTATACTTAGCAAATTTTAAGTGGTTCTCACCTATTATCATATACATATTTCAAAACAACCCTCTGAGGTTAAAATATTTTATTATTCCAATTTTATAAGCAAGGAAACTGAAGTGCAGAGGTTAAGTAAATTGCTTTAAAGTCACATAGCTAATATGCAGTAGAGCCAGGATTCAAATGTAAGCAGTCTGACTCCAGACTCCTGTTGTCATAACCACTGTGATATATTGCTTCTCACAAGTCATAGTGCTAAGTCAAATCAAAGTCAACCAAATGATAAGTATAATGCATTTCACTTGAGCCTGGCACAGGCGTTTCCTAAAGGCAAGCAATTTTTATCATCATCACAATCTTCTTCTTCTTCTTTCTTCTTCTTCTTTCTTCTTCTTCCTCTTCCTCCTCCACCACCACCACTACCACTACCACCACCACCATCACATCATCATCATCATCACAACATAGTGTTTGAAGCATGGGGAGAAATTATAGAGCAACAATGAGCATATTAAGTCAGAAATAGAGATTTAAAGTGCAGTCTTTCTGGGTGTGAATGTTTGACGTAAGACTTCAATGGATCTGCCACACTAGGGTAGGATTCTAATGGTTTTTGTTTGTAACATTTTGGTGGTGCTTTAGATGTAATTTTATTTTTGTAGAAAGGTCCATGAATTATGTCAGATATTAAAGGGAGACTTTAGCTCTCTGAAGGATAATCACCTCTGCTTTAGGGGATGGGAGTATATCCTACAAATGGGACTGAAAAGGCAGACGGAAAAGGAAAGATGTCAGAAAACCAAGATGAATCAAGACAGTCAAAGGCTGCAAAACAAAAGGGTTAAAAATTTTCCCTGAACTTCAAAAATTCTTGTGAAGTACTGCTCTCAAAAAACATGGAAGACCCCAACTTCCCTCCTCTGCTGGCCTTACTGCTAACTGCCCTCCCCTGCAGGCTTGATTGCCCCCAACTGCCCTCCCTTGCAGGCCTGGTCCCTTCCAACTGTCCTCCCTTGCTGGCCATCTTGTGGAGGCCATCTTGTGTCCACATGGGAGCATTTGACAGGCAGCCATCTTATGTGTTAGAGTGATGGGTCAATTTGTATATTACTCTTTTATTAGATAATATTATTTAAATGGTCACCTGAGGAGATTTTTAAATTAATTTTTAGAGAGAGGGAGAGAGAGGAAGACAGAGAGAAATTGGACTTTTTTTTTATATGATGTGAGAGAAACATATCAATTGGTTGCCTCCTGCACACACCCTGGCCAGGGTCTGGCCCAAGGAGAATCTGGCAACCTAACTACCTGTCCTTGCCAAAATTGAACCTGGGACTCTTCAGTCCATAGGCTGATTCTCTAACCACTGAGTATAACAGGCTAGGGCAGAAAGACCATTATAATTTATTTTGAATGGGTAATGTTTTCTTAAAGTGAAGACTGTAAATAGCACAGATGAATACTTAGAGAGGAGTTCTCTTGAGAAGAGTTTAAGAGGAGAGTTTTATAGTTTAAAAAAGAATGAAGTAGGCATCATATGGAAACTAGGTTCAAATTCTATTCTTCCATTAATAGCTAGGTGCTTAACTGGTCAGAGATGAGTTTCCTTAGCTATAAAATGGTACTTATCTTGAGGACTAAGTATATCTATAACTATATTGAGTTGAAAATCTGAATGCATTTTCCAGCAGAATTATACATGACCTGTATTTTATCAAGTATTGGTGGTATGATATACTATTTCTGATTACTTTATTAATTAAATAATCTTAATAATTAATTCTAAATAGCTCTAACAATTTTATCCTCTAAGTAAAAGCATTGTTAGTTTAAATCATTATATATAGAGAATTTAGGTAAAATGATCGCCTGTAGTTATATATTGCTCTCTTAAATCACTCCCTGACCAAACCAGAGGAGGCATGGCATTGAGAACAGACTTATATTAGATCTGACTAGACTAAAAGATAGCAGGATTTGGTGTTTTGTTCATTCTCTGAGTTCTAATATACAAGATACTTTATACATCACAGGTTTCTTTATGAATACTCAAGGAGACACCAAGAACTGATACGCCAGAGCTTTTAAGAATCACTAGCGTGTACGAGGACCTCATGAAAGAGTGTTGCGAAGCAGAAAACCCTCCAGACTGTTACAGTAACATGGTAGGTTCCATTCCGTGGGCCCAGAGGAATAAACAAAACCCACAAATCAAGACAACAAACACATACAAATTGATATCTAAGCTTTAATTTAGTCTAGGGGGTAGAATATATGATTGACCAATCTGAGTCTACTTTGAATTCAGTGCAAGGTGACCACTAAGAAGACCAAAATCAGTGGGTTATTTATAATGTTCTGAACTATTAATCCTGTGTGTTGATGAACAAACTTCCGATTAAACACTTTGCATTTGTATTTTTATTTATGTACTTTGTATCTTATTGAATCATATTGAATATTTTTATGATTGTAAATGTAATAAATGATAATTAAAGAGAATTCCAAAACTACCATAAATTACAAAGAAAAATATAAAAACTTTCTGATTCTGTCACCAAGAAATAGTTATAATTAACATTTCTTTCATCTTTTGATTTAAAATATTCTTACACAGGGTGGGGCAGAAGTATAGTTTATAGTTGTTCATATGGAAAACAATACAATGATTAATAAATAATAAGACAAGAATAATCTGTGTTTTGTGCGCTCAAACCTACTTTTGCCCACCCTGTATATGAGTGTTTTTCAAAATAAGATTAGAATAATATTCCTGATAGAATTTTTGGATGTGGTTTTTATTTAGTGTCATAGAAATATGTCACTAAATTGAATTTAAAATCTACTTTTCTTTAAACAGAGGTATACCATCATAAAAATTTACTTAACTGCTTTTCTACTATGTTGGGAATTTTGGATGTTTAGTTATTGGGTTGTTTTTAATCTTATAAGCAAACCTGAAATATCTTTATACTCATTTCTATTAATATCTATTATTAGTTATTTTCTTAAAATAGATTATTAGAAGAGAAATTATTAGGTTAAATATGTAGACATAAAAATTTAATACAAATGACTTAGTTAATATAGTCCTATAAGAATACTTAAAAATGCTCATTTTACTCTCACCTTCACCAATATTGCACATGAAAATGAACTTTACTAGATTTATATATAAAAAATAGTGAATATATTTTAAGCAAACCTTCGATTTTTTAAATGAAATTAAGCTTTTCCCATATAAATTTAGCTATAATAATTATAAGTTTTCTATAAAAAATTTATTCATGTTAGTTACCCATTTTCCTATTGAAATTCATGTTTTTAATATCCATTCATATGTACATACTCTTTTTGTATTATAAAAGTTATTTGAAATTTATGATTTATTTCTCATTCATTTGATATATGCTGTTTTTGGTTTATTTAAAAATTTATTCCACTTGCCATAAAAGCCAGTTTATATTCATTTATATTTGAGCAAGGAAGTAAGAAGACTTGAGTTTCGTTACAGCTCTACCCAGATCTACCACTGTCCCTAGTGAGGAGGTGTTTTTCTGATCCTTAAATGAATCATACTGCTATAATCTTTTTATTTTATGTGGAGAGGCGATTTGTCTCACAGCATCTACCCACTGGTGTATAGTTTTCTCTCTGGTGTTGACTCAGTAAGTGTCTAATTTTATGTCTCATGAGAGAGAGAGTTTATAAAGTATTTGAAGACAACTATTGGAGGTTCTAATTTCCAACATGAACTAATGAAAAAGAAGGTATAAAATAAAAATAAACGGGACTTAAAATATTATTAGCTGGGTCATTCTGGGTAAGTCACTATTTCGCAAGTTCGGTTTCCATTATGTAAAAACAGATTAACCACTGCTCTGTCTACTTAAAGTGAAAATCGAATATAATCCTTGTCACCATGAGATTTGAATTACACTTTGTAAACTGGAAAGCTAAAAAAATCTATAAAAGTATAATAAAAAAATTTTGGACTTTTATATTTAAGCAAAAAAAAAATCTATAACTATAATTGATTGAGATACACATTTTTACACACACACATATAAAGAAAATTACCCTTGATTTAGTGAGTAATATAAGCTAATAATGGTTTGAAAATAGTATATAAGTTTAAAAAAGCTATTTGACAGCTTGATGTGAAGTTTATGATTAAATTATAAATAAAATATTCATAAACATAATCGTTCTTATTTTCAGGAAAACAAATTCAATGAGACAACTGAGAAAAGCCGCAAAATAGTACAACAAGAATGTGAACGTTTCTATGATTTGGAGCAAGATGACTTGAAAAACCAGTAAGTTGTTTGCACAAGTCGGTTAACCCTTGTGACCAGGATAAAATAAAAAGAGCCACCAAGTGTCAACATTTTAGTTCAGTCATTCAGTTATGGTGAACTCATAAACTCTGGGAAAAATAAAACCACAAAGCCAGGAATGTACATTGAGCTAGCATAGTAAGCTCGTATCAGGGAGGAGGCTAGAAATCAAAGAAATACAGGATTCTGGAGAAACTGATTCTATAATGGTTTAGTTTTTGTTTGGACTTGTCTTTCCTACTCTCCACCCAGAATTTCTGGATTCTTCCACATTTGGAGGTGAGGGTGAGGTGTGGTTACAATTTCCCAAGGAAAGGATGGTTTGCCAGGATTAAAGCCCATCTTACTAAGTTTGTAGAAATAACTATGGATTTGCTTAAAGCTTTAATATTTATCTTCTAGTGCTCTAGTGAACATTCATGGATAATATGCAGCTTATTCTGGATTTTCTTAATTAATTACCATAGCAATCTAGTGTCTGTTGAAACCAAACATCTTCAAATCAAACAAAACACACACACACACACACACACACACACACACACACACACACACACACACATATATATTGTTTAAAGTATTACATGTCTCCTTTTTTTCCTGATTAACATCCCCTGGCCACTCCTAACCTTGAGGGCAAGCTCCCATTGCCCCAGTGTCTGTGTCCATTGGTCATGCTAATATGTATGGTTACTTTGGAAACAGCCTAAGTGTACATCAGCAGATGATTGAGTTAAAAAAAACTGTGGTGCATCTACACAATGGAATACTACCAGGCTGCAAAAAAAGAAGGAACTCTTACCACTTGCAATAAATAGCCTGGGTGGGACTGGAGAGCATTATGCTAAGTGAAATAAGCCAGTCAGAGAAAGATAAATACCACATGATCTCACTCATATGTGCAGTATAATGGTCACCATAAACTGATGAACAAAAATGGATCCAGAGACAAGGTGACACTGAGCAGACTGTCCAACCAAAATATGTTTTAACTATTTCTGCAATTTGGCTATTTGCTGGGAAGTCATTCAGCCCATTAAAGATCTAAGTTTCTTTCATTTCAGTCTATCCTTTTCCATTTGTATTTATTAAAGTATCCCTTTACAATATTTATTACCATACAAGGGATTTCAAGCAGGATTTTACATCCTAGCCAAGGTATTTGCTGCCAAGGAGCTCCTCATCTCACAGGTAAAACAGGAAAGGCAAATTTGAGAGTTTCTGAGATTACCGTGAAATTAGAAGGAAGCCAAAATACAGAGATCTAGAAGGCAGGGTGCAGGAAAACAGGGCGAAGAGACAGTTCTCTACCTTTTTATGAGAGAGCTGAGGTTCACATTGTCCTTACTAGTGCATTGATTGTAATCTAAAGTGTTGGGGTTTCAAGTAGCGAGACAAGGGAAAATGGGTATCTGCTTCGTTCAGAACCAAACAGACAAATGTTCTTTCAGCTACCTTATCAAATTCACAAAAATGGCCCCTCAGCTCTCCACTGACGAACTGACCTTTCTTGGTGAGGAAATGGTGATAGCTTTACTCACCTGCTGCACTCTGAGAGAAGAGTTTGGCTGCACTGATAATTTGGTGAGCATAGCCCATGTACCTGACTATTCCTAGCAAACAAAATCGATACCTATAGTCATAATGTCCCCCAAATGTATACACACTTTAAGTGATGATAAAGTCAGTGTTTCTTAACATATAATTCATTTTCAAAATTTAAAAGTATCTGCAGAAATGAATTATTTTGTTTTGTAATGCCAATTGTTTTCAAGTTGATGACCGTTTTGGTCCAGGCACTGCTGAAAATGGGCAACAATGGAATCACAAACATCAAGAATCATTGCCTTTGATATTTGTACACCCTCAATTTGCCAACTGTTGCCAGTTTTGTACTATAAATTTTATCTTTTATGTGTCCCCATAAAAAATGTCTTTTTCCAAATCTTAGTCTGGCTTCACCTATTATTTCAAATCAGTTAATCCGGAAAAGGAGTGAAAATTGAGTGAGCTACCAGTTGTTATAGTGTGTCTACATTTTTATACACACTGAATCATTATGAAGGCAGTATTTGTATTTCAACTGCATTTTCAAACTTCCAGTAGCATTTTAGGATTAATTTCCTTTGTTCAAAGCTTAGTCTGGCTTAAAAGAAAGAAATGGATATTGAGCCATCAGTTTTTAAAGTGTGTATACATGTATTTGGGACACTCTGTATATGTCCTCATTGCTTTCTAGCAATTATGTGTTTTCCACTCTTCATTGTTTTTGCCATTGTTTTTTTTAAAATTTTTTATTAAGGTATTATATGTGTACATAGCTTACCATTGCCCCCCCCCCCCTCCACCTTCCATTCATGCCCTCCCTCCCCAGAGTTCTGTGTTCGTTGGTTGTACTTATATTCATGTATACCAGTCCTTTGGTTGTTCTCTTATCTCCCCCCAGGTCTCCTTCCCCTCCCCGCTGTCATTTGACAATCTGCTTGTTTTATGGTGACTATCTCAGGACCATACGAATAGAGTCCGCTCCTCCTCTGGTTCACACCGCCCCTACCCCGGGTCCCACTGCTTCCCCTAGGACACACGGCTCACCCGGGGCACACAACCCCCTGGGAAAACACGGCTTGTTTTTACCATTGTTAAGTGAGGAATGTCAAGTTTTCTTTTTGATGCATTGAATCAAAATCCTAAAAAGAAAAAGATAATGTCTTAAATATTTTCTTGGAGTTCTCCAAATAACCTTTCTTACCTCTTATTTATATGGAAGTAATTTGTTAGGACAAATGTTCTAGGAATCACAATAATTTTTCAGAAGGATATAAAATAATCCTTATCATTTAAGCAATGCTACACATTCTCCCTCTTTCCCACCAGGACAGTCAGGGGATTGCTGTTTCCCTGGCCCTCCCAAACCAACACTGCAAATTGGGTGTAGTTTAGGGCTGGGGTGAACAGTACCCTGGGACATATCCCAGGAGAGACATAAATCTAAGGACCACAGTGTTTGGCTGCCACTTTCATCTAGCTGTTTGCAGTGAACAATCACAAATTTGTATATGTGATAACAAGCAATCTATCTCTAGGCATTTAAATGGCTAGGGCTTGAAATGTTGTTATAGGTAATGCCACTTAGGGCCACAGCTCCTACTTTTCTGTGTGTATAGTGTCATGTTATGGGTGCATGGGTTTTTCTGAGTAAAGTTAACTGTGAACATATGATGACTTAATGATTCACTTAACCGTATTTCAGAGCACCACTCAAGTTTTAAAGTCCTATCTGAGTTCCAACTTTCATTGGTACAGGTGGATTTAGTTATTGGAGCGGTATGTGGAGTAAAGAAACGAATCATCAACCCTGCTGTGGACCACTGTTGTAAAACCAACTTTGCCTTCAGAAGGCACTGCTTTGAGGTCCTGGAAACCGATAAAACATATGTGCCTCCATCTGCCTCTCAAGGTTTATTCACGTTTCACACAGACTTGTGTCAGGCACATAAGGAGGAGCTCCAGAAAAAGAAAGACAGGTACTACCATTCTCTTCCACTCATCTTTTTCTGCAGCGGGAAGACACATCGTGCGCTAATGGGATATGTGATTTCAGTATTACAGTCCTTTCCCTTCCATCAAACTGTCCTGTCCCTCTAACTAAGAAAAACATCAGATCATATTGATTGCATTGTTTAACATTGAAACCTAGCTAGCCTTTTCCTTTGCTGTGGACATGGAGTGTCCAGCAGACTGTGAGTTGGGAAAGTGAGTTAGGATACCCGGCAGAAAGACTTATCCTATATAATAAAATCGACGGAACTGCAGAATGACTGGTTCCTGTGATGCACCAGGGGCAGACGCTCAACGCAGGAGCTACCCCCTGATGGTCATTGTGCTCCCACAGGGGAGCACTGCTCAGCCAGAAGCCAGGCTCATGGCTGGCAAGCACAGTGGAGGTGGTGGGAGTCTCTTCGGCCTCCACAGCAGGACCCTTTGGGGGATGTCTGACTGCTGGCTTAGGTGGCAGTCGGACATTCCCTGAGGGGTTCTGTACTGAGAAAGGGTGTAGACCAGGTTGAGGGGACCCCCCTCCTACACTAGTGTATGAATGCTATGCACCGGGCTCCTAGTAGGATTATAAGGAATCAAATTATATCTTGAGAGAATTCCCTGAGAATTTCACTGACCGTTTGAAAAAAGGAAAGGCCTAAAACTGATAGTAATCTTACTTTTATTTTCTTAGGCAATACTATAAATGTCAAGAAATAAGATCTAGTTTTTAGATTTAGGCAATACTATAAATGTCAAGAAATAAGATCTAGTTTTTAGATTTAGGCAATACTATAAATGTCAAGAAATAAATGTCAAGAAATAAGATCTCGTTTTTAGATCTAGGAAGATCAAATGTAGTCACATATTCTATAATACTGTGATAATGAAGACAATATATATTCAAAATTTTTATACTATCCTGCTATGACATAACATTATAAAGAATGTTACCATGGAAATCTGTTCCATAAGTTTAACAAAAAAAATTCAGGAGAACCTTTCAAAAGTGAGAATCTTTTAACTTTTTATACTCATTCAAATTGAGACGTCTCCCTTCCCAAGATACATGACACTATAACAAGCATTTTGGAGAAGAGGGACTTAAGAAGTAAATTTTTAATTAATTCTATTTGATATCTTTGGGTCACAGGTTTCTTGTGAATTTAGTGAAGCTAAAGCCTGAACTTACAGATGAGAAGCTGTGGTCATCGCTTACGGAGTTCACTAGCCTAGTGGACAGGTGCTGCAAAGTAGAGGAGCCCGAATCCTGCTTCAAAGAAGAGGTAGTTACCTCTGTTTTCCACTGGAATTTTACCGGTGTTCCCAGTCGAATAAAATGCAATGGAACTCCCCATAGGATTCTGACTCATCCCACAATGTCTCAGAAGCTGATATTTGAGGGCGTAGTTGCTACACAGCTACTATGCAGCCTGTCACTTACAGGGTTTTTGGCACCGTCTCCTTGGTGACAACATGGTGTAAGAAAAGATGTTAGAAAAACCTGGGTTCAGATGCCACCAGTCTTAAACTGAACTGTAGTTCATCACCTGTGAGTAAGGATGGTTGGTAATCATTGTCCCTGAATTATACCCTTTGCCCTTTTCTGTTTTGAATCACCCCTTATTTTAATAATAATAATAATAATAATAATAATAACAATAATAATAATAATAAACCAGTCAAACTGACTTGGGAAGGAAATTAATCAACTTCACAGGCAAATGCAAAGGGCATTAGTATGTGAAGTCTTTCAGGGCATGGCTGTCTCACCTTCCTGACCTTGTCCCAACATCCGTAGGTAGAGAATAAATGTGTTTGAAGTGAGGAAGTGGGAGGTAAGGGTAGGAGGGAACGAGGGAAGAGAGGACATGTGTCCCACTTCTTCTCACTCCAGTGACCAGTCTCATGGACTCACTGTGGTGTCCAGGCATCCTTAGTACTTGTGAATGCAGCCCCAGTGATGGCTCCTTGGATGTACTTCTTCACCGTTTTCCAACATTGTTTCTCACCGTTTCTTACCCAGAGACACCAGCCCTACTCCAGCCTTCTGCACAATTCACACACACACTGACTTTGCACACAATTGGTACTTGTGCACACTTAATGGCACACACACTCACCCTCGGCTTTCACTCCGATTGAGAGCCCTCTGTGCTTGCATTGAGTGCTTAGTCGATGAGAAATTTATTTTGAAACAAGTCATTAGGTCTTTTGTAAAAATATGCTTAACTTAATTAGAGGCATGAGTCAATATCTAGCATCTAACTGAGTGACTATGTACTTAAGGCTTCATAAAAGGAGGGACAAATTCACTGGCAGTTCATAAAAGGTTTGGGGTGTCTGGTCTCAAATTCATGTGAAGGAAGAGTGTTCACTGTTTCTCTGCACAATACGTGAATAGTTTAATTTTGTATTTCCAAAATTCAAGGCAGCATGCTTCTCTAAATTTAAATAATGACTTAAATTTTAATTAATTAATTGATTCATTAATTTACTTATTTATTTGTTTCTCCCTCTTAGGGTCCAAAATTGGCAGCCAAACACCAGGCTTCTTGAGAAACATAAAAAGACAACAACCAAGGTAACATTTCAATCAAATGACAAATGTGTTTGTAGCTTCTCTGGTGGTCCCGGCTTCACCCTTCTCGGGCTTCCAGGTCTATTTCTGGTATTCCACACGCCTTGTACTAACGGACCCGGATAATGGACCTGTGACGTTTCTCTGGGCGCCTACCACTCCTAGTGGGCTGGCATTGCCGCCTTGGAGATCAAATGTAGTCACATATTCTATAATATGTGTCCAGCAGTTTTCTAAATAACCCAAAGGCACCAACTCCTCTGCCTCTGCTGTTGCACTCAACTCTCTGGACCAGAAACAGGAGGCAATTGAAAGTCTGGATGTTGACAGAGAGAGGAGAGGTTGGCATAGCAGACAGGCCTCAGACAACCTGTTCTAAGAGTCTTACTGCAGCATTTATATAAACAAAAAGCAATGCTTGTGATTTCAAAAATATATATATAGATGCACTTTCTTCTGCACTTTAGGTAATATTCACATACAAATTCCAGGAACAAAATGTTGCATAGATATAACAATGATGTTAAATGCCCAGGAAAAGAGACATGACCACCATAGGGAGTAGATTTGTATCTACAAAAGGCAGAACATAGCTATTTTTATACACATAACTTCCCATCACCCAAGCTATAATATTTCACATTCTTTTGTTTCATAGGATACTATTTTTTTCTTCCCAGGTTGTGGAGAAAAGAGAGGAAGACCAATTTACCCACTTCCAGCTGTCCTGAAATTTCATTTTCTGAGAAGAATACAGTAAAAAGAGAACATTTACCTAAAATGTTAATGTAACACAAAATACAGAGCTATTTCTCAAAGACTGATGTCATGTGTCAAACTGATGTCATTGTCAAACAATCAAGATTCTTTTATTCCACCAGTATCTCTGGCTCTCTGGCTAAATCTGTTCCATAGACAGCAGGATTCAAATAGCAAAGGTGTGGGCATAATCCTCACAGACCCCCTTCTTGCTGCTGTTGGCAAGGAAAAGGGGCGTTGAGGGCTCCCAGCATTGCTGCTGCCACTACTACTACTATCACCAGCCGGCTCTTAATGCTTTCCATGTACCAAACACTGTCCCTAGGTACTTTTCATGCATTATCGCATTTAATCCTAACAACTCTATGCAGTATACATGATTTCTTTTAAAAAATATATATTTTATTGATATTTTACAGAGAGGAAGGGAGAGAGATAGAGAGCCAGAAACGTCGATGAGAGAGAAACATCGACCAGCTGCCTCTTGCACACCCCCTACCGGGGATGTGCCCGCAACCAGTGTACATGCCCTTGGCCAGAATCGAACCCGGGACCCTTCAGTCCGCAGACCGATGCTCTACCACTGAGCCAAACTGACCTCGGCAATATACATAATTTCTACTCTTATTTTACAAGTAGGGAATCTGAAGCTTGGGGAGATAACTAATTCATTCAGTGTCATATGACTCATAATAGGCAGAACCAAAGTTTGAGCCTTCTAATTCCAGAAGGATATTCTTAGCCACGTACACACAGCCTCTCAGGTCTGGCCATGCTGTATGCCTTACAAACTCTGTTATTTAGAGAGAAGGAAGACTGACAGTGACTCTCCTCTCCCTCCATCCCAAGCCAAAATTGCTGTGATGTTGCAGCTGTATGTGTGTGGCAGTGATGTCCAAGCAGAGGGAGTGGTGGGAGCTGGGAAGCCAGGAAGTGAAGGTTGATCATCGGTGCAGGGTCTGACCGTCCTTACCAGTCTCTTAACTTTCAAGGCGTTTAGTGTTTCCGTGTCTGAAAGTGAAGATGATGATCACTTAATAAATAATACTTGAAACTATTCACAAAGTGTTTTTTTTTGTTTTTTGTTTTTTTTTTTTGGTATGGCATGGAAGGCGTAATGTTTGGGATCCTTATTCATTTATTCAACAAATATTTATCAGACTCTTATTGGGTGTCAGATAGTGTGAATACAAATGTGAGGCAACTAGACATGGTCCTTGTGTATTGCTGGGCAGGGAAGAAGGACTATAAGCAAGTGGTCACACATGTCATAGGTGCAGGGCTGGGAAAAGGGCTCTGCTGCCGAAACCGGTTTGGCTCAGTGGTAGAGCGTCGGTCTGCGGACTGAAAGGTCCCGGGTTCGATTCAGGTCAAGGGCATGTACGCTGGTTGCAGGCACATCCCCAGTAGGGGGTGTGCAAGAGGCAGCTGGTCGATGTTTCTCTCATCGACGTTTCTAGCTCTCTATCTCTCTCCCTTCCTCTCTGTAAAAAATCAATAAAATATATATTTTTTAAAAAGAAAAGAAAAGGGCCCTGCTGTTGGTGCACACTGCCCAGTTCTAAGCTGAAGATACAGGGTGAGAAGGGGGTGGGGAGTTTCAAATTCCTACTGCCATTAACCTGCTGCATACTAGTGGCTTCAGACAAGTTCTCTGCAACCTAGACCTCCATTGCTTTGTGTAGGATGGAGAACAACCTCCACATCACAAAGGCTTCAGCGGAACATATGAAACCACTCTACTACAACATCCCCAATACAGTGGCCAGCAGATGATAGGTATTCAGTTCATGGAGCTATTTTTTTCCTTTTGCCATTTTTATAGACACTCATTTACTAATGAAGATGACAAGAAAGAAAGTGTTATGTAAATATTAGGTTATAAATTCAGCCGACAGAAGTGAAACTGAGCACAACTAGCTAATTCTATTTTGTATCTAATAGTGGGTCCTCTTCTGTGTCCAATACTATGCTTAGAGCAGCAGCTATGGCACCTGAGCCCCAGAAACCTGTTACTACCACAAGGCTCTTTATCACAGAGGAAACTGCCATACAACTCTCTGCTGATGTGCTAGAGAACAAACTAATACTAACCAATGTGATGTGAAAAGGGGGAGGAATGGTTCATTCAACACACACATTTTACATGGAAAAGTGAGGACTCAGAACCACTTATTCTGTATTGCTCAGACAAAACCCATATAAAGGAGTAGAACATACCTAGACTTTCTGCAGGAAGAATCCTCTGATACTAGAGATGCTTGTAGGTGTGATAAGCCTCCTGATGCGCTAATGAATGTCAAGACTAATGAGTGCACGAACAACCACCACCCAGAATTTTGGTGGGGTCTAGGGATCCAATCATGGTTTTTCTGCTGTTTCTTTGAACTCTATTTCTATTAGTTGGGCAAGGACTAAGTTTGCTGTGCAAATAACATTTGTTAAAAATTATCAGTGTGTTCTGTACTTGTACACCGTCCATTTCTTACATTAAAGGTCAGTTTGAAGATCTAACTCTCTTAGGGAACAAATTATTTGCTGTCTTTTGAGTCCTGTCACTAAACTCATTCCTTGCCCTTTCTTAAATAACTACTTGTTTTTCCTCTGGTCTGAAATTCCACCATCAGGCTTAACATCTTTTTATGTTTTCAAAAGTCTTACTCTGAGAGGATGGTTCTCTTGGGAAGTTAATTTCATTCAGTTTTTTAGAAAGATGAATGAATTTTGCCCACATACAACAAGTTCCAACTCCAATCAGTTAACAGTGGCTGTCCTATGGCATTGTGCTGTGAATGGTTTTAAGACTGAGTCTAGGTTCAGAGAGAAAGAATGAAATAATCAATTAGTAATGTCATCCCTAGAATGATAGATCCATTTCTGACAGTTCCAGAGGTTTAGAGTAAGATCTCCAGGGAAGGGCTCTAAGAATGCGTGACTAAAGAAATGTGGAGCATTGGGACTATTTAGAGAACCCTGAAAACGATGATGGAAACCTGGCAAAGACACTCTTCCATTTGCTGACCCTGGCTTTCTATCACACATGGCCATCAGTATTCTTTACATTAGCCAATGTGTCCCAGTTTTAAATAATAATAGTTTTGTTTTGTGTTTCAAACAAATATCTCTCTCTTAGTTGTGATATACTTTGCCTAGAAGAACAGAAATGAGAATACATGGTAGCAGAATCAAGCAATGGACTGCCTGCCTTAGAGATGGCCTGATCCAAACCCTTCATCTGTAAATGAGGAAACTGAGGACATGAATGATTAAAGTGGTAATCAGAGATGTCCATTTCCAAAAATTGTGGACTTTACATTTATTTTAGAATTTTTATTTAATCAGTAGTTACCTGTTTCCTGCCTGAGATGCAAGAATTTAATGACAGGCAAGCAGACAGTAGCTGAGGGATGTTGGGACCTCAGCTTTTAATACTAGCTATTGGCTGGTATAGGCTCTGAAGTCAGACAAGCCTTAATCGCTACCTGTGAGTGAATGAGCAAACAATATGATCCTGTCTTAATTCCTTATTCAAGAAAGGGTATTGCTACTATACTATCTAATAAAAGAGTAATATGCAAATTGACCATCACTCCAACACACAAGATGGCTGCTCCCATGTGGACACAGGATGGCCACCACAAGATGGTCAGCAGGGGAGGGCAGTTGAGAGGGATCAGATATGCAAGGGAGGGCAGTTGGGGACCATCAAGCCTATAGTGGAGGGCAGTTAGGGGTGACCAGGCCAGCATAGAAGGGAAGTTGGGGGGTACCAGGCTTGCAGGGAGGGCAGTTAGGGGCAATCAGGCTGGCAGGGGAGCAGTTAGGCATTAATCAGGCTTGCAGGGTAGTGATTAGGGGTGATAAGGCTGGTAGGCAGAAGCAGTTAGGGACAATCAGGAAGATAGGTAGGCGAGCATTTGGGAGCCAGCAGTCCTGGATTGTGAGAGAGATGTCTGACTGCCCATTTAGGCCCGATCCTACTGGTGAGATCGAACCTAAATGGGAAGTCAGATATCCCTCGAGGCATCCCAGATTGAAGAGGTGCAGGCTGGGCTGAGGGATACAAATACACATACCTGTGCATGAATTTTTTGCACTGGGCCTCTAGTATGGTAGTATAAGGCCCCAGGCTCACAATAAGCATCAATCAGTTCGGTCCCATTCCTTTGTGCTCTCTCCAAAGGCTGGTGCTCCCTACTTTTCTCAGGAGCCTAAAAAGGTGTCTAGCACTGGAACTTGGGCCTTAACCATTTATTTGAATTGGGGGTGGTTCATTTTTATCTTCTTCCCTCAGTTTAGAACTTTGGCCGTGTCAGCAGATACTTCCCGGAAAAGAGATATTTACCCAAAGTGTTATTGATTACTTCACTGCAAGGCCTACATGGTGTATTATTAAAAAAACAAAGTACATTGACATAACTCATTTTAAAATCCAGTATTCGTTAATGAATGGCTATCCATCAACAACATTTCTTCATTGCTATGAATTCTTTGACGTGATCAAGGTCATAGTGGCCTGGCTAAATATTCACCAGAAAAAAGTTTAAATATATAAGAGGACTCTTCAATTCCCTCAAATGATAGAGCACCTTCCACAAAAATTCGTCTGAAAAAATGAAGACTGTTAGATTCATATATTTTCTTGCTTTCTTCAGCCACATTAAATGTCAAACTCTTCAGAGAAGTTTACTAGATGCAGGTAGGGAATCCTATTTCCAATCTATACATTCCATGTGCCCAGAGTAAGAGGCAAGGACCTACTAAAATGCATATGAAAACACTTCTCCTTCTCAGTGTTCATCACTGTCATTGGGTTGTTGAAAATTGCTGGAAATTAACTTATAGAATGAATGAATGAAGAGAGCTAATATATTGAATCAATTCACAGGAAGACCTCATTTTAGTCTTATTTTCACTTTGTTAAAGAATTAAGACAGGGTCATATTATTTGCTCATGCACTCACAGGTAGAGATTAACTTGCATTTAAAATTTGGTAAATGGCTTTAGATAAATCAAAAGTATTCATAATAGCAGAATAATATTAGAGCTACATTATTTAATACCTATTGTGAGCCAGGCACCACACAGATGATTTCATTTAATGTGAACAACTATCTAGAGTAATATAACTTGTTTGCATTTTATAGAGAAACACAAATTCTTAGAGCTTATTTTTCCAAAGCCACATTAAGCATCAGAAATCAAAGTTGAACTCAGAATAGCTAACTCTAAAGCCTTTCCCTATTTTAGTACAGCAAATAATAGTGGTTTCTTTACTTACTAGATAGCTGCTAAGCATTATAGAAACTATTAGTATAAGAAGGAATACATTGTTAACAATGTAGTGAGTGAAGGTGATGAGTAAGATGAAGATGATGAGCAAATCCAAAAATGTGAGATATTACTTTTTCCAAATGAAGCAAACTCTAATTTTCTTAGTATTTCTTCAGTGTGGTATTATATTGAACTCTTCTAATATAAAGAGTTAAATAACCAAACCATCAAGTTCAATTATTTTAGAAATTTCAATATAAGTACATGTAACTCATTGGTAGACCAATCATAGATTTCAACTGCACAATATATTGAATAGAAATGTCATTCTCAGAATACAGTCTAAATACCAAGCAAAGATATATTCTAGTAATTTTTCTAATTTATTATGATAATCAAAAATACCTCTAAAATTTATGAGTGAATAAATATAGATTTCAGAACTGTAAAGGAGTATTTCAATTTGGAAATTTTCCTGTTATGCATATAAAGCCTCTTTCTCTCTCCCCTCCCCCCTCCCCACGGGGGACCCCCCCACCCCCACCCCCAGCCATGCAGCACTCTAGTAGCCAGAATTATCTGGAGGAGAACTTAAGAGACAGGTGAGTTTTATTGTCAATATACTTTTATCTGAAACTTAAAATCACATTAATTATTTAGGGGGAGTGAGTGGGACAATAAGATAACAAGAATGATGGTGGAAAAGGATTCAATTCTATCTTTAACACTCACAGTGTCATGTTTCAGCACTAGCATTATGGTTGCTCAGTTTCTTCAAAAATCCACTTATGAAGAAGTACAAACCATAGTTAAAGAGTTACTAGATTTTGCAGAGAAGTGCAAGAGCCTCAAGCCAAATGAGTCACCTTCAGAATGCTCTTACCAGTTGGTATGTGAATCATCTTGTGCCTTTCTCTCTCTCTCTCTCTCTCTCTCTCTCTCTCTCTCTCTCTCTCTCTCTCTCTAACTAAATTACAACCAAAACATGTTGTTATAAGGAGGGCTCACTGAATAAATTGGTTGAGGATTATAAGGCAGCAATATGTACGTATTCATACTTAAGATATAATCTTTATAATTTTATAAACTTATAGTTTATCAGTTCATCTCTAGGATTCTTTGAATCAAACATTCAAGTGAATGAATTACAGTCTAAATGTCAATTTGTCAATTTGATTTCTTTGCATCTATCACTAAACTACTGTAGTCTGACATCTTCGTATAAAGGTTCCTGGGAAAATGAAGTACTAATTTTAAAATGTTTCTTAGAGAATATGTAAGAGAAGAAAGAAGTGAATATTATTATGGGCTCTTTTCCAAGTTAGAAGATAATCTTGGAATCTTATAAGAAACTATTGTTTCTTATAAAGTATGTGTATCTTGTGATTTGCAAATTCTTGATAAAACTAACATATTCTACTATTTATAGTAGAATAATAATAACTGTAGTAGATAATACTAAATATAGTAGATAATACTAACATATTCTACTATCATCTATCTATCTATCTATCTATCTATCATCTATCTATCTATCTATCATCTATCTATCTATCTATCATCTACCTACCCACTTATCTACTTGATCAATTATTCTCATGGCAAAAAATTTAAAATACAAATGAGTAGTTTTCTTCTTTATTTCTAATATTTTTATCCCTTCTTCTAAAGCCTACCTTTTATTAGACTGTATGTAGATAAAGAAAAATCATTAGCCTTCTAAGAAACAGATTTTAAATGAAGTACTTATATCAGAGGCTAGACTCACTTATTTTATAGTGATTTATTTTTATTTACATTTCAAAAGCTGAAGATTTTACTCCATTATCCCCCAAATTTTAAAACATTTCATTTGAAGTTTATACTATTCCACATATTTACTGCCACCAAAAGATATTTGAAGACTAACTGAATTATTATATTTCCACTTGAATATTTGACATTAAATATACATTGATTCAAAGTTTAATTCTTAATGTAAGTTTCCATGGAAATAAAACTAGGAAACCAGGAAAGCAAACTACTATCTATTTATTTATATATAATTCTCACTTAAAATATATTGATTTCTTTAGGCCCTGGACATTCTGGCTTATGTTTATTTTAATACCTATGAACTGTATGAAAATTAAGTAATTACATAGGAAAGGAGAGAATAATAAATTCTATTTGGTCAATGTCCAACATGTGGGAATTTAGCCTTAGAAACCTAAAAGACTTTTGGTCAGAAGAACTATATCCAGCAAATATGGGATACAAAGTATAACACTCTGCACTTAGTTGCCTATTAAAAAAATAATAGTTCCTACCCTGGCTGGTTTGGCTCAGTAGATAGAGTGTTGGCTTGGGGACTGAAAGGTCCCAGATTTGATTTCGGCCAAGGGCACATGCCTGGGTTGTGGGCTCTATCCCCAGTAGGGGGTGTGCAGGAGGCAGCCAATCAATGATCCTCTCTCATCATTGATGTTTCTATCTCTCTCTCTCCCTTCCTCTCTAAAATCAATAAAAATATATTTAAAAAACAATAATTCATTACTCTTCCTGTTAGGAATATAGAACACGCATGCATCCTTTTTAGGTTATTATTTCCTCCTACAGATGGCCACCTTCTTAAAGCATATATGTAATAATCAAGGAATGGCTGACAAACATGTATATTCTGACTGTTGCAACATAAATAACACAGCAAGACACAAGTGCTTCCTATTAAATAAAAAAGATGAAGCAGATTACAGGGAAATATTTCAAATTCCAAATCCTGAGCAGATTTGTGAGGTGAACAAAGAGAATCAAGTGTTAATGAAGAAGAGGTAAGTCATTTCTCCTTTCCATTGTCTTTGAAGAAGAGTATTTTCCAATTTGAAGACAGGTCTTTTTTTACATAATAACCTCTGTGAACACAATGCTCTATTACATGGAATTAAAGTGAAAATTTGAAGAAAAAAAATATATATCCCCCTCTGACTGGCAATTATGGTCTCAGTGAACTCAATAGGGTATGGAAATGTCTGAGCCATGAAAAATTAAAAGTGACTAGAGCCTATAGAACCTAAAATGCACCCATCTCCTTAAAGGTTAGGTTAGTCAAACTAGAAGCAAATGATGTTGAAATGTACAGTCAATCATGTAAAGCATAATAAACAGAGAGTACTAGAAACAGAGAGCAGGTAATACCTCAGGCAAGGGGCTGGCATTTGGGATGTTCATCAGGGGATCTCAGCGGTGGTATCTGATAGGCATGGCCACAGAGGCTGCCACTGGGACACTAGGAATAAGTAAGTAACAATTGTAGATGTCAGAGATGAGTTTTCTACTCAAAAACTCTGGTTCTATAATTCCCACCTGGAGTGGACAGCATATGGCAAATGAGTAGGCAAGCTTATATTTTGATTTTCTAGTTAACACAGGAGGAGTCTATATGTTGAGAGCAGTGTGCTAGCAAGTGACCGGGATTTAGAGGCAGGAAGTAAATACACAGAGAGACAGAAATGACAGAAATACAAGGCTTCAGTTCTCAAGGAATCCAGTTCTCGCCATCTTAGCAACACAGACTCAGACACCATGAATAAGGCAAAGATCTGATTGCTGGATCTAGAGTGCAAGTTCATAGAAGTTTGGTTTCAGGTTTTAGTCATGAAACTCTAGGCCAGAGAAGAGTGGGCAGATAGGGTGGCAATGCTGAATAAAGCTAATTTTTTTTTTAAATTCACCCATAAGAAGGGCAGAATTGCTGCAGCAATTACTAAGCCTTCAAGAAAAAATTAAGTGGACTTAGCCACATAGGGAGAAAGGATGATGGAACAGAAATTGGAGAGGGTCTCAACTTGTCTGACATTAAGGGCAACCAAACGGGATTGGAAAAATGGCTACCCATTTACTGTAGGTGAGAATTATAGAATCAGATTTGGGTTGAACTTTCAGAGATTAAAAATTCTAACCAGTATTCAGGAAGAGAATTTAACCTCTTCTTGAATATTTACAATAAAGTCAGTGATTAAGAGACTATTTTATATGCTAATTTTAACTTATGTGCATACAACTATAAATATTTAAGGGACAAATAATTTTCTAATTACTTGCCTCATAATTATAAGCCAAGAACTTGAATTAATTCTCAATCAAGGAAACAGTAATTTATACAATAACTGTGGAAAAAGTCAGCTACTTTGGACTGAAAAGATAGCACAACTTTCCTAGTCTAGAAAGAACTTCTAAATTTAACTCTTCTGTACTCATGTATAATCCTGCACTTACAATTCAGTTTAGACTATTGAATTTTCTAATTTCTATACTTATGTAAGAGTGAAAATTTTTGATTACTGATTCTCTTTCCCTTCCCACTGCCCCAGAGGTAGTTAGTCACCTTATGGACACTCGGAATGTCTAACTAACCTCACAGTAATCTACCCATTGTAAACATTTGATGCATTTAAGCATAGTGCTAGTTCATATTTTTACCATGAAATTCTATGTGTTATAGGTCAACAAAACTAAATGAACCTAAAATTGTTTTTAAAATATATTTTTATTAATTTTAGAGAGGAAGAGAGAGAAAGGGAGGGAGATGGAATCATCAATGATGAGAGAGAACCATTGATCAACTGCCTCCTGCACACCCCCACTGGTGATCGAGCCCTCAACCCAGGCATGTGTCCTTGATTAGAATCAAACCCAGGACCTTTTGGTCCACAGACAAATAACTGTATTGACTGAGCCAAACTGGCTATGGCAACCCTAATTTTTTAAGAAACAGCATCAGTACATGTTCTTGAACTCCAAAGTACACAACTTCAGGTTTGTCAAATTACAGGTACATTTATGAAACTTCTAGAAAGCATCCATTCTTGTATGGACCCACTATTCTGGCCATGTCTTCTTGCTATGAAACAGCTGTTCAGTCATGTTGCCAAGAAGAAAATAAGACTGAATGCTTCCAGATAAAGGTAAGATACTCATATGTCAGCTGTTATTCAGGGCCTTGCTATGCAAAGTGTGGGCTGTGGACCAACGGCATATGCATCACCTGGAAGCTTGTTAGAAATGCAGAATCTGCAGCTCTTCTCCAGACCTACTAGATAAGACTTCATCTTAACAAGATACTTAGGCGATGTGTATAGTTATACAAATTTGAGGAGCATGATCTAGCATAGATATTACTCCATAATAAATATTTAATATCTCATTTACTGTTGATACATAACAGAACACCCCAAATTTTAGTGACTCAAAACAATAATTTTATTCTCTCTCATGACTTCTGACGGTCAGGGATTCAGGAAGGACTCATCTGAGTGCTTCTTTCTCATGGCCTTTTATGTGGTTATAGTCAGACAATGCTTGGGTCTGGAACTCTGAAGGACTGAAACACTAGGGGGGGTGCTTCAACATCTCTTTCTTCTCATATAACCTCAGGGCCTCTCCAACCGGTCTCTCTGCTGTTGAAAAAAGAATGCAAAAACCTTTAGAGAATTTTTAAAAGAATTTATATGAGCCAAACTGATGACACTGTCAGGAACCAAAATCTCAAATGCTTGGGGGAAATGGCAGTTGTGGCAGTGTTAAACATTGGATATTAAAAAGGGAATGAATCTAAAGAACATTACATAAAGATGGGAGAAAGCTAGGCAGGGGTTGGCTTTAGGATAGTTAACAAGATTATGAAGCATTTCAAAGAGGTTAACATAGATGTACAGAAACAATGGACAGGACTTGCTGAGGGAAAGAGAAACATTTTGCTAAAATGTCAGCCTACCATATGGGCCCAGTTAGGAAGCTGTGATCAGATCATCCTGTGAGGTTTTTTTGTGTGTGTGTGTGTCTGATTTATTATAGCGCCTCTTCCTTGTCCACAATGCCTCAACTAAGTTGGGTTTCCTTTACAGCAGCATTTCCCAAATGTCTCTCATGATGAGAATCACCTGGTGGAGTTGTTGTATACAATTTTACCTATACATTCCCAAAAATTCTAGTTTAGCATGTCTTAGTTGGGATTCAGGAATCTGTATTTTAACAACTCCACCAGGTGATTCTCATCAGGAGAGAAGTTTGGGAAACACTGCCTTACAGCATGGCAGCCTTGGGCAATTCCACTGCTTTCCCATGGCCAAAGCCTTTAAGAATGAGTATTCTAGTGGGTAAAGCAGAAATGGTATGGCCTTTCATGATCCAGACTCAGATGTTTCTTCTGCCATACTCTATGGTTAAAACATCACAAAAACTCATCAGCATATAATAAGCTTACACCTCCTGATAGAACTGTCAATATCTCATTGTAAGAAGAGCAGATGATAGAAAATGTTGCTGTTGTCATCTTTGGAATATAGTCAGCCACCCTTAACTGGAACCATGTGGCATTTTGTTCTTCATTAAATTATATATAAACTAGAGTCCCAGTTCACAAAATTCATGCACAGAGAAAGGGGGGGTTCCCTCAGTCCAGCCTGCACCCACTCCAATCCGAGACCCCTAGGAGATGTCTGACTGCCGATTTAGGACTGATTGATGGAGCCTAAACTGGTGGCCAGACACCCCTCTCACAATCTGGGACTGCTGGCTCCTAACCACTCACCTGCCTGCCTATCTGATTGCCCCTAACCCCTCTGCCTGCCTGCCTCATCGCCCTAACCCAGGGGTGGGCAAACTTTTTGACACGAGGGCCACAATGGGTTCTTAAACTGGACCGGAGGGCCGGAACAAAAGCATGGATGGAGTGTTTTTGTGAACTAATATAAATTCAAAGTAAACATCATTACATAAAAGGGTACAACCGGCTCTTTCGGCTCCTCGCGGGCCGGATATGGCCCGCGGGCCATAGTTTGCCCACAGCTGTCCTAACCTCTCTGCCTGCCTGCCTGATTGCTCCTAACTGCCTCTGCCTACCTGATCACCCCTAACTGCTTTCCCCTGCTGGCCTGATCTTGCCCACAACTGCCCTCCTCTGCAGGCCAATTTGGTTCTGATTGGTCAGTTTCTATGCCAGTCAGTGTCTCTGGGCCTATCATCGGGACCCAATCAAAAAGGCAGGGCTGATCAGCAGCCCTGGTGGAGGCCTGGAGAGAAATGGAGGTGGCTGCTGACCAGGCCGGGAGAGAAAAAGAGGCAAGTTCTACCTGGTCAATGGCTTTCACAGAGGCTATGGATCAGACTCTGCCTCTCTCTCTGTAGGCCTTTCTCTGGGCCTGATCTGCAGCCCCCTAGGCAGTCAGTGCTGGGTCAGGCACCAGCTGGGCCACAGCAACCCAGCACTGACTTCCGGCCTGGTCAAGTCTTTGGTTGTAATGGTCGTTACAACTCTGGTTCTTTATTATACAGATAGTTGTAAATGTGATTAATTTCATTATAAAAGTATGTTTTGTGTGTGCAAATTAAAGGTTCTAAATATCAACATACAATAACCATTTTTTTCTAGAGGAGACACCAGATGGATTTTCCAAGGGTTGTTATGAAATGAGTAGTTTGATAATCATGTTGATGAATTCCTCAAGGCTAAATGCAGTGCTGCTTCTTCCTTGCTGTTTTTGTGTTTTGTTTTGATTTTTAAATCTTTTCAGTGAGATTTTCTTCTCATATTCCTCTAAACTGCTATTTCTCTATTCCTTTACACCTGTTTTTCCTATTGAGCTCATTATTGTTTACCTTGTGTAAGAAATTAAATTATATATCTAAAGAGTTTCTGACATATGCCAATTCTGCAATAATTATAGCTATTATCATTAAACTAGAAGCCCAGTGCACAAAATCCATGCACTTGGGAGAGGGTCCCTCAGCCTGGCCTGTGCCCTCTTGCAGTCCGAGGCTGCAGGGAGTGGGCCTAAGCCAGCAGTCAGACATCCTTAGTGTTGACACAGAGGCGGGAGATGCTCCTGCCACCGCCACTTCACTAATTAGCTGTGAGCCCAGCTTCTGGCTGAGTGGCACTTCCCCTGTGAGAGCACACTGACTACCAGGGGCAGCTCCTGGCTTGAGCGCCTGCCCCCTGGTGGTTAGTGCACATCATAGTGACCAGTAGTTCCACTGTTCGGTCGATTTACCTATTAGTCTTTTATTATGTAGGATATATATATATATATATATATATATATATAATATAGGATATATATTATAAAATATATATTATATATTTTATTATATTGGATATATATATATTTTATTATATAGGATATATATATATATATATATATATATATATATATTTCCTACCTCTTCATTCTTTCTCTTAATGATCACCAATTCTTTCAGAAGCCAATTCTGTATTCCTAGTAGGACAGTTTTTTTTAATTGCTTTTGGTTTCACATTAATAAAAAACAAAAAGTAAATGATCATGTAAACTTATGTTTCATTATCTGGTATTTCTGAAGAATGAGCATTTTCATGAAGATGCATTTTCAAGGTAACCTGCTGCTTACTATTTTAAGTGACAAAGTTTTCTTAACCTTAACCCTTGAAATGAAAATTTTTCCTTCATGTATAATATGCCTCTATAATGTTACGTATTAGCAAATGTTTTTAAGTTAGCTAAGAGTTCTTTTCTCCTCTTCCTTGATTTTTGATATTTAGATTCACTGCTTCCAAGATGTCTGTTCCTAGCAGTTCTGGCTCCCAACCTCAGAAAAAATTATATAACCAATTGTGCAAAAATTATATCTGTTGATCAGACACAACCTTATGAACTAAATATTTAGAAGCTCTCTTATAAATAAACTAGAGGCCCGGTGCACTAATTTGTGTATGTGTGGGGTCCCTCAGCCTGGCTGGTGATTAGGGCTGACTGTGGCCTAATCACCAAGTCTCTATTGGGGCTGATTAGGGCTTGCTGGCCAGGGAGAGGGACTGTAGGAAGTTGGCTGCTGCAGGATGTTGGCTGTAGGAGCACACTGAGCATCAGGGGTCAACTCCTGCATTGAATGTCTGCCCCCTGGTGGTCAGTGTGCATCATAGCAACCAGTTGACCAGTCATATAGGTCACTTAAGCTTTTATGGATATAGACAAATAAGCTTGTTTATACTTAACTTCAAATGTCTAGTATTAAAGATAAAAATGACATTCTATCTAATAAAAGAGTAATATGCAAATTGACTATAACTCCAACACACAAGATGGCTGCCCCCATGTGGACACAAGATAGGCACCACAAGATGGCCTGCAAGGGAGGGCAGTTGGAAAGAGAAGGCCTACAAGGGAGGGCAGTTGGGGGTGATCAAGCCTGTAGGGGAGGGCAGTTAGGGTGACCAGGCTGGCAGAGGAGGGAAGTTTGGGACAATACGGCTGACAGGGGGAGCAGTTAGGCATCAATCAGGCTGTCAGGGGAGTGGTTAGGGGGTGATCAGGCTGGCAGCAGAAGTGGTTAGGGGCAATCAGGAAAACAGGCAGGCAAGCAGTTGGGAGCCAGCAGTCCTGGATTGTGAGAGGGATGTCTGACTGCTCGTTTAGGCCTGATCCTACCGGGATCTGGCCTAAAAGGGCAGTTGGACATCTCTCGAGGGGACCCAGATTGGAGAGGGTGCAGGCTAGGCTGAGGGACACACACCCTGTGCACGAATTTTGTGCACTGGGCCTCTAGTTTATAATTAATTATAAAAATATAATTATAATTATTTTATCAGTTTTGTGGTTTGAATATTACCTTTGTATATATTTTCTAATTTCTTCTTAAAAAACAGAACTATAAGGTTCAGTTATCCAAAGTAAAAGTATTATGTGGTCAATATAATATTTTCAGTGGAAATATAGACCTCTTCTGAAATTTTAAACTATTACTTATATTCTCACCACTCAGAAATATTAAATTTGGTGTGGTTTTTTTTCCTTACAGATTTTATTTTGTACATTGTGAAATCACACTAAATATAGAGTTTTGATAGGGATTAAAACATCTTATTTTTTATTAGAAATATATATCTTTTAAAAAATAATGTGCTGTTATTAAGTTAACCCCCTCTCTGCTATTGAAACATTTTATTTGTCTCCAAATTTTTGCTATCATAAAATATATTTCTTGAGTAATTTCATTTTTACTTTATTTTAAAAAAGTTTATTTGCAATTGTTTCAAAAGTAAAAATCCTGAGTTAAAGAATTAACCTTACCTTAATAAAAAAAAAAAAAAAAAAAAAAAAAAAAAAAAAAAAAAAAAAAACTAAAAAAGAGAAAAAAAAGAATTAACCTATTTGGAGGGACTTCATTAATATATATTGTAAAACTAAAACATATATTATAGATAACACTTGGACACATGTCCAAGATGAAAGAGTTAGTTACTTGAATAAAACCAAAATACAACTGTAAGTCATATCGAATGTATTCTAGTGGCTCTTTGGACTTCCCTTTGCTCAGTTTCTTGTTCTCATTTACATTCCAAATGTTTTATCACTGGAACAAGTGATCTCTGAGGAAGAGAGATGCATATATATATATATATATATATATATATATATATATCACAATAAAAAAGCCCCCCAAATTATGCTGTTGCATTTGGCCTCTTATAAAAATGACACTAAAAGTTTTCTAATTTTGAAAAAATTTTCAAAACACAATTTTTCCTCTTTACTAATGAAGAAAATAGCTACCATATTGCTTTGAAGTTTTTTTTTTTTAATTACAGCTACAACCCATTGGAAAATACATTAGAGAAATATCTTTGAGGCATCATCATTTATGTGAAATTGGGACTAAATTCAACCACAAAGTAGCGAAAGCAGTGTAAGTTACCTATTCAGATTTGTGGACCCTGTTGATTAAACTCATTTGAAAAATCATTTATTTTTCATTTAATAATGTTTCTAGGTACAGACCTGGTTCTTTTCTTTACACATATGCTACTTGCCCTGCCTGTGCAATAGGGCACACAGGGCTGGGCATGAAATTGCTCAGTTGTCATCTCCACCTTTTATCTCCTGCCTTAGTTTTTCTTCTATCTGCTCACCCTTAGTCTCTTCCTCAGTGCACAATGGATTCCATATACAGAAGCAGGTACTCAATTATTCTGCATGATAAAGGCTGGAGGACAAAAGCTATTCTTTTTTTCTGGTAAGATAGGAAAACACTGGTTTCAATGTTACACAGAACAGAGGAAGTCAGTGGTGTTTCTTGGGGTGGGAATGGAGGAGGTGGAGGTGGGAGAAGAATTTGATGTTACCCAATATGCCTCTTTTCGGGCCTACATTGTGTTTCTGCCCATGTTGTCCCTATAAACATGCATCTGCCTTATATTACCTTCTTCTGCAATTTAGGACAACATTGAGCTGCCTAGAAGCACAGTTCTCCTTACGAGGCAGGCCCATTTTCTTTATTTCCCAAGAAGTTTCAGGGATGTTGCTCAGTTGTCAACAGAGAGAGGCAAGGGAGACCCAAGCCTCCTATAATTATTGTCTTTGTGATGAAGAATTTTACTTGGAAAATCAGGTCAGATAAATATCCAAATCACTTCTCTAAGCAGCTCAACTCTTTAAGCAATAATTTAAGTGATTAAAATGACTATATTATCCATGATTATGAGTTGAACCATGTTTGTTTTGTGACTTAGATATTGTATAACTCTGGGTGCCATCATTGAAGAAATAGAAAGCATTTAGAGTATACTCTTCACCCTACATTTACAACGTGTTTCTATCTTTTTGTTTACTCAATGAACTAGCACTAACTTCAGAAATGATCAAGTTTATAATATTGTTTAAAATGTGTTTTTTTTTCTTCAGGGAATTGGTTCTTTTGACTAAAAAACAACCTAATGCTAACTTTTCTGAAATTACCAAACTGGCTGCTGATATTAAAAACCTTCATCAGACCTGTTGTGAAGGAAATGCAGTAGCATGTGTGTTTGGCAGGGTAAGCTCTTCTGTCTTCTCAAAATTCACTCTGGCCTTCAAAATACTTATAATTCTTACCATAATAAAAGAAGAACGGGGGGAGGATGAAGAGGTTAAAGGAGGTCAACTATACGGTGGTAAATGTTGGGTGCTGAGCATACAATGCAATGATGTATCACAGAATTGTGCACTTGAAATTTACATAACGTTATTAACCAATATCACCCCAATTAGTTAATTTAAAAACCCTATATTGCTTAAATAAAGGTGATAGTGGTATATAATGAATCTGAAAAAGTAATTATCATTTATCAGATTTTGGTATTTAGTTATGTTAAATTCTAAATAATGAATTAGAATTATTTTCCTTTTGAATTTTCTGACATAAATTAAATAGTATTGAGACTTACCTTTCTGTGAAGGTTTGAAAGAACTTGTCTGTGAAATGAGCAGGGATGAAGACAGAAACTGGTGTGACCGTTTTCTTTTACCTCTAAGAATCTTTACATATAAAGATAAATGATTTTAGAATGTTTTTCCTCTTCTTTTGTTTCCAACTAACTTCTGTATGTCCTTTAAGATTCAAATTATTCAAGATAGTCACAAATACATATTGCTTTTTTCTTCCAAAGTATCATATATACTAGTATACCTTTCTTATAAATTATGTTCTAATGCATTATTATTGTTTAATTGTTTGATTCTCTAGTAGATTGTGAGTTGCTTAAGTGTAGAGACTAGCTTATTCATGCACACACACAATTATTTGTGTGTGCATATATATATATATATATATATATATATATATATATATAAATGTATGTAAGTATAATAGTAATATTATTGTACTACTAGAGGCCCAGCACACAAAATTTGTGCATTCAGGGTATGGTGTGTGTTCCTCAGCCTAGCTTGTGGCCTCTCTTAGTCCAGGAGCCCTTGGGGGATGTCCGACTGATTACTTAGGCCATCAGTCCGACATCCTTAGCTCTACCATGGAGGCGAGAGAGGCTCCTGCCACCGCTGTTGCACTCACCAGCCATGAACCCAGTTGTGGGAGCACACTGATCACTAGGTGGCAGCTCCTGCATTGAGTGTCTGTCCCCTGGTGGCCAGTGTGCATCATAGTGACCTGTCATTCTGCTGTTTGTTCAATCTGCTTATTAGCCTTTTAATATATAGGATATATAGTAAATGACAGAGACAAATGTTTCTTAAATTGATATCTTACAACAATTAGTAACAATAGCAAGACAATAAAACTCTTCATTTGTATTTTGTTGACCTAAACATAGAAACAACAATATGGTCTATTTAAAAGAAATTGTGACACTTGAGTAAGATAAAAAAGAAAAGCTTTTCTAATTAGAATGAGTCACTACAAATGATTTTTTTGGTCTCTCAGTTTGCCAAAGATAGAGCAATATAAGATGAGAAGTTTTTTTCTCTTATGTTCTATTAATAACAATAAATAAATAAATACGTTAGAATAAAATCTTCAAAAACAACTGCTCCCTTTTCTGTTTTAGAGCCAGCTGATGAACTATACCTGCTCTAAACAGGCTTTCCTATCCAGCAAGATCACTCCATGCTGTGCACTGCCAGCGCCATTCAGAGGGGAATGTATTATCAACTCTGAAAATGACAATAAACCTCATCTTTCATCCCTGCAACTCAGCAGGTTTACAGAGGATCGATTTGTGTGCAAACAATTCTCTGACAAGCAAGATGATTTCCTACAAGAGTAATACAGATTTTTGTAAAAATTTAATGGTGGAATATTGTATTTATGGATTATTTAAAATGGTATATAGAGTTGTAAACTTAAATGATGACAGTGGTTACCCAATGATGTGAATGAGTAACTAAATGGAAACTGTGAGCAGCAGGAGATGTTTTGTGGAGTCCAAAGTTGGCAGCACTACATAACTCCAGCCACATGTTACCATATTAGAATGTAGGCTTTGGGTTGTTAGGTCTACTGCATTTTGAGAGATTCCAGGAGTCTTTTAATCAATCTTTAAATGTTGACAACTAACTCAGGAAATTTATAAAAAATTCAGTGAGGGTCAAATGTTTGCAACCTTTTCTCTAATGGACTTAGAGTCCTCTAAGTAAGAGCTCCAGATAATATATCTGGTCAGCTCTTCTATTGTATTTTAATCATTATTTTTAAAAGCATATTTCTTATTGATTTCAGAGAAGAAGGGAGAGAGCTAGAAACATCAATGATTATAGAGAATCATGGATTGACTGCCTCCTACTGGGATTGAGCCCAAACAGGAGCATGTACCCTTGATTGGATTTGAACCAGGGACCCTTCAGTCTTGAGGCCAGTGCTCTATACACTGAGACAAACAAACTAGGGCAATTCTCCCATTTTAATTAATACTTACTCTCATAGCTATAGTGTGGCATTTAAAGATGAGAGATATAGATGGAGTATTAATATTTCTGGCATCCATTCACAAGTGCATATTAATTTGTGCTTAAGACAAACTGATTTCAATATTATTGTATGGTTAAAATATACCCAAGATCACTTTGTGAAATATTATTTGAATTTGTAGAAAGTCCATAGATATGCTTCAGAACTTATATTTTATATTGGATTAAAAATTAAGTGTCTCTTCCTGAATCTAGTACTTATTCCTAAACTTGCATCTGGTACTGAAAGAGTTGATAGGCCTAGCTTTTTAGTTGTTTTTACATTAGACTATGAGTTGGACGACTTGATTTCCAGTCCAGCTTTGCCATTTGGCATGTAGGTCAAGCCACAAAATTTCTTCAGGCTCTTGTGATCCGACAGTAAACTGAGGTGGTTGAATAAGATGACTTCTAAGATACCTCCTGCAACTCTGATTCCTTTGAAAATATCCTAGACTCCAAATTTCCCCTCTTGTAACCTAGAAAAATGTGTAGATTATGCATGAACTACTTATGCTTGAAGGTTTATATGGAAAAGAATGAAAAATGGTGATTTAATATTTAGCCAGTCAGCACTTCTTTCAAAAGAATTGTAATACTTATAAAATCTAGCCTCAATGATCATTGATAAAAATGTGTTCTCCAAGTTAATAAATTAACTTGAAATTAATTTTTAATGAAAGTAACTAGAGATCCTAAGCCAAGAACTATCAGCTAATTCGAATATTTGAGGTTCAAGTTCTGGATCGTTACTCATTACTGTGTTTTATTGATTTTAGAGAGAGAGGAAGGGAGGTAGAGACATAGAAACATTGTTGAAAGAGAAGCATCGATTGGCTGTCTCCTGCACTCCCCCTACTGGAAATAGAGCCTGCAACCTGGGCATGTGCCCCGACTGGGAATTGAACCAGTGACCTCTTGCTTTATGGGTCAACAGTCAACTACTGAGCCATCCTGACTTGGCTACTTGTGTGACTTAAAAAAACATCATATATATTTATTGATTTGGTTTCCTTACCTCAAAATGTAGTCAATAAAATTACCTCCCAGCCTCCTAAGGTTTCTAAATGTTTAAGGACAGTTAAATATTAAATACATTTCAGAATTATAATTGGCTTTTGAAAAGAAACTCATCACCTTTGAATTTTACTGTTTACTTTCAAATATGTTCATATGGATACAGGTTTCTTTATGAATATTCAAGAAGACATCCAGAGTTGGCAGTTCCAGTGATTTTAAGAGTGGATTCAGTATATCAAAAGTTATTGGAAAAATGCTGTAAATTAGAAAATCCTCTGGAATGCTATATCCATGGGGTAAATGCCTTTTTTATTGTTTAACCTATTGCTCATAAGTGATTACAAGCACAGGAAAAAATACAGTTCTGTTAGTAGTGTCATACTTTCATAAGATGATCATACATGTTCTGGCTAATTTCACTACACACGGACTATCACTGTCATCTAAACCAAAGATCAAATCATCACACCACAGTGACTCTTCTGTGCAAATCAGTGTCTTATAGATTCTATACGTCCAGGAAGCTTCATTGTGCAATCTCCTCTTTAAAGTGAATGTCTGCTTGGCATGGTAGCAGGTAGCATGACAGCATAGCCTGTTGGGAAGGTCGACTATTTCTACCAACTAGGCCTGTAAACTGTCCCCATTTCTGGCCAGAAATCATATTGTTGATAGGCAGCAGCTCCGGTTAAGCATTTAACATGAAATAATGCAGGTGGCCTTACAAGTCTGATTGTTTGATTGGTGTTTTGGGGGTTTATCAGGAGACAGGCTTTTGTTATTCTAACCAATGGCTTACAAACTTACCGAGTGTGGGGTGGGGGTGAAAGTGGAGGGTGAAGGGAACTCTTGACCTGTCTGGGCATGAGCAGGCACAGTTAGCAGCCCCCTATTCACAGAGAGAAGGATAAATGAAGGTGATGTAGTCTCCTGTAGATTAGCACCCTCTGGTGGCATCACCAGCAGACTGCCACAATAATCATCATGGTAATAACACCTAAGGAAACATGGGTGTTTAGAGTTAACATAGCAAATTTATACTCCGTGCTCTATTTGGTCCTCATAAAGGCTTGGTATCAGGTAATGCCAGAATTACTAATAACATTTTTTAGATGAGAGCATTGAATCCCAGAAGGTTCAAATAACTTTACCAATGCCATTCAGGCAGTGAGGACAGGGCTGAGGCTTAAATCCAGGCAAAAAGTTTGCATGTCCGGCAAAATTTTCCCTACAACAAACTATGGGATTCCTTAACACGACCCACGTGGTTTAGGGCCCACTCAGGGTTTGGTTACTGGAGAAGGCCGCACACTAAAATGAAGAGACTGGAAAAGAGTTAATTTGGGAAAATGGGGGTCCAGGCGGGAGTCAACCTCTAGTGGGAAGACTACCACTAGGCTCTCACTTTGCTCTCCCTTTTATTGAGGCTATGGGATACATCCATTACCCTTAAGCAGCTTTGGGAAACACCCATAGCCCTTAGGCAGGTAATAATCAGATTATCATATCTGTAAGGATTTACATGATTAAAAGATGGGGAAGTTGCCTCAGTTATCATTGTCTCAATTAGATAGGGAGTGGTTGGCTCTGACCTTTCAGAGCTTCAAGGTTGACCAGCCTCTTTCTATTAGTGAGACAATGATTGGTTTCCGGCACAAACACTGCCTATCAGGATCAGAAGGACTTGGTTTGGTGCTCCTACCAAAGTATTCAGCCTGCAAGGTCACATGTATCTTCCCAACAGAATTAATTTGTGTGTTCAAAAACTCTGAATTCATAGTTATCACTGAGAATTCCCTTTGATTTAATGTGGATTTGTGCAGTGTTTTAATATTCAAGGCTGCATGTTTTTATTGCATCACCACTTCTTAAAACATGTCCATATTTCTTCACCTATATCTTTTTTTCTATATTTGCTGTTTATGTAAAAAGACAGTATTATTAAAAATAACCAGTAAAAACACACACACACACACACACACACACACACACAGACCACTGACCAATTAAACTTAGATCTATAAATTACTGCTAATAATCTCATTTTTGCTTGATGAATGATTTTGCTTATGCATGTAAAATATGCTATTTCATCTCAATGAGTTTTTATCATGGAAAACTGAATATTAATTTCACTGCCCCATGTTTTTCCCCACAAAGTACATGGTCATTCCTGTTTTAGCAAAACGTGTTTTTCAAGATTTGTTAACTCAGTAAGTAAATAAAGCCCTGGGTTTTGAAAAACACCTACCTTAAATTCTTATAGAAGATGGTTTTACAATGTTACCTGAGATATATTGTTACAATGATAGATAAACACCGATTATCTTTATTTTCCAGAAAGAGATGTTCCAAAGAGTGGTTCATGAAAGCCACGAGCGTGTTAAAAATCACTGTGATTTACGTGAGCAATTAGGAGACAGTAACTTCCACGACAGGTATGCTTGTATGATATTGTCCAGATTTATACTTGCTTAGTGAGCTTTTGCTAACTGCCGATGCTGAGAATTTCAAAGAGTCTATATCCAACCTTAAAACCTCAGAGGCTAAGGGAAAAATCCATTCAGAATTAGCCTAGCTATCTTTGTTTCCATAAGATAGATGACCACATAACTTTTCCTCTGTTTTCCAGCCAGATTCCAGATCTCAGTCAATGCCCAGAGGTTAAGGGACTAAGCAGGCCCTGGCCTCCTTTCTACAATCCCACAGGGGCTCCCTCCCATACACCTGGACATTTAGCATAGGGTTTTGCCTGCAATTTTGAGCCAAAGCTACAACAGAGATCTAATGTAGGGTCTCTGATTCATTTCAAGTCAGGTCCATATAAGCAAATTTATAGTATTGTCACTGTTATGCCCAGACTTTGTGATCCCCAAGGACCACCAGGGAGCCGAGTCTGATGCAATAAGCAAAAGAGCCTCTTCCATGCTAGCATGGGCTCTGTCCCACTCACACCGACAGCATGGTGGAAGAGAGAGCGAACTTCAGCAAGTCCAGGGGTTTTATAAGGGTGGTGATGTCACTGCTTTGGCTGACCCTGATTGGTTGGGTGAGGGCTAGGATCATTACACAAAATGGAGGATAGCTCCGCCCTGTTCTGCCCTGCCCCACAATACAAAATGGAGTCAGGAGTTAGCCTCGCCCTGCCCTCTCAGTCACCATTGTGAGTACAGATGAGTGGCTACCTTAGTTACTTGCCGGAGGGAGCACACACAACTTCTTACGTGCAGAGAGACTGATAAATCCTACTGTATTTTAAAGGTTAATTCATCAAAAAGCAAAAGTCAATTTTTAGGAGTCTTTAGGATCACACTGCAATAGTCTATTTAGAAAAATATTATTGAGGCAAAGTTCAGTTTGACATAGTGTCTCATGGTATTATTGGTCTTAAAAGTCCAGAATAATGGATCCATAAAAATTGTTCCTGTTTCAGAGAGAATATGTGGCTTATTACATTTCTTTTATGTGGTGTTCAACTGCTAATGTCTACTTTAAGGATTAGATCTCTGGTTCTTAAACTTTAGAATTACCTAGAGGACTTGTTAAAATACAGCCCCATCCCAAGAGTTTCAGATTCCTAAGTTTGGATGGGACCTGGAAGTTTGAGTTCCTACCAAGTTCCCAGTTGTGCTGATATGGGTTGTCCAGGAGTCACAATTTGAGACCCACTGGATTAGGTTGACTGTTTTATTGGATGTTGTAGCTAAATCCGTTCCCCAACTCCATTATAATATAAATGCAAGAATTGACTCTGATTTTGTTATGCTCCTCAAATCCAAGTCTTTAGAGTCTTTCTCTCTAAACTCTCTCTTTATATCCCTCAGTTCCCACCACCACTCTCCTACTTCAGGCTACAACCATCGCTCACCTAAATGACTGAAATGGCCTTCAGATCTTTTCTCCACTCACATTGCCTTGTCCTTAGCTCCAATCCATTCTTTATACAGTAACCATGATTATGTTAAAAATCATGTAAATCTAATCCTGTTACTAAGCTATCTTTCCTCTCCTTTCTACAGCTACCCCCCAATCAAGGGGGGGGGGGGGAGAGAATCATATTCAATGACTTCCAAAAGGCTCTCCTTCCACTTTCATTCCCCTTAACCCAGCTCAATTTTAGTTATTGTCAGATCTCAGCTCACATGTCATTTCCTCCAGGAGGCCTGTCCAATTTCCCTGTGCACTTACATTCTATGTGCACCTACAGCATTCTGTATTCCTCTCACTCCACCAAGTGTATTTGACTCTCTCCCCACTAGAGTGTGATCCCTACTGATTGTTTCCTGATCAGTGCCTATTCTTTCACACTGTAGACAACTAATAACAGCTTGAATGGTTTATGCATATATTTATTTTGGAACTTGTTCATGTCTGATTTTGCAGCAATCCAAATTAGCTGTCATAGTTATTCTTGATAAGTAGAAAGAGATAGATCAGTGTGGAGCAAAATTTTTGTAGGTTATTTGTCCCTGAAGACAATAATTACTGAAGTTTTCAGAATCTGACAAGACCAAGTTATTTAAATTATATTTCTAAAAATACAGTTTTAACAGAAACAAGTTGAAAACTGATATGGATATTCACATGTCTCTACATTGTACATGAGATTGATATTTTTCCAAATGTTACCTATTGAGAGAAAAAAAATTTATAAAGCTGAAACTTCCCAGTAAACAGAAACAGAAAAATAGGATTTTACTGAATACCGGTGTAATTAGGGGCATAGTACTAGTCTTCCACATAAATAAGGTTACATGAAAGCAAGAGAGAAAACTCCCAGAGTGGCAGTGTTTCCATGTGTTAACACTTCTCTAGATAACTTGGTTAACATTACAATGTGTGGGGTTGGAAGAGAATTCCAGGTATATTGAATTAGCCACTGGGCTATTGGAACAAAGACTAAAAGGATAGAATTAAACCCATGTTCATCCTCAATCAGAGACAATGTCAGATATTGAGGAAAACTCTGCAGAATTCTTCATTTTAGGCACACAGCCATTGTAAGAGGAACTTATTCTTTCAGGCTCCTTGTCCTTTATACTAAGAAAGTGCCACAACTATCTGCTGAAGAGTTGGTCATGTTCACAAAGAACATGGTGGCTGCCACCACCAAATGTTGCCCTCTGAGTGATGAACACCAGTTTGTCTGCATGGAGGATGTGGTAAGCACATTCGTGACTTCATGTTTACTTGTTCTTGAAGTTCTAATCTCTAACCCTCAGCAAGCAATCTCCTATCAGTGTACGTCTATGACCTGTCCATAGAACCTAATAATTCTGTCCCTGGGAGAAATTCTTTCAGGTCAGCTCATGCCAGTTGGCTTTGATTAGAAACTGGGTAAGGCTATTACTTCCCTAACATTGGGGATGCCAGATTCAACAGACTTGAGCCTGAATCACACCCCTTGTTCTATTTCTTGGATTTTTAAGTCAACAAAAGTGACTTTTTATTTATTTTTAAATTTACTTTGTTGCGGTGACATTGGTTAATAACATTATACAAGTTTCAGGTATAGAATTCTATAACACATCATCTGTATATTGTATTGTGTGTTGACTACCCCAAGTCAAGATTTTGCCAGAAATTACTGCAAAGGTAATGCTGACTTTAGACTAACTCATCCTAACCAAATGCATAGGAAGAAGTATCCAGTCTTCCTCCTGAGTTCTTTACTCTCACAGTGCTTATCACACCTACAACACTTCTGACACCAGATGTGTGTGGGTTTTTCTCCACAACAAGCAATTCTCTGTGACACAAGCTGGATATCTTATAATTTAAATCAGTCCTTATAACTATCCACCTGGAGAGAGCCTCAGGTAGCACAGGTTAAGGGTTCAATTCTATAAGATGACAATTACAAATCTAGGTTGTTACCTGGGCTTCTGAAAGATTAGCTACATACAGAGGTTCACACAACTCCCATCTAGGGTTTGATTAATTTGCTAGAGTGACACACATGACTCCAGGAAACACTTCCTTATGTTTATCAGTTGATTAAAGGATATGGTAAAGGACAGAGATGAGTAGCCAGATACAGAGATTCATAGGGTGAATTCAACTTGAGGATGCTATGAGGGAAGCCAAGTCTCAGAACTAGGCTGCACCTGACTCTTCCTTTCCCCCCAAACAGTAAATTCAAGGCTGACAGAGCAGGCGCTAGATGTATAGCTCTCTTTCACGGCCCGCATAGAAAGAGTTCCAATTCTGGGTTCAGGTTCTGGAGAAGGGCCGCACACAAATGAAGAGACTTGAAGAAATTCAATTTGACAATATGGGGGGCCAGGCGGAAGTCCAACTCTAGTGGGAGAACTACTACTACTCTGGCCCTGCCATCCCCTTTTATTGAGGCTTTGGGGAAAACATCTTAGGCAACATCAATTTACAAGCAGGGAAATAACAGAAACTTACAAGGGACAAAATAAGGTGGCGGCTGCTTCAGCTTAACAATGTCTCAACTAAAGGTTAGAACAATTAAGGTTGTTGACAAACCTTCCTGGCTTCCTGTCAACATCTCTTTTTTAGTGAAGCTGATTTGTTTTCCAGCAACTAGAATTTGAGAATACCTAAATATAACCTTATTTTCAAAGGGTGAGAAAATAACAGCTGCAAACCTAATGGCTCTTATTTTAATTCTCTTCTGGAAAAGGCTAAGCTAATTCTTGGAGCTTTATGCAGAAGACATGAGACACAACCTATCAATGCCGATGTGGGTCACTGTTGTGATGATTCCTATGCCTTCAGAAAGCTATGCTTTGATGATCTGCGAGTTGATGGAACTTATATTTCTCCACATTTATCCTGTGACCAAATTATCAGTTTTAAAGAGGACTTGTGCAAAGCTCAAGAGGAGGAAATCCAAACAGAAAAGCAAAAGTAAGAATTTTTGTTGAATTTGTTCATTACTGTCAACAAAGGAGCAGGTATACAGAACCATGAAGCAGGGGCAGATATTAAGTGCTACACAATGAATGGAGCTGCTAAATATTATGCTAAGAGGTAAAGTAGAATTGAGAATATTATGCAATTCTGCAATTGTGGCTATCATGGGTGCTGCCCAAACTTGATCAGAAAATGAGATTGAAGTCTGTTAATCAGGAAATATTGACATAGAAGTACATAAAAATAGGGCTCTATGATCAAATAAGTTTGATTCTTGCTCTTCTCAGAAATGTATACTTTCCATTAACAATGGAAGTTGGATAAGTCATACAATAACCTATTTAGCTAGTTCTAACTTAGCGTCATCTGGGCCATAGACTCTACTAAGATTCTGCAGGACCAGATTAAAAGGATATAGAAATAGATATTATTTCTTGATAAGCAGAGTTGGAGAGTCACAAGTAAAGGGCATAGATACAGAGAAATATGGACAATTGGGTCCATTTTTGAAATCAATCTGTCTCATGTGAATCACCAATGTAGTTTTTGAAATTATAGACAGTGATGAATGTCAAGATATGATGAAAAGTGAGGCAATTTATTGAGCCTAAGGCCATCAAAAATTAGGGGGCATGACTAAGCTTCTTATGTGATACAGGAATAGATAGGAATAGAGGATGTTATAAATTTGATGACATATACTTAGAAGAAACCATGGCTTTTAAAAGATATTGGAGGAGGGATATGTTGGAAGTAGTAAAAGAAAACGAGGTGGTAAGATAAGTGGAGTTCAAGTAAAAATAGCCTTCTTTTTTGGAGGCTCAGGGAAGCTGTTTCCTCTGGGGAGCCATGTTTTCCTGTAGAGCAAGGAATAGAAGTTAAGAAAAGAGGCTGTGGATATAGGGAAGTTTTTAAATGAGAAAGCCTAAGCTACAAAGGAGACAGAGGGTGAGTTAGAGAGGGCCATAACAGTAGGAGATGGGTCAGAATAGGGATATAGACGCATCATATGATGACAGATAATCTGGGAGACTTACTTACACTTCTGACAGAGACTGAGGGCTGAGGCATGGCCAGCTTAGCCTTAGATATAGCACATGCAGCACACACACATACCTAGGGCAGCTGTTCTTTCCCCTGGCTACCCAAAGCATAGGTGATTAAGAGCTCACAAGGACTGATGTTTCTCCAAATTTCCCCTATCCCATACACATGGATAGATGGAATGGAACACTTATGATCAGATCTTAGAAAAGGGGATATTTCTTTGTTGCTGAAGACTATATATATATATATATATATATATATATATATATATCCTTTTTTGTGGCATCAATCATCCATCTCTTTACACCACCCCACTCTTGAGCCTAGAGCCAAGATATCCCCATGGTCCAGGCATTCTCCTTTAGAATGAATTCTGCTGCGGATGGATGTGATATTGAAAGCCCATTTGGCATCAACAAAAGGTGACTGCTCTAGGAAAAGCCAAAGGGTGAAATTCTGGTTTCTCTGAGTCAGCAGGATACATTGAAAGTCCTCCAACCCCTGACAGAGGGTCAGTTCCCATATAGTGCCCACCATACTTCCTGCCCTTCTCACATGCCCCTGGGCCTCCTTGCTCTTTCTCACCCAAAAGCATTACAAGTCTGCTCTCTGTGTCTATGAGTGTTTCAATTTTATTTTATTTTATTTTATTTTATTTTTTGTTCTTTAGATTCCACATAGAAATAAAAATCACATGGTATTTGTCTTTCTCTTATTTCACTTAACGTAATACCCTCAGTCTAGGGCAATCCATGCTGTCACAAGTGGTAAGATTTCATTCTTTTTTATGACTAATTTCCCTTGTATATATGTATCACTGTTTTTTACTGAGTCTGCTGATGGGCATGTGGGTTGAGTCCTAGCTCGACTGTTATAAATAATGCTGCAATGAACATAGAGATACATATATTTTTTTTCAAATTAGTGGTTTGGATTTCTTTGGAAATATACCCAGAAATGGAATTGCTGGGTCATAAGGCAGTTCCATTTTCAATTTTTTTTGAGAAAACTCCATACTATTTTCCACAGTGGCTGCACCAATTCAAATTTCCACCAACAGAGTATCAGGGTTCCCTTTTCTCTATATTCTCACCAATAGTTGTTTGTTGATTTACTGATAATAGTCATCTGACCAGTGTGAGAGAATATCCCATTGTGATTTTAATTTGCATGTCTCTGATGATTAGTGGTGTTGAGCATCTTTTCATATATCTATTGGTCTTCTGTATGCCCTTTTTAGGAAAATGTCAATTCCACTTTTTAATTGTATTGTTTGTCATTTTGATGTTGCGTTGTATGAGTTTTCTAAATTTTGGATTATTAATGCCCTTATTGGATGTGTCATTGAAAAAATGTTTTCTTCCAATTAGTACGTTATCTTTTCTTTTTTATGCTTTCCTTTGTTGTGCAAAAACTTTTAGTTTGTTATAGTCCCACTTATTTTTTTTTGTTGCAAAAACTTTGTTTGTTATAGTCCCATTTATTTTTGTTGTTGTTTATTTCCCCTTGCCTGAGGAGATGTCAGAAATAATATTGCTAATAGAGATGTCAGAAATTTTACTGCCTGTGTTTTTTTCTAAGACTTTTATGGTTTAGAGTCTTACATTTAAACCTTTATTTTGAGTTTATTCTTGTATAAATCAGGGGTGCTTTTATTTTTGCAACTCATTTCTGATTCAGGCTCCTCATCAACCTTGTGAAACAAAGACCATATGCATCAGAGATGCAGTTCCAGCCAATTATTGTGGATTTTAGTCAGCTGGTGAAGATGTGCTGCCAAGCAGAAAAACATGAAACATGTTTCCAAGAAGAGGTATTCCTGTCTCCTTGTCTATTCTCTTAGCACTCTTAGGACTTATTAAAGTTAAAAACAAAAACAAGAACACACTTCTTTTCTCCATTCCAATCTGTAATGGATTAGGAAAAAAAATCACAGTCTAGATCAGCAATTTTTGATCTTTTTCATCTCATGGTACACATGAAGTATTATTAAAATTCTGCAGCATATAAAAAATATGCTTTTAGCCTATGTGACCAAAAACAGGTATAATTTTGATTGATTTACAGGAAAATAATAGTAATTACTTACTTTTTTTGCTCTAATGTGACTTTTTTATTTTTATTTTTTTTATTAAAGCAGTTGCCTATACTTGTATATGAGGATTTCTGGTCCAAAGAATTAGCCAATCAGACACAACCTTATTATGTAACATGGCCAATAAGATAACTCTATTATTTGATTTATAAAGGCAGTCCTCGAGTTACACCTGACTCGATGTACTTCATTTTGTGGTTACATTGCCATCTCCCATTTATTTATTAAAAAAAAAGTTTTGTCATTTTGACATATGTACATACATGCGTTGTGTTTTTTATTATTTATTCACCACAAGTAAAGGTCAGGAATTGTTATCTATCTTTTAAGTTTTTTTTTTTTTTTTACTGTTTCACTTCATCACTACTGTGTATGTGCTCCATGTGAGTTACGAAGGTGCTTATGTAGGTGGGTTCTGACTCACTGGGAAAATCGCATTACATTGCTCTGTAGGAACAGATTTCCGACATAACCCGAGGACTGCCTGTGTATTTATGGTTCAAGACAGGGAATTCATGCCTGATCAGAGTGGCTCAGTGATTGAGCATTGACCTATGAGCCAGGAGGTCATGGTTTAATGCCTGGTTTGTGGGCTCAGTCCCCAGTAGGCAGTATGAAATGATTCTCGTTATTTATGTTTCTATCTCTCTCCCTCTCCCTTCCTCTCTGAAATCAATAAAAATATATTTTAATAAAAGACAGGGTATTCACATCAGCAGCCATTGTTATGTTAGCTGTTATCATTTTTTTAATTTGACAACCTAAGGAAAAGAGAGATCAGTGACCCTGATTAACTAGTCAGGTATTGCATGTTTTAAAAATTCTGCCACACACAGGATGAAAATGGCTGGTTTTGATAAACTGATATATAATTGGGTTTAGGATGTGTTAGGATATGTTAATATTTATATTTACTTGAGGAAACTAGGAGTGCTAAACATGATAAGAGATGAATACAAGGGTCATGCTACCAAATGTACTGGGAATGTTTAAGATTGGGAGTGAGAGAAAGAAGGTGAATTGAAGACTTTGGTAATTGTAGAGAAAAATGCTGTCCTTGGAAATATAGAGGAATTTTAAAGAAATAACAGTTTAAAGATCTGTCTGAGCAAACTGTAGTTTTGTTCTAGAAATTTTCAAGGGCACAATCACGAAGAGTCACCAAATGTAATTGGGGTTTTACTAGGAAATGTAAAGATTTTATTTTCTCAGTAGCCAGGTCACTAGATTAGGGATTGGAGAAAAGAGAGGAAAGAACAAATGCCAGAACAGAGTATCTCTCTGTGCATACACACTGAACTGCCTACCAGGAGACTGTTTTCAGTAATTAATGTAATTGCATATAGTTAACAAGTAAACGACTTTTCATAAGATGATGAAGTTGTGTGACTTAAATTTCATGGTGGGACAGAATATTCATGTAAATTAATAGAGAGGAGATGGGGCAGACTGCTCTCCCAGGGACATGATTTGAGGAGCAGAAACTCGGATACAGTAGCTAATAGTATCTAAGCAGAAAAATGCAAGGATAAAGTTAAAAAATAATAATAAAGCAACCTTTACAGTCAAAATTGTAATACCAGCTGGTACTAGTTAGGACTGGGGCTAAGTTTAGCAATGGCCCAGGAAAATGTTTTCACAGGTAACAATTTTCATGAATGCCTAATTACCTTCAGTAGTTCTTTTCTACCTATTCAGCTATATTATGTGTGTTATATTAAAAGTCATATATCTATAGTCAAGTAAAGAGTAGGCAAATTACAGCTCTCAGGCTAAATGGGTTCCACTTCCTGTTTATGATAATACAGTTGTATTGGGACATGGCATGCCCATTTATTTATATAATGTCTACCTCTGCTTTCTGTCTACTATAATAGAATTGAGTAGTTGCAGAATTAAATTGTGTTAGAGACTGTGGTAACTGCAAAACTCTCCATATTTAATATCCTGCTGTTTACAGAAAAAAAAATTGCTGACTCCCAGACTAGCTGATACACAAAGTGAAAATAATCACCTATACTATAACTTATTTAGTTATTTTGAAGCCTCTTCACTTTTTTGTGAAGTATTCAGAAAACATGTATCTACCTAAGTAACAACACCATAGCCACACAAATAAGCTCTTTTGCAGGAGAGCATGTGCCTGGGCATTCCCAAGAAAGTTTTCTTGCTCTTGAGTATGAATTGTGCTTGCTTCACCTATTTAATATTCTAGTTCATCATTAGCATGACAGCAAGATTTTTGTGTGCTTTTCACCACACTTTTTGCCTAATAGTGTAAGGTCCCAAGATGTTTCCTCTTTCTCTTCACTGTTATTTACATTTCATCAGATAAGTTCATATTTGTATTTCAAAATCTTGCTTGGGCCTTATCTCAAAATGTGGATTTATCACTTCTTATCTCACTCAGGGCATTCTTCATTATTATAGTAATCCTTTGCAGTGTCTCCCTTTTCCTTATCTTTACGAAAAAATCCTCCCTCCTTTCCCAGCACTTGTTATCATAACAAATTACAAATTTACCAAGAAACTATGGAATAAATAAAGTCAGGAAAGACTTATATGTAGAAATATGAGTTCCCCCAATATTGTTAGATTCTGAGAAAATGAACAAGATTAAATATGAGAATCTTGAAGTTGCTTATGGCAAAGTTCTTATGAAGATTGCTATAAAAGTCATGGCTTACCAAAGAAATGATCATACTTCAACTCCAGAGTATTTTTTTTAAATGAGTCTAAATAGATTCTAATCACTCTAGATAACTCAGATATGATGCTGAAACATGTATCTACCTAAGTAACAACACCATAGCCACACAAATTAATCGACTTCTAATCATTTTCCACAGGATCCTAGGAGTGTAAGTCATTTATTCTGTGTGTGTGTGTGTGTGTGTGTGTGTGTGTGTGTGTGTGTCTTAGCAGTTCTGGGTGTCCCATCCTACTTTGCTAAAAATCTCACTTTTATTTATTACAAATAATTTCTGTTGGAATAACATCTAGAAGGTAAAAATTGGGGGAAACTGCTGAAATTTATGTAGAGGTTTATAGCAGTATATATGAAGGGGGTAGAGCCACTCTGATCTATTTTAGGGGTTTGTTTCTCTTGAATTTTTGTGTGATGATTTAGCACAAAATTAGCCTAAAGCAATTTTAAAATTCAGTGAGAAGCTGATGTTGATTGTCCATTTTTGCCTTGCAGCAAAAGCATCTCATATATATATAATATATTGTGAGGATGCAGCAAATTTTTATTTATTACAGGTCTGGGGTCCTGAAAGTGGGAGAAACATTACAGTTAATTAAATCCTTAAGCTAAAGGACTGGGCCTGTGAGAAATTCCAAGAGAGCGAGAAGCAGGCACTCAGAGACCAACTCAGGAATGAAATAAGGAAGTTTTAAAGATTTTCTATATGGAGGTCAGAGTTGTTTAAATGTTTTTGTTTGTTTGTTTCTTTCTCTCTCACAAATGTGCTTATTTCCTTTTTTCCTTAGGCATCCAAACTGATAGAAAAGTGCCAGTCTCTCTTGGGAGGCTAAATGATTCCAGAAATGTCAATGTAGGATGATTGCTGATATCTGCATTTTATTCTTCATGAATAATGAAACCCAGTTCTAGTATTCAAACCAACAAATATTTTTCAGCTACTCACAACATTGCTCAAGAACATGGGCTAGTCTACACTGAACTCTTCTTTCCTACTCAATAGAGAAATCTACTTATTGTACAGCCCACTTTCATTCTCCATTCCCCCCATAATCTTTCTGCTTCTTAGAATCAGCAACAGAAATAGGACTTCACAGCACCTTTGAAGAACCGCAGGTAGATGCAGTGGGCTGCCACATCCACTGGAAACTGGCTACTGGGTTTTTAGAGTAAAAGTTATCCCAAATGCAACTGGAGTTTCTGTCTATACCACTTCTAAAAGTGATCATCAAAGAACTGAATGAAGTGTGCTTTGTAATAAAGTCACTTTCATAATTATTTTGTCTTCCATCTTTCTGCTATATACATGATGCAGACATTGGAACCAATGGATCCTAATATAATTAAATTCAATTGAGCTTTCAATGACAATTTATAATAGTCTTGTAAGGTCCCAAGACCCCCGGTGAGTCCGACGGAGGGGGCGACGACCCCAAGTCAAACGCCGAGACCGAAACTTGATGCAAAAAACATGAGGTTTTAATACAAGCGCAGCGCAGGGGCTTCTCAGGCAGACAGCAACAGTGCTGGCTGTCTGGAGCCCCGAGTAACTGCAGAACATGAGTTTATAAAGGCAAAGACCACACGCAGGTGGGGTTACACATGGAGGGGGAAGAAGGGAACAAAGAAATTCCAAGAAGGGGAGCTGGGCTCGTTAATTACATGTTTTATGACAGGGTCTATGCTTAGTCAACAGTCCCCTTTGTCTCTCCCCTTCCCATTCCTCTGTGTAAGTCCTCAGGGTAGGGAGTTTCTGGGGACTTATTTCATTCTTGCCTAATCTTCAACCGTAAAGAACTGACCTCATCCCTGTCTAATCTTTAACCGTAAAGGTCACATCCTGGAACAGGCAGTGGGGAAGGTCAATTCCTCAATCTTGGGGCCCTACAGTCTCTCCCCCAGAAATCCTGGCATAAATGGCATAAAGAACTTACCATGAATTTTTTTTTTACTATTCCAGATCTCTTTTTATAAAAATAAATAAATAAATAAATAAATAAATAAATAACAAGTTGAAATATTTTAGTGCTTACTAAATATGCATATTATTTCTATTAGAGAAAATATGTAATTTTTATTATAGTGCTCTTTACTTGATTCTAAATAGTTTTTCTCACTCTAGTGATTTCAACATACTTATAAACACTGGCAAGTTAAACCCAATAAACGCTTGTTAAGTAACTATGATGTTCAATATGCTGTGCTAGGTGCTGCAGACAATGACATGAGTATGATAAGACCAGATCACTAGTGAATTTATACAAGTTATAAACACATAAGTAATTACAATAAAGGGCACATTTCAAAGGGCACGTGTACTCAGAAATCAGAGCACAGCTAATAGATAGTATGATACACAGGAATATTGATGGACACATTGTTAAGGAGACCAAAAAAAGGTCATGGTCAAGGACTAGAAAATGGACATAGTTTCAGCAGAGAGAGGGATATGGTAGAGTGTGAAGTATTTCAAGCAATGATGAGTTAGTTGATTTGACTAGTTTTAAGACAAAAATGAAATAGTGGGCATAAGATTTAGTGGAAGATAGAGCTACACTGATGGGTGGGGACATAACATAGTTTAATTATAACAACTGATATTTATCACATACTTCTGTGTGCCAACCAACATGTATTTTGATCATATTAGTACATGTATTATTCCTATAACTCCTACAACCATCTCATGACATGGATACTATTATTCCCATTTTACAAATGAGGAGACATAAAAGATGCCAGATTGAGGGAGTGTGATATAGGGTGAAGCCACAGCCTGAGGTGGTTTAAAAGTGTGGATTTTGAAGCCATTGATTTGATTTCTACCTAGCTTCCTAACCTCTTTCTGGCTTCTTTTCCTCATCTATAAAATTGGGTTGAAGGAGTAATTTCCTCATGGGATATAATTAACATTAAATGAGAATATATACACACTAATAAAAGAGATGCAAATTGGTCATACCTTTGTGACACCCACCAGCCAATCAGGAATGAGTAAGCAAATCAACCCAACAAAGATGGCAGGTTAATTTGCATACACAGGTGCAGAGTGGCCAGGGGCAGGGCAATGATGCAGGCATTCCGCACTGTCCCAGCTGCTCAGGGCCTCTGGGCAGTGTGGGAAGATGGGGCCAGAGCAGAAAGAGGCAGCTCTGGGGCTGGAGCAGAAAGGTGGTGCTGGCATCCAGGAAAAGGAAAAAGGAAAGTCCATTGTTGCACAAATCTTCATGCTTTGGGCTTCTAGTATATTTAAATATAGTGCTTCACAAATGCTAAGTGCTATTAGTTTGACCAATATGAATTGCTGCTTTTGTAGGTCAAATATTGACAAAATGGCTCAATAGCTAATAGGTGCTAGCTATTATTAATTTAGAAATCAAATGCATGACATTAAAGGCTTTTGTCCTCTCTAATTGCATCCTATTACATTTTTTCTTTCACGTGTAGATATAACAACATAATAGTAAACCTGTCAGCTTTTCCACCTCATCTACTGCCTTGCAAATGGACCTTGCCACCTTCAGTTTCTGAAACCTATCTGAATAGCCCTAAACAAGATGCCAGAGTAACACCAAATAATGACACTGAAATATCTGAATATTTTACACAGCCAAGAGATAATAAACTATATCATCATATTAGGGGAAATCACATAGAAAAGGCTCTGTTTGTACTTCTTCAGCAGATGGACCATACTTGTGAAAAAGAATAACTACATACAGGCTATTTTATAAAAAATATTTCAGATAATTTATTTACTTCTTCACTAATTCACCCAGGCCTTTATTCAATTGACTTTTATTGAGCACATTCTATACACAATACATATCATTAAGTACAGCAAATTATCCAAAGTATCCTCTATCAATAAATATATTATCTGGAATTGAATCTGAACTATTGTATAACTGATGGTGAAATATTTGAACCATTAAGATAAATATAAATGGTTTTGTGACAAAATTTATATTCTTTTATTTTGCAAAGATGACTCTGAAGTGAACATATTTTTTTTGCCTTAGGAATTGTATTAGTTATCTATTGTGTTATAACAAATTATTATACAATTTAGCAGCATACTACAACACATATTTCTTATTTCACACAGTTTCTGAGAATCAGGAATCCAGGGAAGGTTTAGTTGAGTTTTCTGGGCCAGCGTCTCTCAGGAGGTTATAGCAATTAGACAGGGGTGTAATCATCTGAAGGCTTGACTAAAGCTATCTCATGGCCCATGCATATGGCTATGGGTGGAAGGCCTCAATTCATTGTTGGCTTTTGGCAAAAGTTCTCTGTTCTCCTCATGTAAAGCCTTTCCCCTGGGCTGCTCTGAACATGGCAGTTGGCTTCCCCCAGAGCCAGCTGTCCATGAAGGTGAACAAGGAAGGTGCCACAGTGACTTGATGACTTAGTCTCCAAAGTTACATGCCATCACTTCCATTTTCCTCTCTTCATTGGAATCGAGTCACTAAGTCCAATCCATTTGTAAGGTGAGGAAGATTAGGCTATACCTCCTGAAAGAGGAGTATAAAGACACTGTGGATATATTTTCAAACTACCAAAGAAGTGATGTTAATGTCTCACTCAAATAATTTAGTTGAACTTTGCATGTAGTAGAACTCTGTTCGCATGTACTTGCTATTTTTTGTTAACATTTTAATCATAGCTTTTCCATTTCCTGATTTAAAAATACATGTTCATTATAAAATCCTACATAATAAAGAGGTAATATGAAAATTGACCATCACACCCTCACACAAGATGGTCATTCCCATGTGGTCGCAAGATGGCTACCACAAGATGGCTGGCAGGGGAGGGCAGTTGTGGGTGACCGGGCCTGCAAGGGAGGGCAGTTGTGGGGGACCAGGCCTACATGGGAAGGCAGTTAGGGGTGATCAGGCTGGCAGGGGAAGGCTGTTGGGAAAGATTGGGCCAGCAGGGGAGCAATTAGACATCTATCAGGCTGGCAGGGGAATAGTTAGGGGCAATCAGGCAGGCAGGCAGGCTAGCAGTTGGGATCTAGCAGCCCTTGATTGTGAGAGGGATGTCCAACTGCCAGTTTAGATTCAATCTCTGGCAGTTGGGCATCCCCTGAGAGGTCCCAGATTGGAGAGGGTGCAGACTGGGCTGAGGGACAACCCTCCCCCACTCCCCCTTTGGGGGCACAAATTTCATGCACAAGTCCTCTAACATTTAATAAGCAAAGAAAAATTTTAAAAAGTGAATCATTGATAATTATATAATCCAGACATAACCACATTGAACATGTCTTTAGTTTGTGAGTTGTATGTACAAATACCGGAGTTCCCACACACATAAGCACATATTTTATGGCTAGGAAATATTTTAGAATATTTGTGTGTATAGTCTTATTTACATGAGAAGAATTTACTCCTATCATTAAAATTTATTTGGGAACAATTCTAATAGCTGCATAACATTCTATGGATAAGTATTTCTTTCCTTTCATCTTTTTTTCTATCTTTGACATTTAGGTTATTTGTTTCTTTTGATAACAATAAATAGGAATATAGTAAGTATATTTGTATAATGTATTTGTATGACTATTTCAATAGGATTCTAAAAATAGAATTATAATATGAAATTATAGCTTACTTGCTTTCAAGTTATATACATTGGTATTTCTACAGTAGTTTGAGAGCCCATCTTATTGTAATTTGTTGAGTATTTAGTATTGCCACTTTTTAATCTTTACTGATTTAATCGCCCAAAAAGTATATTTTGCTTTTCTTTACTTTGTTGTTGACATGCCAGTTATTTTTGCTGTTCTGTTCCAAATTCATTCATTGCTCTCAGCTTTGTGGAAGGGATATGGACCCTTTAAATAGGTTTTCTTTGCAGCGTGGATGCCATGCTTTGTCAGCAGAGGGCACTGGAGAAGCACCGTAGGAGGAAGTCTGTCTTTCCTGATTCCTAGTGTCTGGCTGGGTGGCCGACTTTTTCTCCACTGCTCTGCCCAGTGCTAGTGGCCGGTGGCTTGCAGCTTTCTCTAGCATTTATTTCCCCCACCACTTTCCCAGTTTTTGATTGGGTTTGTGGTGGCCTAGCCTGCAGCCCCACTGAAGGCCTGTGCCTACTCAAATAATTGCTGCCTGCACCTTCTCCTCAACTTAGTGCATGTTCCCCAAGAGGGCCCTGTGGGCTGGCCATCTAGTGAGCCACTTGCCCGGCCTTTATCCCATGCAGCCTTAAAGATGCCGCAGAAACAAATCATACACCGAGTCGCCCTAGGTTTCTTCAAAGGAGCCTTCCAGCTGCCAGTTCTAGCAGCATCCCTGACTCTCTGTGCTGACCCTGATGCTCGGCCTACCTGGTTCTCTAAACAGTTTCCTAGGGACCTCCAGACACAGACCCTGTGTGATCTGAGCCTTGCACCCACAGCGAAGTCCCAGGTCTCTCTGACCTGCCTCAGCTGGTCCACCTTCCAGAGGTTGTTTTCCTGCTTGCCCTGTGGCTGTGGCCCTGCTTGGAGTGGGCACCCAGCCAACTTCTTCTCCATCCAATGGGTTGCAACCACACCTTCTCCAGTGAATTCTAAGTCCCTTGTTCCAAGCTTTTCATTTCTGGAGCACTCTTTCTCAGCCATAGGCAACCCTTTAGCATTCTCTTTCCATCTTTTTAATTATTCTCCTACCACAGCTTAATAATCCTTTATATCCAACACCTGTGTTTAAATGACTGTGGTTTTTGTCTCCTGATTGGACACAGAATTATTGATTATGTTAAGACACAACTTTTTCATATACTTAGTAGCCATTTGCATTTCCTTTTCTGTGATTTTACTGTACACCTCATCTGCCTTTTTTTTTTTTTTAATCTGTCACTTTGGGTATTTTTCTTATGGATTCTGAAGACTTTCAATATATTAAAGGAAAATCTTTTGTCATATTTATGACAGATACTTGAAGACACTTTAAGTTTATTTATTTAAAAACATTTTTATTGATTTCAGAGAAGAAGGGAGAGGGAGGGAGAGATAGAAACATCAATGATGAAAATCATTGATTGGCTGCCTCCTGCACACTCCCTATTGGGGATCGAGCCCGAAACCCAAACAGTTTAATACAATAGATCTGAGAAATGCAAATGGAAGTAGTTTCCAGAATGGAAGAAAGTTGCATAGAACTCCATTTTAATATAGAGTTCATAAATAAAAACACAGATGAGACTGCCATTCTCAGGGTTTTGTATTTTTTCTTCCAAACTGGTTTAGCAACTTGTAAGTACCTTGAGCACCATTTTATAGAATGAGACGCCTTAGAGAAAAAGAGCAGAACTCCAGATTCCTTTCCTAGATTCAGCTTTTAGAGTTTTGCATATCCATTTGTATTCACTCAGTAACAATGGTTACTGTGGGCCAAGTCTTGGCCAATCTGGTTAAATATGTGAAGTCTCAATGGTATATATGTTTGGAAAAATAAAGAAAACTAGTTCTGTTGACCTAAAAACATCCTTAAGAAAGTCATCAGTAAAACAGCAAAAAAGGGGGGCTCGGGTTGAAAAAATTACTCTTAAGAGTCCACAATCCTTTCCCTCCCAAAAGATTTATAGCTCTGAGGTTGCAGATTGCCAAAAGTCACCTATGCACATAAAGACAGCCCTAGATTTCAGGTAAATATTAGAGTTTTCAAGGAGCTCTAAGTCGGTCATCATCAGATTTCCTGGGGTGGGGGGGGAGGAGTATATGCTTCTGTTTTATTTCATGAGCTGCCAGCTTTGACTTCTGAATCTCATTTCTGAGAGTTAGTTGTTGATATTCCAGTTTTCTTTCTAGTTCAAGCTAGATGACATTTAAACTACGTGAAGTTGAAGGCGCCATTTAAATTCCAGTTCATTGTTTTTCTATGAACGCTATTTGGAATACACAGTATCCAAGCTTATTTCAGTTACTGAAACTAAATTCAAGCTCATTTCAGTCCCACTGTGAATCTCATCACCTCTGAGAGAGACAAGCTTTTTCAACATTCAATTTTCTATAGAGTCGAGTTCACATATATTTTCATGAATGCAAGTATAGGGTGGATACACTCATGAAACAGTAACATCTCTCTGATTTTGTTGAAGTGTTTTAGCAATAGGGGCCACTAAACTGTCGTCTCTGTTTTTACTGCCTGTTTACTTCGAAGACATTTCAGTATAATAGCCTTTTCTGTACCGAATCTGAAAATGAAAAGGAGAAAAAGTATTACAATTTGGACACATTTAGTGCATTGAACTTATTAAAGGAACAAGCACCCCAGCATGCTCTTGACTTACTTTGTTTTTATTCTTTGAATCTCTCTTTTCTCTTCTTCATTTAATCTCTGAAGGATGGATTCCAGGAGAGAAAAATGGAAGTTAATGTACTGAGCCACCTGAAAATAAAACACACAAAAAGGAAAGCAGAATATTTATGTGAGAGGTGCTCAGCCAGGAGCAGGCAAAGACAGATTCAGGGTGATGGTATTCATACATCACTGCTAATTTCTTCAGTATCTTTATCCATGAGGAAAATGCGAGCGTTCTTTTTGGAGGGTCCCTGCAGGAGCCTGTGCAATAGTGGAATGTCTGTCTTCTTCAGCCGTCTCCTTTCTGCAAAAGAAAACAAGAACCAACTGTAGTCAAGAGTTCGTACTAGGGAAAAAGAAGAAAGGTGGTTGGGTTATTCATTTTCTTTCTTTAGCTTGCTTTGAAAGAAGAACTAAAAAAAAATCCATGTATAATAGGAGGCACTCACTCAAAGGAATTGAATTGAAATTAAAACCTTGAAATAAACTAAAAATGAACTCCTTTCTCTTGTTATTCCTCAAAGTTTGACTCTGATAATTCAATCTTGCCTTTGGTTAGGATGTTCAGAAAAATCTGCAGATCCATTTATGACTTTTATCAAGTAACATGCTGCAAAAATTCTTTATAATTTTTCATTCATTCACTCATTCATTTATTCAACAAATGTTTATTGATTCTTCCCTATTTTGTTGAACAAAAAGCCATCTTTCTAGTTATTCAGATCCAGTACTTTGTAATTATCTTCAAGTCTTCCTTTCTCTCTTATCCCATATCCAATCCTTGGCTCTTCCTTAAAAGTATATTCAGAATATTTTTTACCATTTCCTTCATCTGTGGGCTTCATCCATTCAGCCATAATAATGAGATAAGAAAGAAAATAATAGCCATTTGGTTTATTCTAATTTCTAACTTCTACCACAAAAGCACTTCTAGCTTCTATCAAAGTAGCTTTCACATCTGTGATCTCATTTTTATAAGAGTGAAGCACCAATATAACATAGTGCCCTTACATTGATCTTCTTTTCTCTAGCCTTCTTTCCATAACCATTTTGAGTTTCTACTATCAGTCAGGCATTGCTCTATAGTGTGGGGTACACTGTAGAAAACAGAGTAAAATCACTTAACCTCACCAACCTTACATTCTAGTGGACAAGACACAGAATAAGGAAAATAAATCAATTTATATGTTAGTGATAAGTATTCAGAAGAAAACTAAATCAAGGAAGGGAGAGGATAGAAAGTGTGTGTGTGTGTGTATGTATGTGTGTGTGTGTGTGTGTGTGTGTGTGTGTGTGTGCTTGTAATTATTGATGGGGTGATTGGGGAAGTCTTCAATGACAAGTAACATTTGAATAAAGACCTACAAGAGATGAGGGTAGAATCCTGAAGCTTTTGGGGGGAAGTGTGTTCTAAACAGAGTAAATAAACAAGTAAAGCACTCCTGAGGCCAGGGCGTGCCTAATGCCTTCAAAGACCAACAAGGAAGCAGGGAAGGTGGAATGGAGAAGATGTGGGGAGAGTTAGGGAAAGATAAGAGATACAAAGGGGCCACTGTAAAAACTCTGGCTTCCTGTGAGAAGACAGGCCATTGGAGGATTTGAGAATAAGTTCACATCTCATGGTCTGATTTACATTGTTGATAAACAATCTGTCTGTTACATTGAAATAGACTGAAGGGGAAAGGCAGACCTTTTTACATGATAATTTATCTATAAAATAAATTCCCTTGGGCTCTGAAAAATTTCAAGAGTCAGAACTGTTCTTATCCCTTTGGCTGGACTTCCCTCAGGAAAAAAGTCAAGATAGAGTGTCTAGAACACAGAAGCCCACAAGTGAAGTGATATTATCTATTCCTGTTTCCACAAAGTCAGAGTCCATTGCTTTCTTACAATTTCTGAAGCAATAGGGAACCTGGATAATTTAGCTCTTCTCAATAACACACTAACTCCTCTTTTGACCTCTATATCTTTTTTTAAAAAAAGATATATTTTATTAATTTTTTTACAGAAAGGAAATGAAAGAGATAGAGAGTTAGAAACATCGCTGAGAGAGAAACATCGACCAGCTGCCTCCTGCACAACCCCTACTGGGGATGTGCCTGCAACCAAGGTACATGCCCTTGACCAGAATTGAACCTGGGACCATTCAGTCCACAGGCCGACGCTCTATCCACTGAGCCAAACCGGTTACGGCTTGACCTCTATATCTTATGTGAACTTTGTTTTGCATCTTCAATTTGTTCCATTCTTTATATTATAGAGCAAGGTGTTTTGCTTCATAATTTTGCTTCATGGTCACCTGAGATAATTATTAGAAATACATATTCTCAGATTGTCCCAGGATTTGGAGGGGCTAGGGAATATGTATTTTAAATGAACTCTCCAGGAACTTCTGAAGTGCAGCAATTTGAGAAACACTGTTATAGGTTATGGGCTTAATAGATAAAGCTGTTAAAATGTACGCATCTTTATTTTTCATATTACACCCCAGACAGGTGCCATATGCTGCATTCTTTCCTCTGTTCCTGGTCCCTAAAAGTTCCCTGTTATGATTATATTTAGATATTTATTTTATGTGTAAGAAATTTTGACACTTATATTAAGAGGAACATAATATTCATAGGTAAAATTTTAAAGACTTACATTTTTACAGTAAAAGAAATAATGTGCTATCTAGGAAGGCAAATGTCATACAATTTTTCAGTTATCAGAAAATTTTTGAGGCTCTAAGGTGCAGCATGGTGACTATCCTATATAATAAAAGCCTACTATCCTAAGTGCCAGGTAGTCTAGTCATCTGTTCAACCAATCAAAATATAATATGCTAATGATATGTTAAGGCCACTCAATTTCTTGCTATGACCTGGTGGTCAGTGCTATGACATGCACTGACCACCAGGGGGCAGACAGTCAACTGGTCTACCAGTTACTATGATGTGCACTGATTACCAGGGGCAGATGCTCCAACAGTAGGTTAGTTTGCTGCTGGGGTCCAGCCGATAGGACTGAGTGAGATGGCTGGAGACACCCTGGAGCCCTCCCACAGTTCCTCCCTGGCTGGCAACGTCCCATGTCCCTCTGCAGCTCAGATTGTGCACCAGTGGGGTCTTTCAGCCTGGCCTACACCCTCTCACAATCAGGGATCCCTTGGGAGATGTCAGAGAGCCAGTTATAGCCTGATGGTGGAATGACCAGTCACTGATGCACACTGACCACCAGGGGGCAGACACTTCCCCCTGGTGGTCAGTACACTCCCACAAAGGAGGCTCCACTCAGCCAGAAGCCAGGCTCATGGCTAGTGAGTGCAGCAGTGAGGGTGGGAGCCTATCCCACCTCTGCAGCAGCGCTAAGGATGGCTAAGGATGTCAGACTGAGGAAGTGGGCCTAAGCCATCAGTCGGACATCCCCCGAGGGCTCCAGGACTGTGAGAGGGCATAGGCCAGGCTGAGGGACCCCTCGTAAATGCACAAATTTTGTTCACTGGGGTTCTGGCCTAAACCAGCAGTCGGACATCCCTCTCACAATCCTGGATTACTTGCTCCTAATCAGTCACCTGCCTGACTGCCTGATTGCCCTTAACTGCGAACCTTTCCCATCCCTCTGCCCCCGCCAGCCAGGTCATCCCCAACTGCCCCCTACCTGTTCCTAACTGCCCCTCCTGGCCTGGTCACCCCTTACTGCCCCGCCCCCCCGCCAGCCTAATTGCTCCCAACTGCCCCCCTCCTCTGCTGGCCTGATTGCCCCACACAGCCTGCTGTTCAGTCATTTATTTGGTCATCCCTCACTACCCCCCCTGCCCGCCTGGTCATAGGCAGCCATTTGTGAGGGTGTAAGGGTCAATTTTCATATTACCTCTTTATTATATAGGATTCCCCTATGATAAGTAATTTTGCCTTTTTTGTTATTATAAACAATGCTGCACATAAGTCTGTAGATAGTAGTGTTTTTATTTTTGTGAAATAAATTCTCAGCAGTGGGATTGCTGGGAGAAGTAATACATATGTATACTATAAATTTTAATAAATACTGTGAAGATGAGTTCTGAAAAAGCACAGAAAATCATATATTTACCAGAATTGCATGCAAGTATCCTTTACTTTGATCTACACTAGCCAGAGATAGAATCATTTAAAAACATTTTGCCAATCTGATAACTGTGAGATAATATTGCATTGTGGATTGAACTTGCATTTCCTTGACTACTGAATTTCCTTGAATACTTGTATTTCCTTGAGTTTAAGACTTTTTCTAAAAATCTTTACTGGTCATTTTAATATTTTACCCTTTGAATTGCTTTATCAAACTTCTGTTTTTATTGAATTGATTATAAGAACTCTTTGATATTTTAGGTACTAATCTTTTGTCTGATATTCTTCATAATTTACTGTTTATATTTTATGTGTTTCTACCTTTTCGAACCTTTCAATGTTGTTCCTAAACTAGAATATGAATATTTATATCTCTTTAGAATTTTCAAAAATTCATATATATTTCTAACAGTTAAGCTTTTAATAGTGCTTTACTTTTTTAATATGTTTGAGAGCCAGCTTTAATTTTCTTACAGTTATTCTGACATCAAAATGTGCTGTTTTATTTATTTCTGGCTTACACATTCTGACACCTAAATTATAACCTGGGATATAACATTCCAATTTTTTCAATTTTGAGGTTTTCAAAAAATTGAGCATCACCTCGGATCTTCTCTAATTTCTCACTCGCTGCTCCTAGCATCCGATGCATAGCACCTGGTTCTAACATTGTAAGGTCTACAGCCAAGTTCCAAGTGTGCTTATCTACTGAGGAAGAATAACACTCCTGCAATGTGTCAGGCATTCTGTTAAGAAAGAGATAAAAGCAAGATCAGAGAAAAATAATCTGTAATGATGACTCTAGTAAGAGTTACAGTAAGAAGGAAAAGCCAAAAAGAAAGGAGTACAGAGAGAAATGATGACTTATATGCTTAACACTTCCTGAGAAGCTTCATGGATTCTCAAGGGCTCTGGTCTTCATTCAGATAATTGAATGTTTGGCCAACAAGCAAACTTTTTAGTATTATAAACTCCTCCAGGATGCCTTATCTTTGGTTCCTGTAAAACACCCTCCTCTCCTTTCTTTCTTTTCTCTCATCCTTTCACAAATGGAGGAAGTTGCTCTCCTGCCTTCCCTCTGGGCAGAACACTATATCACTGGGGGAACACGTAAAAAGGGTGAACAAGCTTTCTTACCTCCTGTTGCAAAAATAATGTAAAGTGCAAAATCCTGGGCACTGTTTTCAATCTGTCAGTGGGGAAAAAAAAATAGACGTGAATTATCTGTTGCCATGTGATGTTTTCTAAGCCAACCGGACCCAAATTATGTACCCATTTCCTCCCTTTCATTTTTCACTTTTAAAACCTCTGTTCCCTGGAAATAATGTAATTTCTCAGGGAACAATTAATAAAAGGTGTCACTCATAGGAAAGAATCTTTCAGAACTGAACATTGATTTTAGATTTACATGTTCATAGGTCTTTTTCAGACAAAAGCATTAAGGTGTCTATAGTTAACTTATATACGAGATATGTATACCACAGTTAAGTGATAAAAATTACCTTAAATTTTTTAAGAAGTTGCTTTATTACTTCTTCAGTGTTCATGTTACTGTTTATTCTGACCTTAGTTTCTGATTCAAAGGCTGGGGTGAAAATTGATGTCTAAAAAAAAAATTGTCATATAAGTCTTTAAAATTACATCAAAGTAATAGCAGTCACTATTTTGAAACTGTCCTTTAGGCAAGGAAATTAAAATCCAGGGTCACCATTATATAAAATGTTTTCTTGTTTTTGCTTTATTTGTTGTTTTAATATTATGTCTCCTTTTAAGCAGCCTTGTATTATTTCTAGAGTAACTTAGGTAAAACATTATTTGAGCATGTTCAAAATATTTTCACTAGATAACTACACAATTCTTTAGTATAATTTAAGATTTCAAAATAAGTTAACTATTATAACTAAAAACAAATAAAAATTTACATGAACAGACTTTTATTAAACACATGCCACGCCTTCCTTTTCATTAGAAATAATTGCTTTAAATTGTTTTCAGTTTGAACCTTATAAAATAATTTCTTTTTGGTTGGTCAGAAATGATCCATTGTTGGCAATTTCATATTGTTCAGCCTATATCTCAACTAAGGTTTGGAGTAAAAGTGCTACCAATTGAAAATCTAGAACAATATTTCCAATAAATTGCTCTATTCAAGAGTCTGCCTTCTAGATGATACTTGATAAAAGATTTCTGTGGTCAGATAAGTCTGAGAAATCCCTCTAGGGGGTTAGTAATGCACCATAAAAAAATGTTATAATCCTATATAATAAAAGGGTAATATGTAAGTCGACTAAAAGGTGGGCCAGTCACTATGGCACACACTGACCACCAGGGGGCAGATGCTGAATTTAGGAGTTTCCCCCAGCCCACAGGTCCTGGGCCTGCTGGTCCCTTCCCTGACCATCAGGCTCTGATCAAAGGATGGGGAACGGGGAGCCAAGGGCGGCAGATGTAGGGGGTGGCAGGCCAAGATGCCCATCCCTCTGGTCACCCCCCCCACACACAGAGGGTGACCAGCGTCAGAGACGGAGCTAGTGAGCAGGTGGGAATGGCGAATCTCGTGGTCTCTCCCCACAGCCAGCAGGCTCCAATCAACAGATGGCAAACAGGCAACCAGGGGTGGGTGCCAGCGAGGGGGCTGGGCCAGCTGCCAACAGTCAGGGAAGATGGCCCTGATTGCTAGGCCTTGGAACGAATTTCATGTACTGTGCCTCTAGTATGCCTTTAACCATACATTTTTCACTCTCGGTTTGATAAATTATTCTCGCAGGTAATATCCTTTTTAAGTATACCTATGAATAGCCAATGGCACATACTTTGGAAAATGCTGACCAATATTTGTTTAGTTAGGATTTCCCTAACTTATACATATTTCATGGTTATGTATGTACACAGGGACTAAGACGTGTTGGTACTTAGGCAAGGGCTGATTTATCTATTTAGGTAAATCAATATGTAAGCAAATTAGTGTTTATTAGGCAAAATATATAATTCATGAAAGTAATGACATTATTCCCAAGAATGACATAGAATTCTCAAGTAAATTTATTTTATTTTTTTCCAATCAAGCAATTATTAATTTAGCATAGTTGTAACTATGTGCCAAGATCTAGTCTAAGCTCTTTATAAATACAAATTTAATCCTTGTAACAACTATAGATAGATAAAATTAACTTTATTATGATATTGCCGAAACCGGTTTGGCTCAGTGGATAGAGCATCGACCTGCAGACCGAAGGGTCCCAGGTTCGATTCCAGTCAAGGGCATGTACATTGGTTGCGGGCACATCCCCGGTGGGGTGTGTGCAGGAGGCAGCTGGTCGATGTTTCTCTCTCATTGACATTTCTAGCTCTCTATCTCTCTCCCTTCCTCTCTGTAAAATATCAATAAAATATATTTTTAAAAAATTAACTTTATTATGATATAAATATGTGTTGAAAATTTTAAAAAGAATAGTGAATGAAGAAAACCATTCAAATAGGGCTTCAGAATAAGAACAATATCAATGGATTACAGTAGAAAGAGGAGCAAGACAAAGATTTTCCTCTGAGGAGAAGTATGTAGAAAAACCAAAAGTTTTGAGACTACGTGAGACAAAAAAAACCCCAAAAACCTAATTTCAATTATCATACATCTTCACATGAAAAGCCCACTTACCTCAATTTCTTTTACCTGATACATGTTTGGCTTTTAAAAAAAAGTTAAAAGTCAAGATGAAAAACACAGTCTTTAGAGACAAAGGAAGATCATAATTAAGCTCAGCTATAATACAGATATTGGAATTATCAGGTAGTGAATTTTAAATAACTACGATTAATATGTTAAGAGTTCTGATGACCAAAGCAGGCAACATGTAAGATCAAGTGGGTAATGGAATAAAAAAAAGTGAAAAATCTAAGAAAGAATCTAAACCAAATGCTAGAATTAAAAAACACTGTATTATAAATGCAGACTGTCTTTGATGAATTCATTACTCATAGACTCATTACAGGTGAGGAAAGAATCAATAAGTTTAAAGCTAGGTCAAAAGAAACTTTCCAAATTGAATTGCAAAGAGAAAAAAATAAAATAAAACAACAATAGTAACAAAAACAACAATGAGTAGAGACTCACAAGGTAGGTAGTTGGTAGGTAGTATATGTATAACTTATGATCCCAAAGGAAATATGACTCCATGTGTTCCACAGCATAAAAAACAAAAAAGGTTCTCACTCATTAAGTAGCAGAATGTAAGAAAAATCAAAGTATATATATGGAGGATATTTGGGATAAATTTTTGTTAAATATGGAGAAAATTCAATGTTTGTGGACATTGTAAGGCTTGAATTGGTCACAAATATCACAATGTAAGCATCTAATGTGGATGTTATCCACAGCCTAACAATATTGGCATTACAAAGAAGTTTCATGGTATAAAAACACATTTAAAGATTATATCAGCCCTGGCTGGTTTTGCTCAGTGAACAGAGTGTTGGCCTGCAGACTTAAGGGTCCAGGGTTCGATTCTGATTCAGGTCAAGGGCACATGCCTTAGGTCGCAGGCTCAATATCCACTAGGGGGCATGCAATATCCACTAGGCGGCTGATCCATGATTCTCTCTCATCAATGATGTTTCTATCTCTCCCTCTCCCTTCCTCTCTGAAATCAATAAAAATATATTTTTAAAAAAGTATATACATATATATTTTTTATAAAATATATTTTTATAAAAAGCTATATCAATTTAAGTCTATAGATGCTCAGAATTGTATACCAATTGATAGAATGCTTTGGGTTTTGGGGTTTTCTTTCTTTTAACTTTCTCCCCTCCCCCCTTTTTTTTCTAGTTATTACATTGCAGTGAATGAAATTTATGTGAAATACCTGTAGTCCCAGCTTGATCTCTTTCAATCAACAACAATAAAGCGAATGTAAATGAAATCCTTCCTTTGTGTTCAGCCCTGTGCTTAATTCACCTTATTTTATTTAATCACATCAACAACTTAGTAAAGTAGGAAGGATGAAGGAACTAAGGCTAAGAGATTCAGTACATTTTTATTTTGCTCAACAAGGATTTTTAAAAAAAATATATTTTATTGATATTTTACAGAGAGTTAGGGAGAGAGATAGAGAGCTAGAAACGTTGATGAGAGAGAATCATCAACCAGCTGCCTCTAGCACACCCCCTACCGGGGATGTGCCCGCAACCAAGGTACATGCCCTTGACCGGAATCGAACCCGGGACCTTTCAGTCCGCAGACCGACGCTCTACCACTGAGCCAAACCGGTTTCAGCTCAACAAGGATTTTAAATCAGGTCATTAAGCTGTAGCACCCAAGCACTGAATCATGTAACCCTATGCTATAACCCTATCCTACGCAGCCAACTTAGTGCCAATTTCATTCTCAGTACAAGGATCCCATCTGGAAGCCAATTATTTGATACAAGAAGGCTTTCACTGCCTTCTTTAACACAAGATGACCACACACAACATAATTCTGAGGAAGAACAGGAGATCTGTAGTTGCACATCTTTTGGGGACTGTCAATATTACTTTATGACCAGGAGGATAATTCTTGAACCAAAAAAAGAAAAAGTATCTTTGAACAAAGCATTCAGAAGAGAGGTTTGTTTCATTCAGTCTCCAAAGGCACAATACTGATACCCTCACAAAGATGGAAGAAGAACAACTAAGGTAGAAAGCCCTACAGGAAAAAAGTTTAAGGTAAATGAGCTAATAATTTATATTATAGAGCTTAGAGTGGTGCCTGACACAGAGTAATTGCTTTTGAAGTATTTATTCAATGAATGGATGAGTGATTGCTAAATGACATGACATGAAAAATATTGGTTTTAGAAAAATAATACATTTTCTACCCTGAGTTAAATAAAATGTCTTACAAATAGCACGGAAAAGCACATGCAAATTTAACACATATTAAATGAAAAATCAGAATACAAATTATATCAAAACGACAGCTAGACTTATATAGAAAATGATGTGTATTTGTACAAGATCTGGAAGGGGCCATGAAAAATGAGAAATCTGATTTATTGCTGTAAATAGGACTTTTACAAAATGTAAATGTTAATGCTTAATGTACTTTATTATTATTTAAATCTTCGCCTGAGGATATGTTCACTGATGAGAGAGACAGACAGAGAGAGAGAGAGAGAGAGAGAGAGAGAGAGAGAGAGAAACATTGATCAGTTGCCCCCCCGGACATGTCCTGACTGGAGATTAAACCTGCAATCGAGGTATGTGTCCTGAATTGAGCCCAGGAGTTTTTGGCACATGGGACAAAATTCCAACCAACTGAGTCACCTGGCCAGGGCTGTTTAATGAACTTCAAATAAAACTCTATTGTAGCATTTATATTATTCTAATAACAATTTTCATTGTATTAGTTTCTTTGCCCATATTTTGAGATCCTTTCTGGCAGAGGCATAAATGAATTCCTTTTTATATTGCCAGTGCTTGGCACATACCAGCCACTTAGATAAGGTTCATCATAAGGGTGACTAAGAATTTGGGTTCTGGAGTCAGGCAAAGATGTGCAAGTTCAAAGTAACTATTAAAATCAGTGTGATCTAAGACAAGTTGCTTAACCTCTGTGAACCTCAATTAACTTGTATGTAAAGTAGGGAAAATAATTGTACCTATTTCATAGCATTGTTGAAGTTTATTAATAAAATAATCAAAAATCAATTTAAATAGTTAACCTAATACACAACACACAGACTACCCAATATAATAATAATCTATAATAATAAAAGGGTAATATGCAAATCAGCCGAACAGCAGAACAACCATCCAGATGACTTTCTAGATGACCTTCTGGATGAAGTGGGGGCTGTAAGGGCCAAGGTGGCTGGAGCTGTGAGGGCCTACTCTTGCATGAATTTCATGCATTGGGCCTCTAGGTAGATATACTACTACTATTGGCTATTGCTATTTAAATTGTAAGGTGAATTGAATGCTATTGTTAGCATAATAGACAACATTATTTTAAATGACACCAATAGAATTGTAACTCACTTCATGGTTATAAAAGTGTCCGTTAATAGAAGCTCTATGTTTCTGTCTGTCTTTTCTGTCCATCATTGGAGTTTTCAACCTTTTTCTCACCAGAGTTGCTTCACTCATGGTTCGATAGAGCAATGGAGATTTTGGCTCTTCATCTGCATGAGACTTCAGAGTGCTGCTGTGATAAGATAAATAATCTGGGAAGAATAAAGTTAATAGGCACATATCATTTAACTGCCCACCTTTCATCTTGGGTGGATTTGTGTATGTATTTAGTAATACGTAACTAAGCAATGGAATCTAATGCTTTTAATCAGCGAGGAAATAGCAATGCTCTTAAGTAAGAATAGGGTCTGCTGATGGCATTTGTGTTCTATTTTACCTTGAGATTTTAAATGATTTTCCATTGTAATTAGAGCATCATGAAATAGGCATGAGACATTTCATCTTTCTCTAGCACTGGTCCTCAAATACAAATAGATTTCTATCATATTTTTGGTGTGGAGATATTGAGAGTCTCCTGGGTTTAGATGAGTACTTTTTTCCAAGGTGCTAATCGGAAAGATCCTTATCTAAAAGATGTTAAGAGGCCATGAGACAAGGATCTGGGAATCCTGGAAGGACATCATGTTTGTTATAGAATAGGATTTGTTACATGAAAGCAGAGGAAGCTGAATTAAGAATGGTTTGAAAAAATAAAAATAAAAACATTGGAAGTTGTCAGTAAATTCAGGAAGGTAATGTCAATAGGAACCCTTGTTCGGTCTGAAGCCAACTTGGTAATATCACCACCAGAAACATGAACCCGCCCCCCAGCCTCAGTCATGCTCCTTCTTGGATCTCTATATTATACAAAAACCAAAATCTTTGTAAAATATAAGATATCATAATTGACACTCAATAGTCTCAGTAAGTGATAGCTGTTAATATAATTACTGTCACATAAATTATTATTGTCATTATTACTGATGCCATTTTTTATAGGTGCTGGCATTTTCTATTGGTTTGGCAAATTGATAAGAACTCATTTGATGTTCAAGTAGATTTTTCTCTTTTTAAAACAAATGCTTGAAATAAGTCTATCAAATGTAAATAGCGACCTCAGTATATCTGCCTCTTTCTGAGAAGCAATATTATGTAAATATCTACCAACTAAAATGGTCAACTTCTAAAAAGAAGTGAAGTTCAGCCTGAGATGCATTACCTAACATAAAAAGCTACTGAATATAATTAATAATCATAATCCTTGGGAAAAAAACATTGAACAATGTTCTGAGAACAAACTTAATTCAAGCCTTTAGCTCTTTCTAATCTAATAAATTTAAGTGACTGGGTGTAATTTTTAAAAAATATCATATTTTTCTAGAGCTAAATAATGTTCTTAAACATTACATCAGAACTGTAGTGACTTAAGCCTTTTTTTTGAAAACATAAAATAAGAGTTTATTATGTAGCAGTGTGTAAAATGTTAGATTTCAGAGAAACATTTATGATTCATGCTTTAAAGTCTCCTCATTAATAACAGTTTGACACTGACCTTCCTGGGAATTCATTGCTTCAGACACTGGAATCTCAGTCCTGTCCAGTTCACTAATATGATAAAGATCATCAAATTCTCCCCAGCGTGTCATTCCCCTAAAAGATAATTAAGCCTTATAAGTGACATCAGTTCCATTCATATTGAGGTCCATGATGTTTTTCAGACTTACAGTATTTATATTAGTACTGTGGGGCTCTATTGGTAGATATATCAACCCTGATTTCTAACAATTTTACATTATTTAAATAATATTTATACCAGAGTGAACAGTATGTGTTTTAAATACTTCATTTACTTATTTTGAACATATCTTGACACAATAATTCAATACATAGAAACATAGGCTACATAGATTCTGTAAAATAGAAGTGCAAATGGAACTGGTAGAAACCAACATAACCTGTTGTTATACAGAGACCTTATAATGCTCTCAAGAGAGTTTAGATACAAAAAGTGTTCATTTTGTCAACCTGAATTGAGTTCCTGTTTTGTTTTTCCCCCAAAGCATTGTTAGGTAAAGTGGCTCCAAAATAATAAGGAATGGTGGCTATCGACAAGATCTTGACTACTATGAAGAATGCAACTTACAAAGGAGGAGAGTGTATGGAAATTTCTTTTCTAGAAAATTATGATTTATATGAGATGCTAACAATTGCCAAAGCATCATAATGCCAGAATAAATAAAACTAGGCAATTGCTTATTTTTTCCAGGTGGGTCAACAATCATCTTTATTTTGTTTATCTGGCCTCAGACAAGTTACTTATCTTTTCTATAAAATGGAGATGATATAAGTATGAGCTGGATAAGGTGGTTGAACAGATTGAGTTAATTTGCGTAAAATTGTTAAAACAGTGCCCACCACATTGTAAGCACTCTGTATGTGTTAAATGATCATAATCGTCCTCATCTTCACCATCATCCTCATAAGAATCACCATTATCTGTATCATATTCATGATGGTGCAGAAACCATTAGAGATCTAGGCTATCCCCAGATCTCTCTAGGTTAATGGGTACTATTAGTGATAGGACCAGTCCTCTTCCTACTAAATTCTCTTTCATAATGTTTGTTTTCCTTATGACCAAAACATATTCACCCATAGAGTATTTATGGGATTAACTCTGGCTGCAACCAAAAATGCTTATTAATATTAGTGGTCAGTATCTACAAATTGATAAATATGATACTCCACATAAAAATGAAGTATAAAAATCACATATTCAATAGATGCAGAAAAAGCATTTGATAAAACTCAGAGCCCATTTATGATAAAAACACTCAGCAATGTGAGAATAGAGAGATCAGACCCCAACATAATAAAGGCCATATAAGACAGCCAACATCATACTCAATGAGCAAAACAAGTGTTTTCCTTAACATCAGGAACAAGACAGAGGCATCTACTTTCACTACTTTTATTCAACATAGTATTGGAAATCCTAGCCATGGCAATAGGACAAGAAGTAGGAAAGAAAAGGCATCCAAATTGTAAAGGAATAAGTAAAATTGTCATTATTTGAAGAAGACATGATATTATGTAGAGAGAACCCTAAAGATTCCATAAAAATACTACTGGAACTGATAAGTGAATCCAACAAAGTAGCAGGATACAAAACAAATATCTAAAAATCAGTTGAATTTTTATATACCAATAATGAACGGTATTACTTAGAAAGGTAAACTAAGAGAAAAATCTGTATAAAAAATACCTTGGGATAAATTTAACCCAGGATGTGAGAGACCTTTACTTGGAAAATTATAAGACACAGAAGAAAGAAATTGAAGAAGATACAAATAAGTGGATGCATATACTGTGTTCAACATCATTAAAATGTCCATACTACCTAAAGCAATCTACAGAGTCAACATAATTCCTATCAAGGTAACAATAGTGTATTTCACAGAACTAGAACAAATATTCCAAAAATTTTCATGGAACCCCAAAAGAACCCAAATAGCAATCTTGAAAAAAAGAACAAGGCTGGGAGAATCATTACCTCATACGAAACTATACAACAAAGCCACAGCAATCAAAAGAGCATGGTACTGGCAGAAAAACAGACATATAGATCCATGGGACAGAATAGATGGTCCAGAAATAAACCCACACCTTTATGATCAAATATTATTTGGAAAAGAAGGCAAAAACATACAGTGGGATAAAGATAGGCTATTCAATAAATGGTGATAGAAAAATTGAACATATACTTTCAGAAATAAAAATCTAGATCCCCTTCTTACAGCATATATAAGAATTAACTCAGAATGGATAAAGACTTAAATGTAACACTTGTAACCATAAAAGTACTAGAAGCAAATATAGGCAGTAAAATCTCTGACATCTCTCTTAGCAATATTTTTTTCTGATATGTCTCCTCAGGCAAGGGAAACAAAAGAAAAAAAATAAACAAATGGGACTGCATAAAACTAAAAAAAGTTTTTGTACAGAAAGGAAACCCTCAACAAAATGAAGACAGCCCATTGAATGGGAGAACATATTCACCAACAATACATCTGAAAAGGGGTTAATATCCAAAATTTATAAGGGACTTATAAAACTCAACACCAAAAACAAGCAATCCAATTAATAAATGGGCAAAAGACCTGAATAGATTCTTCTCCAAAGAGTATATATATGTCCAATAGACATATGACAAGATTCTCAATGTCACTAATCATTAGGAAATGCAAATCAAAACCACAATAAGATATCATCTCTTCCCTGCCAGAATGGCTATCATCAATAAATCAACAAACAGCAAGTACTAGCGAGGATGCAGAGAAAAGGGAACCCTTATTGTTGGTGAAAATACAGATTGGTGCAGCCACTATGGAAAACAGTATGGAGTTTCCTAAAAAAAAAAAAAAAGGAACTGCTTTGTGACTCAGTGATTCCACCTCTGGCAATATATCCAAAGAAACCCCAAACACTGATTTGAAAGAATATATGTACCCTTATGTTGATTACAATAGTGTTATTTACAATAGCCAAGATTTGGAAATGGCCCAAGTGCCCATCAGTAAATGAGTGGGTAAAAAAAAGCTGTGGTACATTTACACACTGGAATACTACTTGGCTGTCAAAAAGAAGAAACATTTTACCTTTTGCGACAACATAGACGAACATGGAGTGTTATGCTAAGTGAAATAAGCCAGTTGGAGAAAGACAAATACCATATGATTTTACTTATATAGGGATCTAATGAACAAAATAAAGAAACAAACAAATAGAAACAGACCCCTAGATACAGAAAACAGTACGGTGATTAGCAGAGGGAAAGGGGGAGAGGGGGCAGTAGTAGAGAGTAAAGGAGGATAAATGGTGACAGAGGAGATTGGACTTTTGGCGGTAAACACACAATACAAGATACAGATGATGTGTAATAGTAGTGTATACCTGAAATTGTATAATTTTATTAACGAATATCACTCCAATAAATTCCATAAAAGTGTAAAAAAGAATACTAGTGCTGATGAATCTGAATAAATGTGTTTCTTTTTTTCCTTGATCTTTAAATTATTTTGAAGTCTTTTTACAATTTTTATATCATTTGTGCCTCACAATAGCCTTAGGAAGGAAATAAGGGGGTCCTTATATATTTGTTGATTAGTTTGCAAGTGATCTCTACTATCTAACATAGTCAAGTCAAAACAAATATTGTAATGTCCAAAAACTATAAATAATAACTTTCACTCAAAGGATAGGTATTCAGATCCTGACTCAGAACCTATTCTTATGATAGATGAAATTATTCATTTTCCACAATGTATAGAAGATTAATAGACAAAGGAGGAAGATACAATTATCATAAAAAGGGGGTAGCAATTGAAAAATCAGACCACTGAAGAAAAACAGAAACTGAAAAGGAGAAGCAACCTGATGTTATTTAATATGGGTGAGATGAAATGTGAAGGAATGCAAGACCAGTAATGTACTATACATTCTTGAGGATCCTGGCAGACTGGACACCCATTCTCACTTTCTTATAGCTTAGTGGTGTCACACTACTACCTGGAGACAAACACAACTCAATATAAGCAGTGTTTAACTCCTTTTCTTCCTACCATCTTAGGAGACTACATCAATTTTAGCTCTGCTTTGCATAATTTGAAGTACCAACATATACAGCTGTGCACATGACCAAGTTTGAGGGTAGTTACCCAGAGTTTTCAAAAAAAACAAACAAACAAGAAACAAAGAAACAAAATACTGACTACAACTTTATGTAATATCAAGCAGTTTAACTTGTCCCAGCAGGAGATTGTTTAACTGCTCTGACCAAGCTTCAGGATGTATACCATCAGCAAATTTAAACTGTGGGTAGGTTTTCTAATGAGTTGCAAAAGAAAAAGGAGGTAGAAATTTGATAGGCAAATAGCAGATGTCACTTCTGTATCCATAATGTAAGAAAACCCCCCACTATTGATATTGAAATGTACACCTGTCCAGTTTCTGCTCTTTATTTCATTCCACTATGACTTGTCCAAAATGTGCCAAGGTTGACATTGGAAAGATATGAAATACAGAAAGAAAAACTGATACAAATAAGCATGATAAAGCTGTCCTTTTTTTTTAATTTTCAAAAAGAAAATACTTGGACCAGATATAAGAGATCAAAGTACTCTCTATAGAACACATTCCATAAAGGATTACAAGTGGTCACAACTCAAACAAACTGATTTATTTTAAGCTCCTACCACTCCCATTAAGCTGACTCAGTGTGACTCATTCCTAATGTAATTAAAACAAACTAGCATAACAAACGGATGAATCTCTCAAAGGGTGAACTAAAAGGCAAAATGGCAGTGCTTCCTGCAGCTGGGAACACAACCTCCACTTTTTTCACTCCACATCCATCCACTGGAGCTACCAAATCAATCTGTGATCCTGTGGCTGCAGAGGTGTAAGTTCTGCCGATAGAAACCCCGTGTGGGGAAGGGAACACGAGAGCAGTTCCACAGAGTGAGGGGACAGTGTTTTTGTGTCCTCTGCCCATTTCATGTCACAATTTCATTTGAGCTCAGTATTTAAATGAATGAGGGTGTCTAGCATTCGAGTGCAACAAAGAGGAGAACCTTAGGTGGCTCTGTAGCCCACTAGGAAACTCCAGGTCAGGAGGTAGACCTTCCGAATTATGCTGCACCTTCCTGCTGAGTGTTCAGCCGGCTCCCAAGAGGGATTCTTCGCTAATTAATTGAATCTGAATCTATTCTTGCCCTGTGAGGGTGAAATAGAGGAGTGGGATCTTTTCCTGACAATCCTCACCCACCAGAAATATCTGGCACACTGCAAGTGTGCACTCAGACATTCTCCCATAGCTCTCATTACTGTGGTAAAAATCAAGCAGTTTTCTGGGGAATTCTTTCTCAATCTTTTTTTAAAAATATATTTTATTGATTTTTTACAGAAGAAGAGAGAGGGATAGAGAGTTAGAAACATCGATGAGGGAGAATCATCCATCAGCTGCCTCTTGCACACCCCCCCCCCACTGGGGATGTGCCCGCAACCAAGGTACATGCCCTTGACTGGAATCGAACCCAGGACCTTTCAGTCCACAGGCTGATGCTCTATCCACTGAGCCAAACCGGTTTCAGCTTCTTTCTCAATCTTAAATAAAGAGATAAATTCCTGTTTCATTCACAGTAATGCTCTGACAAACACTGGGAAGTGGAAATGGAGTCCACAAAAATACATCTGAGGATAGTCATTCATAACCTGCCACAGTGTGTGGAGAGGCATTATTATTGCCCTCTCTACCTGGACTCTTAAAACGTATTCCAAAGTTCAGGTTTTATAGGAACAAGTTCCTTATATTCTAAATTGAGATATTAAAAAATATCTTGGGATATTCAAAATAATGACAACTTAATGTGATAATACAATGTCTTACTGCATCCCCTTGACATCTTCCCATAATGTTCCATACTTATCAAGTTTTCATGAATAAAATCATCAAAAGGAGCTGGCTGCCAAGAGAACTTGGCAATGAGTTCTAAGGTAATATGAAGAATGACAGCTAATTTTGCCAAATTCATATTTTGTACAGGTTTCTAAAAGCAGGGTCCAAGGGTAACTTCACCTTTTCAATGATGCTCCTGCTCATTTAGAATCATCAGCACCATCAATCACATAGTATATGAAGGTGAGGGACACAGGGCTTCATCAGGCTGCCCAGGTTTGTGGTCTCCCTTCCACTCTTCCATAAGTCCTGGACCCTTTGTCCACTGGCAATCCTTAGCTTGGGTGGAAGACTAGTTAGAAGTAGTATATGTACAGAGAGTTCTCACAACAGAAGTAACTTAACCTCCAGGCTTCCAAAGGCTTCATTTAATACTATACTTGAGTCCCTTCTTTGTCTCAAGCACACTGCTGAGTAATGGGATAGCAAATATGAATAAGACATGCTCCTTATGCTTGAGGAACCTGAAGGCAAGATGGGGAGATAGGTGTATAACAATATAGGTAGTGGCATGCTCTGAAATGGTATAGAAAAGTTGTCAGTGCATCTAGTACAGACAGAGGTATCAGAAAAGGCTTTCTGGGGAATGTGTTATCCAACCTAAATCTATAAGCATCAGTAGAAGAGTCTGAAAATAAGTATGGAAAAGCAGGTAGACTTCCAGGCAGAGAGTTGGTGAAGTAAGAAGCTGTATGCTATATTAAGGGACTAAAAAATTTTCAGACTTGCTGGAGCATCACGCTTGAAAAAGATCAGCAAGGTGCAAATCATAGTGGGGCTTCAGTGTTATCTTCAAAGGAAAAGTGAAGCTTCCCTCCTGGTGTAAGCTGTTTTTTCTTTCTTTTTTTTTTTTTTTTTAAAAAATATATATATATATAATTTTATTGATATTTCACAGAGAGGAAGGGAGAAAGATAGAGAGCTAGAAATGTCGATGAGAGAGAAACATCGACCAGCTGCCTCTTGCACACCCCCTACCGGGGATGTGCCCGCAACCAATGTACATGCCCTTGACCAGAATCAAACCCGGGACCTTTCAGTCCGCAGACCGACGCTCTATCCACTGAGCCAAACCGGTTTCGGCTGTTTTTTCTTGATTTTGGTCAAAGACCAGATTGGGGAAATGATCCTGGCGGCTCTCTCTCTATCCTCTCCTCTGCTCTGGTAGGACTCTAGACCATCTACCTACAGATGGGAGATGAGTGAGGTGAAGGTTTACTACCTTCACACACACACAAAAGGGAGATAAGTTGCAACTTTAAGGATTAAAGAAGAAGGGAGGTTGGATGATAGAAGATCTATTTTTTTGTGTGAGGAATCTCCTTAAGATTTCCATAATGGCTGCATGAGAGTTCCCTTTTCTCCACATTCTCACCATTTCTGGTTAAAAGTCATTTGTTGAATTTTTGATAATAGTGTGCAGTAGTTCCTCACTGATGATTAATGATGTTGAATATCTTTTCAAATGTCTCTTGGCCATTTGTACGTTTTCTTTGGAGAGATTTTTTTTATGTCCTCTGCCCATGTTTTGATTGAATTGTTCATTCTTTTGTTATTGAGTTGGATGAGTTTCTTACATATTTTGGATAGTAATTCCTGACCAGATATATTATTTACAAATATATTCTCCCATTCTTTTTAGTGTCTTTTCATTTTTTGATGGTTTCCATCACTGTGCAGAAGCATTTCAGTTTGATGAAGTCCCATTTATTTATTTTTGCTTTTGTTTCCCTTGCTCTAGGGGTTATATCCAAAATGATATTACTCAGAATCATATCAAATAGTGTACCACCTATGTTTTCTTCTAAGTTTTATGGTTACCATTCAACTCAGCAACTCCACTTCTGGGTATTTATTTAAAGAAAACAAAGACCCTAATTTGGAAAGATATTTGTGCCCTTATGTTTGCTGCAGCATTATTTATAGCAGCCAACACATGGAAGCAACTAGATACCCATCAATAGATAATTGAATAAAGGACACACACACACACACACACACACACACAGCTATATTACTCAGTAATCCTGTATTTTGAGACAACATGGATGAACTTAGAGGGTATTATGCTAAGTGAAATAAATCAGACAGGTAAAAGCAAATGTTGCATGATTACACTTATATGTGGAATTTCAAAAAGGAAAACACATGAACCAACAAAAGAAAAGCAGACTCAGAAACAAAGAACAAATTAATGATTGTCAGAGGGGAGGAAGGTAGAGGAATGGGTAAAAAAGATAAAGGAAAATATAGTCAATAATTGTGTTATAAGTTTGCACAGTGACAGATGGTTATTAGACTTAGTGTGGTGTTTACACAGTAAGATGCATAAATGTTGAATCACTATGTTGTAAATTTAAAACTAATATAATATTGTATACCAATTATTATATAATTGAATTTTATAATTTATATAATTTATTATATAAAGAAAAATTAAAATAAAAAAGAAGGAAGGGCAAGTGGAAGAACAGAAAAAAATATAAATTTGATTCCTTTTGAGAATATTTATTTGTTTTTCTAAAAATAATGAAAGGTAGTGAAAAAATCAGCCCAACTTATTTATTCAAGGTCTGGGTGCATAAACCCACACAGAGAACTGTTTTGTGCACTTACTGAACTTCAGCTACACTTGCTGTGCCTTGTTGAACAGGGTCAGGACAATAAGGTGGCGCATAATTAAATCTCCTTTTCAGAAAGCAGAAAGAGCCCTTTGTTTTGAGATAAATTTAAAAATAAATTTGTATCCTGTGTGTGTGTGTGTGTGTGTGTGCATGCGCGCACAGGTCAGGGATAATAAAATCTTGCCTATACATTTAATTTTTTTCCAATGTAAACATGCAGCCTTCAAGGAGAGAAGCAATACCACAGAGAGATTAAGATCATGGGCTCTCCAGCCTGTAGACCTGAGGTTCAGTCTGAGAAGGCGAGGCCAACTCCAGACTCCATTTTGTGCTGTGAAGCAACTCCAGGTGTAACTGGACCCCAGCCCTAACCCAACCAATCAGGGTCAGCCAAACCACCCCTATAAAACCCATTGATATGTTAAATTCTTTCTCTCTCCCGCCACGCTGTTGCCTGTGTAAGTGGGATGGAGTTTGGGACTAGTCCGGAATAAATACAGGCTTTCTGCAATTGCATGGGATGCGGCTCCCTGGTAGTCTTTGGGGATCATGATACTTGGGCACAACAAGTCCAGTCCTGCTTCATAGTGATTAGAGATCTTGCATAATTACTGAATTCAGAGCTCTGGTTTCTGAACACCTACTTTATAGAGTTGCTAAGGGACTTGGTGAGACTGTCTGTGAGCATTTAGAAGCGCTCCCATCTGTAAGAGTGCATACAATAAAGGTAAACATGAAGGCTATTGAAAGAATTAGAAACATGAATGATAACTTACATTTTGGAAAAGACATCTGGTGACTTCACAGTAAAAGAAGAGATTTGCTTCTCATCTTGTATTTTCAGCTGTATAGGCCGTTTTACTCCCCAGAAAATGTCCAACATTCCTTCAACAATTAGTTTACCATCTTCAGTCTAGGGAAGAAACCAATCATCTCACACATTGTTTTTTGTACTATTTATAGAAGGGTAAATGTTTCAACTGAAGATGTAGAAATTAAGAATGTAAAACATCTTAATAAGTAAATTTTTAAGTGGGATTGTTTGGCTTTTCAATTTATCTTTAAAATAATTCTTCTTTAGCATTGGAGGAATGTTTTTTCAGTTGGAAATATTTAACAAAAGAAGAAAAAATATTTTATTTTTGATAATAGCTATAACCAGTGAAGTAAGTCACTCTGATGATGACGCACCCATCATAGGGCACAGTATGATAAAGCGCTTGAATTTTATGATTCTGCAAAGTTCGCTTCCTCACGTTGTTCAGAGACTATGGTTAAATTCTCCCCCTCCCTACTAAGTAAGTAAATATCTTTTTTTTTCTTCTCCCCACCCCTCCTAGATTTTGGAGCCTGCTTTTCTACTTTGATGTTCTCCACAACCAATGTCACCATCTGACATATCATACATTTTATTCCTGTTTCTTGTCTGCCTACTAGAATTTAAGCAGCATGAAAGAAGCACAAAACAAACTTCTAAACATCAGGAATTCTGTGGGAACTATTGAATTAAAGTGTAAATCATCATTTTCCTGAAGTTTTTACCTTTTCCTAAATTTTATATTTTTATAATTATAGATATTAGAGATCTCTCAGATATTGAAATTATTTAAAATTTGATCCATTTCTTTTTAAAGGGATCAGTTGTTCTTCTGTATATAATTACATTTGAGAAGTTATTTGAAATATTCAATTGAAGTAAATTATTTAAGCTGACTAGTAAACATTAGAGTGCTTTGTAAATATCCTCTGACCCAAATTCAGATTTAACCCAAATCATGGTGACCTAAAGTCAGTGTGCTACCACCATAATTGAAAATTTCAACCAGAACAGTAGAAAATTATAATATTCCCTGGTGCCAGGAAGATATACAAATGGGAAGCAAGCAGCATTAGAATACAAGACTGTAGAAAGAGGTATGGAGAATGAGGCATTCAACTGAAAGGAAGGAAGGAGAAGGGAGGAAGGAAGGAAACAAGGAAGGAAGGAAGGAAGGAAGGAAGGAAGGAAGGAAGGAAGGAAGGAAGGAAGGAAGGAAAAAGAAAGGGAGGGAAGAGGGGGAGAGGTTGGTTTAAGGTCAGTGTGTACAGTAGCCTATCAACTGCACTCCTGAAAATGTTTTCTAGCTTCAGGACTTTCCTGAATTGTTTCTTTAACATTTGGAAGTCCATTATTATGACACGGTATACATGCACTTTAATGATCATGTAGTTTAACAACCAAATCAGACTATGTTACAGATATGCCATATAGTTATGATTCATTGAGTCATTCTCCACTGATAGAGACTAAAGATACCTTCAAATTTTTTCCCCCATTACAAACAATATCACTGTAAACAGCTTTCTGTATACATCCTGGTGCATTCGTAAGAAAGTATTAGGATAGATTTCTAGTAGAATTGCTGAAAGCACATGTCATTAACGTTATTTTAAATGCTTTCATTTTCTCCCAAAATTCTGAGTAAGTTAATCCCAGGACTGGGATTTTTGTGATATACATAAGAAAATTATGATCAACTTAAAGATGGACTATTTCTCAGACCATTGGTGCTACTGGCTTATGAACTCCAACTCATCCCAACTTCTCTGGACTTTTATGGAAATTTTTTCCCTATGAATAAACTGTATTTAATTTATTTGATGGGCTTACCTGTCCATATGAAATATGAAGATTTTCCTGGTTCGCATAAAAAATGTTATAGGTCTTCAATAAAGAATTAAGTTGCTCCCTAAAAAAATAAAATAAAATAAAATAAAATAAAATAAAATACGTTCAGTTACAATCAGTCTTAGGCTCTTTCATGGTGAAAAACAATAATGGTGCTTCCAGGTCATAGAGGTATGAGACGGAAAGAAATGGTTCAATGGGATCTTTACTCATCTGTCATTTTAAATTATTGTAGGTCATTGAAAACAAAAGGCTTCTTAGGACACAAATAAACATTAAAGGTGCTAATTCATAAATGAACAGCCAAAGAAAGGAAAGTGACTCTGGCCAAAAGTGGTGAGGAGAGGGCTCTACAGCAGAAGGCAGCCATGAAATAGATATTTGGTTTTGCATTCCTTTTTTGTTTTGCAACATTTAACCACCTAGAATGTGCCTGACACTGTGCTTCCTTCCCACTGGGGATAGAGCGATGGCTCAGAAAGGGTCTCTGCTCCTGAGTTTCTGCCTCTTTGTGTAAGGGGCTGGCAAAGGGGAACACTGTATCCCGCCACACCTCCATCCTTTCTTCTGTGCTGCCCACCGCTCAAGATGCTTATCTTACCTACTCCGATAGCCCAAGCTATCCTCTCTCATATGCATTATTGCAATGGTCTCTTAAAAGCCTCCCTGTGTCCGTCTATTCTCAGCCGCAGGAGTTATTTTAATGCACTCTTGATCATATCTCTCTTTTGTTCAAATACTTCTCATTATGAGGAAAAATGCCAATATCCCTCCAATAACTTCAAAGGCCAGATGTGATCTGGCCTGCTGTTACACCTTCACAGTCATTTCCTTCCTCTCTCTCCTTAGCTCACTACACCCCAGTCACTGACCACCTTGATGTGCCTTGAACATTCTCATCTCAGGGCCATTGTATTTGCTGATCCCTCCGCCAGAACGCTCTTTCCCCCGACACTATGACAATGTTAGCATGCTCATTAAAAAAAATTACTCAAAAGTCATCTTCTCAAGAAGTCCTTCTTGACCATCCAATCTAGAAATATGCCATCTCAGACATTCATAACCTGCTTTGCTTCTGTCCCTTAGTCATCATCAAAACTTGTATACATTTTACTGATGTTCTTATCTATAATAATAAAAGCATAATATGCTAATTACACTAGAAATCCTTTGGGATGAAGCCAGGGCTGTGAGGGAAACCCAGGTCCCTGGTGCCTGCCTGAGGGAAATGTGGGTTCCGGGCACCAGAGGGAAGCTGGTGCCAACAGCGGAGAGAAGGAAGGCGTACTCCTGCACGAATTTCGTGCATCGAACCTCTAGTAATATGTAATTATCTATTTTTATATATTAACAAATACCCATATATTATAAGAATGTGTTTTTATAATACTGTCTCATATTCTGTCTCCCCCACTAGACTATATAGATTCCTGAGAATGGCCAGGCCTGTGTGTTTTGTTTACATTGTATTTCCTGTGCCTGGAAGAGGGCCTGGCACATAGTAAGGACTCAGCAAATGTTGGTTGAATGAAGTGACTGGAGATATTTTTATTCCCAAGAAAACAAGGTATACCAAAGAAAGGAGAAAAGGGTTTTTTAAATATAAGCATTTTTATAGGAGAGAAATCTTATGATATTACATTTCCAAATATATCAATAATTTATATCCCTTTTATCCTCAACATATATCTCTCTTATAAGAATTTTGGCTCCATGAGGGCAGAAATTTTGGTCTTATTTTTTGCTGTCTTCTCAGTGTTTATAGAAGGGACTTGCTCATAGTAGGTTCTTTTTAAATAAATACTGAATATTGAACAACAGAATTCATGTATATTAATTTTTACATGTTTGAGATTGCTTAAACATTTTTTTCCATTTGAGTTTTCACTGTCATATTTCATGTGCCTATTTCTAAGAATCAATACACTCTGCAAATCACCACATAAAAAATTGATACAGAATATGCACCCCTATGTTCATAGCAGAGTTATTTACAATAGCTAAGATTTGGAAACAGCCCAAGTGCCCATCAGTAGATGAGTTGAATAAAAAAGTTAAGAAATGTTTACACTGTGGAATACTATGCAGCTGTAAAAAAAAGAGGGAGAACAAGAGGAGATAAACCAAAGAACTTATATACTCATATGCAAGCCCAAGGACATGGGCAATAGGGTAGTGAAGACCTGGGGTATGGGTAGGGGCTGGGAGGAGGAGGTAAAGGAGGGGTGGAAATGGGAGATATCTATAACACTATTAATAATCCTATCTAATGAAAGAGTAATATGCAAACCGACTATCATTCCAACATACAAAATGGCTGTCCCCATGTGGTCAAAATGGCTGCCCCCATGTGGACACAAGATGGCCACCTCAAGATGGCCAGCAGGGGAGGACAGTTGGGAGGGACCAGGCCTGCAAGGGAGGGCAGTTGTGGGTGACCAGGTCGGCAAAGGAGGTAAGTTGGGGTGACTGGGCCTGCAGGTGAGGGCAGTTGGGGGGACCCAGGCCTGCAGGGGAGAGCAGTTGGGGAGGAACCAGACCTGCAGATGAGGGCAGTTAGGGGTGACCAGGCCTGCAGGGGAGAGAAGTTAGGGGCAAATAGGCTGGCAGGGAGTGATTAGGGGGTGATGAGGCTGGCATGCAGAAGTGGTTAGGGGGAATCAGGAAGGCAGGCAGGGGAGCAGTTGGGAGCCAGAAGTCCTGGATTGTGAGAGGGATGCCAGATTGGAAGAGGGTGCAGGCTGAGCTGAGGGATACACCCCCTATGCACAAATTTTGTGCACTGGGCCTCTAGTAAAAATATATTTAAAAGAAAAAAAGAAAATTTCCATATCAACATTGAAAAAAGAAAAATTTCTACAGAATTTCTGTATGCTATATCATTCCATTTCCCAACTGGGTTACTTTATAGTTTTAGTGTTCATAAATATTTCCGTTCTAAGTATCACTGAGCACACTGATTTTGTTCCCTTTGAGGCATTGCTATGGGATATTTCCTAAAAATTGCAGTCTTGGTGTTGATCACAAACACTTTTTCAGTTCTCATTATTGAGTGTCAGGTCAGCATATAGACATTTCTGGTTCACGTTCTGATATGCTGAGCTGTGAGAGTTGTTATGAGAGCAATGGATTTTTATATAACCTTATTCCCTCAGCTTCTCTTTCTGATAAAACTGCACAATAAAGTAAAGTACAAGCATCCTCAAAAATATTTACCTCAGGATTATGTATAATTAGAAAGGTTATTCTCTGGGAACAAGCTGTTTGGAAAATGTTTCTGTACCCAAACAAAATCTGACTAAAACTTCCGCCACAGAATTAACTCGGGGGTTGGCAAACAATGACCCAGGGAATTGGCAAACACTAGTCCTGGGGCATTTTTTTTTTAAATAAAGGTTTATTGAAATACAGCCACATTCATTTGTTAGCTTATTGTCTGGCTGCTTTTTTGCAACAACTGCAAGGCTGAGTCCTTTTGGCAGAAACCAGATGGCCCACACCACCTGAAATATGTTTTATCTGGCTCTATCGAGAGAAAGCCGGCCAACCTATCAGCCATGTGTAACACGGGGTAGCTGAATACCACAGGAGTCTTCTCCATATTTCTTTTCATCACAGGCAGGATCTTGTTGACTATTAATGGCACCTTAAAGAATATTGGAGTGTGGGAGAAGAGTTGAACTCAGTAAAATAGTGTTAAGATAAAATTAAGTAAGTTAATGGTACAATAAAGCAGGGAATTCCCAAAGAAAATTCAGAAGTTAGGTGAACAACTATAACAATGGTGAGTGCATTCCAAATACAGTATTTAAAAAATCATCACATTTTAACTCTATGTACCTGACCAGAGGAACTTTTGAAGATGATTTGTTTATACAGCTGATGAAACAATGAAGCACAAAGAGATGGAATTGTTATTGATCCTCTGCTGACTGGTTCAAATTATGTGCCCTAACCGAAGACCTGTAGTAATGGTCATTCATTCATTCACTGTGTGAGCACAGTCATGAGGCCGCCGTCATAGTCGGAGGGTGGGTGAGAGCTTAGAGGAATAGAAGATCTACAGCAAACATGGGAGAGTGACCATTGAACCAGGAAAGTGTGATGAGCTTACCAGGCAAAGTAAACATCAGCAAGGCCATGTAGCTCTTTCTATAGTTATTGTGCAGAAAGCTCAAAGAGCTGGGATTCTAAGAGTGTAACACGGAAAATGGGGAGTGGTGAGCCATGAGCTGAAGAAGAGGACAGAAATCTCATGAACCATTTTAAGAGGCTTAGAATTCACCCTGCAGGCAATGGGCAGCTACGGAAGGTTCTTGGCAAGAAAGCGACATGATGATGCTAAGGGCCACTAGGGAACTCATGGGAAACAGATTTCAAGACAGGACAAGATGTAGCAAGAGGAGCAGGACCATTGTAACAGTACTGGGGCAGAGGTACAGGAGCAAGGCTATGTTCCATGGAAAGGTGCCAGATGCCCCACATATATGGGAGGATCTAAAGCATTAAAGGGACCTAGAATCAGTATAGGGATTATGAGGTTTAGGAAACCCAAAGGTAATCACCAAGCATTACCTAGGCAGTCCCTAGTCAGGAAAAGAGACACTGATAGACTGTCATTTGTCATTGATAATGGTAATAGATTTTAGGGTACACTTAAATGTTATATATAGATCCCTCAAAAGAGCACCCTTCTCTCTCAGCACCCAAAGAATTCATCCAGCCCAAACCAGAATGCTTAGCCACTGTTCAGGCCCTAACAAAGCTGTAAAGTGGGTGGTAAGTAATGGATTCCATATCCCATCTTCTCAGTTTATAAATCTCTGGTGTATAGACGTTGTAAGGATACTCAGGAAGTAGATGTAAGGCTCAAACAGCCTGTCTACTTTATGAGTGAGAGATAAGAAATTGATTTTCTAAGATCTGGATGTTCAATTAGGAAACATCACACAGTATATCATCTGGATTGTATTTTTACAAAACTAAGGGATGGCAAACTTCCATGTAAGCTGGACGTCTAACTAAACGAACACAGAATCATAAGCTTCCCCAGGAGAGAAGCAGGCACCACACATTGGCAGTGTAGAGAGGGGATTTTGATAGAAGCTGACAGACACCCAGAATTATTCATTACAGCTCCCGGAAGAGTGCTAGACTTAACATGGAGTGACAGGTGTAGAGGAACAATGCAGGGGAGAGACCAGGGTCCCTGTTCCTTTAAGACTCCCAGCTCAATTTTAATGAGTCACAATGGATCAACTGTAAAATGCTTAGGTGTACTTTGCACTTTGTGGCCTGAATTGCAGCTGCTCAGCAGATGGGAATTACCCACAATCTGACGTTTGCCATGAATAACAGACTTAGCAAGAAATGAGTTCCTCAATCTTATCACGCTATTTAGCTGCCGGAAAAAAACAAAACAAAACTTTTATAAAACTGTAATATGCATGGATATTGGATGGTGCGGTATACAGAAGTGAGTTGTAGAATGGATGTCAAATACTAGTTGTAATAAGAGAGCTTTCTCTTGCTTTTACTAATGATTCATGGCATAATTAAGTAGATATCAGATCCCTTTCCTGGAAACCAAAAAACCCTTCCCATTATTTACTAAAGTAGCTTTTACAGTTTGGACTCACTGAAGGCAAGCCAGAAATAGTGTTGTATGTTTTATTTCCACACACACACACACACAAACACACACACACACACACACACACACACACTTCAGAGCCTGCCACACGACCCAAAGTAAACTTCAGAGAAAAATAGGGCCCACGCAGCCACCAAAGACACGTTTGGCCACGGCTGTGCTTCCTGAGTTTCTGCCTCTCAGAGTCTGGCTAAAAATATTCAGGCTTCAAATCAGGCAGCCACTGAGCTGCATGGAAGCAGGAGGGCTAGAAAAAGTTCCGCTGTGTGTGTTGCCTTAACAGCAGGAACCTCAAACATGTAAGAGTCTCTGCAAAGATCTGAACAAACGAGGCAGAATAAAAAAGCTAACCTGCTTTCTTACACAGGTTACTTCCTCCTAAAAAGTCCCGCCCCCTTTATTGATTTTGTTCATAATGTTAAATTTTAGCAATGAATAATTTCATGTCAGGTTCAAAAAAACATTTTAAACTTACTGTATCTGTAAGAATAAAAGGGTAATATGTTAATTAGACCAGGTGTCATTCCAGGTGTCATTCCAGACATCCTTCCGGATGAAGCCAGGGTTGGAGGGAAGCAGCCCAGGTCCCGAGTCCTGGGTGCATGCCAGCGGCTGGAGGAGGGAAGCCCAGGTCCTAGGTGCCAGAGGGAAGCTGGTGCTGGCAGCTGGTGGGAGGAAGGCCTACTCTTGCATAAATCTTCGTGCATCAGGCCTCTAGTGTTTTTATAAAATAACTAGGAGTTAAACATGAAAAATTAACAAATTGAATTTGCTGGAATTGAGTTAGGATTTTTAATTGTAGTTGTGGTAGTTATGTACACCTCCCAAACTCTATATAATACATGCATACTCAATTAATGATATTTTCATAAATTTACCTCCATAAAAACATAAGTAAATGCCTCCATGTTTGGGGAAATGTGGCACTAGAAAATGGGAAAACAGAGAATAACTGTAGGCTTATCATTAAGCTGCTTGCCAAAACAAATCATCATTCCATATTGCTGACATCTGTAAGCAGGAGCAGAATTCTCTTAACCCACTCTACCCCTCATTACTGTCAACTGGAATCCTGGAATTAACACTGCAAACTTCTGCTGCCCCTCTTCCAGAATGGGCCCCAGCCCCAGGTCTTATTTGCCTTTGGCCTCATCTCCAGGTTCAAATGATGAGGGAAGAACACCTTTCAACCTTTGCATGAAGACCTTCCCCAGTTAGCAAAGTAGGTTACTCACATTTCCATTGCAAATGAGGCTTGGGTTCTATACAGTGAAAACTAAGAAGTTGCAAAGAGGAGGACTATCTTATTGAAGTAGAAACACAAAGCCTGAATTAACAGGGAGCTCCAAATTTGCCTAACTCATCCTGCCCTCCTCTGAAAGGGCTGTCCTTTGGAAAAAGAAAGGATTCTAATATTTCTAGCAACTTTGCCAAAGTAGCCTTAATTGTTGCTGCTGTTTGGGGCGAGGGCCCCTGTGATTTGTTTGTTCTTCCAAGCAGTGCTATCTTGAGGCCCCAACTCCCTCTTCAGTGCTGACAGCTGATAATTTTAACATTGGGAGAGGGGGAGAGAGAAGAATATGGGGATTTAATGAAATCCAAATCTAATCGATAAGGTAATATGACCAGACCCATCTAGCTTCCACCACATAACCACCCTCTAGCTGCTTTCAGCCATTTTGTGACATTCATATTTTTTGGGCTATTCATCTTTTCAATATGGCCCTGCAGCCATCAGTGGATAGAAATGCCAGCTTTTCTCAGTTCCTCAACTCCTAGAACTCTGATAAGAGCAAAAAGATTAGATTAGAAACTTGAGCCAGGCCAGTGAGCTCAGTGGTGGAGCATCAGCCTATGAACCAGGTCACAATCAATTCCCAGTCAGGGCACATGCCAGGTGGTGGGCTGGATCCCCAGTAGGGGGCGTTCAGGAGGCAGCCAATCAGTGAATCTCTCTCATCAATGATGTTTTTATTTCTCTCTCCGTCTTCCTTCCTCTCTGAAATCAATTATATATATAGTCAGCAGATACAAAACAAAACACCTAAAATGTGTGCAAACTCCACTGTTTAACAGAGCAGCTTTACCTACTCAGAGCAATCTCACTAGATAAGGCATGGAAGAGGGCATAAAAAGAAAGAGACAAAGGGGATTGTATCATTTACCAAAGAGCTGGTTTCCTGAAGAAAACAGGAATGTGTGCTTTACGTCTGATACCTGATTTTTTAAGAGAATCTGTTTATAAGGGTAAATATCAATATTTGATATTTTAACACTCTAGAATGTTTTCCAACAACCTCAGATGAGGAAAATAGACTTATCTATTCCCTTTCCCTTTATGGTCTAGCTTCTAAAGATTTTTTTTTTAAAAAAAAATTTATGAGTTATTATTCTAGTTGGTGGCTACAATGAGCTGATTCCATATCAGACCTTGGTTTCTGTTATCACATGCAATAGTATCCAAGAAAATATATTGTGAGAGCTATAAAAAACAAAACAAACAAACAAACAAACAAAAACCTGTGTATCTCTGTATGTATGCCTTCCGTGAAACACAGTGATATCTATACTTTTGTCAATCAGTGGTTCTCAAACTGGAGTTAGAATCAGAATCTATCCACTGAAGGGCTTGTTGAAACAGATTGTGAGTGGCGTCCCCCAAGTTTCTGAGTAAGTCTGGGATGGGTCCTGAGAATTTGCATTTCCAACATGTTCCTGGGTGATTCTGATGCTGCTAGGCTCGGGATCATACTTTGAAATATATTCCTAGGGTGCTAAGAATCAATGTGATATTATTCTTTTAGGCGAAGTCTTTCTGTTGGCATATTGCAGTTTGAAATAGGTGGCCATTCCAATTACCACTAAAATAGCCATATGTAACTGGCCCACTAACACTTCTGCTCCTCCCCCCTGTATTGGTGAAGCAAGGGGTAAGAGAACACTCTCCTTCACACATTCCTGGGAAAAGGTTTGTTCTAGTTTTCTATTGCTGCTGCTACAAATTTCCACACCTCAATGGCTTTAAACAACAAATATATATATATATATATATATATATATATATATATATATATATATATATATATTAGTTTACAGTTCTTTAGGTCAAAATGCAGGTCTCACAGGCTATAATCAAGCAGTCAGCAGGGCTGTGTTTCTCCTGAAGGTTCTGGGGGAAAATACATTTGTTTCTTGGTTTCCTGGCTGTCTCCAGTTTCCAGGGCCTGGCCACATTCCTGGGCTGCTGGCTCCCCCTTTCCATGTTCAAAGCCAGCAATAGCCATTGACTCATTCTCACCAGGAAAACTCTGACACTGACTCCTCTCAACGAGCTCCCCTCCCATGTTAAGGGACCTTTATGATTACACTGGTCCCACCTGGATAATTTCTCTATTTTCCTCTCATCTGATTAGCAACCTTCATTCCATCTGCAGTTTTGACTCCCTTTAGCCTTGTAATGTAAAATAGTCATAGCTTCAGAGGAGCAGAATGTAAACATCTTTGAGAGGCCATTATTCTGCTTACCATGGGATTTGAGAGTGACTCCTATCCAAATAGTGTCAGAACACCTAGGAGACATCTTGTTAGAAATCAGGATCTGTATTTTAAGGAAGATCCCCAGGAAATGTGTATGTGCATGAAAGTAGAAAGAAGCCCTGATGTAGATGAATCAGTATTTAAGGCTAACACATGTAAAGTCTAAGTAGTAAGTTTCCAATTCAGTTTTTGAGGTAGGTCAACCTACCTCCTCCTCTCGCTCCCCCCACACACACACTCATTCATAACCATTCAAAATTTACTGAAGAATTACTATGGAACAGACAATGTAATAGATGCTGGGGGCACTGCAATCAATGAGGGCCCTGCCATACAGAAGGAATGCAGAAGAAAAAAGAAGAGCAAATAAAGAGATATGCTAATTTCACAAAGGGATACATCCTATGAGAATAATGACACAAGGTCATGTGATGCAGTACACTGAGAGGACATTTTCGAAAGGGCCTTCACGAGGCCCGAAATATTACCAGTAAACTGAAACCTCAGTGAAGGAAAGGAGCCAGAACACTCTGTGAAGAGTCAAGGAGAGTGTTCCAGGCAAGAGGCACAGTGCCACATCCCACATGTGGGATTGAGCGTGGCATGGTTGGTGGCGAGAAAAGGGGAAGAGTGGTTCAAGATGAGGTTCTAAAAGTCCTCCAGGCCAGCTCCTTTGGGTATTAGAGACTCCTTACGGTAAGGATTCAGCAATAGAACTTGAAGGCTTCAAGAGAGGTGTTGTGGCATACATTATAAAGAAACTTCTGGCTGCTGGAGAAGGATGGTCTGTGGGGACAGGAGGTGGAAGCAGGTAGCCCAATTCTGAGGCTGTTGCAGTTGTTCCAGGAAAGAGCTAACGGTGGCGTGGACTAGACGGTGAGACGCAGTTGGATTTTGGAGGTGGAGCTGATTGGATTTTCTGTGGGGCTGTGTACAGAGGTGAGGGAATGGAGCAGTGAGATTGGGATCTAACTTTTGTTGGGATCTTGCTTCTCATTTTATCCACGAGCTAACTTCCACTTCAGGTGTTTCTAATACATGCCTTACAGATTAAAACACACACACACACACACACAAAAAAAAAAACAAACAACACACAACAACAAACAAACAAACAAACAAAAACCAAAAAAAACCAACCAACCAAACAAAAACACACAAAAAAACCCCCCAAAAAACGAGTTGAAAAGTAAACACAGTTGCGCCACGCAACACCAGTCATTATTGCAACAGATGGAGGCTGGCTGTAAAACAACACCCTTTGGGAATGAACAGCTGGGGGTTTTGTGCCTGTTCAGGATGACTGCCTGGACTTCACAGTCTGCTGCCCCTTGATGGGGAAAACGATATCCATTATTTGGTTAATGAAGTCTTTTAGTTATTTTACTGCCCCGCCTTTCAGCCTCTGGGGCTAGGGGATTGATACAAGAGTGTCTGAAACACAACAGGTGGTCAGCGATCCGCAGGGCCGTCCTTGGAAGTGTGAGCTAACAGCAGGAGCTTTCCTTATCCCCCCCTTCTGGAACGGGGTCTCGACTTTGACCACGGATTTCCTTACATTTGAAAAATATAGATTAAGCAACCTCCCTGTTTCTCTTGTGGGCACCTTCCAACTATTCTCCACACTCTATAGAGAGTATATGGAAGGTATCTCATCATATATTTTGTTCAACATCCTTAACTGTTTCCCATTGCTCTTGGGATAAAACCCCTTAATACTTATCAAAATAGGTCAAGTCCTGCTTACTTTCTCCTCCTCTTTAGCTTCCTTTCAGAAGATGTTTTTCCTGTGACCTGGATGGACTCAGCCATGCTGGGTACCTTTCCCTTGCTGGGATGGTGCTCTCTCTGGCCATAAAGATTTTGAGCTGACTCCCAGTGTCAGGAATGCTTCCCCCTCAGTCCCTTAAACTTGTTAGTTCTTCCTCCTTCAGATCTCTGGAACCTGCCCCTACTTAGCCTAGGTCCTTATTGTCTCCTAAATCTGGGCTCCTTTCCTTTAGGACACTTACCCTCAATTTGTTATCAGCCCTTAAGACCTGTAGTTCTCAAAGTATGATTCCCTGACCAGCAGTATCCCTACCACCTGGGAACTTGTCAGACCTGCAAATGATCACTCCAACCTAGACCTACTGAATCAGAAACTCTAAGAATTGGGTCCAGCAATCTTTAGTGTAATAAGCTCTCCAAGTAATTCTGATGAAGGCTCAAGTTGGAGATCTCTGGCCTGAGAGTGCCCTTGTCTGTTTTTACTCAAAATTCCATACCTCAGCTTCTAGTACATCTGGCTTACTGTAGGTCTCCGTAATCATTTGTTTAGGGAATAAAATAAAGAAAATTAAACCTTGGCCTATTTTTAAAGGGGAAAAAACATCTTTTACCAGTATAGCTAACATATCCAGAAATTGAACTCGATAAATTAATTCATTTTTATTTTATTAGACCTTTGTATTGAAATATTTTCAGTGTATCTTGGACAGATAGATGATCTAATTGTTTATTAATGGATTGAAGTAATAAAATAGGTAAACATAGAGTAAATCAATTTTATTGGGAATAACAATCATATCAATATGCTTAATGACTGTGGACAATATATATTAATTGAAAAATATCTGATAAAGAAAGCTTAAATATGATATTTTTCACATGTCTGGGGAGACTTTATTGGCCTTTTCATGACACAGTAACAGATGTGGTACCCAATTTCTCCTAAAAAATTTTGTGTGTTGTTTTTGCTAGACCATCAAACATAAATAATAAGAATTTTAAAATAAAATTTTAAAAACGGTGTCCACATAAAAAAAAATTCTCATTCTTAATATGATGGTCCTAAACACACCTCAAACGTTTTGCCCCTGGCTTATTTTAGAATCCTGACTCGCTCCCTCATCCTTTACTAGAGACAAGAGTCCCCGTGGACTTCAGGAAAGTGGTGCTCTCTCTCCATAAACCTACCTGCAGGGCATGCCGGGGCACGTAGTGTTCAGTGGAGTTCCTTTCCTCAACAGAAGGCCCTGGCCGTGAACTTGGGCAAATATTGCCCTCTGGCTTTACCAGGCAGGTAGGAACAGCCTCTGAACACTGGTTCTTTGTGCTGGATTTGTGCTCAGAGGTGCAGGTGGCTGGTTCCTTTGTTTCAGCAAAGGGCGCTGGCCAACAGGCTTGGAAAAGGAAACCGTTGGAATAATGCACTTTCTTGCTAAAATTTACTACATCGTGCGAATTAACGTTATTTACTCAGGACAGGCATGCACACGTGCCTTGGGGGCTGCAGCTGGAAGGGTTGTAGCCTTCAAGGGTTTGTATTAGGTTCCCAAACAGGAGACAAAGCCTAACAGGTTCCCAGAGTGAAATCTGACCTGCATTCTAAAACGGAATTTGCACTTTATTCAGGCATGGGGGTTGGCATTTACTCACCTCTACAGTGCCCTGGCTTCAGCCTAGAACCTGTAATAAAAGTACTTCAAGAGCAACCACATGGAACCATTCTTTTTTTAAAACTCAGCTCACTTAGAATATTTACCATGGGAAGCAACAGGGTGATGACTCCAGGCAATGAAAACAGTACCTGGAACTTGAGTCATGTGAGCGTGAAGCTAACTTATGCCAACACCCTTCACCCAGGGAAGTTTCTAAACTCAGAGAATTCTCATCCAGGAGTAAGGCATGCATTTTATACTGATTACTGTGCTATTAATATTAAAATCTCTTATTTTATTGAAATTTGCTAAATTAACCTAGTTTCCATCAAACGGATTCTGTTCTCCTATTAATTTCCATCATTTTTTTTTATGTAGTTCTGTGAAGAAAAAGAAAAATCCCTTACTAAACTGGTAATTCTGTTTTGTTTGCTAGAACAGTGACTGGTACAGAGTGGGAGCTGAATCACCGCTTGTTAAGTGAACACATGAATAGAGGTGTTTGCCAGGTTTGTGATGTGTTGGATATCGTAGGTGGCCAGGGATATTATTATCATTTCTAGCCACTACTTTGTAAAGGTTTCCCCAGGCTCTAGGAATTCTGTTTGTTTCAGGGGGTCCTCAGTTCTCAGACTTTAATCCTTTCCCACTGTGAGCAGTGGTTCTTAGACTTCACTATGCAACAGGATCACCTAAATAGGTCTGGGGTGGAACCCAGGATCCGCATTTTTAACAAGCATCTGATTGGGAGGCAGGTGGCTCATGCACCACATCTTGAGAAATGCTACCTTTATGTCAAGTATTTGTATTTACTTTATCATCTGGAATTCCAATTAATACATGGAGCGTAGGATCTGAAAGGGGCTCTGGGTTATAGAAAATAAACTATAAATCCTTAATTCAGTCAATGAAAAAGATGACATAAAATAACAGAATCATTAGAAGACATGGAATCTGACAAATTAAATAGTACTGGTACATATTTTTCCTTGGTTTTGAGGTTATGGTTAATCTTTATTTTTTCAATCTATATGTTTCTATATTTTCTGTTTTATAATTATACTAGAGGACCGGTGCACAAATTTCGTGCACTCCAGGGGATCCCTCAGCCAGGCCTGAGCCCTCTTGTAGTCCAGGAGCCCTTTGGGGATGTCCGACTGCTGCCACCACTGCTGCATTCACCAGCCATGAGCCTGGCTTCTGGCTGAGTGGTAATGCCCCTGTGGGAGCACACTGACCACCAGAGGGCAGCTCCTGCATTGAGTGTTTGCCCCCTGGTGGTCAGTATGTGTCATAGTGATTGGTTGTTCTGCCATTTGGTTGATATGCATATTAGCCTTTTGTTATATAGGACTAGAAGCCTGATGAACAGAATTCGTGCAAGGGCCTCTGCCCCCACCGCCATGGTGGCTGCTTCTGCCTCACCCCCGCTGCTGTCTGGAAGGTCGTCCGGAAGGACATCTGGTCTAATTATTATATTATGCTTTTATTATTATAGATTAATATAAATATATAAATTATAATAATTTATCAAAACAATCATACTTCATAATTAGGAGATACATATTTTAAAATAAAAGTTAACACAAGCTAATCAAAATCTCACTGCAGTTCAGGGAGAATTTCATGGGAAAAGTGAAAAACTGAGACTGGAAAACAATAAAATATTACAAAAGAAGCAGAAGTTGACTTGGTACCTATCAGTGTATGGAATGGGTATCTGCGTTGGCTAAAATTTGTGATTTTCATTCTGTGACTACTCTGTAGAGAGTTGAACAAAAGTAGGAGATGTGGTGATCTAGGATAGAAGTTACAATTGGATGGTCATGGCTACAGTGAGATAGACATAATTCATTAGAACTGAACTAGGAGCTCTAGAAAGGTGGAAGAAAACTTTATTCTTTAGAGAAAGGACCTGGAGAATAAAGAACTGAGAGGATAAAGAGAAATGCATGCATATAAATGGTGGAAACTAGCCAGAGGAGGAATAGCAGACAGGAGTCAGGGAGGGCACAGGAGCTTCTCTATGACATTTGTCTTGAGGTTTTGTCAGGGAAGGGAGGTTGATGCCAGAGTGTGCAAACAAGAGACAGTGTATTGAAGTTACCTGATACCTGATGCGCTTTAATCTGATCACAAGGGCAAGTCTAAAGGTTTGAGTGAGAAAGAACCTTGCTTCCTTGGTAAGTCAGGCGGCAAAGCTGCTGTGTCATAGCTGAAGTCAACTAAGGGACAATGGTTGTAACCTCAGCGGTTGTAATCTGAGAGGTGGGCCCCCAGGATAGTTTAGCAATACTGGTGGGGCAGATGGGAGACATGATTTCATGACCTGAACTGAGTCATGCAGAGCTGAATAACAGGAAAATGCGTACATGGGTTTGTACATTCTTCTCTTATAGTCTGTACTTTTCCTTCTCTCAACCTTCCTCCTGGTGTGGTAAATTTGTTTTCTTGGTTGGGTAAACTTACACTGCACAGAAAGCATGCAGGCAAAAGGAAACACTGGTGCAGGCCTAGGGCTGTTGTCTTTGGAGACACCATTCTTCTTACTGTAATTTTCTCTGGGAAGAGGAATATGTAGTAGGGGGACCTTCTTGGGGCTGTCCTCGGCTCTCATCCTGTTCTTTGCCTCCTGTCATACTCTTGGGAGCCTCTTACTTTTTGTTCACAACCTCCAACACTCTCCATCATCTACCTACCTTGAAACTAACTTGCCCCCTGCTAGTCTTGCAGATCACTCTAACCTTTTCTTATCTTTTTCTCTTCCCAACCTGTCATCTTTTAGGTCCTCTCAACAATGCTCATCTTGCTACCAGGCACATCTCTGACCACCCTCTAGGACCTTTCTGTAGAGGTTATGTTCTCTGACCTTCATTGTCAGTGTTTCAGTTAAATTTCCCAATTCCTCAGTTTCCCTATTTTCCTTGTATGTGCACCAATGCTTCAGTTATCTCGACATCTCAAAGTGGTGTCATTCATATATGTATGTTATGAATGACACCTATGTAATGGGTAATATAGTAAATATATACTGCTCTCTGTTCAGTCCCCACAGCCAATCTGCTGACTTTGCACCCAATAAACTTCTTTCTTGCCTCCTTGTTTTCTATTTTTCTTACTTCATTTCACTCTTTTCAACCTTGGATCTGCAATCTTCTCTCTTTATACTTATTCCCTTGCTGATCTTACTCATTTGCTATGTAACATGTGTAGGGCTGAACTCCTGATCTACCACAAACTTGTTCATTTCTAGTCTTTATAAAATCAGAAAAGTTTAACTCAATTTTTCTCAACCAAAATCTTGGAATAATCCTTGTTTATTCTCTTTCTCTCACACCCCACATCTAAACCTCCAGGAAATCCTATTGTCTCTTCTTTAAAAATGTAACCAGAATCTGAGCTTTTTTCTTTTTTCTTTTTTCCTACCTCCACTGCTGCTACCTTGGTCAAAGGTAATATTATCTCTACCCTGGAATATTATCAGCTCCAAATAGTTTCTCCACTTCTACTCTTGTCTCTTCATTCTTCTTTTAATGTAACAGCCAGACTGATTCAGTCATCCATGAACTCAATATCCTTCAATAGCTTCTCATTGTGAAGGTGGGAAAAACAAAGTCTTAAAATGGCCTATGAGACCCTCCTTGTCTAGCCCCATTATGTCTCTAATGTCAGCTTCTACTGTCCTTCCTACCTCACTTCTCCACACTGGCTGCCTGCACCCCTACAGGCACGTGCCTGCCTTAGGTTTGTGAACTTGCTGTCCCCTTTGTCCTCCCAACCAGATACCCACACAGCTTACTTGTGCACCTCCATCAGGTTTTATTCTAATGTTACTTCCTCACTGAGGACTTCCCTGGCTTCTTACATGAAATCTCACCTGCCTGCTCTCCACTCTCAGAACTCAGTACTCCCTTTCCTGCTTTATTTTTATTCTTCATACCTTTCAGCAGCTAATAGTATATATCATTACTCATTTATCTTACCATACTGACTGTACAGTAATCCACCCTTATCCACAGGGAATGCATTCTGAAACTGTGGATAGTACCAAACCCTGTACATACTATGTTTTTCCCATACATACATACATACATACATACATACATACATACCTCTAATAAAGTTTATTTTATAAAATAGGCAATTTCATGAATGGAAGATTTGTTCTTACCACAAATCTTAGCAACCTCAGCATAAAAATTTTTTATTTCCTTTAAGTTAAGAATGTTTACCTTTACTTTAAAGGAAGCACTGAAGGCTTCTCTTTGGCATATCTGAATCGCCAGCATCACTAACCCAGTATTTTGGGACCGTTGTAAAATAAGGGCTACTTGAACACAAGCCCTGTGGTACCCTGACAGTGGATCTAATAACTGAGGCAGCTACTAAGTGGCCTTTGGGTGGGGAACCTATATGGCCTAGATATGCTAAGCAAAAGGATACTGTATTCCTCTTTAGAAGGCAAACTCATCCGGGTAAAGGCTTTGTTTGGTTCATTGCAGAACAAGAAGAGTACCTGTCCACAGGGAGTTAGTAAGTATTTGAGGAATGAATCCACTATCTTGTACTTAATGTCTTCTTCCTACTTGCTATCTTCAACATGGCTTTAATTCCATTTTTGATCATATTTGTTCCCTATGATTTCCTATTTCCTGTTCCCGCATTACTTGTGTCCACTTCCCTCCCTCACTTATTTGGCTTTGTTTCTCTTTATTGTAAGACCTTCTCTAGCTCAATTCTCATACTTTTTCTAATAATTTAAAAATCTCTACTTTATTTTCCCCAAATCAATATATTGCTATTGGCTCTGTGTAAGAAAATAGCTGTGGATGTTGGCTATATATTGCATAACCTTATGGGGAACAGTAAAAATGAAGTGTGTCATGAGGGCACAAGAAAGAGAGAGGAGATGATAGGAGACCCAGTGTTGGGCCCCTGAGAATAGTACCAATGACTGAAATAAAAATTTAGCCATTAGACCATCATTTATGAAATGAGTAATTGTTCCATGAAAGGCTATGGTTTAGCAGTCTGTAGGACATCTTTCTTCAACTTATTTAATGTCTCAACTGGTGATTCATATTATTGATCTTGTGAATGATATATCATGCTTAGAATGACATAGTGCTGGATATAATCCACAAAGGACTGGCAACTAGAATAACAAATAAGACAGATATACAGTTACCCAGTAAGGAATGTCCTCTCATTGACGAAGATCCAAGAAGAATACTGGTGGGGCATCATAGTCATCTTTCCTCCCTTTTTGAGGTCATCAATGGATACCCTAAAACATTAGAATAATATTAATGGCATGCCCCTGTGATGCATTCATAAGTCAGTTTCTGGCTTAAACTGACTTTTCTTGTCAGGTCCCTAGTGTGTAAAAGTATCGGGAAGGGGGAGTGTTTAAGTAATGTTTCATGTATGGGCATGAGGGTTGGGTTGGGGAGAAAAGGAAAGAGAATATACTTTTTTTACCATGTGTCTTACACTCTGTTGTGAGCCAGGTTATAGGCCTTCTCTCATTTAATCCTGCGGCCATCTATCCCAGCAAGGTATGCAGTCTATTACCTCCACTTCAAACCCTCAATGAGTAATGGAGCAGATCATTTGAAGCCCGGCCTGAATATCTTCAAGGCCTCTACTTTGTTTCCTTTTCACCAACATTTTTGCAATTTGGAAAAGGTTATATAGATTATTTATTTTATTTTATTTTATTTTATTTTATTTTATTTTATTTTATTTTATTTTATTTTATTTTATATGAATTAGTCCTTGCTAAGATTCTTTCCAAGGATGTTTTCTATGTCTAAGGGAATTAATACTGAGGATCAATGAGATGTTCTGCAAATATTAATTTGTAAGAAAATAAGCTTAGAGTTCAGAGTTCAACTACAATGAAGTGACTTTGTAGACACTTTCTAAATGGTCTCCTCCAAAGCTCTTTGTCATGATTGCCCATAATTTGTTTTGGGAACAATTAATGTGTTGTCTTCTCTGCCCACTCCTGCAATCCCCAACCCACTTAAGTTTTAAGATTCTTAGATGTTTTCCTCGGTTCTAGTTACTCAATCAGTGCTTTTGAGAAAAATCTATTTTGTCTCTTTTGATGTGATCTTTCATTTTAAACTGAAAATTGTTTTCTTCTTATAATTTAGGGAGCATGGTAGTAAGGAATAAGAGGAACAAACAATTTAATTTTGACAATCTCTAATGAAAGATGGTAAAGAGGACTTATGAAGAAATATCAGATAAACCACAAACACATTAACTTGACAAATGGTCTTCCCCTTGGTGATCAATTTGAGCAACTGGCAGTTGTGGGACAGAGAGACAGAGAGAGAGAAAGGCAAACAGGGCAGACTATAGTTGTAGGAAAGTTAGAACACAAAATCCAATGTCAGCCCATGATAAATGCTAATGATTTGCAAATTTATAAGTGGAATCCTGGATCAAAGTTATAATAATAATAACTTTATGGTTGATGGCTGTCTTAGCTATACTCCTGGTAAGGAATGTACTCAATATATCCAAATCTGTCATTACTACTGTTATAAAGAATCTTATTTCTGAATTTTTAGTATTTGGCTTGGAATACACTCTAAGGATTTTTTTTTCATTTTTCAATTTATCCACAGTTCTAATACTACCAGAGTTTAGTGTCTTAAATGTTATTCTCTTGTTCCATTCCTCTATAAATGCACAGGTGTGGTTGGAGTGTTTTTGTTTTGTTTTTTAAATTTATTTATTTATTTATTTATTTATTTATTTATTTATTTATTTTACAGAGAGGAAGGGAGACAGAGAGCCAGAATCATCTATGAGAGAGAAACATCCATCAGCTGCCTCCCGCACACCTCCAGTGGGGATGTGCCTGCAACCAAGGTACATGCCCTTAACCAGAATCAAACCTGGGACCCTTAGTCCGCAGGCCGACACTCTATCCACTGAGCTAAATTGCTTTCAGCTGCTTGGAGTGTTTGAAGTTGCCACAGAGCTTACATTTTATTGAAATATAAAAATAAAAAAATGAGACGCTATATGAAAAATTCTGCCCAGCTAGAATAATGTTTCTGAAGACTTTCTGGTTATATTTTATAATAAAATCTTCAGAAATTTACAAAAAATGTAGAAGTCTTCTGTTTAAAATTTTATATTTTAAATAAAATTTCCAGAGACTTGTGGGGGAAAAATCAGTTTTAAACTTCTGCTCACTTAGCAGCCCCATGTTATTTTATTTAAGATGTTAATTACATCTAGAAAACTTTTACTTTAGAAAATTAACTTTCATTTGTAATTCTAACAGAAAGACACCCATGAAAAACACACAAAGGTAAATCGTTTAGGCAAAAAATGAAAATGGTTCCCAAGTCAAATTTATAGAAAAAATTCCTTTATTAACTTTTGGTCAATAATATGTTTGTATATTTTCAGAAAACAACTCCAAGTCCATGTGGCCTCATGCAACAGAGAGGAATTGACAGGACTGCTCCAGCCTTGAAGACAGAAGAGAAGCAGTCCAGAGACAGAAGACACTGACGACACCAGAGAGGGTCAGACCTGCATTACCACCATTTGTCCACCATCCAGAACTGAAATATCATGGCTGACATGTACACATAAGGAACTGTTTGGCATTGAAGTTGGGACTCAAAAGAACTGTTGGCCCAGGAAGAAACTCACTACAGACTGATTCATTTGCCTCTCAGCATAACCATTATTGCTTGTCTCATCTCATTTTTGGTTCTTATAAGTGTATTTCTAGTATCACATGATCTCATTCATCGAGGGGAAATAATGAACAACATAAACTGATGAACAAAATCAGACCCGGAGACCAGGAAGCATTGATCAGACTGTCAAGCCTCAGAGAGAAGGTAGGGAGGGTGGGGTCAAGAAGGAGAGATTAACCAAAGGACTTGTATGCATGCATATAAGCCTAACCAGTGGTCATGGACAATGGGGCGGGGGGGGGGTGCACGTGTGGGGAGGGGTTTGGGATGAGAATGGGGGGGGGATGAGGGCAAATATGTGCTACCATAATCAATAAAGACATTTTTAAAAATAAAAATAAGTTTCAATGGTAAACATCTATTACTTTTGTAACAAAACAAAAAAAGAAGATGTTAAATCCCAAAGGCTTCTAGGGTCCCAAATGAGGCATTTTGCTAAATTTTTGTGGCAATTTAGGAATACAAGATAGCTATAGTAGAGAAGAGATCCTGGAGGTATGAAGAAAAGAGAAAACTGTATTAGGTAAAGTGTAAAACTTCAGAATAAGTAGCCCAATGCAGGGAAGGATGGACCAACTTGGTAAGTTTTTGGAATATTTCTAGAAAGAATTTTCTCCTGTAAGATTCTGTGCAAGGAAACATATTCTTCCTATTACAGAAATTAAATCCAAGCTGGCTTAACCCTGCCCATTCCCGCAGACACAATTTTAACTTTTCAGGCAGCTAAAGTCAAGCTCAGACTCGCAGGGCTGTGATATAACATCACTGAAGTCTCCTTCAGGCTCTGGAAACTGTGGTCAGACATGAATAATATCCTCCTTTAGGTTGTCATATAAATGGCATTAAGGTATAACCAGAGATTTTAAGTATAATAATTTCTAGTCATTACATTGCTTCAAGCCTACAGAATTAAAAGGAATATAGCCAAAATAAAAAGGTAGGCTGGAGAGAAAAGATGATATTTTTATTTAAAAAAAGAGGGGGAGGATTTCCTTCTTTTTCTTCTGAATCAGATTATTTTGTTTGGGATAGGGTGTGTGGAAGACATTTCATATTTTTCTTTCTCCAGGAGACTAGCAGTTCAAAACAAAACAAAACCCACAAAAACGCTATTCTCACAGTTGTAGTGCATATTTTTCCTTGTGGCACATTGTTAGTTTGAAATTGTATCATCTCTTTGAAAGCTATGAGCACATTTTATCAGGCATATTGTAATAGTCTCTAAGCTGAATAGTTGATGAGTTTCCCGTTATTGCTTTTACCATTCTGATCTCACTTCATCTTCTTGTTCACAAACCTTCCTGGGATCTCAGTCTTAGCAAAGCAAACATAGCCCATGTCCCTTAACATGACATTCAGGCCTTCTGCAATTCCACTCAAACCTACTTGCTCAAACTTAGAAAACCGGAAGCTTTTCTTTAACACCAGTCCTTCAAGTCTAATGAAATCTCAAGCCACAGAGTGCTCTACCTTTGTATAAGAGGGCACTTGTCATTGCAGGTCCAGATTTCTGCTTCCTTATCAAATCTCCCACAGCCTATTATCTATACTGTTTGATGCCATTTTCTGCATTTGACCCTGTATTGTTATTGATTTATGTCTTGGCTACTCATATCCTCTTGCTCAAAGAATATGTTCCTCTAGATGGGAATGTCATCCTCTTTGATAGCACATCATTTAGAGGAACTCTCCATATTATGGAGAGGACTTAAGCCCCAGGGGTCAGAAGCTCAGAAAACTGGGCAAATTAACTCTGTAGGTCAAAAACTACATGAAGTATTTTAGGCTCCCTTGGTACAGAGACACAGCACACTCTGTGAGCCCAATAAATCCCAGTTTCTCATTCATAGAATTTCGCCTGGGTTATTTGGTTACCCAGCCCTTGCTCTTGTTTCTAAAACCTGAGTTTTACCTCTAGATTTGTGATTCTAATTACCCATAAAGAAAAGTTATTGATGCACCCTAGTAAGATTTCCCCAGTGGTTACCATGAGGTTCAAACACTACCTTCTCCCTCCTGAATCCATATTAGTCATCATCTATTCCTTTAAGTCCTCCTTGGGCTTCTCCTCATGCATTCCAATAGTTCATTTTTATCTGCCTCTTGGCAGCATTTGACAAGGTTGATTGTTCTCTCCTTTTGAAACACTTATCTTTAAGGCTTTTAAAAGTAATCACAACAACCCTGCCTTATTTTCTTGCTGTCTCATTGGCTTCAATATTTTAGCCTCTGCTGACTTCTCTAAGAATCACAAAATGTTGGCTTTTTCATGTCCTTGGCCATCCTCTCTATCTACACTTTCTTTCAGATAATTGAATTAATCTCCAGCACACCCTCTCTGCTGAGCTCAACTATGTACGTACTCTCTTTGGAAGTCTAACATCCATCTCAATATCAACCTGGCCAAAACAAAACCACCGACTTTCTTACATGCACCAGAATTCCCACTTCCACAATTCTTCTCTATCTGCCCAATTAAGCACAAAAACTAAGAGTCAGTCTTATTTTTAATTCTTTCATCGTAACCAGATTCCAATCCAGAAGTAAGTCCTACTGATTGTATCTCCATATGTAACCTGAACTCAAAAGCTCCTATCTCCAAAGCTATCGCTTTGAGCCAAGCCACCATCATCTTTCTCCTGGATTATCTCATCAGTCTCCTGACTGGTCTCTCTGCATGCACATGGTGATCAACATTCCATTCTTCACATAGCATCATGGCAATTTCAAAGATCAAGTGACTTTTTGTCATCCTATGATTAAAACCTTGCAAAGACTTGCAAGAATGAACTAGAATAAAATATAACCGTCTTGTGATTACTCATGAGGTCATGTCAATCTCTTCAGTATTCACTTCCTTTATTATTTTCCTTATTGAATCTGTATCATTCGCATTGGCCCTCTTTCTGGTTTTCAATTACCCTCTAAGTTCATTCCTGCCTCAGGGACTTATCCTTGCTGCTCTTCCTAGTTGGAGCATCTTCTTCCCCCTCCCCCACCTTCCCCCATCATGCAGATCCCAGCCCTTGTCTCTTCTCTCAGAAGCTTTCTGTAAGCAAGTCTCTGTCCCTCTTACATTATTTTCAGCTAGTTACATATGAGTATCTGAAAGGATCTTATTTATTTACATTATCTGTCTTCCCTAAGTACAACACTAATTTCTTACAATAAGGGCTTTCGAAAATTTGCCTGTGTACATCCAAATATTAGAATTTGCCTGGAAAATGAAAGGAATTCAATTAATATTTGTTGAGTGACTAACTAAATATAAAGCTGCAGATATGGCCCAAAGGATTAAGAATTATTTATAAACACTTTCTAGACCTCAGTTAAAATGACATTTTAGCTGAGACTGGAAGTTGGACATATTTTGAACTGAAGAACCACGATGGAAGCCCCTGAGAGTCACAAAGTGAAAACAGACAGTGATGGGCTAAAGAATCATTGCAGAAGATTCCTGTTTGTATTCATCAGCTAGCTAAGGCATCATTAAGAGCGGCAAATAACAGCCTTGTAAACTGGTGATCTATGCTGAACCAAAGCAAAAGATTTCAGATGGGATTAAAGAATTTCAAAAGCTCTGACCTTAGGAAGAAAGACAATTGAATGGAATTTAGGGAAGAAAATAAAAACAGCATAATTTTTTTTCATAGGCGGTATATACTAATTAAATAAGAAATAGTATTGACCATATCTGAATCTAAAAATTGACTAAGCAAAATATACTTACAGTCTAGATACCAGAAAGGTAAACATTTGATTTAGTAAAAGTCTCATTTTATTATTCACTAAAGGCCCGATGAATGAAATTCATGCAAGGGGCCTAGCCCTCACAGTCCTGGCTGCCTTGCCCCCGGAAGCCACAGCTTACAGTGTTTCTCAAAGTGTGGTACGCGTACCCCCAGGGATACGGAAAGAGTTTGGTGGGGGTACTCATTGCACCGGAATTTGGTGGGGATATGCACTGCACTGTGCTTAGCTGCGCCTAATTCTACGTTCTCATGAGTCAAGTCAAGACAGTCTTGTGAGGCGTGAGATGGTCCAGTATGCAAATAAATGTTATTTATAATATAAATTTTATTTATACTTTATTATGAATAATTTTATTTTTTGTTTATTATTATTTTGTGTATGTACCAAAAAAAGAAAAATAAATATATTTTGATTGTTATCAAAATACATCATTTTTTTTGATGAAGGGTACTCAGCATTATGAAAATTATAGAAGGGGTACACATATGTCAAAAGTTTGGGAAACACTGGTCTAGAAGGTCATCTGGATGGTCATTCTGCTGCTCAATTTAATTAGCATACTAGCTCTTTATTGTGAAGGATTGCTAAATTGATACATAGAGCTATGAATTCAGATAATTTTCCCTCTCCATTTCCACTAGCCATGATTCATAGCAAATTAAAACCTGGTTTGGCCCTTGTGAATATCTTTTAAATGATGAAGATTTGGTAGATTTTAAAAAGTTTCCTCAAAAGGCTTAAGAGGATAATCACAGAGATTATGATTAGCAGAGTTAGAAAGGATTTATGAAAACAGAAAAAAAAATATAGAAGCCTAGAGTTCTTACTTTGGACATTTACCATTATTTTGATAGACCATAATAAACTATAATTTGAGGAGGAAAGCAATTGTTATAAATCTATAGACCTTACTGGGAGGGGTTTTCAGTCTTGGGGCCAGAGCTTATTCACTTAGATTGTGTATGCAATAAGATTACTCATTTAATAAGTGTGGCTATTTATTTTTTCATTTTGTCCAGACAGAGTGGAGCTTAAAAGATAACAATTAGCAATTAGATAGGCCAGCAATTAAGTTCTGGAGAAGTAAACAGTTCTGAAGGTACCAGGCAGGTCTAAGGTCACATAGGCCTAGGTGGCTCAGTAGGGAAGGAAAGAGACTAACAGGCAGAATGGACCTGAGCAGGCAGGCAGGTCAGAAGCTTGAGCAGGCAGCATGGGAGCACTGAGTGTGTGGGCAGCAGAGGCTGGAAAGCATGAGAGAGCATCAGTGGTTTGTCTTCCTCCGCTCTGTATCCTGCCTAGATGTGGGTTTGCCCTCACTGACCAGCTGCCAGAAGGAAGCCAGGAAATGGAAGGGGAATCCAAGCTGAAATGAACTCAAATGGACCACTCATTTAAATGACCTTCCTCTACCCAAACATGGATTAGCTCAATGGTTACCTGTTTAAAAGTGGAAAATTTGGCTCACTCCTTTGTATAGTCAACAAATATTTCACAAGTTCCTTCTTTGAACCCACATCCATACTACAGGAAGTATATACCACAGGAAGTATATATATATATATATATACCACAGGAAGTATATATACCACAGGAAGTATAGCCTATATCTCTAGCTGTAGTCCCTGATGCCTGAGGTCAGTGGGTTTACAGTGTCAAGATGATCATAATTTTAGAATGAACTAAAACAAAAAATATAGGTCTAACTTCCCTAGGATCCCCAGCCAAAGAAAGTTTTTACTGCCATTTCACAGGAAAATATATGCAGCTTTCTAATTACTTACTTCTTTCTCTTTCTGAGTAATATATTTTATTTTACTTAATTTGATTATTTTTTCCTTTTGAACAGAATTATCGCTTATTTTAGTTTTATATTTCTAAGAGTGAGTATATATATATATATATATATATATATATATATATATATACAAGTATATAGATATAACATATGCAAAATAATGAATATATTTACTATATGGGGAAGCATATTCAAATAATATTAAAATTGAGAGCTTTGAAATTGAATGATAGTTATTTTCTTTTTTATTTCATACCCACTTTTAAGATCATATACAAGGAAAATATATAACATACACCATAAAAATTATAAAAAAACATAACATAACACATTGAAATAACAAGTATATATTTCAATTATTAAATAAGATTATATTTAAGGTGGTACACATGAAGTTCTTTTTTAAATTATTGTTTTGGCTTGAAGAGGCAATAGAAAGTTGAAAATATGTATTTAGCTCCAAAATAAAGCTATAAAGAAAATAAGTTCTGACCTGGATTCATAAAGTTGAGAAGAAAAGATCTATATAAAGTTATCTAAAAAAAACAACAACACCCTATAATTCTAATTGTTATCCAAAAGAGTCAAGAAAAGTATGGTTTCTGAGAATCATTTATCTTCATATTTTTTCTAAAGAATGCATTTCATTTGTAGAGATGGTAAAAGTTCAGAGTTGAGTTATTTAAACTATCATCTCATTAAGTGATATTGATTGCAGTTAGTTGTTTGTTTTTGAGATAAAAATAAACAAAAATGTATTAAAGTACTTGAATTTAAGACAGCACTAAACAGGATGTGGATCAACCAGACGTCTATGTGACCATGTCATTGCTCTCAGTTCCAGTAGAATTCAATTTGAAATGCCAAGCTTTTAATAACCCATTTCATATTTACACAGTGCTAAGACCATGTGCCTTGTTCGTCCCAGAGTGTCCTCAGGGACGTGAGGGAGGAAAGAGCAGTAGATGAAGCAGGCTAGCTTTAAGACATGTCAGGACTCAAAGAATCTTGCCAGCCCACAGTCTAGCAGTCTGGAAGGGAACTGCTCAGTCTGCCAACACATCTTCTGGAACTGCTGCTGTGGCACAGCTCAAGGATTTTCTACTTCATCTAAGTTTCCAAGAGGACATTCTAAGGTGACTTCACAGGCATCATGACTCATCTTTCCTGTTCATATGTTGGCTACAAAAGAATTGGGAGACTCTCTTCTCTTGAGCTCCATTTACTAGGCCTGGGATGATGTTGATGAAAAGTTGTCTTTAATCACTTCAGCTACTAAAATAGTACCCTCATCACTTAAAAAGAAGACACCTAAAATATTGGTTTTGTACTTGAGATGATGTTATGAAGGGATGAAATCACTATATAGTATTTGACAGCTCTGACAGACATTAATTTAATTTTGTAACAGGGCCTAATCCTCTCTAATCCTGGACTTGGCTGCAAAGAGAATATTCAGAAGACTTTCTTTCTCATATATTTTCCTTGTATATGATCTTTCCTTGTATATGAAGCTATATTTTCAATTGACCTATACTTGAATATATTTTAAAAATATAAACTTTCTTTGAAGCCCACGTATTTCTTTTTCTTTTTCCCCCTCTATGTATTTATAACAACCCTAAAATCCCTATCACCTTGTAACAAATGACTCTATATAAGTAAGTTGAATGTTAACATTAGATTTCTATTTCAAGTGAAAGCATAATATGCTTCTTATTTTACAGAGTTAAAAAATATCAGATATAAATCTTTTAATTACATGTTAAAAAGACATGTTATAGCCGAAACCGGTTTGGCTCAGTGGTAGAGCATCGGTCTGCGGACTGAAAGGTCCCGGGTTCGATTCCGGTCAAGGGCACATCCCTGGTGAGGGGTGTGCAAGAGGCAGCTGGTCGATGTTTCTCTCTCATTGACGTTTCTAGCTCTCTATCTCTCTCCCTTCCTCTCTGTAAAATATCAATAAAATATATATTTTTTAAAAAGACATGTTATATATATGTTATACTATTTTGAATACCGTATTTGCCGGCGTATAAGACGACTGGGCGTATAAGAAGACTCCCTAACATTTCCACTAAAAATACAGAGTTTGTTATATACTCGCCGTATAAGACTATCCCCCACTTGGAGGCATATTTTTCAGGGCCAAAAAGTCGTCTTATACGCCGGCAAATACGGTATATTTGAAAATTTAATTTTTTCTTAATCACTGTTAGTTCTCTCTCTCTCTCTTCCCATCCCCAAAACATTTAATAGTCTATCTTAAAATGTTATATTAGAAATAGTAGAAAAACACATGTATACTAAAACAGTCTTTAACAAGGAAGATTTACCTACAGTTATGTGGTTAAGTAAGTTAATTTCAAGTAAATTAATCTCAAATATAGTTAAGTATATTTATTTTAATTTATGGCACTGTTCATTGTTGAGACATCTGCCTACTAAAAAATAAAATCAAATAACTTGGTTTAAGACGTTCTAACAGTTAGGTTTGATCAAATAATTGAATCGATTCCCTGCCCCAGGAAATTACCTCCAGGCCACTTCACAAAGGACATTCCCTTTCGCTTAGACCACACACCACTTGCTAAGACCACATTCCACTCGCAAAGACCATTATCTCTCCCCTCTGGACCTTTCCAGGATCCAGACCTGCACAGGGAATTCTCCACCCAGAAAAAGCCTACCTAGAGTCCTTTAAAAGCTTCTGACTCCCCATTTTGGGTGCTGACACAATTTTGGGGGCTCAGCCCGCCTGGTATCCAGATGACCTAATAAATTTATAAGCCCTTACCACTTTGGCCTTGTGTGTTCTTCCTTCGGCGACCTTAAACACTAACAATATCTACTCACCGTAAAAGCATATTTCTGCTTTGAAAAATGTTTAGTAAGAAGCAGCACTGAAATTTATTCTAAATGATTTACTACTTTTATAAGTTTTTAGCTAAACCACACTAAGTTCAATCAGAGTCTACAGGACAGTAATGTAGTCAAGTTCGGTTTGGTTGGTTTTATAATTCTATCCACAATTCTCCAGTCCATATTCAATTATAATTACATTGGAAAATTTTAACTCTACAATTTTTTTGGGAGGGGGGAATCATGTCCATTGATAGATGAATGGATAAAAAAAATAGATTTGCAGTAGTGGGTACAGGAAACAGAGTTCATTCACTATTATAATAATCATAACATTAATGTCTTTGCCAATAGAAACAACAGTAAACCACTTTTGCCCACTCCTATATATACAATGGAATATTAAGCAACAATAAACAAGAATAGAATGGACTGGCTGATGTGTCTCAGTTTTTGAGTATTAACATATGAACCAGGAGGTCACAATTCAGGGCACATGCCTGGATTGTGAGCTCAATCCCCAATAAAGGGCATGCAGGAGGCAACCAATTAATGATTCTCTTTCATCATGGATGTTTCTATCTCTCCTGCTCCCTTCCTCTCTGAAACCAATAAAAATTTTTTTAAACAGAAGAGTGGAATCTTGCCATTTATGACACATTGATGGATTTAGATGGTATTATGCTAAATAAAATGTCAGGCAGAGGAAGATAAATATTGTATAGTTTCACACATGTGTGGAATGTAAAACAAAACAAAACAGAAGCAGATTCATAAAAACAGAGATCAAAGTGATAGTTACCAGAAGGAAGTGGTTGGGGGAATGGGTGAAAAAGGTGAAGGGGAATATACTGTGATAAACTTACATAGTGACAGAAACAGACGATTACTAGAATAGTGTGTGTGTGTGGGGGGGTCATATTGTAAGGTGTAAAAATGTCAAATCACTATTGTATACCTGAAAATAATATGATCAATATAAGATTGCATAATAACTATTCTTAAAAAAAATAAATTTTACTAAGTCAGGTAGTATCAGCATTCACATGCACACATGCACACACACAAAAAGATGAACAGGATTGACTACAAATCACTTAAGTGTTTTATAATAGTAAAATAAAAAGATAACATTTAAACAATGGAAATACTTCGCTAGTCACAGCTTCTAAGTCTCTCTTCCTCAAAGTTATGAACATTAATAAAACTCACAGCAATGTTGCCCTGGCTGATGTAGCTCAGTTGGTTGGAGCATTATCCCTTACACTGAAAGGTGGCTGGTTCGGGTTCGATTCCCAGTCAGGGGACATACAGAGGCAACCAATCAATGTCTGCGCCCCCTCTCAAAAGTTAATTTTTTAAAAATCTATAAAAAACACTAACAGCAATATTAATAAGAGTTACCTTTAAATAAAATTTCATAAAATAATTGAAATAATTGCCTATAATTTAAGTTTAAGAGGCAATGACCAACAAGAAAACAGGTATCATTCTTTTATATATTTTGGCCACCAACACAAATAGAAATGTACATCACTTCAATACAAACAATATAGTATGTACTACAATGTAAAGTGGTGGACTCTATGGTCTAATTTTCTCCAAGTTATTCAAGGGGCAATCTCTTTTTACTAAATTCGGACACGATCATGGGTTCCACAAGATGGGGCCGTGTGCAATTCTCCTACTAAAATTAGACTTTAGTGTTAGAAATAACAGGTGGATATCCATGTGACTTTTCCAAAGTAAAATTGATTGAGTAGCAAATAAGTCTGAATTTGCCACCGTCTACTCTATTTGAAAAAAACAGCAAGAAGCCAGGGAAGGTCATTGCTACTAATGACATTCTCACCTGCCCCCTGCTCACAGGTCCTGGATCCACCATGCCTGGTCTCCCCCGCTCAGCTCCTGCTTCCTGATGTGGCCCCTTTGCAGGCTATTCCTTCATGCGAATAGGAGGCAGCATGTACAGAAAACCTGCTCAGTGGCCAGTTCCCATCGAAGCCCTATTGGCAGCTCCTGTTAGGATGCTCACTTTTAGAGAGGACAAACCGAGGCTTAGAAAAGTGGATTCACTTGCTGTGGAATAAAATACTAAGGGGCAAAGCCAGGACTTGAACCTATGGCTCTCCTGCCTCAGAATGTTATCCTTAACTCATGGGCTCCCAGATAATTAGCTATAATTCTTCTTTCATTTTATTTTTTTGGTACAGTCTTAAATTATATCGGAAATTCTTTGCAGTTTTTTTTTGGGGGGGAGCATTACATTTTTGTAGCTCTGTGGAAACAAAAGCTGAGCTGACTGAACCTTTTATTTATGTATTTAATTTGTGTTCATCTTCACCCTGAGGGTACTTTTCCATTGATTTTTAGAGAGGGTGGAAGAGAGGGGGGGGAGACACACAGAGAGAAACATTCATGTGAGAGACACACCAGTTGGTTGCCTCCTCCATGTATCCTGACCCGATCTCACCTAGTACGTGCCTTCAGGCAGGAATCTGCAAGGCTGACGCTCCATCCACGGAGCCAAATGGGCTAGGTTTGAAACCCTCCAGTTAAAATACCTTTCCATGCTAGCCGATTCGATAGATACAGCATTGTAACCACAACAACACTCGGAGGCAGGACGCGGGCTTGCCCGGGGGTCCAGTGTCCCCGGAGAATAAGCTGCAGTTCCAGGTCCAGTGCTCACTGAGCTATTTCCCCGAAGCAGCAAAGGGAGGAGGGGCTCAGTGGTCACACCAACCTCCACACCTGCCCTCTCTTCCCTCCCTCCCTCCCCTCTCCGCACAGGCACACCTCATCAGGAAAGAGCATTCTGTTAAAAAAAAAACATCTAGAGGAAAAGCAATGTCCGTTTTCACCTGTTACACTGAGAGCAGAAGGAACCCTGTTACCTTAACTGCTGGGCCGAACTTGCTTGCGACAGTTCACTCCCCTGCTGGGTCGCAAACTCTGGTTGTGGGAAAGCCAGCGCTCACTCACCTGTCCCGGAGGGAGGTCCGTGCCAAGTGTTGTGGGAGGAGGGGAGCACACGGCTCACCTGCACACCGCTGGGGCTCCGCTCCCGGGACACACACACACACACACACACACACACACACACACACACACTCACACACCACGCTCACACACACACTCACAAGCAAGGTCATCAAGCCCAAGAACCTGTGAGTTAATTATTACTTCCTTTCACCACCGCAGGGAGATGTCAGAAACCTGAGCCACTCCCGGCGGCGCCTCAGTGCATGTTGGGAGTGTTTACTTTCTTTCTTAGGAGGATCAGCTGATAGACACCCTCCTTTGCTCCTTGTCACACATTTTGAGGAGAAGTGAACCGACATCCTGGTTAACGCTTTCACCGCTGAGTTGGACTGGTTCTACTCTCTGTGTTCTAGTCTATCCAGGTTATTGAGGAATAGTCCATGTAAGAGATGGCGCCAACTTAAGACTTAATGTCATTATTTTTATTGTTATTATTATCATTATTATTATTAGAGAGAAAGAGAGGAAAAAGGAGGAAGGAGAGAGAGAGAGAGAGAGGAAGAGACAGAAGTATAGATTGGTTGTCTCTCTACACACTCACGGAAATCAAACCCCAACTTAGGTATGTGCCCTGACTGGGAATCGAACGCACAAACCTTTTAGTGTACTGGACATGAGCCACCCAGCCATCTGTGTTTTGGGGTGTTTTTTTTTTAATGTTCTTTTTCAATTAGAAATTTCAGTATTTTTTCATCTCTCTCTCTCTCTCTCTCTCTCTCTCTCTCTCTCTCTTCCCACTTCCTTTACTCGCCAATACCTCTTCACCCAAAGTAGTGCTTCCCACACCTGAGGGTGCACCAATATAACTTGCTAACCCCCAATAGGACCACAGCATCTGTGAGACTGATCTAGTATGTCTGGGGTGGGCTGTATTTCTTTATAAGTGCCTCAGAAGAATTAGGTAGTCATCAAAGCTTGAAACTACTGTAAAAGTATAAAAGAGGAAATGAATAATAACTCAGACCCTACCTATTGAATTAGATTTGGGAAATTTGCTTTTCCTCAGTACCTCCAATTTCAAGAAAGCCACCGAAGTCTAGTTAACTAGACTGATTGTGGTGATCATTTTGAAACATATACAAATACTGAATCATTATGTTGTACACCTGAAATTAATATAATGTTATATGTCAACTATACCTCAATTTTTTTTAAAAGCTACCTCTTTGAAAACTACCAAAATGCCAAAGCTTTAAAAAAAATTAAATAAGATCAGTCCAAAGAAAGGGGTGAGCACCAAAATTTAGAGACCCTTAGATCACAGATGCTGTGGGAATAAAAAGTGCTTTTACCACACAAGTATTTCCTGGTGTCATCGATGCTTTACCTGTTTCCTATGTAAAACAACTTTGATAATATTTTAAAAAGTTTTTCAAGTATAATCCTTAGAGCTTTCAAAAGGAATTAAATATCATTCCTGCAATGAGTTTAGTAAGCAGAGCTGATATCTCGTGTCCTGAATGTTCAAGTGTTGAATTCACAGATTGATTGATCATCACTCAAGATTTTCAGGTCACATATTTGGTTGATCACAGTATTTCAAAAAGCCATCCAGTTTAGCTAGTTAACTTATGGTCTGTAGAGGTCAGAAACAACCAGATTTATCATTCTTTGGATGATTTTACTAGAAGCAGGTGAATGGATTTTTTGGGTCACAGCCAAAACTTGTACCACCTCATTTATGAGGACATGGTATTACTTGTGAGTATTAGTGTGGTGGCCATGCTGGCACCACAAACCCTGCTGTTATGGGCTGACCTTTTAATGATGACTAACAGGACCTGCAGTGTCTATAGCTACCAAGTCCAGGATTTATTTGTTTAATCTATGCTCCACCCCCAACATCTGCACTCTGTGGGCATCATTCCTTTATAATCAGTATCAGGGCAACTGTTTTTGCATATATTATGTGCAAGCATCCTGGAAACCTTTCTTCTGATTTAATTTGCAAATTTGCAACTGGTTTGCAACTGGTTTCCTTCTGGTAGAGGCTCAGTGACTCCTTTTGTTTTTGAGTACTTACCTTTCTGCATATGTAATGTTTTGCTTTGTAATATAAAAATACGTAATCACACTTGTGATATGGACATTTTGGAAAACACAGACCTATAGAAAAAGACCGCTTACAATTCTGTCTCTCAAATGTAGTTACTATAAACAATTTGGTGAATGTCTTTATTGACATAGTTCCTACATGTCCATAGGGTATTTCCAAAATGCTACTACATTTGGCTTATTGTTTAATGGCCTGTTTTTATCACATAAAACATCTTATGAACAATTTGCCATATGTTAGTCAGTGTTTTTTCCCCCACTGCAATGTGATTTTAACTAGTTACACTATATTATACCATTGGATATACACTATCTATTTAATCAGTTCCCCATTGTGGAAATTGATGTTTCTATAAACAACACTGTCGTAAATGTTTATATTCTACTTCACACACCCATGATAAGGCTTGTTAGCTACATTTCAAAAATTAAAGTAGTCTGGTGAAAGGAAAGGACCTTTTAAGAGGATTTATCTTTCTTTTTTTTTTTTTAAAGTGTCAATTTTATACTCTGAGGGTAACTCTTGAATTATTATTATTTGTTTAAATATTCATCAATTTGAAAGCTTAAAATTGTATTCTATTTTAAATATGTATATAATTGATTACCTGTAAGATTGAACTCTTTCTTTAAACTTATCCTATATTTTTGTTTTCTTGTTTATTTTATTCTTTGTTCATCTTTTCTGTATTGATTTATAAGATCTCTTTAGATATTAAACACATCAACTCTTTGTCATATATGCTGTGATTATACTTTCTAGTATTGCCTGTTAGTTTTGTTGGTATATCTTTTGATTTACAAATTTTAAAAACTTAAATAATCCATTAATATTTTTTATTGTATACATTTTAGTGTTCAAAAAGCTTTCCCATTCTTAATGCACATATATATCTATACATATGCATATACATTTTCTTTTTCCTTCTGATTTACTTATTTAACTATTATTTATTTATTAAATTCAACATTTCAACCTATCTGGAATTTATATTGTTAAAAAACTGGGATATTTAAATCTAACTTGATTTTTCTAAATAAGTAATCTATTAAATGAGTAGCATTTTAAAAATAATTATAGATCATAAACTTCACAAGGCAAGTACTAATACTGTGCTCTTGTCTATTTTATCCCCACAGCTCAGTACAGTAACTGGCAAGCCCATGGTAGCTCAGACCAAATATTGAATAGTCACTCTTGATTCCTTTCGCTCCCTCCCTCCACTCCCCGCAAGTTCTGATGTTTTGTCTTAGTCTCCCTATCTCCACTCCCACCTAGATTAGGAAGCATCACTTCTCTGTTCAGATATTACAGATGGCCTCCTAATTGGTCTCTGCCTCCACTCATGTCCCGCTACGGTCCGTTCTTCACCTATAACCAGTGTAAACTCTACAAACAAAAATCAGGTCATTATGCCATCTCTGATTTTCTTTGCTGAAAACCTTACTGCTGGTTGGCCACATCCTCACCCCCACTTCATCAGGGATAAAAATCTAAATCTGAGCTCCTTGCCCGGCCTCCAAAGTCCATGTGCCCTTGTCCTTGCCTACCTCTTTGACCTTCCCACCTGACTCTATACTTGCTGCCTTGCATTGAATTTTATTCCAGGAACAGACCAAGCTGTTTGCTGCTTCACTTGGTGTAGCCTCTGCTAAGAAAGCTCTGCTCTTGTCACAGCTGATTTCTTTACACTTTTCTGTTTTCTTGCGCACGCGCGCGCGCGCGCGCGCGCGTGTGTGTGTGTGTGTGTGTGTGTGTGTGTGTGTGTGTTTTCCCAGATATTATCTCCTCAGAGAGGCATTCCAGGACTGATCCAAATAAAGTCTCCAGTCTTTATCACAGCCTCCTATTTTATTGTACTAATGATAATTATCTCTATCTGAATTTATTTTACTGTTTTGTTTATTCTTCAATGTATATTTGTCATTTTGGATCATCTATTTATTAGGATGATCCTCTCATTAAAACATAACAATAAGAAGGACCTTTAATCCTCTGTTCTCTGCTCTGCTCTCAGTGCCTAGAACAATGCTAAGCCATGTAAAAGGCTCCAGAAACATCAACTATGAACAAATAATGGAGCCTTAATAAATGTGTGTTGACTAAGTAAATACAGATCATATTTTTTTTCCTGATTTGAAAGAACACTTTTATTAAGTACTATGTACTAACTTTCCTAGATTTTACATCCTTATAATGACATACCTAGCTGCTCACTATAGAATAATGAGGATTTAGTTTATATTTAGTATTTTTAAGTCATGATTGTCATTAGCAATTTCTCACAGGCCAGCAATAATTGATGACTTCATGTCTGAGGGAGAAAGGCTCCTAAAATTAGATATTTTTCTTGCTTGATTATGTCTTTTAGGGCATGGAACTGAGTGCTGGATTGACTGCGAGTAATGACTGATCTCCTCATGCCTCCATATATCACTTGAAAGGACTTTCCTACACTGATGGGGGGAAATGCCACACACCTGCTTTTACAAGCTTGGCCATGTGACTTGCCTTGGTCAATGAGTCAATATCAAATTATATAAGCAAAGGCTTGAAAGTCAGTGGTGCACTGGGACTTACCCTCTGTTGCTCTCAGAGCCCTGAACCACTGTACTGATAAGTCTGAGCTAGCTTGTGGGATGATGGATGATGAGACGTTGGCCCAGTTGTCCCATCACACCAGCTAACAGCCTAATAGCAAAGCCACCACACTAACTGCAGTGACTGAAGACCTATAAATAAGTCCAGCTGAGACCAGCAGAACTGCCCAGCTGAGCCCTGCCCAAAGCACCATCAATGGCTGTGTGAAGCCACTAAATGTCGGTGTTTATGTTTTAGAGCACAGGCTAACTAATACATCAGGTAGGTTTGTTTCCCCCCCACTCACACACAGATGTGTGTGCACACACACGAAGGTGCATACATACCAATATATTGTTAAAATATTGGGAAAAAGAAAAATACTTGTATCACAATGTGCTTCTGTCACAATTCTGCTGTAGGGATGCAATGACCCATAGAACTGGAACAGAAAAGCAGTGGGGGAAAAAGATGTGAGTTATCCTGAGATTGGGTCATTTCCACAGACCATTACATCATTCCTGAAAAAGATGCAGAGATGATTGTAACTTAAAGAAAATAAGTGGAGGAAAAGAAGTTGCCCGATTCTAACATTCTGTGACCCAGTTGCCATGGGCCACTCATACTGAGACAGGACAAGTGGAACTGGGAAACTGGAACAGACAGGTGAACAAACTGACAGAGCAGTTTACAGCAGACGCAGGTCACCTCCTTGGAGATACCATCTAGGCCTCAGTTATATTTCAGTTCCAGACCCAGAGGAGCAGCAAAACCAGGTGGGCAACACCAGGACCAGCTGCAGTGACTGATCACTCCCTGCCCTGACACTGACCCATCAGTGGAGACCACAACCCTGAAGGAGCACACCTAGAAAACTGATGAATATTCTGCTGAAACTCTTCCCTGATTCCTCCCCTAAGATTCTGCCTTGCCAAAGAGGGATAAAGCCTCAAGACAAAGGACCCAATGCTCACTCTCCCTTTGGGGAGCAGCCCCGCCATTCTCTTTCCCTTCCTTTCCCCACACCCCTCCCCACCACAGGCATGCATCTCCTAAAAGCTAAAGGGCTCCAGGAGGCTTGCAACTAGTGGAACAATGGTCAGTGGCAGCTCCTCTGAACCTGTTTCCAAAGACCCCCTTTCTCTGACTTCCCAGAGGCTAAGGCAGTCCAGCCCAGGCTCTCCTGTTGCTTTAGCCCTTCCTGTTTTACTGTCCTCAGCTTTAATAAATGTTCCCTCATGATCACTTGGACTCATGATGTGAAATTTTTCTTGCACAAAGTCAAGAACCCACACACCACTGGCCTGCTCTAGGCAGAACTGCCAAGGGCCGGTTCCAGTTTCTGGTAACCATATCAGCTTATTTCATGGATTTATTCCTCATTTCATATCCGAGGCTATCCTTGGAACCTAGGCTATTCCCTAAGAGAATTGAGAAAGAAAGCAGAGTAGCTCCCAACACTGGGATTCCCAATAAAAAAAGCTAACTGGAGATTGCCTTCATAAGGAAGCCAGACGTTCACAATAAGGCAACATAATAGGTTATTTTTCCAATATGCAAAGTTCAAAATAAATATAGTTTACAATCGGAAGTTTTGCCAGGAAGATCTTAATAAATTACAGCAATTATAACATTGGTTCTCTGGGGAAAAGTCCCAAAATTTATCTTGAGCCTGTGAAATAAACTGTCATTTCCTGTTTAAATTAAGGAACATGTAATTGCTTTCCTTTAAAAACCAAGACTTTAGAACTTTTTGAAAAGAATTCTTTGTTGAGAAAAATAAGATAAGGGATGAGAAATTTCTTTTAAAAATTCCCCCAAAACTTTAAAGTGATGTTGTTACTGATGTACAGGTCATTCAGAAACTTTTGGGTAGTTGATGAATTTTTTAAAAACCTCACCCTCTGTGATTATTATATGTATTCTGCATTTATATTGACTTTTGCATCAGGCTACGATTTGCCCTAATGATGGGGGGAAATGCCACACACCTGCTTTTACAACTTGAACAATGAAAAATAGTTATATTAATTGAGAAGTGATAAAAATAATTCCCATTTCTAATCTTCAGTATAAGCTGTTTTTCAATAGTGTAAAGGCCAGTGGAAAGAAGTCAGTTTAGTCCTTGGAAATTTACTGGAATGTGACTGAAATCTTGATGGGGACACGGCTCATTCCATTGATCACCAGGGTTGATTCTGTTAATCTGGCTGTCTGTGCTAATGTTCCTCTTCCCTCCCCAGTACCATGTCCATCCCACCCAGAGCTGCTTGCTCCCCTAACTCAGAGGACCACCTTCCCAGACAAGGGCAAATTTTTCTTTGCTCATGGGTATAGGACTAGCTTCTGGGATCCCCTGCTAAAACCAAACAAGTTTTAAAGGACAATTTGTAGGAGAACACAGGACAGTCAACTTCCAAGATTCCAACACATTAAAATATTGCTGTGTGCCAGACAAGTACAGAGATGGTCATCAAAGACCAATAAGACACCCTCTGCTCTTCAGGAGCTAACAGTCTGGAACATAAAGATGGATTCCATTTGTCTTCTCTGCCACAAGAAAGAAGAGACTTAAAACCACATACACTTTCAAAATTCAGTGACAGAGAAACACAGGATATAATGGTGTTTTGATAGATTTTTAAGAGGTAAGGAGCTATAAGGGGTTTTAAACAGATATACCCTTCAAATGAGTGCAGAATCATTTTCAAATAAATGAAATGACCAGTGATTATTCTCCCACCCTAAATGTTACTGCTTCTCAAAAACTGGTAATTGTGTACAAAGCACATAGAAATTCAATAGGCCTGGCTGGTGTGGCTCAGTGGTTGAATGTTGATCTATGAATCAGGTAGGTCATGGTTTGATTCCTCGTCAGAGCTCATGCCTGGCTTGTAGGCTATCAACCCCCAGTAGGGGCATGCAGGAGGCAGCTGATCAATGATTCTCTCTCATCAATGATGTTTTTATTTCTCTCTCCCTCCCCCTTCCTCTATGAAGTCAACTTAAAAAAATATTTTTTTTAAAAAGAAATTCAATGGAATGTGACAGTGATTGCTGTTTTTCAAAATATGATACTTAATAAATTTGATTTGGTTTCTCTGTTCCCTTTTCCCCAACACACACTCTTCTTAATATCATAGAAGACATCTCTTCAAGTTTTAAGGAAAAATGAATAAGATAACAGTATAACAATAACAACAGTAACAATGTATTGTATGAAAATTTAATTGTACATGACAATAGCTTGTAAGCAATTAAAGTCAATGTACTTTAACAATAACAGCAGTTGAATGTATAGAATGTCAAATTGTCACCTGGACATTCTTCAGGAATGTATTATAATGGTGAACATATTTTTAAACAAAAAATTATAATATTTGGTATGATTCCTGGACAGAATACATGAAATTAGAATTTGCTAAGAAATCCTAGACATATGACTTTTAAACAAATAACACAATCCTAATTAATGCAGACCTTATATGATAAGTTCTATACTTGTCCCCTTATGTTTGCCCTATTACTAAAGGACCACATGATTGACAGCTCCCATCATTTCACATTTATTCCAACCATCCTGTTACTTATAGCACACATTTGGCTCAGTAGTCATGCTTGAGGGTAACAAAATGTTTTTTTATCTTTTCATTTAGAAGGCCTCATACTTAACGGCAGACTTTAAAAATGTTATCAAGGGCCTATTATTGTTTTTCTTAGAAGGCTCCACAATTGCTTTCCATCTCCCCCTTAAAAACTACAACTATGTGTGGGTCATACATTCTAAGCATAGGCGCTAGTATAATTTCAGAAAATAGGATATAGCTGAGCTTATGTTGTTTACAAACACAACGTGCAACTCCCAGAGCAAACCCTGGTTGCATCAAAGGATCCTTTGTGGGGTCAATTTTTGTGATGTCACACAGGTCACAATATATTGGCAGAACTAGGTTTAACACTTGAGTGATGCAATTATATGTCTTCTGGGTTGTATACTCATTAGTTAGAATAAAATGCTGATCTGGCATAAATGTTAGACTATCTGAACCACTCTCATTAAGCTATGTATTTTTTCTAATTTCTGCCGATAGTCTTTACTTTTGACATCTAATATTCTGCACTTTTGCTGCTTTTATTTTTTTGTCGGCCCAACAATCCCAAGGATATAGAGTTTTTACCAAATTTCTTCTGCACTATGACCTAGATTTTCTGTTTAAATAAATTAAATTGAGGCACAATTTATATAATACGATGTACCCATTCTAAGTGTGCAGTTTTGAGCTTTGAGGGAAGTGGACATCCTGTAACTACCACTGCAATCCAGGTGGAGAATATTCCCATCACCCGCATCGTCCCTCAGGTCCTGACGTACGTAGTTCCTCACCCTGCCCACAGGCAGCTACTCATCTGTTTCTTATCACAGCAGACTATTTTGTTTGCTTTGAAACTGCAGCTGTGGAGTAACCACAGCGATCTTACTTAGTTCATACATTTAGTACTTGAAATCGCTAGGGGTTCTGATGGAGATTTATTCTTTTTTTTTTTTTTAACAGGTATTTGTAGGTCCTCTATCATGTACCATTTTCCACCAATCCTCTTGTCTTTGCTTGTGATGACAATAAAAATGGAGGTAATTTTATAACTGTATTGCACAGGTAAACTTTATATTGCTTGCCAATATGCAATGTGGAAGTTAAGGAAAAGAAATATGAATTTCCAGGTTGGACAATCTATTTTGTATTGAATGTTGACTTTTATTGAACATAACTGATATGTAATAAACTGTACATATTTAAAGCATACAATTTAACAAGCTTTGACATATATATATATATGAAATCATTATCACACTCAAGAAAATGGACATGTCATGATCCTGCTCCCCGATTCTGTCCTTAAAAGAATTCTATTGGTTCCACATCTTCACAATCACTTGGTATGGTTTGCCTTTTTAATCTTAGCCATTCTATTAGGTATTAGTGGTATCTCATTGTGGTTTTAATCTGCATTAGCTTAATGACTAATGATGCTGAGTATGTTTTATGTGCTTTTAGAGTATATTTTTGTGATTATTTGGAAGTAATTTTCCAATACTTTAAGACTTCTCTGATGAGACCTGTGGTGATATTGACAAATGTGATGTTTTAACATAAGATAATGAAATATCTCAAATGGAAAGATTTAATTCTTTTTTAAGGCCAACAGTGCATGAGGGTTCCATTTTCTCCACATCCTGGCCAGCATTTGTTGTTTATTGATTTGTTGATGATAGCAATTCTTATTGTGGTTTTAATTGCACTGGTGAAGACATTCCTTGTATTACATAATGCCAGATCAACCTCTAACATTTTAGTTGTGCCACCCTTTAACACTGACCACTGGCAGACAAATACAGCCCCTTCAATGCCCAGCAGACCTGCAGTTTAGGGAGAAATGGGGTGTGTGTTTTCTTTTGATCTTGGACTATGTAGAAGCTTATCAATGAGAAAAGGAATGTCAGAAAGGAATGGTTGACTGGAAGGAGTGAAAGAGTAGGAAAACTCGATGTTCTTAATATATTTTTCTCCAGACATGTTCTGAAATGTGACATTCCATTCCTGTAATCTGTCATTTTCTACTCTACAGCCAACGGTTCCAACCTCCCAACATGTTCCTACAAGCAAAGGTCTGGACCAGGAACCTACTGCAGAAAAATCTCTTTTAGTGGTATTAGCAAAATTTCACTGAAACTTTAGAATGGTTCCTGGCACAGAGAGAGCATGTGTGAGTGTTAGCTATTATTTTAATGCCTGTAATAGTTACTGGTTGTTTCTCTCCCCCTTCCAACATATACACATGTGCACCCATACACATGTATAAATATACACAGACACACAAAGCTTTTGTGTTATTGATATTAAGATGTATATAATCTCCTTAGGGTGTTGTATACAAGTAAAAATGCTTTGATTTAAAGAGTTTTCAAATACTGTAGCTATTCAGGGTAATAGACAAAAGGAAGAATGGTTTAATTTCTATGGCATTTTTCTAGGGACTAGTGTTCTTTTATGAGTCAGTGTGTGAGGTAGAAAAGAGTGTGATGAGGTATTTGGGAAGCTTTTCTTCCTCTTCTCAGTTTTATGACCATCAATCCACATCCATCTTACCGGCTGCCCCATCCCCTGACATTCACTCCAGAAAAATTAAGGCCTTGGGGAGAACTCATTGCATCATTTTGCACACAGTTTAGTTTCCTGCTTCCAGATCAAGGTCTCATGACCACCTTCACTTAAGAAGACTCAACCTTCCCGGGTTGAAACTCAAGATGTGAGGTGTTTTCAGGCTTTGAGTGCACACGGAGGCCTTAGCTAACACAGCAGCCTGTCTCCTCCAAAGTCCCCATCAGCTGTCATCAGACGCAGTGAGTTGGCTTTTTTAACCTTACGATCCTATTGGTACAGGTCCCTGGAACCTGGGCCTTAAAGATTCACATTTCCATTGCAATTTCATCGCCGGAGAGTTTCCTTGTTCTGACCAGCATAGCCTCTCACCTTGAGCCTGGTTTCCTTGCCAGGCCCCGTGCCCAGTGATGTTGAAGCTGCAGTTCTGAAAACATAACCAGTTTCTCCTTTCTACACATTGCTGCTTGGCTTATTCATGACTCTGTATATTGCACACTTCAATCCATTTTCTTTGCTACCATGCTGAGCGGTTGTGTTCTGTCTTTCTTTGCTCTGATCATTTGTCTCAACCCAGAAACCGCTGTAAAAGGAGATGTGGGCACTCTCGTGGGGGGTGAAATGTGGCTCAACATGGTATCAATGGTGACCCCATAGCTCACTGGCCCATACTCTCTGCCTGCAGCACCGGAACTCAGCCTCCCTCCCCCCCCCCCCGCCCCCAAGCTCTTTCCTCAGGGATTTCAACCCAGTCCTTTCAGGGTCTTCTCCCTGACTCCCGTTCACAATCAGGTGAGGCCACACCCCTCCCAGGGCCGCTGGTTTCCAGTGCTGACGTTCCAGCCTGAGGGTTTCACCCTGAGGCTCCAGTAGTCATCTGAAACCTATGTCTGAAAGCAGTCCTCGGGCAGCACCACCCCTAACTGCCATTTCCTTTTCCATAAGGGTAAATCTGTCATTCCAATGTTCAGGCCATGAAACATAGAGAGAGCCTCAACTTCTCTTTCTCCCCATCCAACCCACGGACAAAACTTATTTGTTATATCTTCAGAATATATCTAGGGTGCGCCAATGATTAGCTCCCTTGTTACCATCTGGTCAGAGGTATCATTGGCTTGCTCATGGGTTTTAGAAAACTTAATAATTGGTTTCTTGCTTCCATGGTGTTCTTCCCACACAGTCTATTTTCAAAGTAGTCCTTCTAGAGAATTTTTTTTTTTTTAGCTCCACTTTCAGATCATGCCATTTGTGATGCTATAAAAAGCTCAAGTGGCTCCTTATTTCACTCAGATCAAAAGCCGAAGTCCTGACTGTGGCCCTTGAGATTTTGCTCAATCCGGCTCCTTGTTCCACCACTGACCACGTCTGACTGGCCCCTGGTAACCACTTAGAGTGTGTTTGTTTGCAGTTGCTATTCCCTCTACCTGACATACATTTTCCCTAGGTGACACATGCCTATGGCTTATCTTGAGTTTATGCTGAATTGTCACCTCTGACCATTCCACTTAAAACTGCAACCCCACCCCCAACCCAGGGCCACCATTCCTGCTTGGTTTTCTCCACAGCATGCATTCACTTTTAGATTTTCCATTGGTGTATTGTTCACCTTCTTTCGCTTGCATATAAACCCCATGAGAACAGGGGTTCTCATCTCTTTTGCTCTTGGCTGTAATCTCCGTGGTTTCAGTTGTGCCTGGAATATAGGAAACACTAAAGATATATTTTTTGGTTGGTTTGCAATTGAATGAATCTGCCAATAGTATATTTACTTTGGACTGCCTTATTAAGTGGAAGACATGGTGCTACGTTTTTATTTCAATGAGCCCATGTAGTATCGGGCCCTCTATTACAGAAGGGAGTGGTTTGTTGATGATAAAATATTTTGCCAAACACACCATGAAGCCCTTCTTGATGCATCAAGACATAAAGTTGAGTACCATTCCCATCCATTCCTATGAACACATTAGGCTGACACCATACTTTTGGGGGAAACTTTTAGCTTAACAGACAGTGTGTTCTGCTAGAAAGATAATTTTAGAAGGACTTTTTCCCCCTGGATCTTAACAAAACTGAGCCCCTTTTTCACGTTGTTCAATTGCATGAAATCATACACAAAATGGCAATGGTACCTTTCCCTTTTCTGCTTCAAAGTGGTATTGTGAGACTAAATAAGCACTTATGTTTATAGGAGTGTTTTTGCTAATTATCTAAGGCTGGGTGGGACTCTCCAAGAAGGTCTTTAGCAAGAAGACCTGATTTATGCATGAAGAAGCCCAGCCTTGCAGCCACTGCCCACCCGGAAGCCACAGGCAATGGGGCAATGGGGCAATGGTAAGTTCTCTGGGTGCAGCTGGCCTGGGCACCACATACAGAGAGAACATGGGCTTTAAACTTTATTCTGCATCAGAATCGGCCCAGCGCCTTTTAGAACACAGACTCCTGGGCCCCAGTTCCAGAGTTTCTCAGTCAGTAAGTCCTCGGTGAAATCTGAGCACGTGCATTTTGAACATGTTCCAGCTTAGGGATCAGACTTGGGAATAGAATGTAGACTGCTGTTTGCTGCCATTCTTTGCTGGATGCAAACCCCTCCTCCATCCTGGCAGCTGGACCCGATGCCCAGGTTGAGGCTCCCCAGCTGCCACATACAGGACCCCCGCTGGTGGCTGAGTGAGAGAGGGACCAGAAATGATGGATGGAAGTAAGCTCAAGTCTCCCTGTCCTCCGGCTGAGCTTTGATTTTGCAACTATGAGGATTGACATTTCTATATTTTATAAGAGCTGATGATTTGTACCAAAGGATTGATTTGGTTAGTTCACTGATTTTTCAAAGGCAGAAAACTGAGGGTGGGAGTAGATTGAGTAAGTGGTCCTGGAATTTCCATATACACGTAGGACACTTAGTAAAATGCAGAGTCCCCGTATCACCACCATGGCCTAGCAGGGATGCTGGCATATTAAGTAGATCTAAGTTAGTTCATAAATAAAAACCTAGATGGTTTGACAACGTGCAGTCCGGGAACCCATTTGAGAAATATTTAATTTAATAAATTGACCACGTTCACACAGATAATAGCATACATGAAATAGAACCATGTCTAACTCACTGAAGTATGTTCTTGGGTAAGAACATATGTGCAAACAATGTTCTAGGCTCAAAACAGGCAATGGCTCAAAAGATAGACTAAGTCACTCACACCCTTTCGGCTATAAATGAGCCATCTCTTTGTAAATGAGTCTGATACAAAATTCTTGAGATGAACTTGTGCTTCAATTTCAGCCACTGTTATTTAAGGAAATGGCAATTATGAGCATCATTTACATAGCATCAATTTAAAAATAGAGAATGTTATCTCTAAGGAAATCCATTAAAACACCACATAATTCCATATCGTACAACACAAGTTAACCTAATGCAATCCAGTACAATACATTTACTACAACACAGCAAGAAAACAACGTAATGCCATGCAAGGCAATATCTCATTGCAGCCGCAGTGCAGTAGTTGTCTCCAATCTCAGATCAGGTCTTAGTCTGTGGCGCCCTCTGGTGGTAGAATTGAAAAGCTTTCTTGTGGAGGTTACAGCTGCCACTTTCAATTGAAGGTACACAAAAGAAGATAAGAGTCAGCTGTTTTATTACAAGGCAGAGGTAATGGAGTTAGAGTCCCGAGTTTCTACCTGAGCTGGTAATAAAGTAACTGATCGTGCTGTCCACACTACTGATTATTTTTAACATGTTCTTTTGATTTGTGATAAATAAATAAGTTGCCCACGTTCATCCAGACAATAGAATACATGGAACACAACTGTGTCTAATTCATTGAAGAATAGTAATCGGCCAAATTCTCCAGCCAGCAGATAGGAGACTGGAGTGGCAAATACAGGAGTGTTAGAAACCCTATGATGAATTAACATATTATAAATATGGAAATAGAAAATGTAACAGAATATAATAGAAATAGAAAAATTCGAATCTTCTAATAAAGAGTCATCTTCTCTGTGGTTAAAGAGCAGCTGCTTCTATGCTGTTTGGAGACAGCAAGGAGAATGTTAATGATAAAAAAATTTCCTTATTTTTCAAAACGTGCATGTGCAATTATTCATTCAATTCATACTTATTCAGCGCCTACTGTGCTTTCATTTGTTCAAATGAAACCCACATATACACACAGAGCCAGTTTGTTGCATGGTAGGACCCGTTTTCTTCCTCACACATTTACTGAGAATTCTGAGAGCTTTTGGTCCCAGGCACTGTGCGGAGCACCAGTGGAGCTCACAGTCATGGGCCGACTCCTTCGTTTCCTTGGGGAAAGTGTGTTCTCTGAGTGAGCGTGATGATCTATGTAATCCAATACCAGTGGGTCAAGCTTAGGTGATCCAGTTAGATGTCTCTTGGCACCCTCATGCCCAGTTTTGATGGTAAATAGACAAGTATAGCAATCTTGGCCCGAGAAGGTCTCAGTGACCAGGGATTTAGGCTCTTTGAGGACAAGTTCCTGGACCATGTCACCTGGAAGCCAGGAGAGGTGCCCGCTGGAGAGAAAGAAAATCTGCAGTGGATTATGGAGGAGGGAGACAGCGACAATTGCAATTCCAGGACCACTTGCAAGGAGAGGGGCCGTACTTCCTCCCACTTTACTTCTTCTCCCATGATCCTCCCTGGAAAAGAGACTCCTGGAATCCTGGAAGAGCTGCTGATCCCTATCCGTATGTGAGGAAGTGGGTGCTAGCATTGCTGGGGTAGACCACAGGAGACATAAGTCAGTCAACATAAGTTATGGCCCCAGAGTCTCCCTCACTGCCCAGTTATTGGCGTGTTTTGAGCAGATGGCCTTCAGCTCTGACACTTGAGCAGTTGTCTCAGCTGCGTAGTTGCCAGGGTTCTTCTCCCAGCCTAACAAAGGGCTCGGCGTTCTGGAGAGAGGGGCTGATGCGTAGATGATTAAAGAGTCCAAGAATGAAAGGTAGCTTTGAAAGGCATTGGGAGTCAGAGGAGCTTCAGCTAAAGAAACTGAAGACAACTTCCTGGACTCAGGACCCTGCTTTTATTAAAACAATTTGTCCTAAGGCAGGGTGGAGAATATACACTTCCAAGGGCAAGGTTTTCAAAGGGTAGGGTACAAAAGCATTGTCAGTTTGGGGAATAGCCTACAGCTGTTCAGGTTTTTGGCCAACGGGAGGCAATAAAATGTCCTGAGCTGTCTGGCAGTTTTAACAATCCTATTCAGGTTTGGGGGAAGTGCTGTTTAGCCTGTTCCAACAGGTAAACTACATATGTGGCTCACCCTTGTTGAGCCACCCAAGCTTCACTAACCTTTTGGTGAAACTCTTGTATTTATTACATGCTGGAATTGGTTCCCGGCACATAGTCACCTTACCCAAAGCCATACCCTTCTATGTCCTTCTATGTTCACATTGTTCACTGGCAAAGTAGAGATACAAAGACCCATTTGATTCAACACAGGACAACTCTGATGGGCCATTGAAGCTCTGTAATAAACACATAAGTTATGACTTCATGAAAGATCTAAGAGATTTCGGTGCAAGTTTATTTAAAGTTTCTGCTATTGTGTGAAATTAGGAAGCTATTAAATTTTAATTACTATGTATAACTTGATAACACCTTAAACATGTAACTTTTCTCTTTTTAAAGAATATTTATATAGAATAAAGTCTCATGATTGTTAGGTTTGAAAGGAAGCAGGAAACAGACCACCAGGGAATTTTAAAGTAAAGTTTATTCCCTGGTAATGGGTGGAACCCATCATGGAGGTAGAGAAATCAGAATTGGAGGAGGGGGAGGGGGGCAAGGGACCCAGCCGGGCTGACTCCTGGTGTGGAGGACAAGCAACATGTGTCTTGCCTGGGGGTACCTTTTAAGGGCCGGAACGGAAGGGGGTTGGGCCCAGGGCGAACAGGAAGGGGTGGGCTCTAAGGACACTCTGACCTGTGCTGATTGGTGGTTCAGTGTCTTTGAGATGTCTCTGTGGCAGGTGCCAATCATGTGTTAGCTCCGCCCACCAGTTGGGAGGGGGGGGATAACCTTTCATTCCAGACTCTGATTATATTTAGAAAAAATTGAAAGTCTGGGCAGGGATTCAGGGGCTTTACATTGCTTGGGAATTCTGGGAAGGGGCATGGCTCTGGGCTTCCCCCACTGCCTCGACCTAACAATGGTAAGTATTACCAACTCAAGCCACATGTATAATTTTGTACCTTCTATGGCCTAATTACTTTTCAAAGGGTCATGCAGGTTTGCTGTGAGATACATCAAATATGTTTCCATATAGTCCATGCTTGATAAACACCTCAGCTCAGGTAGAATTTTAAAAGTTTGAATTCTAAACTTTTAAAATTCTACCTAATTTTTCTTGGTATAAAGATAATTTGCTCAGCTAATTTAGAAACTTTCTTTAAAAAAATTGGACAAAGTCTAAAAAAATTGTCTACATATGAATGAAAGATAAGAAATGTCATCAATTTGCTCTAATGAAAGTTGCTATAACTTAATAAAATAAGTTTCTACTCAAATTATAACCTTACAACTCCTTTATAAAGTCCTTTGGACCCTTTTTAAAATATATATATGTATTATTTATAATTTACAGAGAGGAAGGGAGAGAGATAGAGAGCTAGAAATGTCAATGAGAGAGAAACATCGACCAGCTGCCCACAACCAATGTGCATGCCCTTGGCTGGAATCGAACCCTGGACCTTTCAGTCTGCAGACCAACGCTCTACCACTGAGCCAAACCGGTTTCGGCCCTTTGGACCTTTTTAAAGTTTATTTGGGAAGAGTTATTTTAATGGTTCCTATAACATTTGTGTGATTTTGAGGAAGAGAAAAGCTTCCCCTCATATTCAGGAGTTGGCCTGGCACTCCCAGCAAGATCTTAGTGTTCTCCTGTTGGAATAAACAATTTCACAGAATTGGGCCATCAGACAAGCCACAGGGTGATGAATCAAGACACAGAGGAGACCACTTCATAACCACATGGGAACACAAAGTCAGGAACATGGTTTAAGCTGCAAAAATGAACAAACCTCTCTCTGCCCTGGGTAATCAGAATGGCTGCTGCTTTTTTACCAGTCATGGTTTTAGCATCGCTTTAGTCTTCTCTTGGTCTAGGTAAGATTTACTAAGATACCCAACTATGGAATTGTCTCACTTCCTGGCCACATGAACTCTAGAGCAAAACCCTTCTCCTTATTCCCTCCTCCAAACCGCCTGATACAAGCCCAGATTCTACAATCACTTCTCCCCGATTCAGTTTTAGTGAGATGCTCCTCCCCTCGGTGTGCTTTCTCTCCCACATGATGAGCAACACCGGCTACTTGTTCAGCTACAGCATTGCCCTGGGGGAAGGCACGGCAACTTCTTCATCCGATTAGTAATGCCGGTTTAACTTGGCTAGAACACTGAAGGCGAGGCTGACATATCCTAATCTAGTCTTCCAGGCTAACTTCTCTAACTTGTACAATATTTTGTCTCATGAGTGCCTCAATTTTCAGTGCACTTTTTTTTTTTCAAAGAAGAAACAGGCCAACAAAAATATTTATTAAATGCTTGGCCATATATATGTACATGTATGCCTATGGAGAGGTGACGATCTGGTTAGTGTTTGGCCCATGCACCTCTTGCCATTTGCTTATATGGCATTTTGAAACTTTGAGGCCTTCTCCAAACTGAATCATTGCTGATCCAACTACCTGTGGGTAAGTAGAAAGACAAAAAAAAAAAAGACGAGTGAGAAGGAATCCCTCATGAGGGCAAGGCTAGGGCATGTGGTTCAATGTGGGGAGCCAATATTTTGTAACCGGCAATGCGTGAGTGAGGTCAGTGGAGAGACTGAGTCAGGCTTTGTATATGTAATTCTCTGAATTCCTGAGGAAAACTTCATGGGGGAGATGGTTTTGAATGAAATGAGAAGCAATCAGTCTGGTCATGTTTTATTTCTCAACATCATTTCCTGTTCTGAGACTGAAAGGTACACTATGTCTGTCAATGTTTCTGCCAAGTTCTCAGAAAATGAAGCTTTCCTCGAGTTGGACATAAATTGTGTCTCACGTAGTTACACAAGTTGGTGAATAGTAACTGATGCAGCGTGAATGCCTTCACTCCTCTGAACCTGCTATGATGAATCGTAAATTACAATATCCAGATCAGCTGCATAACAGGGATCTCTGGTCTGGGGAGAATTCTCCATCTTTTATCTTTAGGAAGATGTCCACGATGAAGCCTTCATTACTTTATGTAAAAAGTAAATCCCTCATTTAAAGTTACTTCATGCACCGAAGTTTACAGTATTGGAATCCGTGTATCAATTGAGAGCTTTCAGTTGGAGAAAATCTGAGTCAATGTAAATTTATTGGCTCATGTAACAGAAAACTGAAGGAAGATCTAGATCAGACATGTTTGGGTCAAAATCTTGGCTCTATATCTTCATTCTGGTTTTTTTTTCCCCCTCAGGTGGGATGTGACCACCTGGTCACAAGATGTCTGCAGCAACTGGGACCACATGCTTCCTCGTCCATTTCCAGGAATGAAAGTGACACTTTTCACAACATCAAATGATATTTTCCAGTTCTTTATGCTGATTGAACCCAGGGGTGTGATGCAAACCGATCGATCCTCACCTGGAGCTGGAGGACAGTAAGTCTACTTCACCATGGTGGTCCCTGCATGGTTACTACCTAGCCACTACAAGTATTTCCTTCAAGGGAAGTCACAGATGTTTCAGATGTGGAGAACAGAGGGAATAGTGGGAATAGATACTGTCTACTAGGACTTCCCATTTTTAAACTGTATCTGAATAGGAAGTGATATCCCATCTTACCTGTAAGTGGCAGTATTGGGCTAAAAACACGGGCTCTGGAGTGAGCAGCCACTGGATGAGGTCCACCAATTGTAACAGCATGGTTACAGGCAAGTTTCTTATCCTCTCCATGCCTCATCATCTTCATTTGTAAAATGAAATTAGTAGAATCTTCCTTGTATAGCTTCTATGAGGATTCAGTGGGATAACACACATATAGCATGTAGCACAGTGCTTGTCAATTTCTAAGTACCTGTACTTGGAACTTCATTTGCATGTGAAGTAGCCATTTAATGGACTCTCTAAGGGCATTACTTTTATATGCTTGAGCATTGGTCTGCTGCTCAGAGTGTTTTGGAAGGTTTTTTTGTTTTTCCAATTCTTGGGTCATTTCTGTCAGTTAACTAATTTATTTTAGGCAGATTCAGTTCTTTGGGCCAGATTTAGAAAATGGTCTGATACTAAAGGAGTGATGTGCTGTGGTACATTGTAATATAAATGTTCAAAAAGAATCCCTCCACTCCCAGGGTTCCCAATGGGGGAGGTTCCTTAGCAGTGTAAATATCAACCTTAAATGGGTTGAAAACAGAGTTCCAGTACTATCTTATTTCACCTCTATTTTCTTATTAGGAAAACCATCAAATAAGGCCTGCTAAACCTACACAGAGCAGTCTTTATATTCCTGCTTAGTTCATTTAGTTCAGTAATTGGAAAGCTGAATATACTAGTTTGGCAATAATAAAGTGATTTTTTTTTTTTTTGGCCTGTGACTCTTTTATTTCATTTTAATTGAAGTAGGGGTGAGGTGAGAACAGTGGTGAACAGGGAGAAAGGAGATGAAATAACCCTAGTTATTTGTTTTAAACTCACCCAAATGATGGCTAAAATCAGAGCTTGGTGAATTAGGGGTGATTCCAGCAAGTAACTTTGCTTTTCAAAATAATGTATCATCTGCAGGTAGAGAACTGATGAACCTGGTGAATTTGAAATGGTTTGCATTTGCATGGGAGCAATAAGATAGAGGGAAAGAGGAAGACCTTTGGAGACAGAAAGACATGTCCTCAAATCCTGACACCACTGTTTATCAGATATGTAACCCTGGGAAATGTCTTAACATTTCTGAGCCTTAGTTCCCAAATCTGTGAAAGAGGCAGTGTTACATTCTTTGTAGAGTTTATGGAATGATTAAAAAGGATAAATATAATTGTCAAGTATATGATAGATATAAAAAGCACAAAAATTATTCTTATTTATAAAGATTCATTGAACATGTACAGTTGTAAGGAAGGATATGTGTATATAGAAGCAAAGCATGCAGTGTTCAGAATTCCATGACTTCTTGTTAAATATCCTACATCTGATCAAAAAGCATTCTCCTGTCCCAGGATCTTAAGGCTTTAGGTCTAAAACTGAGAAATTCATATACGTCCTAGTGTCATTGAGGAGAGACAATAAACTGGAGCTGCCACCATCAGCCCACCAAATCATGGTTCTCAAGCTTGGATATTGAAATCCCTTGAGAATGTCAGAGAATCTCAACTGCAGCCCAGAACAATGAAATCACAAGTGTGGGACCCAGCCATCAGTATTGGTTAAAGCTTTTCAGAAAATTCAAAGTGCAGCCAAGGTGCTTCTCAAACTATGATTTGCATATGAATCACCTGTTGCTCTTATTAACTTGTGGGTTTTGATCCTGTAGGTCTGGGAAGGGGCCTGATCTCCTACGTGCCCTGCATTCTCTTAGGCAATACCAAGGCTACCTACACTTTACTTTGTGTAGTCAGGCTCTGAGATATTTCCTCCTTTCTTCCCACCACCGCCCAGTTCTGGGACAAAGCCTTTTTGTAAAAGATATTTTCTCTTTCTCAGGAATTGCTTCACTTCACCTACTCTTCACTTCAGTTTAATTGAAATAATGGTAGTGTATACATTTAAGGTGTAGAGCATAATGACTGGACAATCATATATTACAAAATGATTAGCACAGTAATGGTAGTTAACATCCATCACCTTATATAATTATACATTTTTTTTCTCTCTTAGCAACTTTCAAATATACCATACAACACTGTTAACTATAGTCATTATGTTGTACATTATATCCTCAGAACACATTTCTCCTATAACTGGAAGTTAATAATTTTTTACCACCTTCATCTAATTCCCTTACTCCCTACCCCACACCTCACAAATCTGTTCTCTCCTCTCTCTGTCTCTTGAGTTTGGGATTTGTTTGTTTTTTAAGATTATATATATAAGTGATATCACACAATATTTGTCTTTCTTTGTCTGACTTGTTTCACTTAGCATAATGCCCTCAAAGTCCCTCCATGTTGTCTCAAATGTCAGAAGAATAATATTCCACTGTGTGAGTGTGTGTGTGTATTACATTTTCTTTGCCCAGTCATCTGTTGGTGGACACTTAGGTTGTTTCATGTTTTGATTATTATAAATAATGTTGCTATGAACATGGGGCTGCATGTATTTTCAAGTTAGTGGTTTAATTTCCTTTGAGTAAATATCCAGAATGGAATTGCTAAATAAAATGGTAGTTCCATTTTTAATTTTTTAAAGTGGCTGCACCAATTTACATACCCATCAATAGTACACAAGGATTCCTTTTCCCCACATTTTCACCAGCACTTGTTACCTCTTGTCTTTTTGATGATAGGCATTCTCCAGGCATGAGCTGATATCTCACTGTGGTTTTGTCTTGTGTTTCTCCCAGGAATTTTTTTTCTCCTGAGGTCATCTCCATCTATGACAGTAGAATGTTAATTTTTTTTCTCCAAGAGTTTTTTTTTTTTAACTTCCTCTATTTTTCTTAAAAGTAATTTTGATTTGCGAGAAACATAGACCTCTGTTTTTAACACAAGATGATCCACAACTTTATCAACAAGAAGGTTGTTAAATTATTTGATAAATGTGAAAGCCTTCAGAAATGTATTTGACTAATCTGAAAAGTTGTTAAAAAAGATAATTTTTGCACAACTGAAAACCAAGAAGAATGCTTATTCAGGCAACATTTGTTTAAATTAAAAACTATCAAGAATTGTTGAAACTCTGACATTGGATTTGAATCCCTAAACTACTTTAAACCAAACTGTCTTGTTCTGGGTTATTTAACTAAATTCCACTGGTCAGAATACTACCTATAGCTGACTTAGGGCATAGGAAGCAAAGACTAAACAAATCTGGTACTTACCCAGGATATGCTGTAGGTAAATTTACTTTATAGTTGTTCTAGGACATCATTTGAAGGACAGCCAGGATATTCAATATCAATTTCTTATTTTCTTAGCTTTTTACTTCTTTCATCTGAGATAGAGGACCAAGCTAATGACATTTGAATGAGATATATCTATGTTTAAAATCTCAGCCTTTCCAATTTGCTATCTTTGGGCCTGGGACTATGTACTTTGTTCATTTGCATAAATACTTGTTATTATGATCTCATATAACAAAATCAGAAAATAGCTGATTTTAAGAGTGGCTCAGCAGCTTGACTATGTTGTCATGTTACCAAGGCTCTTCTTATCCCATCACATTGACAATGTCTTTCTCAAGATACTTTCCAAGTATCACACCTGCACAAGACAATGTCCTTAGTAGAAAGAAAGCATATCTATCATATGTTTCTATTTTACTAGGAAAGAAAGTCTGTTCCAATATCTTCCCTAGAAGACTGCCCTGTTATCCAATTGGCTACAAATGGTTCACAGATCACCCCAAAAGGAGAATGAGATTATCATGATGGATTTAGATTCATGGAGGGTAGAATTCACATTGTCACATTGTGGATAGCACATAGCCAGATCAGGATCTATTAATAAGGAAAAGGGAGTAGGCTGTTGGATTGACAATTGTTTATCTCTATCACAACACTGAAAAAGTGTTTTTCTTTGTTGTTCAAATACCACTGAATTAGGCAATTGCACATTGGCCCACAGGGACCATCAACAGGCTTGTTAGCTCCAAGCTGATGAATTGTTTTACGTGAGAAAGATCTTAGTTAGCATCTTAGAAATTTTATTTCTAGGAACAAGAGTGATTCTTATTTTGTTACCATCAAAAACTTGAAAAGGGTCCAGCTACCCATTGGGAACAGATGACCTTTGTTGCTCTCTGCAAAATCTAAGACTAAGCAAATGAAACTCTTTACTTACAAACAAATTCTCTAAGATAACATTACAGTAAGCCTCTCTCAGAAGAAAGAGGACAAATTTTGCTACCCTTGTGATTAATATATCATAAATACCTGTTGCTTCCAGTGATATTATATTACAAATTCTTCACTGGAAGTCTCTGTGCCATATTGATCTTCATGCTCTAAGATGTTAACACATTTCTTGATTCATAAGTAGAGGTTCAATAAATGTATTGAAAATATCAAAACACATGATTTTATGCAAAGTTACTTGACAAAGTTTTAAGACAAAGTTCTTGTGTTGGCATTAATAAATACATTTAATTCTTTTTATTACCATATTCAGGCAGCTTGGCAACGGCGTTTCAGCTACTGCAAATGCACCAGGTGATATTGACACTGCCACCTGGTGAACTGACATTACTTGGCAGAGCTGAGTAGGTGTGGGATTAAGATGTTTTCATAGTACAAATCCCTCCATCCTTCCCAAGCTTGTTGGGGCATATTAGACCCAGAGTCCATAGCTGAGAGGTATCAGTAGTGTAGGAGCCAATTCATCACATTTGAAGCCCCACTGACGCCTCTGTGTGATTCACAACAAGGATTCACTCTAACCTGTTTGGCTGCTTTTCATGAGGTGGCTGATTAACTTTGGCAGTCAACTCATTTCTCTGTTTGATAAAGATGGAGCCAATGTGCAATACTAGAAATTTCTTGAAAATGAAATACTTAGATATTGAAGGAAAGTATTAAGGATAGCTCTCAATCAGGAAGTTTTGAATGTGATTTTTCTGAAAGGTGTCCTATCAGTCACCCAATGCAACACTTTACATTCTATAAGGCAATTCAGAAATTGTGCCAGGAACCTTTCTTCTCTCCTGAAACATGAAACAGAGGGGTATGTGCATCCATTAGCACCTCTATGTGAACATACTGACCCAGCACTCTCTTGGTAAGAGGCAGTTCAGTGATGACTGGCCATCTGGCAGGCCCTGGCTAGGCAGGTTGATTTGTGCATTTCCAGTCCCTTCCAGCCTGGGTAGGTCTTGCAGTCTTTTGTGAACAGAAGACTAGAGCATGAACTTCCTCACCTAGGACTCCTTATGGCTAGAAGTTGCCTGGGGCTGAAACTGACATGTTGGGAGGAGCACTGAGTCAGAATATGGCAGGAAAAGTCTCAGATTCTGGAGCTGCATTTTCCGGCTCCAAATGGTTGCTCTGCCCTCTCTGTGTGACCTCAGGTGAATTGCTGCCCTTCTCCTGGTCTCATTGCTCACTTTACTCAGCTCCAAATAGGGTTGTAATACAGGTTAAATGACAACACTATCTACCTCAGAGAAAGCATTTTGTAAGTAAGTAAGTAAGATTATCATCATTTGTGTTGATCCCAATTCAGACACTTTAGCAATTCTATATGGGGCCTGTATAGCAGTAACATTAATTTAGAATGTTGCTTCGCTATACAAGACATATACCAAAATAATCTCTATAGTGACTTAATTATAAACATAATTTTGTATTAGTATTTTTGTTCAAAATTTTCTTAAGTACCTTTAAAAATAATTTCTTTTATTTTTAAGTCAAAATTTAAGTTTTTCAATTTGTTCACATACAGAAATGCTACATGTATGTCAAATAAAAAGTAGACTGTTTTTCAAATTTAAAAAAAAAATCTATTGAGAGGCAAGCTCTTCACAATGCCAAAACAGATACAGTCATGAGGCTCCTTGTTTCAGAAGAGTTAAATTCCTAGGTTGATTTCATTGTTCTCAGTTTAATAATCTGACTACTTTATCACATAATCTCTCCACCTAACATCCATGACTTTAGGATACCTGGAACTCATCATGGACTTTCAAATTAAGGAGGATTGCGTGCTAGGATTACTAATGGTTTACCTGAAGACAGACGTTGCAGTATTGAGACATAATTCCTATTTGGAGATTAACATCATACGGAGTTAAGGTCTGTTTTTTTTACTACTCACCTGAGGACATGCTTAGAAACAGGAAGGGAGAGAGGGAGAAAAACATCAATTGGTTGCCTTCCATATACACTCCAACTGGAGACCTAACCCACGAATGTGCCCTGACCATATCTGGGAATTGAACCAAACGAGCAACCTTTTGGTGGACAAGATAATGCTCTAACCAACTGAGCCACTCTGGCTAGGCAGTTAGGATCTTTTTTAATAATAATAATAAAAAAAATACCTAGTTGGCATTATTCAAGTAACACAAGAAACCATGCAATGTAGGTGAAATGTTGATAAAACGTGGCATTGTGGGATGGGGCAGCTGGGGAGAGGGATGGGGGAAAAAGGAGACATGTGTAATACTTTAAACAATGAAGAATTTAAATTAAAAAAACCAAGATCATTAGAGAAACAAAACAAAAATAAACTAAAACAAAAGCAAAAAACACATGGCAGCGTGTCCTGGTCTGAAAGATAACATTTTGATAGTTTCTCTGGTTATTTAAAACTTGCATCTATGTATTGTGTACAATTTCTTGTTGGCGACTAAGAATAAATTATTTCAACAAGGCAGTCGGTTTGGCTCAGGCAGGCAGTGCTGCAGAGTTATGAAAAGCACTGGCTCTGGAATTGGACTTTCTGCAATCAGATCAATGCACCAGCACACTTACCTGGTGTGACCTCAGGCTGGTTCCTTGACCTCTCTAAGGATCTATTTTCTTGTCCAAAAAGTTGGCATAAAATAGTACCTCTATTAGGTTATTATAAACATCGTATTTGAGAATATATATATAAAATGGTTAGCTCAAGCTCTATATAGTTAGGGTTCACTAACCCAGCTAAGACCACATTTTACTATCATTTGAAGATACTTCCTACCATGATCCCGTATTGATAAGAAACAGAATGAGGAAAAGAAGGCTCTTCCTGGTTAGCATCAAGTCCCACTTTATTAAGGGGAATTCTAATTTGCATTTCATTAAATGATTTTAATACTCGTGAGACCAGGAGGTCATGGAATTGGATATCCACCCTGTTTTTTTAAGGACCTCTGAGTCAGGTTCAGACTAGCTGCCACCTTCTTCGAGTATTTTCATCTACTGAGGCAATCTTCCTCCCTGCTTTCTCCGGTAAGCCAAGGAGCTATTGAGAAAACTGTCAACATAGAAGAGCAGGTTTCTGCAAGGAGGAAGTGACATGTCTGAGGCCAAGTTTCTGTAGAATGACTGAGCCTGTCTTAATAACAGCCAATTTTAATAAACATCTATGATGTGCTGCCACTGAGTTAAACACATTTTATATGTTTTATGTCACGTACTACTTATAACAGCCTTTTGGAATGGGACTTTCATTATCTTATTTTTATATGATGCAATGAAAGTAAAGAGAGGCATCTTATTCATCCAAATCCCCCTAATTCTTAAGACTAGGGTGTGCTATGAACACTATACAATCCTGAATACAAAGACATTGTGTCTGAAAATTGTTGCTTTTTAAGGCCTGTAGGGTAGATATAATTTTGAAAGGAGAAAGATGAACTTCTTTTGAAATTTTCCTTTATCTTTATTTCCCCAGGATTTTTTTTTAAAAGTTAAGTAACAGCTTTATTTTTTAATGTAGAAGCAATTAGAAACATCAAAGGAAAAAAAGAATAAAAAGAAGACACATATCTTTTGGTCACTTACAGACTTAACTCACTTCAACTGCTTTCTAGACTTAACTCTCTGAGGTTGGAATTAATTACCCCATCCTCTGGACTCCCAGAACACTTTAAAAAATTAAATTCACAGCATGATCAGGTTGATCTTAAAAATATATAACAACTAGTACAGATGCTGGCCAAATGGAGGAGTAAGGCCTGGAGGGCATCACTAACCCTTTAATTGCTGGAGTCAGGGTATCTCAATGGCAGTGAGTACTTGCCAAGCATTAGGGAAGTATATACCATCTTATTCCAAAAGCCAATGAGGATATATGGGTTCAAGGCCTATTTCTTTGTTAAAAAGTTTAGATATAATTGACATGTAACATGATATTGGTTTCAGGTGTACCCCATAATGATTTGATATTTGTAAAGGCAGTGAAGTGACCATCACAATAAATCTAGTTAACATCCATCAACATACAGAGTTACAGAATTTTTTTTGTCCTGAAAACTTATAAGATCTACTCTCTTCACATCTTTCAAATATACAATACAGTACTAATTATAGTCCCCATATTGTACATTACAACCCCATGAATTATTTATTTTTTATAGCTGAGATAGCTGAGAATGTACTTTTTAATCCCTCTCTCCCATTTCACCCACCCCATGCCTCTGGTAACCACCAATCTGTTCTCTATATTCATAAGCTCTTTTTTTTTTCCAATTGAGTGTGTGTGTCTTTTTTATTTTATTTTGACATAAGTTAGATCATATGGTATTCATCTTTCTCTATGTGACTTATTTCAGTTAGCATAATGCCCTAAATGTCCATCCCTGTTATTGCAAATGGCAAGACTTTCTTCTTTTTTGTGGCTGAGCTATGTTTCAGTGTATATATATATATATACACCACCTTTTCGTTATCCATTTATTCAGAGATGGACACTTAGGTTGCTTTTGAATCTTGATTATTGTAAATAGTGCTGCAAAGAACTTGGGGGTACATCTGTCATTTCAAGTTAGTGTTTTTATTTTCTTCAGATAAATACCCAGAACTGGAATTGCTGGGTCAGATGATAGTTCTATTTTTAATTTTTTAAAAACCTCTTTACTGTTTTTCATAATGACTGCACCAATTAATATGCCCACCAATAGTGCAAACGGGTTCCCTTTTCTCCACATCCTTACCAACACTTGTTACCTCTTGTCTTTTTGATAATAGGAATTCTAACAGGTACAAGGTGGTATTTCATTATTTTGTGGTCTCCAGCAAAGGCTGGGGAAAAATGTGACTAAACAATTGCTAAATTTTATCAGTATTTTAAAAGTTGAAACAAATTTCTGAACCTGAACAGTTAAATCAGATCAACCAAACATGGGGTAGGGAAAAGGTGGGAAGAATATATATATATATATATATATATATATATATATATATATATCAGCTAAAAACTTCATCAAAGTCCTATTCTTAAACTTTAGTCACGGCTCTGTAATCAGAACAACTTACTGTTGAAAACATACCTTGTAAATGTTCCCTGCAGGAAAAATTACAGCTTTGTGGTCATATCCAGAAAATAAGAGGCAAAAAAGCTTCCATATTGTCCATGATCTATAATTGTCTCTTGAGAGGAAGCCATGTATAAAGCCTTTGAAAGAGGTAGAAGAAAAAAACCAGGAAGTAGAAAATGACACCGACAGCTTCTTCCTCAGCCAGCCCAGTGTTTTGATCTAAAGTGTGATCAAATGTATTGGGTGCATTTAATTAATTAATTTAACAAATGTCTGTTAGGCACCTACTACATAGGTGTTTGGATATGGGAAAATGAAAGTTCATATCCTTATGGAACTTATATTCTAGTCATCAGCACAAGCAAAACATAGAAGCACATGAATATTTTTAGATAAATATATATGTCAGGTGGTTATCAGGACTCTGAAAAAACATAGCATATGGGTGGATAGCGATCAATAAGGGAATGATACTTTATTTTTATTTTTTAATATATATTTTATTGATTTTTTACAGAGAGGAAGGGAGAGGGATAGAGAGTTAGAAACATTGATAAGAGAGAAACATCGATCAGCTGCCTCTTGCACACACCCTACTGGGGATGTGCCCATAACCAAGGTACATGCCCTTGACCGGAATCCAACCTGGAATCCTTGAGTCCACAGGCCAATGCTCTATCCACTGAGCCAAACCGGTTAGGGCGGGAATGACACTTTAAATAGAAGTCAGGGAGGCCCGTTGGATAACACCATATTTAAACGGAGACTTGAAAGAAGTGAGAAAGTGAGCCAAGCTTATATTGGGTGAAGAACATTCCAAACAAAGAACAACATGTTCAAAGGCCCTTCAGTCATTCTGATTATTAATGAGCTTGTTCTCATTACCACTTAAGTATCTGGTGACAGTACTGTGGGACTGGCCAGGGATAGATAGAAAGCAAACCAAGGTAAATAGCAGGTACATATCTGGGTGGAATCAAAAGAGAAAAAAGAAAAGGAAGAGTTTTTAACTTTCTGAGTGTAAATTCAAGCATAGTCATTGGCAAACATCATGCTACTTTTTCCACTCACTGAACTGCCAAGAGCTCTCTGTGTTGCCCCAGATTTCAGAGTTGAACATGTTTTCTGGGCTCTGTTTCAAAGCTTCTTCTTTGTTACTAGCTGCAGCCTCTTAATAGATCCTTATTCCCCACATTATTTTTCTTTCAGTTGTTTGAACTGTGGTGCAAAGAGTCTCTCTCTCTACATGAACTAGCTCTGCTGCTCCAAGGCTTTCTTCACAACTAAGCATTTACGGGTAATGAGGATTTGATGAATGTACAGGTCTTGACTCAATGATTACTATTTAGAAAATTTAGGTTACCAGCAATGCTCCCTTTCCTTCCCCCAAAGAGGTCAATGTGTGTTGCTAAAGAAGGTGGGAAACCTGTTCTTACTTGTGAAAAAAATCCACAAGGTACAACTCCACAGTGCCAAGGAATGTTGGTGTTGACTGAGGTCAAGCCAATACTTTCTACAAATGAGAATCTTAATAAATATCCATTGAGTTGAACTGGAAACAACTCAGGTAGGAAATTTAAGATATTTACTGCTCTATGTGTTGAAATCATCCTTGGCAAATAACAATGAACATTTTCTTTAGGGAAGATTTTTGTAAATTATATTTTCTTTAATCATATAATGTCTTCATTCCTCTCCTATAGCTCAGTGTAGATATAACCTTAATCATTGTTTAAGGAAAACTCTACTGCAGTAACTCACTGTTTTAGAATTTAATGGAACCCGAAAAAGCTCTATGTTTATCTTACATTCTGGAATTTGAGGCCCAGAGAAGTTATATAGGATTAGAAACAAGGTTCCTGATTCTCAGTTTGGAATCTTTTTCATTACAACATTCTGCTCTTCATGGTTTTCTGTTATTGCTTCACACCCCGGAAGCATCTTCCCTTTTCTCAGGCAGCAAATACAGGGGGAAAAAATACACTGCCAAAAACCCTAGAGGCAAAAGGTAGATTCTTACTAGACACAATAGTCATAATTTAGCCCAAGGCCGAGGCTGGATGGAAAAACATATAGTGGTTTTCCAAACAAATAGTGATTTCAGACAAACAGATGATGACTGTTTTCCTTTCTCACTATAGTTACTCGTCAAGTTGTTTTTTATTTTTTTTTTCTGTTCTTCATAGTGAGTTTTATTTTTTTTAAATAAATCTTTATTGCTCAGATTATTACAATTGTTTCTCCTTTTTCTCCCCCATAGCTCCCTTCCACCTGATTCCCACCCCACCCTCTGCCCTTACCCCCTCCTCCCACTATTGTCCTCATCCATAGGTTATACAATTTTAATCCAGTCTCTTTCTGCACCCCACACCCCTTTCGTCAAGTTGTTTTTTAATTGAATTTGTCATCAGATAGAATTCTAGCAGCTTTTTCAGCTTAAGAAAAACCTAATCAGAGTTCTCCAACAGCAGGGCTACAAACATGTGGAATCATAAATATAATCAGCTAATAATTTAAGCATAGTAACTAATTTCTTTCTTGCTAGTTCCAGACAACTTAAGGTAGATTTATTATTCTCTTATTTGCCTCAGCTAATGGGATAACAAAGATTCTATTTGAGTCAGCCAATTGTTTATCTATAGACAAAAGGACACTTCTTAGGTAAATAGAAACCTCTCTTCTCAAAAAATAAAGGAAAAGTTTTGACTCAGCACTTTGAGTGGAGTCTTATAAAAGATAACTTTTAATATATGTGACTCATAAAATAAAAACACAAATATACATTAAGCACAAGAATGAGAAATCCCCTAGTCTTGGTGTCTTAGTCACAAATATATATTCACTATTTTATTTATTTATTTTTAAAATATATTTTATTAATTTTTTACAGAGAGGAAGGGAGAAGGATAGAGAGTTAGAAACGTCGATGTGAGAAAAACATTGATCAGCTGCCTCTTGCACACCCCCTACAGGGGACGTGCCGCAACCAAGGTACATGCCCTTGACCTGAACAGAACCTGGGACCTTTCAATGCGCAGGCCAACGTTCTATCCACTGAGCCAAACCGGTTTCGGCATATTCACTATTTTATATGCAATGTTCAATGGATGATTATTGAAATCTCCACCGCTTCTCTTTTAAAATAAAAAGAAGTTTTGATGTCTCAAATGGAAAGAGGCTTATGGCAATGGGGAGAAGTTGGACAGTGTGGCAATAGTTACAGAGTGAGTAATGTTTTGATTTCATTTTTTTCTTGATCAAGTATAAGAGGTTAATGCCTTTGCAAACACAGTTATTGCTGCACCCGAAATACACAGTGGAAAATAAGGCTCACTATAATAAAAGCAAACAAAGTATTTGGATAATAATTATACTAACCAAAATCAAAGATAGCTCTATTGAACTCTGCCTGCACACCATTTGTATAGAGCTCATTTATCAGTACACTCATTTTTTTCCTTTCATTTCATGGTGAATATTGAATCTGCAAGAATTGTTCTATATCCCTGAGGACAGCTGGAGGACAGTGAGTGCCACCTAAACAGCTGAGATGGAGCAGAGTGTGACAACCCTAAGTAGCTACCATAAGGAATCAGTACTTTATTCTAGTTACAGTGGGAAGTCATTGGAAGTTTTTAAGCAGAACAGTGGCATAATTTGATTTATTTTTAAAATGATCACCCTGGCTGTTGTAGTCAGGTGAGACATGATGATGTTTGGACCAAGGTAGTATCAGTGAAGATAGAGAAATGCTGACAGGTTTGAGATGCAATTTGAATATAAAAGCAAGAGGACTTATTGATGGATTAAATAGCATGGCAGAGAGAGATCAAGGATACATTCTTGACTTTAAATAGGTAGATAATAGTACCATTTACCAAACTGAGGAGCAGCTGGCTTGTGGAGTAACAAGAGCCCTCTTTTGGCCATTACATCTGGAGAAATCTTTAAGATTTCTAAGATGAACATTGTTGCAATGATATATTTTATTTATAGATTATATTATACAGTTTTAACATTTTCATTTCCGTGACTGATGGATGGATTACATGGGCAGATGGGGAGAAGGAGACGTGAGTAAAGAGATGAGGGGCACAGAGTATGGAGGGGAGGGTGTTCTACATGTGGTGGTTGTGGCTGACTGCCATGCCAGGTGATCCATCTTCGCTCTGCCTGTGCCTCGCCCTAGCAGTTCACTCCCTTCTCCTCACTCCCAGGCCTTCTCTAGACCATGCTTCTCGGTGTTGAGATAAAGAAGTTCCAAGGAAAAGGAAAACAGCAATTGGCTTCTACACTCTTTGTTTTGCAGTCATCATTTGTCTTTAAAATGCTACACTTTTCTTGATTTATTTGTCATTCCAGTTGTCACATGAAAGCTTCCTAATCTCTGAACTTCTGGGTTCACTGAGTTCTAGGAACCAGGAAAAGCATATACTTATTCCTATTGAACAATAATTCAACATTTACCTCTTTGATATTTCAATAAATATAAGCAATTTGAATGATTCATTTAGAGCAATGTTTTTTTTAAATCATAAAGTAACACTAAGGATAGATCTTATCAATGATTCATTGTCTTTCACACAGTTTCCAACTGAATTTTAAGTTTCAGAGGAATGTTGGTTTAAAGTTACTAGTTAATATTTATGTCAAACATTATTAGATTTTTAAAACTTTTATTTTGAAATAGGTTAATAAGAAATTGCAAAGATAGTACAGAGAGGTCCACTGTACCCTTTACCTGGTAGCAGCTATTATTTTTTTAAATCCTACTGTATTTGCTTTTAATTAATTCAGAAGAGCAAATATTCTCCTACATATAATTAGATTTTTGGTTAAAAAGTCTATATTTGTATTTTTGCTGCATATATATTCAGAGCAGACTTACTGAGTCACAAGGTATTTTATGCTGTTTATGGGGATTTAAAATTAATACATTTATCATCTAATATTTAAAAATATAATAGCAAAAAAGAAAAGATATTTAAACTATCTATAATCCAAGCACTGAGACTTAGTATTATAAAACTTTATGTATAAAGTCTTCCTGTGTGAATGAGGGAAGAGTGTTCCAGGAAGAGGGACAAGCCAGTATAGAAGTCCAGTGCAACAGACTTCATGTCACTTTTAAGAACTGGAGGCAGTTCAATATGATAGGATAACAGACAGTGTGGGAGAAGATTATGGAAAATTCAGTAGAGGCATGTTAATGGAGGACCTTATAACTCCCCAATTAAATGTAGTCTTTATCCTAAGAGCAATGGAAAAAATCATCAATGATTTTTCAGGTGAGAAATAAAATGATCAATTTAGTGTTTTAGAAGATCATTTCTGCCTGCAGTGTGGGGAAAGGAGTACAGTAGAAGAAGACTTGAGGCAAGAAATAAGATCTCCTAGTAATTCAAGTAAGATATGATGGGTATGTGGACTGGTGCAATGTCAGTGGAGAAGACATTTGGTTATTAATAGGATCTGAAACATAAAGAGAGAGGGACAAGACAAGGAGAGCTCCCAGTTGCTTGGACAGCTAAATATCTGGTGATTCCATTCACAAATAAGAGGAGGGGAGATCTTGGTCAAGAGGAGATGATGAATTAGTTTTGGATTTACTTGATTGGGATGAACCACAAGCTATCAAACTGGTATGTCCAGGTTACAGTAGATACATAGTTTTTTGATTCAAGAGAGGGGTCTATCTTGAAAAAAAAGGTTTGAGAGTTATTGGCAAATACATGGCTACCCAGGTAAAAGGAATTCTAATGAAAAAAGAAAAAGACTGAAGAGAAAATCAGCTATATTTTAAACCATGGTGGGGGGAATGGGACTACAAAATAATCCAATATAATGTAGCCACAGAGAAAATAGTGGGACCAAAATTGCATAATGCCAAGCAAAGAAAGGTTTTCAGGAACAGGGGAGCAGGGCCAAGTGCTTCTGAGTGAGCATATGGAAATAAAGAAGTACTAAATTTGTTTACTTACCCCTCCTACCTATTTTTATTTTATTTAATTGATTTTTTTTACAGAGAGGAAGGGAGAGGGATAGAGAGTTAGAAACATTGATGAGAGAGAAACATTGATCAGCTGTCTTCTGCACATCCCCTATTGGGGATGTGCCCGCAATCAAGGTACATGCGCTTGACTGGAATCAAACCTGAGACCCTTCAGTCCACAGTCCCGCACTCTATCCACTGAGCAAACCAGTTAGGGCATACTTATTTTAATGAATATAAATATGTATAGATTGCTGGAAGAATAAATTTCTTTAATGCTGAGAGCAGCTACACTTAACACTACATAGGTAGTGAAGGTCTTAAATGATATTTTATTAAATAAAGGAAGTCAACAAAGGTTAGGCACAGACTGTTTTCATGAATAAATGTTTGGAATGGAAGGGTCATGGAAGGATGACAGATATGGGCTTGCTGGACTCAAAGCACAGAGCGAGGGGCTAGAGAGGTGTGGATGTTTCTAATTTCTGAATGCCTCTTGAAGACAATTTAAAGGACTTTTAGGAACCAAAGGATGGATGGGCTTCTGAGTTTATCTCCTGGGAGTGATCTCCAGCAGGATATAAAGAGGAAAGCTGTTGCCAGCACTTTATCTGAATGAAATGAAGGAGGTGGGAGAATAACATTATGGATAAAGCAGAGATGATTTTCAAGATATCTCTTGATAGTTTAGACTAGTTGATTTGTGTGCTTTATCATCAATAATCCAGTGTTTTTCAGTGGTAAATAGAATGGATGGGAGTCTAGACTGTTTCTGTGTATTACAATCCTATCTAATAAAAGAGTAATATGCAAATTAACCATCACTCCACTACACCCACAAGCCATGCCTGCCAGTCAATCAGGAATGAGTATGCAAATTAATCCTCAACCAACCAAGATAACTGTGGGTATGGAGCGAGCAGAAGGAAGGCTGGGGTTTCCCTGGCCATGGAGGAAGCCAAGCTTTCCACACACCCTGGTGGGCCCAGGCAGGCCTCCACTCAAGACTATAAAGTTTCAATTATATAAGATAAATAAATCCCAACAAAAATGGCGGCAGCCACAAAACTGGAGAGAGCAGGAGGCTAGGGTTGCCCCTGGCAATGGGGAAAGCCAACCTTCTGCAACCCTGACCTGCCTTGGCCTTCGCTTAAGGCTACAAAGTTTCAATTGTAGAAGATAAATAAATCCCAGATACCAGGGCCTCCACTTGGGTAGCTCCATGCTCCAAGAGAACCCCCACCCGATCCAGGACACCCTTCAGGGAAAACCAGCTTGCCCCCACCCATGCAACAGGCCTCTATATTATCTAATAAAAGAGTAATATGCAAATTGACCATCACTCCAACACACAAGATTTCTTCCCCCATGTAGTCAAAGATCCTGCCTCCATGTGGACACAAGATGGCCACCACAAGATGGCCAGCAGGGAAGGCAGTTGGGATAGACTAGGCTAGCAGGAGAGGGTAGTTGGGAGGGACCAGGCCTGCAAGGGAGGGCAGTTGGGGGTGATTAAGCTTGTAGGGGAGGGCAGTTAGGGGTGACCAGGTCAGTAGAGGAGGGAAGTTGGAGGTGACTGGGCCTGCAGGGGAGGGCAGTTAGGGGTGACCAGGCCTGCAGAAAAGGGAAGTTAGGTACAAACAGTCTGGCAGGGGAGTAGTTAGAAGGTGATCAGGCTGGCAGGCAGAAGCAGTAAGGGGCAATCAGGAAGGGAGGCAAGCGAGCAGTTGGGAGCCAGCAGTCCTGGACTGTGAGAGGGCAGTTGGACATTCTTTGAGGGGTCCCAGATTAGAGATGGTACAGGCTGGGCTGAGGAACACCCCCCCACCCCCATGCACATATTTTGTGCATCGGGCCACTAGTTTTATTTAAATATTGTTTTTATTTTATTCAAACTAGGGTGTTAATGGCCAAAAATTAGAAGATTCTCTTTCCTCTTTTGATTTCTCCTAGGGAGGGAGGTAGAATATCTCAATACCTTCTTAATTATGAGAAACTGAAAAAGAGAATACAACAGAAGAGTCCAGGCTCTCAAGCTCTTGCCTGGGCTAGGCCTGCTGGGTCCTGCTATCAACAGCATGTTTATTATTGTCTTTTTAAGCATACTTGCTTTTGTTTTGCTCAATCCTGTAAACAAATGTTGTGCGAATCCTCAAGCTCAGCCATCGTATGGAGGGACACAGATGAAAGACATGGCCTACTTTCTTCAGGAGCAGACAGTTCCATGATGTCAGGGCCAAGGGCCATCAAATTTATCTCCATTTCCCCGGCTCCTAGTACATAGGAAGTGTTCAAAGATATTTGCTTAACAAAAATATGAGTGTTTCACTGAGGCCAGGCACACAGGCAATCTATATGTATAAAAGGTTAATATGCAAAGTGTCCCCTCAGGAATTCCACCAGGAGATCAGGAGTTTGATTGCTTGCTATGACATGCGCTGACCATCAGGGGGGGGGTGGCGCAGAATGAAGGAAGGCCCTGGCCAGGAGCAGGAAGGCCCCGAAGGGCCCTGATAGCTGGCCAGACTTAGGAACCCTACCTGTGTACGCATTTCATGCACCAGGCCTCTAGTATGTTTATAAAGATACTGTGATTCATGTTCTAGCAAACAAATATTGCTGACAGTACTTAGGGAAACACTCATATCTGAACACAGCATACAATCTACTTGATGATAAGAAAAAAAAAAGTATAGATTAATAGGCAGTGAAACTCAAAGATAGCATATCATCCAAGACAGATTCTTGTTTTAAACTGCTTTGAAGCAGAGTATGATATATTGCACATGATGTAGGGCCTCAATCAGTACCATTTTAAGCAAAATACATTTTAATTCACAACCTGGGGCTTAGTTTGTTACTTTCATCTGGTGGGCACTGTCATATTTACATTAAATTTCAAAAGCTGCAATGCTGCAGACCTCTCTGTGCAATGTTTAACTTCATGTCTGCAGTGTTGACATGCTATGGGAATTAAAAACACTTTCACAATATAAGCATTTTGTGTTTATTTAATACTGAAATTCAAGAGTGTCAGTGGGGTGACTTCACTGAACAATCAACAGAAACCAAACACTTAAAACCAACAGCACAATATAACTGTGTGATGGCTCTGTGAAAGGTTATATTTATGAGCTGCTGTACTTTAGTTTTCACAATAGGTCAAGACTCAGAAATTATGGACTTCTGTAAAGAGATGAAGAATTAAAGGGATCTTAGAGAATCCAGTTGGGATTTTAGAGAATGCATTTAGGATTAAAATGTCATTGAGGCAATTTTAGACAATCCAATTAAGAATAAAATTTCCATTTACAAGAAATATTCTTAGGCAAGAGGAATATTTTAACAAGTATTTCTATGAATGATTTGTGAATTATAGCCATGTTAAGGTAATCTCCAATAGAAAAACTTCTGTTTCCTCATCTGTTACAGGAGGAAGTTAGATTAGGCCAGTTGTCTATAATAATACAGATTTTAAACTCCTTCATATAATAAATACTTTATGCTATTCCCTACAAAGCAAAAATAAAACACAGAAGCACTATAATCACTTTACACACATAATTGAGTGGATTTCAGTATAACATCATTTCCATTATATGGGGGAGAAATAGAGGAAAAGTTACTTTTAATTAAATAATATGTGTTATATATTAATGTCCAAGCATAGGCACACTAGAAGACAAGGTGAAGCAGAAGGATACATGTACCTACTTATATTTGAGCGAGGTGCATAATTCATAAGCCACTCCATTCAAGCAGCAAACAGAAATGAAAGTCCAGGAGTATGAGTGTGAACACTAGAATAAAAACAATGTTTTTATTAATTATTTTGAAAAGAAAAAGTCTTGGAAGACTGAGTAAGTTGGTTAATTCAAATACCATGGGGAGGTAAGAGAGTACTAGGGGATATCTGTGTGTGTGTGTGTGTGTGTGTGTGTGTGTGTGTGTGTGTGTGTTTATAGTGCAGTCAGAAGACTTCTCTGAAGAGGCATGTTTGCACAGAGAACAGAAGGAAGCAAGAAAGATCATGCAAAGCACAGGCGACTCTGATGGGGTGTGCTTAGGAAGTGAAGCAGCTGAAGAAGGTCAGTTCAAGAAGGACACATACTGGTAGGTCAAAGGGTAGGAGTGACAGAAAATGAGGTCAGAGAAGTGCCACAGGAGACCATATAGGGACTTGAGAGAGTCTCCGAGGACTTACAACTTTTGTCTTAATGAGATGGGAAGCCACTGGAGATAGTGAGTTGAGCAGTAACATGATGAGACTTGTATCTTTTAATTTTTTTTTTTAAGATTTAAGAGGAAGGGAAAAAGAGAGAGAAACATCAGTGTGAAAGTAGAATAGTGATCAGCTGCCTCCTGCACTCCCCCAACCAGAGATTGAGCCCCACCTGGAATCGAACCAGCAACCCTTCAGTGCACAGGACCACACCCAATCAACTGAGCCACACTGGCCAGAGTGATACTTGTATCTTAATAAAAGCCTTTCTTCCTTCCTTCCTTCCTTCCTTCCTTCCTTCCTTCCTTCCTTCCTTCCTTTCTTTCTTTCTTTTTTTCTTTCTTTCTTTCTTTCTTTCTTTCTTTCTTTCTTTCTTTCTTTCTTTCTTTCTTTCTTTTTTTCTTTCTTTCTTTCTTTCTTTATTTAGAATGAATATGGTCCAATTAAACATAGAATTATGAGAGGAAGTAGGTAGACCAAGAGACCAGTTAGGAAGTTATAAAAATTCTTCAGGTGAGAGACAATGGTGGCCTGAGCTTAGCAGAAGAGGAACTGTGAAGTGGCTGAATTTTAGATACATATATGCTAAATAGAGGGTAGATAGAAGTAGCCAATTATTGGATGTAGGAGTAGGAGAAGGGGAATAGTTGTTACTAAAATCAAGATTTTGCTTGAGCAATCTGAAGAATGGGCTAGATATTTACTTTCTGAAATGGGGAGTGGTAAGTGTGACTGAGGAAATAAATTTAAAATTTTACTTTATTATGGTTAATTTAAATAGTTGCATGGGCTGGTGGTTGCTGAATTGGACAGCATAGCTCTAGAGAGAGGGAAGTTGGTGAAACAGACCAGAGAAGGTCAATTGCTGGAGTGAAGACCTTGAATAGGTGAAAGAAAAAGGGATCTCATACAAAGGTGTAGGGTTTGACCTTGAAAGGGGCATGGACAGTTGATTCATTGTAACAGAAGGGATGGCATGTGGGTTCAGATACAGGTATGTTGGTGAATGTGGTGGTGGAGGTTTATGGGACTTCTCTTTTGATTGCTTCTATGTATTCAGTGAAATAAAGTATGTGTCCAGGAAAATTGCACATGGCAAGGCTAACAATGCACTCTTTCACTTGTGCCTGGAGGAAGACAATAGCAAATTCCCAGTCCTGTTCTTGCATTAAGGCTGAAGTTTCCTAATGCCCCACTGACCTACTAACATTCCTGAGGTTCTGAGCAGTGTCATAGGATCACCTAAATAATAGTTACCCGGGAGATTAAGTCCCAAAGGCGGAAACACATTTCTGCTTCACTGAGTTGTGTTGTGATCTCATTGTAATGCTACTTTGAATGAAGACAAAGATTGTTCTGGGAAAGAAAAACCTCCTAATTTATGTGGCTCACAACATAAGCGGTTTGCAGCAAAGGGAAAACATTTTGAACTTTGTGAATAGACCGAAACAAGGAACTCCGGAGTTCTGGTGGTCCAGACAGAGAGGTGTGGATTCTGATCTCACTCTGTCTCTAAGGACCTTGCAGAGCTGAATCTCCCACCTCCCTCTGGAGTGCTGAGGCCCACATTTTAATCTGCCTGATCAGCTTTCTCTGCGGCCTGCCTTTAGGCACCTCAGAATTAACTTGTCTGAACCAAACCTCATCAGTAACAGGATGAGCTCTTAACATTCTTTCTCTTCCCTTCTGGAATTGAGTTCTTACAGGCTGAGATGACAAAGAGAGACAGACCACGAGATTATTCATCTGAGGGTGTGAAAGATTTGATTATCTTGCAGGTAGCACTTTTCTTCCCGAGCATTTTCTCTCTTGACTCCTTTGTGATTCAGCAGGGAGATATTTGAAGATAAAGGTATAGTAGTGAAGTCAGCGGGAAAGGAACCCCTAGGATTCCTGAGAAAAGATGTAAAAGGACAAAGGGGCTTTGGAAGAGGAGAAAACAGTAGTAGGAAAGTGTCAGAGGTTCCTCAATCAACTTTAAGGGGATGACCAACTGGGTGAACCAAAGGCCAACAACTGTGACATTGCAGTGGTCAGAGAAATGTGTGCCCATGGCCATGCAATAGGGTGTAGGGACCTCTTTAGACTCCCAAGTCATCCTCTCCTTATAGTTTCTTTGCAACCTTTTCAGCTATTTGTCAGTTTTACTTCGGCCATGTGGGATAAACTCTGTGCTGATCCTTCTTGTCCTGGATATGGACACAGTTTTGAGGCTTCACATATATTCAGTTTACCAACTGTATACATATGTGTTAATCAAGTTTCAGAGCAGGACTCCGAGAGGCACCGAGAAAACAGTTCCATCTGTCACGCTGTGGCTGAGGAGATAGATAGGCAGGTCAATAGGTGAGGATGGCGCAGGGCCTTACTCAGGGTCTGGGTTAGGTCTGGGAATGAAAGAAAAGAGGACTCATGACTTTCTCTTTAAGGAATGTACTTAGTTCAACAGGGAACCAATACAGATAAGGACTGTTTCCTGTTATGTACAACTCCTCATAAGGTTAAGGTAGGGGAGTGCTAGATGTGGAGGAAGATTTGAAAAGGAATTCTGCAAGTAATCGTTGAAAAGCTGTTTTGAAAAGGTGCAGTTATTATATCTGCTATTTTATTATATTTTTGAAAAAAAATATATCCTCGCAGATTTCATCGAACCCATCACATGTATAACAAGTTGGGGGGAAACCTTTGGAGGAAAAGACTGAGGTACAGTTTCAATGGTTAGGGCTACCAGATGAGACATCTACACCCAGAGTGTAAACATATATTTCTTTCAAGTATGATGTCTTTAGGTAATTAACAGAATAAAATTTTAACTTAAATCATTTTATGACAGCATAAAATAATGAGACATGAGCAGGAAAAATGAAGGGTCATAATCTTATTTTTCTTGATTTTTTCAATGGATTCTTAAAAAAATTGCAACATGAGGTAGACTCAATTGTTTGATGGTTTGGGAACCTAACTCCTCACAACATTTGCTAAGACACTTAATCTGTATGGTTTTAAGAAAAACCTTTTTTTTTTTTACATTGTGAATACAAAGAATAAACTTACAGTTGTTTATTAAAGAGATTCTAAAGTGTTGGAATGTCAGTAATGGGAAATTCACTTCCCAACTTGCACCTGACACTTAAGAGGCATCAAATTGCTCATGAACTAATAGCTGACAGCTGTTGTTATTTCCTGGTGGAGATTTCACCGTGAGGGCAGGAGAAAGCTGAATACTAGGTGCTGTTCATCACATGCCTTGGGATATATGTTGTTGAAGGTCTGATTAAACATATAGAACCAAATGTCACTGAATTATGTAGAGAGGAATCTGTATGAGAAAATCAGGCTGTGGAGTCACCTGTGGCTCCAAGCATCTGCTGGATTTGAGCTTTACCTACAACTTTTTTCACATGCACTAATGCTGGTGCATTAGTGTATAACAGGAAATGCTGCTCATGGGATGAAGCTGCTTGTCAGGCTTATTACGCAGGAAACTGAAATATAAGCCAAATGAAATGTTGCACCATCTAGGCTGTTCACGCAGAGCACATACAATTTTGAACATTATCATCTGTAGCCTCAGATCTGCCAGCTTAGAGACCTCTAAGAGGAGTTGAAATGAAGCACTGCACTCAGGGGAACAGTCTGACGTTGGCTGCAGAGGACAATAGGATGCCTGCAGACTCAGATCATGTTGTTTCCTTTCTTCCACATGGCAGGTGATGACAAAGTTATGCAAATATGACATGAATCCATAATTTCTCAAAGGCACTTCCTTTGTGCCAAACAGACTCTGGGTAATTTTGGCTTATTTTAGAGTCTAGCTCTCCCAATTTTCCTACAAGCAAGAGCCAGGAAATGTTTCTTTCTCAGAAAGGCTTAGGCCCTACAAAGCAGGGCTTGGAGTGAGAGAGTCCCAGGGCTGGGTGAGAGCAGGAGGCAGTTTCATGGATGTCAATTCCTTTCTCTGCCATGGCCTCCCATCTGAGTGGCTAGGGTTCACATAAGGAATATTAAATATTATCTAAACTTAGGTTTTACCCTCTAGTACCTCATAAATACAGGCAATAATATGGTGATTATTAGAGAGAAAGGGGGTAGCTATGGAGGGAGGAGGAAGAGGGTAAGTGAGGGATAAGTGGTTATGGAGGGAGACTTGACTTTGGGTGGTGAACATACAATACAATATACAGATGATTTATTATAGAATTGGATCTGAAGCCTATATTATTTCATTAACCAACCAGAGGCCTGGTACATAAAATTTGTGCATGGGGGTGTGTGTCCCTCAGCCCAGCCTGCACCCTCTCCAATCTGGGACCCCTCGGGGGATGGCCAAATGCCCATTTAGGCTATTCAGACATTCCTCTCACTATCCAGGACTTCTGTCTCCCAACTGCTTGCCTGCCTTCCTTCCTGATTGCCCCTAACCACTTCTGTCTGCCAGCCTGATCACCCCCTAACCACTCCCCTGCTAGCCTGGTCACCCCTAACTGCCCTCTTTTGCAGGCCTGGTGCCCCCCAGCTGGCCTGGGTTTCCCCCCTCAACTGCTTTTCCCTGCAGGCCAGTCGTCCCCACCTTCCCTCCTCTGGTAGGCTAGTCACCTCCCAACTGTCCTCCCCTGATGGCCTGATTGCCCACAACTGCCCTTTCTTGCAGACTTGGGACCTCCTAACTGCCCTCCCCTGCTGGCTAGCTTGTGGTGGCCATTTTGTGTCCACATGGGGACAGCCATATTTGACCACATGGGAGCAGCCATCTTGTATGTAGGAGTGATGGTCAATTTGCATATTAATCTTTTATTAGATAGGATGTCACACCAATAAATTCAAGAAAAAATTTTAAAAAGAAAGAATAGAGAAGCCAAGATGGCAGCAAAGGTAAACAACTAAACTGCCACATCACACAACAATTTCAAAACTACAACTAAAAGACCAAAACGTCTATCACCCAAAACTACAGGAAAGCTGGCTGAATGAAAATCTTACAACTAGAATGAAAGAGAAAGGAGCACAATGCTGAAAAGCTGAGACACAGCAGGTACTCACAGCCAAGTGGCCTGGAGGTCAATTCCTCCCAGTGACACCAACAGCAATCAAGACTTAATTACAACAAGGCTGTACACACAGTCTACAAAGGGGTGCACCAAGAGTGTCCATATCAGGTAACTGGGAGGCTGACCCATTGAACCATATAGGACATCCAGCACACAAAGCTACCCTACCAACTCAGGGAAGCAGCAAAAATAAGACAAGGAAACAGATCACAAATGAAAGAAATGGAGGAGAACAAATGACTGGACATAGAGCTCAAAACCACGGTTATAAGGTTTTTCAAGAATTTCCTAGAAAAGGCTGATAAATTTAACGAGACCCTCGAGGATATGAAAAAGGACCAACTAGAAATTAAACACACACTGACTGAAATAAAAAATATTATACAGAGACCCAATAGCAGACTAGAGGAACGCAAGAATCAAGTCAAAGATTTGGAATAAAAAGAGGCAAAGGACACCCCTCCAGAGAAGCAAGAAGAGAAGAGAATCCAGAAAGTTGAAAATAGTGTAAGAATCCTCCTGGACAACTACAAGCATACCAACATCAGAATTATGGAGGTGACAGAAGAAGAGAGAGAGCAAGACACTGAAAACCTATTGGAAGAAATAATGACAGAAAACTTCCCCCATCTGGTGAAAAAAAAAAACAGACTTACAAGTCCAGGAAGCACACGGAACCCCAAACAAAAGGAATTCAAAGAGAACCACACCAAGACACATCATAATTAAAATGCCAAGGGAAGAAGACAAAGAGAGAATCTTATAAGCAGCAAGTGAAAAACAGTTAGTTACCTACAAGAGAGCACCCATACGATCATCAGCTGATTTCTCAACAGAAACTATGCAGGCCAGACGGGAGTGGCAAGAAATATTCAAAGTGATGAATAGCAAGAACCTACAACCAAGATTACTCTACCCAGCAAAGTTATCATTCAGAATTGAAGGGAAGATAAAGAGTTTCACAGATAAGAAAAAGCTAAAAGAGTTCATCACCACCAAACCAGTATTATATGAAGTGCTGAAAAGTATTCTTTATAAAGGGGGAAAAGAAGAAAAAAGTAAAGATAAAAATGATGCACAACAAATACATATCTATCAACAAGTAAATCTAAAAGTCAAGTGAATTAAAAATCTGAAAAACAGAATAAACTGGTGAATTTAATAGAATCAGGGGCATAGAATGGGACGGGATTGATAACTCTCAGGAGGAAAGGGGTGTCTGTGTGCGGGGGACTAAAATCGTACACCTATAGATGAGGACAGTGTGGGGGTGGGTGGGAGGAGGTAATGGTAGAGGGTGGAGTGGGAACCAGGTGCAAGGGAGCTATGGGAGGAAAAAAGGAGAAATAATTGTGTTATAATTTCAAATGCTTGCAAGTATCAAAGAGAACAAGGAAGCAGGGAAGGTGTGTGAGAGAGTGTCGGAGTGTCAGTTGAATAGAAACGGGGAGCTTAGGATCGTGAAGAGTTAAATCGTAAAAATTGTAAATGATACAAATAGTTTTCTTAGAGCTGTGATGGATAATAGCCCAATAAAAATGGAAACAATATATTTTTAACTTTCTGTTTTTATCCATAAATCAGGCTGTATGTGCTATTCAACTGTATAAAGATAACACAGAATGTTATTATTTTTAATCTCTTATGGGTATTCTTAATTATTATCTGGAACTAAAGAAAGATCAGTGAATACCCCAGTTTAAGTGATTCAAAATTGGTCCAAAACTCCAACCTGAGCAATATACTTCAATTTGGATGTGAGTAGCAGAAGGAAGCATAATTTATCCCTTTAAAAAAAAGTGGGGAGAGGGAGGAGGGAAGAGCTGCCTTTTGTCACACAATTATATTTCTAATACAATGCTCTAAGCATGTCCATAATATTAAATCACAAAAATAACTCTGAAAGGAAAATGGAATATGCAATGTTGCCTTCTGTTTGTTTCTGAAGGGATGAGCTATTGTTCCAGATATTTTACAGTTCTATAATAAAAAAAGTAGCTGAAAAAGATTTGCTTATTTGACGTCTCTTCTTTTAGTGCACATTATTAGGTTATTTGCTTTATTTTATTTTTTCTTTTAAATAGCAAGACTCCATTTTATTTATTTACTTGCTTGTTTATTTATTTATATTTAACTCTATTCTGTATTAGTTTCATAGGTACAGCATGGTGGCCGGACAATGATATACTTTATACAGTAATCCCTTTTGCCCCCAGTATTTTAAGTACCCACCTGGCACCATACATAGTCATTAGAATATTATTGTCCATATTCCCCAAGCATGATTTATCTGAATGACTTTACTTTTGGAAATTTACCAACTTGTAATGTGAAGAACATTAAATGGAGATAACAATTATGCAAAATAATTGGCATCAAGCCTGGTACAAATAGGCACTTGGAAATGATACTTCCTGCCACTCCTCTCTAATCCTTTTGCTTCACCACTTAAAAGTCCTGGATCATGACTGCTCAGCTACATTATTTCTGGGCATCGTGACCCATGACGTTCCACTCCCTGGAAGAAATGCCTTCTGATGTTGACCCTAAATATCTCCTTTCCCCTCTCACCTTTTCTCCTTTCTTTATTAAACTTCAAATTAGGACATTCAAGTAGTTGAAAGTACATTAATAATGCCTAGGTCACTAGACACATAAGAGATGTTAACTAACAGTTTAAAATTTTTTTTTAAGAATTAAAAGGAAATCACCCCCCCCCACAACAACAACAACAACAAACAAAAAAACAAACAACAACAACAACGAACAAACAAACAAAAAAAACCCTGAGATGTTTTAGGCCATTGCTAAATCTCATATTGGCAGTGCTCTGATCCTCGTTTTCCCCCTACCACATAAGATGCCATGGAAGATGGCTCTTTCCCCAAGCCCTTGCTTCTCTAATCAGTGTGCTCGTACTGTGAATGAGAGCATGTAAGGACTCTTGCTCCTCTAACGTGTTTCTTGGGAAAGAGTCTTCATGAAGCACCACTCTCAAAAGTAGTTTGAGTTGTGATTGGAAACCTCGGGTTGACCTTGACCATTTGAGAAAAAAGCAACATAATGACCTACTTCTGCCTCCTATTATGACCTTGCCTAAGTTTTGGGGAAGTTGTCTTTACCAGAAGAGGCTCTGTTGCAAACTTAAGTTCTAGTCAGTTTTATTGACCTCACTTAGCTTGCTGTCTCTCTGTCCTTACTTATGACTCTAGGTTTTGGGTTTAGATTTGTTTATCCTCTAGGAACTAAAAGAACCCTCCTTAGTGTTTCTGAACATAGTGGTGTTCCATCTGGCTTGAGATGTTTATTTACTTGCTTTAGTTCCTGATTTCATTTCTGATCTTTGCTTTTGGAGAGAAATGTTTGTCCTTCAAATTGTCTCCCTTAAACCTGCCTCCTTCATATTTTCCTTCAAATGACATTACTTGCTAAAATTTTTAGTATTTCAGTATTCAAATTTTCAGTATTCAAAATCTAGTTAAATTGCTTTCTCTTCCAAGAAGCCTTTCCCAATCTTCTCAGTTAGAATAAGTCTTTCCTCTTGGTCCCAGTGTTTTCTGTATTTTGACATCTTTCCATTTTGCCTTACATGTGAAACTGTCTTGAGGAAAAGGGTCATCTTTCAAGCCTCTGCCTCTGCAAGGTAATATCCTTGATTTGCTAAATTGAAGTGCTGGCCACTTCACCATTGTAAAGCCTTGTAGCTGTCACAGTTCAAGTGCTGATCATAGATGTCATCTAAACTGGAGCTTTAGGACATATGACACACAGGAACAGGCCTGTTTACTATCAGACTTTGTATGGTCAAGTCCCAAACTTGACCATTATTTTAAAGAGGTAAAACAACAACAACAATAACAACAACAATAAAACTACTCTATGAGGTCAGAGGCAAAGGACAGGATACAAGTTGGAACACATTTCTGAGCAGCCTTGAAATACTGCTGTATATAATTGTGGATAAGATGCCCATGGATTTGTTTTTCCAACTTCTAAAAAAAACAAAGGTGAAGGGGGCACCAGCTGAAGTTGAGAAGGGCAAAATGTAGAAAAATCTAAAGGAACGACTACTTTTTATAGTGAGTAATGTGCTTAATAAAGCCATGTGTCTAACCTACCACTCCATGAGAGGTTTGTGCAAATTCACAATGCTCCTCTAGTATACTTCAGTAAACCAGTTGTGGTGTGGTAGAAAGTGAACTTGGTTTGACTTGGAATCAGGCAGTTTGATTTAGGATCTGACATTCCCCTACCAGATATGTGAGCATGGTAAAATCACTTTACTCTGATCCTCATTTTGCCCCTAAAACCTGCAAAATGAGACTATAGTAGATCCTGTTAGTGCTTATACTGTTTTCCAGGCCAGTGCACCCAACTTCTAGCTGCTAGGAATGCTGGCTGATACTGGTTCATTGGTGTCCCTTACAAAGAGAAATGCCTTCTCTGACATTTACACCTCCTTCCTCTGATAGTTCACTCTGTGGTAATCGACATCAATGATGAGAAATAGCAATGCCTGTCTCAAAGAGTTGTTAGGATGAAATAAGATAGCACACATGAAAATGCCTAGGATGCTAAAGTAGGTGTTGAAATTTTCTTTAAAAAAGGAACTAAGAAAAATTATAGCCATTCATTGCTAATCATGATGTGTCAGGATATAGTTAAGGACAGAATCATGATGTCAGAGGACAGTCTTTTTTTTGCACTTTCTGGGTCAGAATTCTCAGTGGAGTGGTTACCTCATCAAAATGGCAGCATGTATGTTCTCATACATGGAAAAGCTTTCTAAATCCTCAGAGGAAATGCTGCATCATGATAGTGCCAATAACATGTAAGAGAAGAGAATGTTTTCCTCAATGTCAGACTGTTTCTTAACAGCTTCCTGGAAAATTACAAATATTCATACTTTTAGATAAGTAGAACATTTGATGTGGCTCATGCCTACTTTCAACCAATGGAAGCTGATTTGAGATTTTGCTTTTAGGTCTTCAAAATAAGCAACTATCAGTAATTCTTTTAACAAATAATAATGATAATATTTGTACTATTTATTGAATGGCTATTGTGTATTAATTACTCTGCATGCCCTCATCATATTAGTTAGTCCTTCAAGGTAGTTATAATTACCTCAAATTTACACGCAAGAAACTGGAGACTATCTTTTAATGGCGTGCTGAAATGTCACACTAGTGACAAGTGTGTCAGACTCAGGGTTGGAAGCCAGATTTCTCTGACTATTCAGTCTGTGCTTTGTAGAGCTAAGTTAGGGCTGCATGAAGATAAATTCATGATCACATTTTTATTTTACAAATTAGGCCCAACTTAAATTCTAGAACATGGAAGAAAGGTGAGTATCATGGCATGAACTGCTTTTAGCTCTTTACAAAGAACCACCAAAAGATTTGCTAAAGAAGGACTTTCATTCATTTAGTGGTGAATCATAACTTAGATATTGATGGCACAATTACTTCATAAAATATGGTAATATGGGATAACATTAGGGCTTGCAATACTTATACATTTCAAAGCCTGGGGAATAAAAGCCTCCCAGCCCTGCATGCAGAATTGCTCAATTTTTTATGGTTATTGTGTGCACATGGTTCAAACATAGAAGGAAAATGTGGGCAATGATAGGTTTGGCCAACTCAGTGGCTACGAAAGATAAACATAAGCTACCAATAGTGAGATCATATTAACCTGAGTTCAGGAAGCTAGGTAAGAATGTTATTGCCAAACAGAAGTATTGCAAGTCTCCCATGAAATATGTTTGGCATTACCTCCAGATATTTTTAACAAATGCTCTCCAAAATTGTTTACTGCTTGTGGACTGTTGCTCATTTTCTCCTTCAAATATGATGCTTAAACAATATAGTACCTTCTAATGTGAATTTCCTCTGAAAACATACTTTAATTGCATCAATGAATGACCCTTGAAAATTCTCCCTGAAGTCACTTTAATTGTATTCTTAGCAATTGCTCAAAATTCACAATGCTAATAATGATTACTTACTAAAGTATACCTGATCTGAGCATTCATTCAGCTTACCTTTACTAGATGGAGTGTAATCTTTCTCTCTTTTTTCATTCTCTTTTATGTTTATTTTTTCTTAAGGCTAGTCAAATTTTTTTTCAAGCCATGAGAAGAAATGATAATATGAAACAACAATAAACTGAAGACTAGCTGACCTAATAGGGTAATTAAAATAATTAACAAGTTTAGAATGAATATAGAGATTACTGAAAACTTTCCTGATAATGTTTGGTTACCCACGAGAGCAGTATATTTAAGTATGATTTTATAATAACTCATGTTTCTCAAAGATGTTATGCTTTTAAGACAAGAACTTGTATATCAGAAATTTGAATTCTTTCCTGAAATTTGCAAAAGTTTACATTTTTAGGAAGAGAAATAACAAAAGCAAACCATATCATGCATGGCCTTGTTATAGTGATTCTTTGAGAAAACTCAGCATTGTGTGGTAATTGGATTGAGGAACTTTCAAGGATATGACATTTACTTTTTCAGACAGTTCCCTCAAATGAGATCAACACTTTTGTGGTTTCATGTGTGAATTCGTCACTAGGACAACTTCAGAAAGAAATGATAATGATGACTAACTCCTACTTTAGCAGATGGAGAGTCTGATGCTCAGAGATTGAGTAATTTTCTCAAGGACCTAGGATGTATCAGAAACTAGCTTCCTGACATTCTGGCCAGTTCACACTGCCTGAAAAATTCTTTAAGGAAAGGAGAAATTGACTACAATTATTTAATAGGTTTGATGAACAGCCTTTAATATTGCAGGACAGACTACTTTACCTGAGGTTAACTTGGTCTGGGGAGCATGTGATGAGATCATTTTAATCATTGAGAACTCTATAAATGTTTCATTGTGAAAAAAAATAACCCAAATCTCTCAAGGAAAAGGAAATAAAGAGAAATGTATTTGTTTAGATCAGTCCATAATATACAGGCCTAAATCTAAGTTAGGTTACTACATAAATATTCTTTAGGGAGGTCTTCAAATAAATTTAATATTTAGAGCCTTTATTCCACTTTGTAAGTAGAGATCCCTTATTAATGAAAAATACACCCAAATATTTCTAATTCCTTGAATTGTATTTTCATTTTAGGCTCTGAAAAAAATCACAATAAAATAAAAATATAGTCTATAATGTAGAAAGTGGACTATGTGCTTCTGAGACAAATCCTAGCTATGCCCTTGAGTAGCCCAGTAATTGCTATTTCTTATTCACACTGGGATTACATATGATAACTTTACCCATTCTGCTGACATTATTAGCAAAATGCAGAAAACAATTTTCAAAATTTTCGACATTAACTTTATTAGTGTCTCCTTATTCCAGAATATAAAAACCACAAAATACAAAAAATATTCTGGTAGCAAAAAGGTTTAGATACGTCTGTCTCAATTATTATAATGCTGAGAAACTTGGACAAACAAGGCACACACAATTATCTTCATCATTTCTTGATTGTGTGGTGTTGTCTACTGAGCATTTTCTTTATTATGATGCTTTATGGGCTAATGCTCTTTTATCAGATGAGCATCATGAGTGAATAAAAGAGATTTGTACCGTATTTGCCAGTGTATAAGACGATTTTTTGGCCCCCAAAAATATGCCTCCAAGTGGGGGGTAGTCTTATACGGTGAGTATATAACAAACTCTGAATTTTGAGTGGAAATGTTAGGGGGTCGTCTTATACGCCGGCAAATACGGTATTTTCAGGGCCAAAAAATCGTCTTATACGCTGGCAAATACGGTAGATTATTAGTTCTGAAAGAGATCTGTAGCTCATGGTATGTGATTAAGAGGGCAGGCTCTAGAATTTGATATCAGACTTTGATACTTGCTCTATTGTTTAGACCTATGGGACCTTGGACAATGACTCAGTGTTCTCATATAAGAGAAAATTGAGGATAATAGTTCTACCAACTTTTTAAGGCCATTGTGAAGAATAAATGACTTACTGCATGGAATGCACTAAGGAAATTTCCTAGCTTGTAAAAAATATACTATTGAATATTCTCCACTATAATTGCTCAAGATTCTCATTTAATAGATGAGGGACGGGAAATCCATCATGATCAAATGTTTTTTATTTCAACAAATAGAACTTTATCTGCCAAAGATTTAGATTGATATAATGAATCCTAATGGATTCTGCACTGAGTAATGTCATCTCGTGCTGACAGCTGTTTTGGACTTTGAAAATCACCTTTTCATAAAAAAGTGAGTTCAGTCTGACTCGTATGATCCAGCATAAGATTATTTAATGTCTGGTGTTGTAAGTTATTGGAATATGTAATCATTTATATGATGTCCCTTTAGAAGAACTGGAAATGCCCAATGACAAAAATAATTTCTTTCCACCCACTGACTGAGGCCTACAATTCCTTTTATTCAGAGGATTTGTTCCATGTTCAAACATTCATCTTTTTATTAGGGAGGACACTTCAAGTTTTATTAATCATTGTCAATTTGTGGAAGACAAATAAAAAATTAGGTTTTAAAAAAGAGGAAAGAAGAAGAGAAAAGGAGGATCCTGGGTGTAAGAAGTGGAACATAGAATGGGAGTGATTTGGGAACTTGGGTAGCAAACTTCTCTACAATTTTGAACAGAATTAACTCTCTATATGAATATTCATAAAGGAACATCAGTCCTGGAGTTAATGAGTCTTTGTTTGCAATGCACTAAGCCACGTGTTGGGCACAATGAGCCCAGTCAGATGAGAGAAAGAAAAAAACACAGGAATTACGACAAGTTGTTTAACACAGCAGAGCTGATGGGTTGAGTAGGAGTCAGAAAGAAATCACAGCACCGGAGAGTGCGCAGTGGGGGCGGCGGCGGCCGCGGCGGCGACCTCCCCTCGGCCTCTCGCGGGTGGAGGCGACGCCGAGATGGGGGCGGCGGCGGCGGAAGCGGATCGCACTCTCTTTGTGGGCAACCTGGAAACTAAAGTGACCGAGGAGCTCCTTTTCGAGCTTTTCCACCAGGCTGGGCCAGTAATAAAAGTGAAGATTCCAAAAGATAAGGATGGTAAACCAAAACAGTTTGCATTTGTGAATTTCAAACATGAAGTATCTGTTCCTTATGCAATGAATCTACTTAATGGAATAAAACTTTTTGGAAGGCCCATCAAAATTCAGTTTAGATCAGGAAGTAGCCATGCCTCACAGGATGTTAGTTTGTCATATTCCCAGCATCATGTTGGAAATTCAAGCCCTACCTCCACTTCTCCTAACAGACATGAAAGGACTATGGATAACATGACTCCATCACAACAGATAATTCAGAGATCTTTCTCTTCTCCAGAAAATTTTCAGAAACAAGCAGTGATGAACAACGTTTTGAGACAGATGCCATATGGCGGGAAATTTGGTTCTCCACATCTTGATCAATCAGGATTTTCCCCATCAGTTCAGTCACATAATCATAGTTATAACCAGTCCTCAAGCTCCCAGTGGCGTCAAGATACACCAGCATCACTGCGTAAGACCAGGCAGAGTTCTCATCCCTACCTAGTAGACAGACACTATAGTCGTGAACAGCATTACATAGGACCCAGAGATGATTACTTCTATGAAGACAGGAATCGCAATGGCTGGAGCCATGACCACGATAACAGAAGAGACAGCAGTAGAGCTGGAAAGTGGCATTAATCTCGAAACTAACAAGTGTCCAAAGGACATTGTTTTTATAGGGTTATCCTAGGCCCTTTGGACTAAGTTGGTCTGGAATGTTTTGTTAAAACTGTACAAACAGTTTTATAAGTTGTCATATTTCTTTATAAATTTTTTAAAACATAGCTATAGTCTGATACAGAAATGAGAAGACTTATGATTACAGTTTTTACATTGATAACCTTTCACCTCAGGGTTTCATGAAGAGGAAAGGGTTTTATGCAAAAGAAAGTTCCACAATTCCTAATCGTTTTAGAAATTGAGGAAAGCACATGTTGTATGTATTGGTTGTATTATAAAGCAAATATTTTAATGATCTATTACCTATTGTATTTTAAGAACCTGCTTATTAGTGAATCACATTTTGTGTATATGATAGAAAACTTTCAAGTTGGTAGTCTAAAATACGGTAGTATTTTGTTAACAAAGGAGAAAATTAATTTCAATGATTCGTTTTTCTAACGTTTGAGAAAGATTATTGGTAAAGTTTGTGAATAATCATATCGTTTAACTTCATGGAGAATGTAATTGTAAGTTCTGTGACATGCTCTTTGAGTTTTTCCCTAATTGGATATCAAGTGTAAATCTACACTTCCTATTTCATTCTAAAATATTAGAATTTTCTCATTAAATCATGTTTGACTGAATAACAATTCACTCAGGAAGTTAAATATCTCTAAATGTATTTTTTTTAATTAAAAATTCAGTATTAGTGTAAATTCTCCTTTTCAAGAAGAACAAAAATGCAAATGCAGGGTCAGATAAAAGGATTTACTGAAAGTATGCTTGTTTGGGAAAAGGTTCACAAAGCCTTTGAGTGCTGCCTCTATTACTCAAACTTTAAAAATTTACAATTTTTTAAAGTGCCCAGGGTATATGTGCAAAGGACACATTTTATTATAGGGATTGTACATATTGTCTTTATGTTTGAACATTTGAAAAAGTTAAGTCTTACACATTCTGATTTTAAAAATTTAAATCCTGTTAAAACTTTTATGTATCAAGATGTTTCCCTTTAATTGTAGAACTTGTTTATACAAATTCACTCCTTGATATATTTGGATCCTTTTTAATAACTAGCATTTTTGTACTGTTACTTTTTAATATATTGAAAACATAAAAAAAAAGAAAGAAATCACAGCACCTCTCAGTCTTGCAAGTGAAGTAACTCTGATGGCATAGGAGAGTACATATGGAGCTTAGGGATTTGGGACCAGCAGTAAAAGCTCAATGGACCACATAAGTGTAAAATTCCTTGGAAAGCATTTGTTTTAACTGAAAAATTCAAGTAACATTTCCTACTTAATAATTTTTCCTTTACTAGCTCAATGCATCATAAAAGTAATATTTTAATTTGCACTATTCCCATTAAAACAGATGTTCCAGGGAGATACGCATCTCAATCCCATGACTTCTTGTATAATCTGACATTATGCTGTATAACCCTGAAGACTAAGGTACTCCAAATCTGGTGCTTGGAGGTATGGAAGCATGCAACCTGTGTTCATGTCTTCATTTATTCAACCCCCAAGTTACCTGAATATTTTGTTAAAGGTTATAACTCATGGATTGAAAGGAAGCAAACATTAGAGTGAGCTACCATTTCTCCTTCCAACACTAATTACAACCTGGTGATATACCAATACTATTTGGATCAATCACTAGCAGAGGGAGGGTCGGACCAGGGAAAAAATTAAATTCATGTAGGAGCTGCATAGTGATCAAAACTCTTCATAGTTCTTTATAGTTCTGTTAGGCCTGACTTCCCTACTTTAAACCCCATATATATAGGTTTTCTCTTTCTGTACTAAGCAGCATAAATAATGAGATGTTAGTATATGATTGGGGAATAAATAAAGCTAAACTGAAGCACAGTATGAGCATTCTCTGTTCTTTCCACTATCCTCCGCACTTTGGATATTGATCAGATAACACTGTTTGCTTTTATTTGTGCAATAAAGGAAATCTATAATAATAAGAGCATAATATGCTAAGTAGGCCGAACAGCTGAACATTTTTCCAGATGACCTTTTGGACAAAGCCAGGGCTGTGAGGGCCGGGCCCCTTGCACAAATTTTGTTCATTGGGCCTCTAATATATTATAATTTATTATAACTTCCAGGCTGAATTAATATGTTATACTTCAAGGTATTTTTTGAGGTTGTGTTTAAAATAATATTGATATCACAAGTATCTTCAACTCAGTGTTTAGACATGTCTTATAAAAATTTTAGTGGGAAGCATTAATAAATGTTAACAAAAATTCACTTGTACCTAACACCATCCCTGGCATTTATTGCCATTCAATAAATATTAATTCCATTGATAAAAGAAAGAGACACATTAGTGAGTAAAAGTAATCTCAGAATCCCTTTTAAGAACATAGTGAAAGATAAAGAAAACACTGCCATAATTATTTCCTAGGTAAGTTCTTGACATTTTCTATTATTTGTGTATTCTGGCAAATTAATATATAAGATCAAATCATTAAAATTCCAAATAAATGATGTTGTCACTTTACCTAGAAAATTATTTTTACATTTTAAATGAGCCAAATGAATCATTATTTTTTTATCATTCTATAATTTTAGCCACCTCTCAGTACACAACATTTTGTATATGTGTGTGTTTCTATGTACAGCTTTTTAGGTCTTCTGAATTCCAGCTCAGTTGACTAATGCTGATGAGACCTAGGATATCCCCTTTCAACTAGAGTAACAAGAAAGAACTTCTGAGTTTTTACTTACTGGTTATTGGATTACAACACATGCTTAAGCAAGAGGCTAGAACTCAAGAAATAGCCACCTGAAATGTTCAGGGTAAATCTTTGTCCTCCTTCTGTTAGGAGAGAGGGGAAAAAGGACATGCTCCATCCCCATTTTTCTTATTATTTATAGGTGGAAATTAGTTGAAGTGTGTCGGTGTTGGCTATCTTTATTTTTTGCTGATTAAATATCTACAAGTCTTCTAGCTAATTGTCGATTTCCCATGTGGCACATAACTCTGAATTGTCATTTTTGAGTACTACCCTACTAACCACATCTGCCTCCATACAGGTGGCATGCTGAATCTAAGCATACGTTGACCAAACTCAGGAAATTGATTACTTATTAAACTTCTCATAAGCATATGAAGACGGGAACCAAAGTTTTGCTTCCCTAAAGTATCCTGGTTTCAGTTTTACATGTTAGGCGTATAGACGTTAAGACAGTCTTTTAAAACATGCTAATAATTGGTAAATTACGCATTGCTATTAAAAGTGCTAATGATTTCTATTGAAGTAGAAGATAAATTGACTCTTGCTAGTTCTATCTTTTCAAAGACAACCATGACATGAATTTCATTTTCATTAAGCACATTTGGACCAGACAGGATGAGAGTACTGCTTCCCAGTACTGAATCAGATGGAGCAAGACCGGAGAAGTGGTCCAATTCCCCCACCTCCTCCTCATCCCCACCTCGACCCAGTCTTATCACACTTCTCATAATTTCTTTGCAATTGTTGATCAGTCTTTTTGGGGACATTCAACTTTGTGTTTTTGTTTTTTTTTGTTAAATAATAATTATCAGGCCATAAATTATTTAATACACGAACTCAGATGTAGGGAGCTGAACTCAGAAAGGACAGGAAAACAATGCCTTATTTTTTTATCCTTTGAAGCATCGGCCATGGAAAATTTATTGAGGAACGGGACTTTTGGCGGAGATTTAAAAATATTCTGGAAATTCCACATATGGGCAAGGGACTCAGACCCATGACTCCTGGAGAGTGTCAGCAATGACATTGCTCAGGAATTGTTACTGCGTCATGGCTCGGGAATCTATCACAGGGGAGCCTGCAGAGGAAGCAGGCTCTTATGGTCACTGTTACCACTTGGTTGCTGAGCCCGGAGGTCACATGGGAGACTTCCTCTATTCGGGAGGTGTATTTTGTGCTTACCATGGACCAGGATCTTGGGGATCAGTTCAGACCCTGTTTCATGGAAATCACTGTCAGGAGGGGAGAGAAAATAAATCACTAATAATACAGCATATTAGGCTCTGACAGTGGGACTTAACATCTGTTTCCTGAACAAACAACATCATTTTCACCTATGAACTTCTAGAAATGCAAATTCCTGACCCAACCCCTCTGAAACAGAAAATCTGCCGACAGAGTCTTATAATTTGTTTCAACAAGCCTTCCAGTTGACTCTGATGTACTCACTAGGCTCATAGTAGGCTCACAAAATAAGGGAGAGCAGATTGAGAGACCTGAACTCAGATGGGTGGCAGGTTGAGGGCAGAGAAGGCCTGGACTTTTTAAGGATCAGCAGTTTGTTGAGAAAAAAACAGAAGAAGGGAATGGGGAGCAGTGGAAGCAGAGTATTCCAGAGTGTACAGTAAGCTCAAAGGACAAAGAATGGAAAGACTGAAGCTGAGGGTGGAACAGGAGACAAAATTGATCCAGAGAGGAGTCTGGAGAGGTGAGAAGGGGCCCAGCGAAGCAGGACTTTTATAATGGAGAGGGGCCTAAACTGTGTCTTGAAGACCATGGTGTCATGTAGACATTGAAATTAAATGGCATAGTTGGATTTGCCTTTTAAAAAATTCACTTGGCCTAAAAGAGTGGATGGTGGAGGAATGAAGCTTGAGGATGAACCAGTGACTAGATTTCTATGATGATCCAGATCAGAGAAAGGAGGGCTTAGCCTAGTGTGGTGGGGCTAGGAAAGGGGGAAGGATCCCAAATAGGGGAGATGTCATAAAAAGTTACTAAGTAAAACCACATATTATAATACATCATAAATGCTAAAACTCATTATATGTAGGTGCTGAGAGTAAAAGCTGACAAATGAGTGGAAAGTGAAATAAACAGAACTCAAAATTGTATGGGCAGTATGGCCCAATTTTTGAAATATATGTTCATAAGTAAATGTTCAATATTGGGCGATATATAGAAATGTATTTATCTCTAGGTGGTGAGGTCACAGGTAATTTTTGTTTTCTTCTTTATTCCCAAATTTTCTACACTAAAAGCGAATCATATTTTTAATCAGGGACTATAACTTTTAGGGAAGAAAAAAGGAAGAAAGGAAGGAAAGAAGAAAAGGAGGTGGGAACAATAGAAAGAAAAGAGGGAGGGAAGGAGAAAGTGACATTTGAAAACTGAATGGGATAATGTATGGGAATTCAGAATGGTTCTAGAAATAGAGGTAAATTAGAATACCTACAGGAGCCTTTTAAACTAAACCCGCCTTAAAAAAAAAATACCTACGCAGCCGACTGAGATGGAGCTCAGATATATTGTGGGGAAGCAGCCGACTGAGATGGAGCTCAGATATATTGTGGGGAAGCGAGGGATGGCAGGGGGAGATTGGGAGAATTACACATGAGAGGGAGCCCAGTTAGGAGAGTAAGGAGGTTGTGCCCTCCTGGACTGTCCATTCCACTGGTTTAGCCAGATCTACAAAAGTCACAAGAAGGCGAAGTGAGCCCAGGGAAGTTGCAGTCTTTGAGTCTGACTTCTTGGATGGACACTATGCTGCTAAAGCTATGCCAAGGATGGGCTGCCCAGATCCTGACCCACCCCAGGCCCTGCCTCGTGGATCCAGAGCTCTCGGTGCTCTATAGTTTAAATAAGTTGATCATTTCTGTTGCAACAGAGGGGTGCTAAAGAACATTCTTTCACTGCCTTGGCAGAGACTTTTTTTTCTGGGGCCATTTCTTTGCTATAGGAAATGATACTCAGTTCTAAAATGATGGTGATGATGGTGATGATGATGATGATGATGTTAATGATGATGATGATGTAGGGAATCCATGGGAGATTGGGTTATGGTTGTCAAGGATCTGGGAGTGAGGGTCACTACTGATGACAGAAAGGTTTGGGATCATATCATTCATGAATTAACAAGTGGCTAGAATTTCAGGAAACCTTAAAAACAATAATGAATACTGTCATTTATCACTATGCTGATCACTTCACAACGTTATCATTTTGTCAGATTATTGTTGTTGTTTTTATATACCATTTACAGAGGAGAGAGATTGAAGCTTCAGACACCAGTCATTCTATTGAATGTCAGGACCTTGCTTTAAAACAAGATCATTTTTATTAAAAAGTCAGTACTAGGAGTTCTGGATATGAATGTTGATGGTTGCACAACAGTGAGAATGCACTTAATAACACTGGATGAACTGCACACATAAGAATGGTTACGGTGGATTGTTATTCAGAGGACAGAGTGGAAGGCCAGTGAGTTGGTCATAATGGCAAAAGAAGAAATGAATGAAGACTATCCAGCAGATGTCCATGGTGCTGTGGATGACATGCTGAAGACCATGATGTCTGTTTCTAGAAATGAGTTGTTACAGAATTTGGACCCACTTGAACAAGCAAAAGTGGACTTAGTTTCTGATTACACATTAAATTCAATATTTTGTGTTTCTTTGGCAACTCATGGAGTTAATCTGAAGGGACACCCAGTAAAGCAGGAATTGGAAAGAATCAGAGTATAGATGGACAGAGTCAAGGAGATAACTGAAAAGAAGAAGGCTGTCAAGCTAGACAAAGGTGCAGCTTCAAGATTTGTGAAAAATGCCCTCTGGATACCAAAATCTGAAAATGCATCTGAAGTTGCCAGTAAAGGAACAAGTACAAAATAACCATTTGGTTTTGATGTAACATGTTCAAAAGTATAACACTTTTATTGTTTAACACAGAACAGATGATTATGTGGCAATGCAAGGTTTAAATGTATTACTCATTGAATGCATATAAAAATTTACATTTGAATCTATAATACTAAATAAATTTTATCACAGAGAGATGAAGTTATCTTTATTGATTTTCTTATAGCATATTGTGAGGTTTTTAACCTTGTGGTATATTGTATATTTATAGTTTACCATATCTCTTGACAGGGTTCTGGTTTCCTTATATATGTCAACCTTTCAAGTACTATTTTAAAGTAATTATGAAATGTAAATTAAATGTTATTTGTAAACATTTGCCTATTTTGAATGTATATGACTTTATGAAGTAAGCTTTCTGAAGCCTGAAGTTATGAATACATCTGTTTCCACTATATTAAAGAAACAGTGAAATGACTTAAATGTATTTTTTTATCTGTGCAATTTTATCATGTTTTCATGATTTGGGGAATTGCTTCTTTTGATATTTGAAGTGTGACTTTAAGACTTTAAGGTTATGCTTTAACTTTAGGCACTCTGCCTGTATGTCCCATTTAAAGTAAAATATATTCTCATTAATTGTGGATGGGAAATGAAGGTGTAACTGATGGCTGAATTTTGGCATAATGGCTATATCCTATCATTAAAGGCTGTAAATGTGTAAAAAAAAAAAAGAATGGTTATGATGGTGAATTTTATATTGTATTTTTACCACATTTACAAAAAAGGCTAATTAATTATTGCACAATGTATTATGTATGATGAGCTATGTACTATTCCAGAGATATTTTGATGTGATCATTTTAATGATCCTTGGCATTAGGGAAATACCTGCTTTTTGGAGAGAAAAACAGGTGTCCTAGAACTCTCCTTCTTTCCCTCATTTCTTTCTTTCTCATTTACTTTCTCATCCTTCCTTTTCCTTCCTTTCACTCCTTCTCATTTTAAACAAATTATTAGAAGGACAGACTGCCCCCTCTCCCTCAACACACACACACACACACACACACACACACACACACACACTCACACACCAGGAAATGAGCAAGTGAACTGACACAGTTCCTAAGGAATGAAAAAGCCAAAGAATCCGAGTGAAGCTAAAACCCTAAACACGCTGGCTTCACTCCCTGAAATTCTCCCAGCCCCACCTTTTAGACAACTTTGCAGACAGGAGTGTGGTGATGCTGCCTTCTGACCACAAGGTGGGGTTTTGTATTTGAGCACTTTGATATCACAAGGCTTTTTTATTTTTATTTTAAATTAGCCTTTTCCACTTAGAAACCTTTCTATCCTACCACCTAGATATGATTAAGGGTGACTCATAGAACTCACTACACATTCCCTTCCCAAGTTGCAAGACTCTGAAAGCCCCAGGATGGAATCTGTGCAGAGTTTTAAGACTCGCATCTGGAACACTTATCACAAAAAAGATAAAGTATCTTATTTTCTCAAAATTTCTTTTTCTTTCACCATGATATATTTATGAAGGGTGGTAGCACTTTCCTGTGCTAATGGGTTCATCCACCAAGCCCTTCAAAGATCCCAGTGAGCCTGAGCCTTTCCCTCTCTCTCTCTCTCTCTCTCTCTCTCTCTCTTTTAAAAGAAATTATGTATATTGAAGAAAGGGGGTAAGAAGAAGCAAAAAGAGGAGGAGGAGGAGGAAGGAGAAAAAATACCAAAATAGAAGTAGAAGACTTAAAAATAAATCAACTGACTATATTTAATAAATTATACTTATAAGATTGAACAAATACATTGCAATGCATTGCAATAGATTCATGTTATGAAAAATAGTTCTCACTACATGTAAATCAAACCATTATGCTGTCTACTTGATACTTATACAGTGAGGTATGACAATTATATATCAATAACACTGGAGAAAAGATTTTTTGTATTAGAATATATATAGACACTTCATAGTGCATTCGGGCTCTGTGTCCAAGCTAGGATAAAAGTTCCAGGCTGAATATTTAATATCTCTGCTTTCAGTCCTACCAATATCTTTCTGACTGAGAATGTGACCTTATTCAGTGATCACATCAAAGATCAACTTCAAGAGTTTTTGTTAATAGAAAAGTAGAGATCTAATATATAATATGATAACTAGTGGATCATACTGTATTTGAATACTAGAAATTTGCTAAGAGATTTCAGGTTCTCTTACCATACAAAAAATGGTAACTATGGGAGAATGTCATAAGGGCTTAACTATAATAATCTTTTCACTTACATGTATACGAAATTACGATGCTACTTTAAGCATATACAATTATGTTAAAAACATCTAGTACAGTGACTGGAGTACAATAAATATTAATCTATTATATGCCTTTTACCCTCCACTCTCCCTTCTTGCCTCTGTCTACTTTGCACCAACAGCAATAGCCACCACTTCAGGCAACTGTGTGGTCTGATTCAGAAGCTCCACTCAGAACTTGGAAGTGTTTAATATATTTTATTGATATTTTTACAGAGAGGAAGGGAGAGAGATAGAGAGCTAGAAATGTCGATGAGAGAGAAACACCAACCAGCTGCCTCTTGCACACCCCCTACCGGGGATGTGCCCGCAACCAATGTACATGCCCTTGGCCGGAATCGAACCTGGGACCTTTCAGTCCGCAGACCGACGCTCTACCACTGAGCCAAACCGGTTTCGGCAGAGCTTGGAAGTGTTTAATGAAGTCACAATTGTCCCATCCCTAAGTAATGTTTTAATGTTAGTTTAGACCCTTGGTCAAGTGTCAAAATTGATGAGAATCATAGTTTGAATTGGGAACTGGGTTGTGTATTTGAGAACACAGAACAGAACTAAACTCTGTTCTTCCAATTGTTTGCACTAAAGTCTTCATCATCAATGAGTTACCTTTTTCTCACATCTCATACCATCACCTCAGAATTTTGTGCTGTTTTTTTTTTTTTTTTTTTTTTTTTTTAATATCCAGAAGCTGTCCATTAGTTACCTTCTGTCTCTGTGGTAACCACCATGGCCTGCTATAAGCCATGACCATGTCTCTCCTGGATTCCCACAATAACAACTAACTACTCATTATGATTTGCCTCTATCCCCACACCCCAACTCTTTTGTCCCCTAACAGTCAGAGTGTCAGATCAAATGTCTCCCCACTCAGTGCAAGCTGAAATCCTTCTGCCCTGTAAAGCCTATCTGATCTGGCCCATTATTCTCTGTTCCCCTTTCCTATTCATTCTCCCCACCCAACTCCCACCCAGGTATGTGGCCTCCTACTGCACCTCAAATACACAACCCAGTTCCCAATTCAAACTATTACTTCATGCTGTCCCTTTGCTTGAAATATCTGCCACATAATCAGTTAATTCCTATATCCCTTAATTCTATGCTCAATTATGACCTTTTAGGGATGCTTAGCTGGATTCCCTAATGCTGTAATCTGCTCATCTCATTAACCTCTGGACACCTGATTCCCCTGCCTTGCTTTACTTTTAAAAAATATAACATTTATTAATATATAACATTCATATGTGGAGGCATTTCTATTCATATTATTCATTAACATTTTCTAAGCAAGTAGAAAAGTCTTGCGATATAGGAAGTGTTCTGTAAATATCTGTTGAATGAATGGATAACGTATTTTCAAGAGGTATGCATTGAATTTGATGTTTTTCTTTCAAGTAAACCACAGGAGGCTTTCTTTCTTTGAAAATATGTTTTCAACTTCCAACCACATGACCTGTTTCACAATAAAGGGTCAACAGTTGAAACTTATCTACAAGTCATGAGGGAATCAAGTAAGAGGAAAATGTCAAGAGAGCAGAGACAGGAAGGATCTCCACTTATTTTTGAGGTTGGGGCATAGGAGTCTGATGGTAGTAGTTCTCACTATCCCCACGACCTTCAGTTCCAGACTCTTTCTGCATTAAGCTCTTTTAAAAAAAATTACTTTATTGATTAAGGTATCACATATTTGGCCTCATCCCCCCTTTCCCATCTCAAACCCCTCCCCACACATGCCCCCATCCCCATGTTGACCATGACCTCTGGTTAGGCTCATATGCATGCACGCAAGTCCTTTGGTTGATCTCTCTCCCTTATCTACACCCTCCCCTACATTTCCTCTGAGGGCAGATAGTCTGATTGACACTGTTCTTGTTCATCAGTCTATGTTGCTCATCATTTGTCCTAGATCAGTGAGCTCATGTGATACTAGAAATACTGAAAATGAGACAAGCAAAAATGGTTATGCTGAGAGCAAATGAATTGGTCTATAGTGAACTTCTTTCTGGGCCAACAGTTCTCTTGAGTCCCAATTTCTATGTTAAACAGTTCCTTATGTGTACATGTCAGCAATAATATTTCAGTTCTAGATGGTGGAAAAATGGTGATAATACAGGTCTGACCCTTTCTGGTTTGGTCCTGGGTAACCTGCAGGGACACATAGCTGCTGACTGCTAGTATGGCAATGCATCGCCAGTGTCTTCCATTTCTGGCCTGTTTGTCTTCTGTCTTCATGGCTGGAACACTCCTGTCAATTCCTCTCTGTCGCAGAAATCCACATGGTCTCAGAGATTTTTTCTGGATATATACAAACACATTCTCAACCAAAAGTTTAATTTAAAGTTAAGGACCTTCTCTCAGTTGATGAGAATCTTGCAAATGAGACTTTTTGTTTGCTTGGTCAAGTGCAAGTTCTCTTGAAGTTTAGTTGCACATCTCAAGTGTCCTTTCCTGCCACAAACGGTCAAATTTCCCAGAGGAAGTTCTCCATCTATTTCATATGTGCTATACTTCTTACAACAATACACCAGACAAAAGGGGCTGAAGAAACACATTCCCTCATTTTACCAATGAAAACACTGAGGCCTTGACAGGAGGAAGGGTTAGTTCTTCTAAAGGATTATATGTTGTCCTCCCCCGCACTCCCTCAAGATCCTCTTCTCCAGCCTCTTAACCCTTCTCAGGCAGGAGACGGAGGAGAACACAGGGAAATATGCTAAAAACCAAGTCTGTGAGAATTACAGACACATGAGAAAAACTTTGAGGAGACCCCGAGTCTCTGGACTCTGTTCAGGTTCAAATCTTAACACCATCTCCTACTTGCTTGGGTGACCCATTGAAAGTTACTTAACCCGAGTCTGTTTTCTCATCTGTTAAATGGAAATAATACAAAAAGATGGGGTTATTGTGAATATTACAAAAATAAAATGTACCATGTACTTAGTAATAAAATCCTGTTAGTACAGTTATTCTTGAGGGAGGCCTCTGTTTATTATTGCTAAAGTCTAAGTAAGTCAAGCTCAGGAAAAAAGTGCCATTTTCATTCTCCCCATTGGCTCTCTAATACCTGTTATAGTTCTCTTTGAGTTTCTTTAGTGTATGCTTTCAAGGTCTTGCTTATCTGGCTGGGCATCTTATTTCTTATCCACTTCTCCCCTCTTTGCCCACTTTGCTTGTATTTCTCACTGTGTAGAAGATGGTGCCAGTGTGTTTTCCATCCCCTTCAGCAGGAGAAAAGAAAGTTCATACAAAGATCACCCAACAAGTTAGGAGTAGACAATTTTCCTTTGTTTCAAAACTCCACTAGATTCAGCAAGTGGTGATTTCCTCCTTCCTGGTTTAGGGACCACAAAAAGAGATTTAATTTTGACAAGTAACCTGATTCAGTCCAGAAAGAAAGCACTTGCAATGTGGAAAGCAATAAATTATGCTGGTTGGGAATATAAACTACCTAGACACAAAAGGAACACAAATCTGAAAATCAAATAATAAAGGGCCCCAGATTAAGTACAAATGGATTTAGAAGCTTCATAGCTTCATTATGTCTACAATTCTGTAATTCTGAGAGACTACCCACATCTCTAAACCCATATACAATCTGAATTATTATCATCTAATTTTGTTTTCTTTTTATACTTGATCTTATCCAAAAAGTGGGGAAGAGGTATCTAATTTTGTTTTCTTTTTATGTGAAGAGATCACAAGTTTTTTTTCTTCATATATATATGAATGGACTAAATTTTCACCCTCCACATCAGCTACCAGATTAGCTAAACAGATTGCCTCAGTTGAAAGTAGTGCTCAGTTTTCTTTGGGGATGATTTTGGGTGTTACTCTTGTATGTGACAAGAAAACTAAAGGTAATTGCTACATTGGATTCATGGAAAATGAAGTCTCTTCTTCCTATTCATCCTTTCCATATCCACCTCTACCTTCTCTTTTGAGGATTTCAAGTATCTCCCCCCCCCCCCCCTGAAATCTCTGTCCTGGACACATCAAGGGACAGGAAGCAGCATATAGAGCATCATTTCTCTTTCACTGGGGATTCACTAGTTATTTTCAAATGCCATATCACCAATTTTGTCTTTATTGAACTTACTCATTAAAAGTTTTTAATGGAGGTCAGTAAACTTCCTGAAACATGATGTACAACTTCGTACATTTTGGCTTAAGTTAACTTAGGGGTAAGCAGAGGACACATACCTTTCATTATATTTTCAAATGATTAAGTAGTTAACAAAATGTAAAAGTTAAGAACCATTGAGTTGATACTTCAAAGGGAAGCTGATCTGTTTTAGCCTAGCACCTAGGTTAATTAGAGTAAATCTGTGGATACCCATTCATGTTCACTCATTGGCTTCTGAAAATACCACCTTCTGGATGCTCCACAATCCATGAAACACAGACAATTGGAGGAAGGAAGGAGCAGAGCCTTTCTCTATCAGCAAATGCCAGTCACTGGTAGTCCTGCATGCAGCTCTCCATACCTTACCTACCACCTAAGCCAGCCCCAGGGCAGCCTAGAAGAGAGTGTAACATTAATTCACCCAGGGAAGAAATTACTACCTGGCTGAACTGGTAACTATTTTATCCATGCACCACTAAATGAGAGCATGAAGTTAAAGTGTAATTTTCATACTAAACTCTTTTGGGTTCTTGTAGATAAAGCAATTATCTTTGTGGGAGAACAAAAAATAGACATCGATAAGCATTTTCCCTTCCTTTTGTTTATATTGCCCCTGTTGAGAAAGGTTTTGAGAAGTGGGAGAATTGTACTTTCATGCAGTGTTTATAAAAAGTGTTTATGGAGTGCCTGTTTGGTGCAGGCTCTGGGCCAGAACCTGGCACATAGCTTAAATATGGTAGAGGTGGTCTCTGACCTCATGAGATTTCAAGTGGGTGAAGCATATATCAACACACAAGCACCCAAGTGGTTTGAGTGCTCTTTAATGGAATCCACCAACATGGAGTTTGCATTATGGTCAATATGTGTCTTAAATACATCAACAAAGGCCAAAGTGGAGAAGTTAACATGAAGGTCATAATTTGAAACAAAACCTTTAAAATAATCAAAGTTTTGCCGAAACCGGTTTGGCTCAGTGGACATAGCGTCAGCCTGGGGACTGAAGAGTCCCAAGTTCGATTCTGGTCAAGGACATGTACCTTGACCAGTAGGGGGTGTGCAAGAGGCAGCTGATCCATGTTTCTAACTCTCTATTCCTCTCTCTTCCTCTCAGTGAAAAAACAATAAAATATATTTAAAATAAAATAAAATAAAATAATCAAAGTTTTAAGAAGGAGAGTTATGAGAGACACAATATAGGCATTACAACATAAGATGTTGTTTAAATTAAGCTACTTTATCTAAATTGGTAAGTTTAATCTCAGCTCAGCTTTTTACATTATTTCATGTCTATAAAAACTAAATATCAAAATAATAAAATAACTTTTTTAAAAAGAAAAAATATGCTTATTAAATTATACCTCTGGAATCAGAATTTTTAAAACATTTTATTTTTTTTCCCTCTAGTCACTTGACTCAATTATTTGCATGGATCTTGTTTACTTCAAGATACAATCAAAGCCACGTGTAAGTCCAGTCATTTCTAATGTAGCAACTTCCCCTTCTGCCAAATGATTTCATTTTCTTACACCAAAGAAATCCTAGTGAAAAGTAATATATAATTGTTGTCATTTTAAAGACATCTTTTATTGTAAACATTGAAGTATACAACCTCTAAATGGTTTTAGTATAAACCTGTCAAAGAAAACAGGTGTATAAAAGTTTGTTTTATAATTTACCAAAGAAGAAATAATTACAAATAAATATTTGCATTTGATTTTTTTAAAGACAGATTGATCTTAAATATTCCAAGTCTATAATAAACACCTGTTTACACAACCAGCCTCTTTCTCCAATTCCATCCTTCACATTCATTTCAAAATCTCCATTGATTTGGGAGATAGAATTGGAAATGATACTCATTTCTCTGTGTTATCTGCACAGTACTTTTTATTAAACACACAAATGTGAATCAAATTAATATTCACAAAACCAGAAAGCTCTCCAACTGAAAGAAATAAAAGCAGCTAGATGTAAACTTTAGAAGCTATGCTGTGCCAATACACATTTACTTTAGGATGGACCAGCTTTTAAAAAGAAATGTGGTTCTCCCACTCCAGGCAAAGTTCAATGTGACTTTAATGACAGATGACATTTATTGAGTACCTTCTATGTGCCAGGTCCCACTCTTGGCATTTTCCATAGAGGCTCCCATTTAACTCTCACTGTGATTCTATGGAACTGGTATTATTCCCATTTTACAGATAAGGAAACTAAGACTCGATGAGCTTTTTAAAATTCTTTGATCACTTGACTAATAAGTGATGAAGCCAGGCTTGAAGGCAGGTTTGTCTTTCCTCAACACCTATACTTCACATTGGTCTAAACCAGCCGTGGGCAAACTATGGCCCGCGGGCCGGATCAGACCCCTTCAGCTGTTCTATCTGGCCAGCGGAGCCGAAAGAGCAGAGGGTTCTCTTGCTCTCCCCTCTGCTCCTTCAACAGCATCCCAAGATGAGAGTTCCAACATGGTCAGGTTGCTTTTGTTCTGGCCCTCCGGTCCAGTTTAAGAACCCATTGTGGCCCTCGAGTCAAAAAATTTGCCCACCCCTCTAAACTAATGCATTTATCTGTTTGATTCTCCAACTTGTGAAGACTTTGGAAAATTATTTTTCTTTAAGCAGTATGACACCAATAGCATCATGGTTCAAGTTTGCTTGGTATTATTACAAATTATTAACTCAAGAAATTTAAATTAAAAATAGAACTGAAATGTCCTAGAGTAGATTAAGTTTTTATAGACACATAATCTGATAAAAGTAAGAACATGTTTTAAATATTTCAGCTAACTCTATTGAGTTCTATTGACTAAAGTTTTAGGGAACAGGTATTTTATATTTATGATATTAGCAGTAACAACATTATAGGCAAACTCATTGATGTATATAGCATTTGTCCATGGTTCTCTTAACCTCAGGGATGTCTGAGTTGAGACTAATTTCCTCAAAAGGAGAAAAGAATTCCCAAGTATAAATTGAGACTTAACTACTGGGATTAAGAAATGTGGTTCCGATTTAAGTAGCAGCATTATATCAAGGTAGAATCAGCTTGTTCAAGGTCCCTTGATAATAATCATGGGACATTATTTAGACCTAAGTTCATCTCACTTAAAAGCCCATGGTTTTTTTTGTTTTTTGTTTGTTTGTTTGTTTTTTTTCTCACCACATTCTGCTTTGTTATATGGATATAATTTTGTTTGGATTTAATAAAACACCATAATTCTAAAACACATATATGAAGAGATGTGGGTTCCCTAGGTTGTTTAAAATAACAAAAGACATTCAGTTTTCTTGTGGAAAGTTTGATGGAAAAGAAGAGTTATTTATAGATGTGGAAAAAGTAAATGCCAATCTTTGTCTTGACTTTTTTCTTGAGCTCTTTCTTTTCTTGGGTGATTGATTTGATCCCATGACTATGGTGAAAATATCTGAGTTGTTTGTCTGTTAAGTGCTTCTCATTTTTCAGAAACTGGTAAGAAATGAAACAGCTTACTGGTTGATAGTCCCATAAAGCTTACATTCATCCTTAGTGGATCATAGAATATCATTTGTATGTATGTGCAGCTTTGTTAAGGTTTTCACTCCATTCTGCTCTATTTAAAAGCAGCATTTTTCAAATAGGATAATTAGACCCTTTTGCTCTTTAACCCCATTTGGTCATGCTACTTGCTGTGCAATGATTGAAAGAGTTACCTTCACAGAGGTGGTCATTTATTTTTGTTCTCTATTACCTCTGAGGAAGATAGTCAGAGGACAGAAATGCATCAAGGTTACATTGTGAGAAATGATCCACAGCAAAGAGGTTGGTTTGCCTTATTAATGAATGCTCCATATTTTTCAAAAAATCAAGCATCTGGTTTAGAAGAAACTCATTAGCTCAACCTCTAAGGTTGGTACCGTGATGCAAGTGATACCCTGAGAGGAGAAAAGGAGGAGATGAGGAGGTGGAATTGGGATGGCAAGGAGGTGGCTATAATAATAGGACTAAGAAAAAATACAATGGCAACCCTTAGAATTTTGCAAATCCTCAGAACTCTGAGCATCTGAGTGGTGCCACTAGATTGTGTCCTGATGGTGAGGGACTGAATCAGTCATGTAAAGTTTGCCTCTAGAAGAATATGTCCTTTCTGAACAAATCCTTATTACGGAAGCAAAGAAGCGGTCAATTTCCTTTAAGATCTGGGTCTTGCTTACATATCTGGCTTGAATTATTTCTTCTACTCATTCCATACATTGCTTTTCACACAATGCTCAACCATGTCAAGAACCCAAATGGACTATGTTCTCTTAAATCTCATTACATTTTACTTGCTTTTTCCTCCATAAGCAAGGCAGCCAGCCCTTCTTTCCGCATCACTGGTTTTACTTCTACTCATTACCAATTTTAGGTCATAACTTTGAGGTTGTTTCTTTATAAATTCATCAAAACTGTAGTTGCTTGTGTCACTAATTGTTCATATCTGGCACCAGACTGCAAAATCTTTGAAATCAGAGATTGGATTTTATTTACACAGTAATGACATCTTCTACTATATTGGCATTAACGTGAAATCTATATATATTAAGTATGTAAAAGAATAATGAAGTTCCTGAAATAGTAGAGTTAAAAGCAAGAGGAACCCTAGCAGGTCTGACTCAATGGATAGAGTGTCATCCTGCAGACTGAAGCATCCAGGGTTTGATTCCAGTCAAGGACACATGCCTGGGTTGCAGGCTTAATCCCCAGGGAGTGTGCTGAGTGCAGCCCATCAATGATTCTCTCTCATAATTGATGTTTCTAGCTCTCTAACTATCCCTTCAAGTAAGGTCCCTAATGTTGCTTTATTCTTCTGATAGACCAAACCCTTTAAGAACAAGTATACTTTACTGAGAAGTTACTTGATAAATATTTGTGAGACAGAATGAAAAAGGCACACATTTCATCCCATTAAATATACATTAGAATACCAAATCTTTTGAAAAGTTGTACTATTTCCTTGAGAGCAGAAACTTTCCAAAACTCTCAGAAAAGAGCTGCTCATAAAATATGTCCCCAATAAAAGTGGTCAATTCTCTCATCACAGCACATATACTTTACATAAAATAACCATTGTGCCAGCCTACCTAATAAAGAGTAATATGTAAATTAGCCATCACTCCTTTCCACAAGCCACACCCATCAGCCAATCAGAGTGAGTATGCAAATTAACCCCAAACCAAGATGGCTGCATCCACAGAGGCTTTGGTTTCTCTGGCAATGAAAAAAGCTAAGTTTTTAACATGGCCTAGCAGGCCTAAGCCTCCAATTCAGGCTACAAAGTTTCAATCATAGAAGGTAAACAAATTCAAACAGAAACCTTGGCCACCATGGAGCAAGCAAAAGGCTTGGCTCTGCTCTAGGCTACAAAGTTTCAATTGTAGAAAGTAAATAAATTCCAGATATCAGGGCCTCCAGTTGGGTTGCTGGAGGGCATGGCTGGCCTGAAAACCACCAGGGGCCCCTCCCTCAGGCTGCCCCACGCTCCAAGGGGGCCCCATGCTCCAAGGGGACCCCTCACTCTGATCCAGGACACCTTTCAGGGCAAACCAGCTGGCTCCCACCAGTGTACCAGGCCTCTATCCTATCTAATAAAAGAGTAATATGCAGATTGACCATCACTCCAACACACAAGATGGCTGCACCCATGTGGTCAAAGATCCTGCCCTATGTGGACACAAGATGGCCACCAAAAGATGGCCAGCAGGGGAGGGCAGTCGTGGGTGATCAGGCAAGTAGGGGAGGGCAGTTGGGAGGCACCAGGCCTGCAAGAGAGGGCAGTTGAAGGTGATCAACCCTGCAGGGGAGGGCAGTTAAGGGTGATCAGGCCAGCAGAAGAGGGAAGTTGGGGGCAAACAGGCTGGCAGGAGAGCAGTTAGAGATCAATCAGGCTAGCATGAGAGTGGTTAGGGGATGATCAGACTGGCAAGCAGAAGCAATTAGGGGCAATAAGGAAAGCAGGCAGGCGAACTGGTGGGATTGGGCCTAAATGGGCAATCAGACATCTCTCTCTCAGGGTCCCAGATTGGGACCGATGCAGGCTGGGCTGAGGGACAACCCACCCGCCCCCCTGCTCGCATGGATGAATTTCATGCACTGGGACTCTAGTAAAAGAATAATCATAAATGACCTTACTCTAAGAGCTGGAAGATGGTATTAAAATACAGTTCTATATAAGTATAAAGGAATACAACTGACAATTGTATCAAACTGAGAAGCTTCACTCTTTATAAACATTTTAAAGCAAACATGCTTTTGAATGAAATTATATTATATTAAAGAACCAATAAAAGTCCAATCATGCTGAAAATTAGATGAGAAACCAATGGTGACTCAGGTTTGAGTGACCGGAAAGCTCCAGGTGATGGAATGTCTGTCCTCTGACATAATACAAGAATGCGCTGTTGCACAGGTCTTGCTGTTGAGATGGTATAAAAAGCCAGAGGTGCTCTGCATCCAGCACAAGTCCCTGAGGACAACAGAGCTCCGCAGCATCCAGGAGGAGAGCCCACAAGAAACCAACTTGCTCTAACCATGACTTCCAAGCTGGCTGTTGCTCTTCTGGCAATGATCCTGCTCTCTGCGTCTCTGCACGAAGGTAAGCACATCTTTTCCATGCAGCTCTCCTGGGTTTGAATGTGATCCTTCGATGGTAAGATCATCCTTCCTGCTTTGATTAAAAACAACCAAACATTTTTGTTTAGGAATAGAAAATAATCTTTGCAGTCATTTAATGGCAATTAATTAAAGTGGAGTTTTAATTAATTTAGGCTGTATCTATACAATTAGAAAAATGTAATGCTTGATTAATACAGACATTCTGTTCTTATCATTTATACTCTGTAGTATGCATATCTATACTAATAATGGGGTAATGTCATCTTCCAGAAAATCTTCTGGATGTCCTTCCAGACAGAGCCACATAGACTGAGAACCGAGGCTCAGGCAGGCACAGGTGGCTTGGAAGGTCCCAGGTGTAGCGTTGAAGGGCCCATACTCAGGCAGGCATTGAAAGTAGCTGCAGGGGTAATGGGGGCAGTGCCTTCCCCCAATTTGCCAGATCACCTCCTGCAGAGGGAGGACAGACTGTGGTTTAGGCCATGGGCCAGGCAGAGGTGGTCAGGGTCTATCAGGCTGGCAGGGGAACAAGTTAGGGGCGTTCAGGCCAACATGCAGAGGCAGTTAGGGGCAATCAGGCAGGCAGGAAGGCAAATGGTTAGGAGCCAGCAGTCCACAGGGATTGGGCCTCAACCTGTAGTAAGACGTAACCGCAGGGGTACCATATTGGAGAGGATGCAGGCTGACCTGAGGGACTTCCCCCCAGTGCATGAATTTTGTGCACCAGGCCTCTAGTATTTAACATAAATGTATAAGTTAGAGTGTATTTTATTAGGAGCCACAGTTACCTATAAAATAAATTAATATTTGCAAGATAATTCAGGTAATTTTACACTGTGTATTATTTTACTAAAAAGCTTCAGATAGCTATCAATTCCCTTTTGATTTAAGGACACCCTGACAGAACATAGACCTTCTCAGGATCCATTTTATGAAATAAATGGAATTTAGGATGTTTATGATATATAGTTTCTCTATTTTTCTTTGCTCTCAAGCATTGAAGATTGTGTTAAGATTTCAAGACACTTCTGTGCAACTCATTTATATATTTCTATTAATTCTTTCTGAAGGCAATTTCCTTATTCATGAATCTTAGTTTGCATACTCCTAATAGCACTGTGGTATCACAGACCATTAGGAAATATCTAGTAGAAAAAAAAAATCTTAAAGATGTCACCATTGCACAAAGACAACTCCAGTTTTATGTAGAAGATATTCAATGATATCAGGAGTGACTGTTTTGAAAACTGAGAAAAACTGATGTCAGAGGCAAGGAGAATATCTAGCCTTCAATTTCTGGAATGAGTTTGCTAAAGATGCCATGTTTGTAAAACACACAGTCTTCGAGTTATCACATTGGGATTAAAGAGGGAGTAGCCACAGGAGCCCTCCATATTGTTTAGATCAATCTATAATTGTTTTTATTTTCCCCCCACAGCTTTAATTCTGCCGAGAGTAGAGACAGAACTGCGATGTCTGTGCACAAGTACCCACTCTGTACCTTTCCACCCCAAGGACATGAGGGAACTGAGAGTGATTGAGAGTGGACCACACTGTGATCATTCAGAAATCATGTAAGTACTTTCAAAAGTGATTAGATATCTTCCTTTAGCTAACCTAGAACTGAGGAAGGTGCAAGCATCCAACAAAGTTCTAGGTACTAGGAATACAGTAGTGAGTTAAACAGAAGGACATGTTCTGGGTATGAATGGCATTTAAGTATGGTAACTCCCAGGATTCATAGATCTAAATTGCTTTTGACTTAGACTTCATGCCCATACTTAAGGGACAATGACTTGAGTGACAAAAAGGTCTCTGAAACTGCTAAACGTTGATTTTAATTTCAGTGTGAATTTGTACAATGAAACAACGCTCTGCCTGAACCCTGAGAAAACATGGGTGAAGAAGATTTTAGATGTATTTTTAAAGAGGTGAGTTGTTGTTGTTTTTTTATTTAGATTTTTCATTTATCCTGAGATATATAATCCAAAAGTCAGCCTATAAATTTCCTGCTGCTGCCAAGAACATTTTTTAGGTAACTGCCTCAGTGAGTTTATTGTAACTCGTGCCTGGGAAGACCACACAGCTCAGTTTGTCCAGGGAAGTCTAGGTCTGTTCTTGGTCCCTGTGCCACGATTATGATTCTGTTTCATTCTCAGAAGTGCCCTGCTCTGGAGGATGACTTACCTGGTCTCTCTATTTATAATTTAAAGTATAGGACCTTTCTCACATATGACTATTTAAGACTATATTAGTTTCTGTATTAAATATGAGGACCACACTTGACTCCTGTTAGAACATTGTTAATCTGTACATTTGATTTATTTGTTTTCAGAGCTGAGAAGAAAGAGACATAAAAAAGAAAGGCAGTCTCCATGGTTTCCAAGAATTCCTCAGTAAAGATGCCAATGAAACTTATAATTAATCTACTGTTTCACATACTGTTTGGGTTTGGTGTAGAGATCGCAGATAAAATACAGGATGCCTGGTTAGATTTGAATATTAGGTACAACAATGAAGAGTTTCTTTCAATGTCCCATGCTATATCTAGGACATAATTATAAATACAATACAAAAGAAACAAACAAACAAACAAACAAACAAAAAGAAACTTGCTTCTTACAATAAATTCAAACTCAGCTGGAAATCCTGTATTTTTGGGGGTAGGGGGTTAATCATTGCAACCTTAGTCTGCTAGCCAAGATCCCTTTGAACTGTGCCTTGGTTTCTTCTTTATTCCTGACCTAGAGAAAAAGTATTGGTCACTCACTGTGATGAGAAAACATTCGGAAACAATTTTGTGGCTTTCATGCTCACGTAAATTATTTTCAAGGGTAACTAAGTCACACATTTATTATTTATATATTCATTTAGACATCAAATAGAAAATATTTGTGCATTGATTTGGAAAATGGGAAAGGAGCATTGTTGATAGGAGAGTATAATGATGGTTGTAAATTTATTAATTTACATTGTTGATAGGAGAGTATAATAATGGTTATAAATTTATTTATTTAAAAAATATACTAGAGACTGTCTTGACCAAAGTTGATTTATTTTGTTTGAGGTTGCTAGATTTAGCAAAATTAAAATTAAACAAAATATCTATTTAAACTGGAAATCTTATTTTTGATGTTCCTCATATTGTCCTCTCACTGTTGGCCTTGTGCTATTCCATGTTGAATCACCAGAATCCCGAATCAGGACTCTCTTTCTCCAAACATCAAAAATTCTTGCTGGCCAATACTCATTTATTAGGCACAAATACAGTCTCATGATTTAATTTCATAATCATTTTTGTAACACTCACTTTCTTTTTAACTTTAAGATACTTTTCTGTGCTTTCAAAGAAAATGGATTTTCCTAAGTGATTTGATTGTATGAAAATAGAAATGCAGCTCTAAGACATAATAAAATTCATCAGCAAAGTCAGCAAGTGTTTGTATTTCTTTGGTCCTTTCAAGATCTATTGTTTTCTATCTTCAGTTGTATGAAAAAATATTATTTAGAGAACGCAAGTGCTTCCTCTCAGCATTTTTATACAATGGTGAAAAGTAGGAACTTTCATTTGTAGAAAAACAGAACTTCTTTCCAGAGAAGGCTACAAACAGTAGCCATTGAGAAATGAGAATTTTCTCAACTCCCCAGAGTATTCCACTTTGCTAATAAGGCTGACTTCAGATTTTCAGTGAACCAGTTTAGGTGACCGTGAAAGGGGGAAGAGGGTACATATTATAAGGTGCTTTTCAGTTATTTAAGAAGTAAAACTGTCACATACAAGGCAAAAAAAATCAAAATATGAATAAAGGCCACAAATATTTTTTTAACAAGTAAAAAAAAAACCTCTTAAAAGTAAAAATACAATAATTTAAGTAGAAAATTCAGTTGATTATTTTTTTTAACAGATTAGACACAGCTATAAAGAAATTTGGAGATTAGGAAATAGACCTAAAATAACTTTATCTGGAATTTATATGAGTGATAAAGAGGAAGAAAATTAGAGGATAAATGAAAACACAGAAAATGCAGTGTCTAATTGGATTTTTACAAGCAGAAGAGAGGGTCAGAGAGAATATTTAAACTGACAATAGCTGAAAACTTTCCAGAAAGTGTGAAAAGAACAACCAACAGTTTGAAGAAATCCAGTGAACCAATGCTTAAATTTACATTTAGTAAAAATTTCAAGGATGTTAGAAATTTAATCCATACTTACCCAATTCCACGATCATTTACTGTTGCTCTTGGGCATTTTAAATGCACTCTTAAAAAATATTTATAGTTGAAAGTATTACATATGTCCCCATATTTCCCCCATTGACCATCTCCAGTCTGCCCCTGATGGCCCCAAGCCTTCATCATCCTATTGTCTGTGTCCATGACTGATTATCTCCCATGATTATTTTTGGTTATTAACTCCCACCCACACACCCTCCCCCACCTTCCCGCTGAGATGCACTCTTTTTTAATCTCCATAAAGGGAAGTGAGGAAGAGGGTTCTCTCTGATTTTCTCACTAGTTAATTCATATTGCAACCTTCTTCTCCCCTGTCACTAGCTCCTTGCAATCACTCTGTGTACCTGCAGCTACCATTCTATCTATGGTCAACATTACCTGTGTTGCAGAACAAAGCTTATTCTCTTTTCTAATTTCCAGTGCATATCAACACAGTAGTGTGGAACATAATAGAATTAGTAAAATAAAAAACCTCAAGTCATATACAAGCAGGAACCAACTGGAAATTTAACCCTAATATTTACTATTAGAGACCAAGTACATAAAATTTATTCACAAGGGGAATGGGGGGAGTTTTACCTCAGCCTAATCTTTACACTCTCCAATGTGAAGGATGTCTGATCCCCTGTTTAGGACCAAACCTCAGGGGCCTAAATGGGCGTTTGGACATCCCTCTCATGATCCAGGACTGTTGGCTCCCTAATGCTCACTGCCTGCCTCTGCCTGATTGCTCCTAACAGCTTCTGCTTGCCAGCCTAATAACCCCTTAACCACTCCCCTGCCAGCCTGATGAATGCCTAACTGCTCCCCAGGCAGCCTAATACTTCCCAATTGCCTCCCCTACATGCCTAGTCCCACCCAACTTTCCACCCTTGCTGTCCTGGTCACCCCCAACTGGCCTCTTTTGCTGGCAACATCACCCCTAACTGGCCACAACTGTCCTCCCCTGCAGGCCATCTTGTGGCAGCCATCTTATGTCCACATGGTGATAGCCATCTTTGACCAGATGAGGATGGCCATCTTGTGTCTTGGAGTGATGGTCAATTTGCATAGTACTCTTTTATCAGATAGGATTCTTAGAAGCAGTGTTCCTACTAGTTGTGATTTCTCCCTGCTTATGTTCTTTTCAGGCCATGTTGTGGGGTTTCTTCTTTTTTCTCAGAATTCTGCCTAAATTTCATTTCCATATTCTCCAAGCATAAAAAAGTTATTTTTCTCAAATAAACTTTAATTTCAATTTTCCTTGTCTACTTCTGCTTCCTTTGCAGTGCCTCATCTTGTGGATCTCATACATAGTGAGTAGAACCAATAAAAAAAACAAGTAATTTTAATAAATATTGGAAGGAGAGACACACAAGTCTTCAGAGGAGATATCAAGGAGTTAGTGTGTATAACTAGGTGAGATTTCCCTGATAAAATGTAAGCTACAGTGTGAAGAATGAGTAGGAGGTTGCCACAGAGAGGGAAGAAAAATGTGTCGGAAAGAGTTGTCTAGACTGCAGTGAAGTAATTTGTAAACACGAGCGTTTTTTTGAGAAGTGAAAAAGTTCAGTGTGCCTAGAGTTTGGCATAGGAACAGAACAAGTGCTAACAGATGAAGTTATGCTAAATAGACTATGGAATACTCTAAAGGGCTTAGAGTTGAATTGAAAACTTTTAGTGAATTTCAAATACCCCATTTAAATGGTGAATATTATAGGCTATTCTTCTTCCTGGATCTCTTTACAGAAGAAAGTGGAAAGCCTTAGAAGCAACTCAACAGTCTGATCTTGGGGCTCTTGAATTATATTTGGAGACTGAATTTACAAAAAACTCCCAACTTTATAGCAAACTTCTTATAATTAAATACAATTTAATATTATCAGTGTCCAACCCTGAAAGCAAAGTGAAAATATCTGCACCAACTTGGTTAATCTTATTAATGAGGACTTTTAAAAATTATCTTTTAGTTTAATCTTTATATTTTTAAGTTGTATCAAATGATTTTCTCCACTCCAGTATTAGTCTGGATAAGACAGCAAATATTCCATCAAAAATGCAATTAAGTATATCAAATTGGAGATTAGGCATTATTCATATAAGCCAAAATGGAAAAATATAGAGTAAGAGAGAAAATATGAGAGATAAGAAAAATCCAACCTGTTGCTGAATTGAAAATGTTTAATTTATTTTGCCTGAATGATATTAACAAAATTAGTTAGTATACAGACACAGACTGAGGTACAAACTTAAGCATGTAACTTATTCTCTCATTCCTTTGAACCATTTGTGTGGATTAACATTATGAATTTCATTTTATCAAAGAGTAAAATGAATGTAAAGACACACACACAGGAAAACCCCTAAGAGGAGGAACAAGATGGCGGCATTAGATAAACACTCCTAAATGGCTGCTGGGCACAGCAAGTCCAAGGAAAAACAACTATAAAACAAACATCTATCTCCCAAGAACCAAACGAAAGCAGGCTGAGAGGAAGCCCTACATCTAGACTGAAACAAAAGAGGAGAATCTAGGACACAAGTGCTGAAAAACTGAGGTAGGGAGGGCATGGACAAGATAAGGGCTGATGGCGGATCCAGGCTGGCGAAGGGCGGTGCTTTCTTCATCCCGAGGAGAGAGGAGCACCGATCTCTCTGAAACCCAGTTTCTAGGGAGAGGCTAGCCACTAGACTGTCTGCCATCGGGTCAGAAAGTGAGGCAGGTTGCTTGCAAAACTGGTATTGTTTACTGTGCTGTGATGCCAGAAGCAGGGCAGAGGACCAGCAGCCATCAGTCTTGGCCACACCCCAGCCTAGTGACACCCTGAGACCCCGCCCCTCACAACACATCCTAGCTACAAGCATCAGACTTTGCATATGAATGGCCCTCTCTGTTGCAGTTTAACAAAAATTGCAACCTGGGGCAAACAGATATAAGGAGGACAAGACTATAGTTCATGCTATAGCTTCTGCAACAGTACTGGCCTCAGACAGTAGCTGAACTGTACCTCATTGAGACCCAGAAACCAGAGTTCTAGTGCTCAGTTTCAATCCCTCACACCCATAAGTGACACATTCAGGAGACAGTCTCAATGAGTACCAAAGCTCCACTGAAACAAGAGGTGTCTCCAGCATAGCAGTTCTTCCTTTATAGACACAGCGGATCCTCACAGACAATTGGCCTGGAGGTTAATTCCTCCCAGTGTACCAACATCAATCAAGGTTTAATTACACTAAGACTTTGCACTTAGCCCACAAAAGGATATAGCAAAAGCTACTACCCCAGGTGATTGGGGAAGCTGAGCTACTGACCCCTATAAGTCACCGACCACACAAAGCCACTCCAGGGAGACAGCCAAAATGAGGAAACACAGAAATATGACGCGAATGGGAGAGATGGAGGAGAGTAGGCTACTGGAGGACACACAGTTCAGAATCACATTTCTAAGATTACTCAAGAATTTTCTAAAAACCTTTGAGAAACTTGATGAGACCTCCAAGAAGCTTGTTGAGACCTTCAAGGACTTTAATGAGAATACAAAAAAAAAAAAAAAAAGGAAAAGGACCAGCCAGAAATTAAGCATACAAAGTCTGAAATAAAGAATATACAGAAACCCAACTATAGATCAACATGCCCCAAGAATCAAACCAAAGAACTGGAATATAAGAAGGCAACAATCACCCAACCAGAAAGGCAAAACAAAAGAAGAATCCAAAAGTATGAGGATAGTGTAAGGAGCCTCCAGATGGCTTAAAACGTACCAACATCCGGATTTTTGGGGTGTCAGAAGAAGAGAGCAGGAAGAATATTGAAGGCTTAATGGAAGAAATAATGACAGAAAACTTTCCATACCTGGTGAAAGAAATAGACCTACAGGTTCAGGAAGTGCACAGGACCCCAAACAGAAGGAATACAAAGAGGACTACACCAAGAAACATCGTAATTAAATTGCCAAGAGCAAAAAACAAAGAGAAAATCTTACAAGCAGAAGGAGAAAAACAACTAATTACCTACAAGGGAATACCCATATGACTGTCAGCTGATTTCTCAACAGAAACTATGCAGGCCAGAAGGGAGTGGCAAGAAATATTCAAAATGATGAACAACAAGAACCTACAACCAAGATTACTCTATCCAGCAAAGCTATCATTCAGAATTGAAGGTCAGATAAAGAGCTTCACAGAGAAGAAAAAGTTAAAGGAGTTCATCAACACCAAACCAGGATTACATGGAATGTTGAAGGATATTCTTTAAGAAGATGAAGAAAAATAAAAAGGTAAAAGTAAAAAATTATGAACCGCAAAAAGGCATCAAATACATACCTACCAGCAAGCGAATCTAAAAATGGAGAGAATAAAAAAAAATCTGAAGAACAAAATGGACTGGTGAATATAATAGAATCAGGGACATAGAAAGGGATCGGATTAACAATTCACAGGGGGTGGGGGAAGGGGTCTGAGGGGTGCGAGAAGAGATTGAACGATACTCTTACATCTATGGGTGAAGACAGTGGTGGGGGCAAGGGCGTGGGGTGTGGTTGTGAATCAGGTGGAGGGGAGCTAAGGGTGGGGGAGGAACACCTATAATAATCTGAACAATAAAGATTTATTCAAAAAAAAAGACACACACACACTAAAATAAAAGAGGTATAAAGAGATAATTTAAAAAGTGTTCACCTTATAAATACAGCAATTATATAATTCTATAATACAGCCCATCCATATATGTGTAGTTATAAAAAGCTGTGGTACAATTTACACAATGGTATGCTATGTATCTGTAAAAAAGAAGAATCTCTTACCCCTTGCAACAGCATGGAAGGATGTGGAGACCATTAGGCTAAGTAAAATAATCCAGTCAGAGAAAGACAAATATCACATGACCTCACCTATATGTAGGATCTAATGAACAAAATAAACTGATGAACAAAATAGGTCCAAGGCAGATACATGGAATAGACTGACAGATCTTAGAGGAAAGAGGGGTTGGAGACCAAGAAGTAACAAACCAAAGGATTTATATGCATATATATATGTGTAGCCCATAATATAGACAACAGTGTGGTGCAAGCCTGTGGTACTGTGGGAGCTGACGAGGAGAGAAGTGAGAGGAAGGAATAGGGGCCATCTGTAGTAGCATCAACAATAATAAATAAACTTAAAAAAAGAAAAGACACTATGATACATATATTTCATATACAACATTGAAAATCAGGTTATTTTCTTCTTTTTTTTTTCTTGTTTTCAAATCTTTTATTTCCCCCCTACTGCTCTTTGAGACATTTTGGCCCAAAGCTCACACTTAAAGCAGCAGCAACTTTGACAGTAAGAAATAAGGATCAATGGACAGTGTTAAGATGACAATAATAATGACAGCAATGAGCCATCTTGCTACTAATAGAGAATTGAAGTCACTATTTATTTTATTTTATTTTATTTATTTTTATTGTTTGAAGTATTACAAATAGTACATATGTCTCCTTTTTTATCCCCTTGAACTCCCCCTAGCCTTCCCTACCCCAGCGTATGCCTTCACCTGCTCCCTCCCCTCCCAGTGTCTTGTATCCATTGGTTATGTTTATATGCATGCATACAAGTCCTTCCATTAATCTCTTACAGCACCCTCCTTCCCCCATCTCCCCTGCCTTCCCTCTGTAGTTTGACAGTCTGTTCCATGGTTTTTAACCTCTATATCTATTTATTTCTCCATTTATTTTCTTTAAAAAATCTTGCATCTGCAGACTAGAAATAAACATATAATAACAAAAATGTTTGAGTCCCAATTTCAATGTCCAACTGTTTTGAGACCCAGTTTCAATATCAAATACCCTGTTTTCCCGGAAATAAGACAGTGTCTTATATGAATTTTTGCTCCCAAAGATGAGCTAGGTCTTATTTTCAGGGGATGTCTTATTTTTCCATGAACAAGAATACGATACACATTTATTGTTAAATGAAAATAAAGGAAATTTATTACCTGTATATGGTATGGTAATACGGTAATTGTCAACAAAAACCAGACAAACTGAATTCTACAGTATCAAGAATTTACTCATTTATTCAATGACAATCATGTCATCATCTTTTGGAACATCATCATAACAATCTAATTCCTGAATTTCTTGTGACTCCATTTCTTTCAGAATCAGTGGACCAAATCTCTCATGTTTAACAATAGCACTGTCTTTAAATGAGTACTGTAGAGGGCCAAATGGGAAGATACCTGGACATTCTTTAGATTGTTGCTGACTGGGCCCGGGATATTGGCAGAATCATGTCAGTTGCACTCCCATCCTGAGAGTGCAGAGATGTTCTTAGTTCCTGGCTTGTGTTTGTCCAGGAGGAAGGAGTGGGTGGGCCCTGGGCCCTCCCAGGCTCCTTGTTTTTCTGTGAAACCCCCTTATTAGATCCGAGCATAAATAGATGTGCTGCGTGGCTCAGAGGGTCATCAGTCTGCCTCTCTAGCAGAGGTCAGAGGCTCTCCCAGCTCCCAGCTTAAAATCTATTTCTGTGTCTTCTCTCTTTATTTCTAATATTTCTCAATCCCTGGCCGCCTCCCCTTAGAACCGGTTCGTTCATCTCTCTTTCCGTGCTGGACTCGGAAAAGGGAGATCCCTCCACATCAGGCCCCCAGCAGAGTACTTCTTGTCAAGGTAGCCTGCTCACAGTGCATTTGCAAAGCAACTGACAGTGATTTTCTCCCATGAATTCTTCACCCAAGTCACAACTTCTTGTAGTTTAGGTTTCACAAAGTTTCCACGCTGATTTCTCTCCATTCACACAGCAGTGACATCAGGACTCCGCGTAAGGTCACTGGTTGCTAGACGCCAATCGGGGCAGTCCTAGCGATCAGTTTATGGTAAATTAATTTTCATTCTGAGACAGAGCCTGGGGGCCTTATTTTTTGGGGGGATGCCTTATATTTCACTCATAAGGAAACCTGTAAGTAGGTCTTATTTTCAGAGGATGTCTTATTTTCAGCGAAACACGGCAATAAAAGCATAATATGCAAATTGACTGAATGGCTGAACAGTGGAACAACCATCAGGATGACCATCTGGTACCATGCTATGAACCCACTCGTGCCAGGCCAGTAAGGCAGGTGCAATGTGATTGATCAGGGGCCTGGCCATAGCCCCATGATTGCCCTGCTGAGGAAAGCCCAGGCCACTGGTCAGTGGGGTGATCAATCAGCGGGAAGGGGTGTTCCCACAATTGACCCAAGGACGGAGGCCCATCCCAAACTGGTTTGGCTCAGTGGATAGAGTGCTAGTCTGCGGAGTCAAGGATCCCAGGTTCTATTCTAGTCAAGGGCATGTACCTTGGTTGTGGGCACATCTACGACGGGGGTGTGCAGGAGGGAGCTGATTGATATTTCTCTCTCATCAATGTTCCTAACTCTCCCTCTACCTTCCTCTCTGTAAAAAAACAATGAACTATATTTTAAGAGAGAGAGAGAGAGAGAGAGAGAGAGAGAGAGAGAGAGAGGCCTAGGCCAATGACTGGCAGGCTGCAGTGGGTGTACAGGGCCTCCCTCTGTCAGGGAAGCCCCAGTCCTAGGTGCCATAGGGAAGCTGGTACAGGCAGCTGGACATGGTGGGCAGGGGGGAAGAGAAAGGCCTAATCTTGCACAAGTTTTGTGCTCTGGACCTCTAGTGTTTTAATAGTTATAGTGATTCTTTCTACCGTCTGAATCCTAAATTAATCTTTTGTCATTCAACCCAAGCTACTCAAAATGACTGCATATATATAAATATATATGTGTGTGTGTACATATATATGCATATTTTATTGATTTTTAGAGAGGGAAGGTAGAAACATTGATGGAAGAGAAACATCTATCTGCTGCCTCCTGCATGCTCCCTCCTGGGGACTGAGATGGCAACTTGGGCTTGTGCCCTGACTGGGAATGGAACCTGCAGCCTCTTGGCATATAGAATGATGCTCAATCCACTGAACCATACCAGGTGGGTTCAAATTTTCTTATGTGAAATTTTGGTATTATTCATTTCATTTACAAGTATATGGAAAAGAAGTGATTTTTACTTATAAGTCCCTTTTCTACAACTAAATGCTTTCTTGAAGGAATCTTTTCACTCTATAGTTTACTAATATTCTGCTTTATTTTCTTCATTTAAAAATAGGATAAAGGTTAACAAAACTTGGAATTTAAATTAAACCTTCCACATGTAATGTTACATAGATTTTATATGTGCTACATATTTTTTATTATCTTCTCCAATTATTTAAATTTTTTATGAGATTTTATAGTGAACAAATGAACTCTGATTTTCAAATATAATATGCTCCGTGGTGTGGAATTTTTTGGGGAGATAATAAATGTCATTTTTATACTTGTTCTACATGTAATACAGAATGTTAACTTTTATGGGTTGAATTTTTGAAATTTTGACTCTTGAAAATATATGGCACAAGGGGGAATGGGTTGGCAATTCTGATCCTACTACACATGTAACTGATCAATTTAATTAAACAATTAAGTAAATTGTTGGCTGATGGTGGGATCCAGGTCCCTCACTGTTACAGCACCAGTTGTTAGACAAGCAAGGAGAGGGGTCTAAAATGATCCACATAGTAATGATTAGAGTTGGAGACATTGGTATGAATTTATGTTTAGTTTAATATAGGTACAGATAGATAAATATAAAAATACTTAAGGATGTATGTAACTGAGTTAGTAAACATGTATGTATTTTCTTCCTTTGTCAGCTGAAAGGACCTAAAAGCAATGTGATTCTGGCAGCAACAAGCACGCCTAGCACCCAGATCTTGGTTTCTAAAACCATTTCATAATAAAATGCACCAGGGTTCCTTGGAGAAACGCCTGATCATAGGATGGGGGCAGAAAATATGAGTCTTGAGCATTTTCCAGTGTGAGAAGATAAGTGCCTCCTTCTGAATAAATTTATGAGGGTATGTCAAGGTGGTACAGGAGCCAAATAAAACTTGGAACAATAGCTCCAAATGGAACAACTTGAGAGCAAAATAAATAAAGTACTACTTATAACCTGATGTATAAAGCAAATATGTATGAGTTCATACTGATTGATATAAATACATGCTGGGGTAAATAAATACATGGAAAATAGACAAATTAGGAAGAATTCCAACTAATTTGCTTCTCCCTCAAGGATCTGGAGCATAAAAAAGGACTTGTGAAATTTCCAAAAAATACAGTATGGAATGGGGAAGAGGAAGAGTAACTTTACAGTAGAGAGACCTAAACAACACTAGGTTGGCTAAGGTCAACATCATCAGTGGTAAATCATACAAATAGAATTTTATGATGTGATGAAAATGGCACTTTTCCTGTGTGGCCTACCTCATGAAACCCCAGGATCTCAGTCTAATCTTGAGAAAAGCATCACACAAATTCTAGTAGAGAGACATTCTACAAAACAACACCTGGCAAGCACTCCTCAAAAGTGTCAAAGTCATCTTAAAAACAGAAAATTATGAGAAACTGTTACATCTAGGAGGAGCCTAAGAAGACCTAGAAACTAAATGTAGTCTATTCTAGATTGATTCTAAAATAGGAAAAGGGAGTATTAGGTAAAATATGAAAATTTGAATAAAATATAGTCCTTAATTAATATTAATTGTCTTTCTTTTGGCTGCTATAAATAAAGTCCTATGTGGACTAAAAACAGAGATTTATTTCCTATAGCTCTGGAGGTTGGAAATCCATGCCAGCATGGTGGGGTCCTAGTGAGGATCCCCTTCCCAGTTGCAGTCCACCCACTTCAGGTTCTAATTTCATATGCAGAAAGCAGAACGCCTGAGCAAGTTCTCATGTTTCTTCTCGTGAAGGCACTCCACCCATTCCAAGAGGGCTCCACACTCATGGCCTAATTTTCCTTCCAATGGCCTCATCTCTTTATACCATTATATTGGAGGTTACAATTTCAACATATGAATTTGTGGAGAGAACACAAACATTCAGTCCATAATAACAGTGTGTCATTATGAATGCATTAATTGTAATACATGTACCCTACTCATGTAAGATCTTAATAATAGTAGAAATTAGATATGGGATATATGGAAACTCTGTGATATTGAGATTTTTCTATAAAGCTAAAGCTGTTCTTTAAAAATAAATGATCAAGAGACAGACTCATAGACAGAGAGCATGAGGATGAGGTGGGAGATTTGGAAGGATTAAGAAAAAAAAAGAAATAAAGCTCATGGACATGGACAGCAGTGTGGTGATAGTGAGAGTAGAGGGTGATGGGTGGATGTGGCAGAGGGCATTGAGGGGATAATTGGTGATGGAATAAAATAAATTAAAATAAGTAAAAAATATTTTTCTATTTGAAAAAAAAGTGGTAAGATGGAAACCAAAGTAAACTAACAAACAATCCTACAGCGTGTAGTAACTCATAGTTTTCTGCCAGTAACAATAAATCTGGTTCTTGTTCTCTTAAGCTGGTGTGTGGAAAGCATGTCCCTGAGGCAGTGATAGAGCTCAGCTTATCATTAACTACATCTGTACAACTTGGTCTTTGCTGCCTCGAGGTCAGCTACTAGAGTGTGCGGGACTTTGAGACCATGCCAAATCTCTAGACGCAGTCCAAAAAATATGTCAAAGGTCTGCCATAATGATAATAATCATATTCAGTGACCAAACAGGTTGGAAAATGTATGAAGCAGTTAAAATCATCAGCAGGAGGTCATAGGGTCTGTTGAACTGGTGAACACAAGGTCTGTTTGAATTCATAATAATTCGAATTATCTTAAAACACAGAACTTGCCAAACCAAATATTTTTGACTATCATCAGTTTGGATCAGAGTTGACTCATAAAAATGATTCCCTCAAAGAAAAAAAAATTTTTTTATCTAATAGTAAAATCTGGCACTGCAGGTATTACGTCTTTAATGAATTCCATGGTCCCATTCAGGCCTACTTGCTGTAGATTAGGATTAGATGATCAGTGTTGGACCACATATGTTAACACATATTTTAGCTTTTTTTTAAAAAAAAAATCTAGAGTGCTAGATAGAGATGAGAAATACCAATAAAATACTATTCAATAAATATGTTTGAAAAGTCAAATTATTCTTTAATTCCATGGTAACGCACAATTAAAAATAAATGTAACAAAAGATGTACATAGACTGAAAGAAATCAAGAGAATAAAATGCTAATGACTGCCCTCTTTTCACTCTGTCTTCCCTAAGCAACCTATAGGTGCCTCAATAGATAGGCTGAGCTTGCTTCACTTTCCCCAAGTTCTTAAGCTAATACTGGCAGGATGAATATATATTCTCCCTGCTAGAGTTTGACTGTTCAACTGGGAGATGGATTGCTCACTATGATATGAGCTGACCAGCAGGGAATGGAGAGCAAAGAATGGAGGCCCTGCCCAGCAGCCAGCATTTGGCAGCCAGGGAAGGGAGGCCACAGCCTGCAGCAGGAAGACCCCAATCAACCCTGATTGCCAGGCCTCTAGTAAAAATATAAGCACTAAACTAGATTCCTTCTGGAGCAGGTTTTGGCAATCCAGTCAGTACACCATTAGCTCTTGTGTTCTTCTATGTTTTCCAAATAATTTCTCTCAATTAGTCCTGTAGTAATGTGTCCTTATATCCATGTTCTGCACTGGCCTAGACCAGAAGACAGAACTTAGTCCTGCATCACTTTGCATGTTCTCTGTAGTGAGGCCATAGTTTACCTCAGTCCTCTCTAAGGCTTATGGTTCTAGTTTTCATCTCAAGCATTGAGTGGACTAACTAGACCAGTCTAGTTCCTGTCAATTTCATCCTTTGAGGCTAAAGACAATTATTTATCTGAGTCGTCCCCATCTCTCACAGAAATGCTATGACATTTGGACATAGTCTCACTCCCAGTACAAACTGATCCATCACTTGGAATTCCATGTCCACTTCAATGGACTTTCCTTTGCTACTGACAGTCTGAGGTTCCACCTTTCTTCCGACAAAATATCATCAACCATTCAATTGCCTTAACTGGGATGTGTAGCTGTAGTTGATTTAGTTGTCTTCAGCCCTGTGTGAGCTCAAGTGCCTTCTTAGCCACCATCTGTTTTCCACACACTCAACTTCATACGCTTCTTTTTGTCCATTGTTGAGAAGCCCTAATATGATTTGAGTTGTGATGATGTAGGGAAAAAACAAAAACTAAAAACAACTATCAAAGATAGGGAGAGAGATATATGGAGGTGAAGAAATTTGAGGCCTATACATGAAGACTAAAATATGGAGACAAAGAACCCCTTACTAGGACTTTATTTTGACTGACCTACAACTCACTAATACTTGGCCAGCATTCAGTACAAGCAAAGTTAATACTTTAACTTTGTCTAAAGCTTTTTTCTTGAACCATATAATATTTTCTTGCCTTGCACTCTGTTTTGGCAACCCCAGCTTCTGAACATATTTTCCCTCCTGACTACATTCCCTGAATTTTTCTTTAGATATAATAATTAAGATTAGATTTCCAGTATTGACCCCTCATTGACTATAGTAGGTACCTGTTCTTGAACTTATCTAGCTTAATCATAACATAACCTGGAGATATTTTGTTTATCCCACAAACCAGCCTGCGATAGAGGTATTCTAGAAATAATTTATGTAGAGTAGACAGAGGTGAGAAATAGGCAGTGGAATTGAATAAGCTATACTAGATTCCTAATTTAAGAAGCACAAATTGAAATTTAAGCCTGCCATATGTTTCTTTACCCTTTTAGGAAATACTGTATAATAAAAGGCTCATATGCAAATGGATCAAATGCACTGACCACCATAAGGCAGATGTTCAATGTAGAACCTAACCCCTAGTGATCAGTGCACTCCCACTGGGGAAATGCCATTCAACCAGAAGCCCTGAGTTGGGATGGATGTTTAACTGCCAGCTTAGGCATGCTCCTCATGGGGAATGGGCCTAAGACATCAGTTAGATATCCCCCAAGGGCTCCCAGACTGCAAAAGAGTGCAGGCCAGGCTGCGGGACCTCCTGAGTGCACAAGTTTTGTGCACTGGGCCTCTAGTTTTTATATAATCCTAAAAAAAAATATATCTGTCTATCATCTATCATCTATCATCTTCTATGTATCTATCTATCTATCTATCTATCTATCTATCTATCTATCTATCTATACCTACATTGCCTATATATAGGCAATGTAGGTATAGATATTTCACTTAGCATTATGTCCTCAAGGTTCATTCATGTTGTGCCATATATCAGAATTTCTTAGCTTTTGGCTAGTGTAAATAATTCTATGAATGCAAATTGTGAATAACATTATGGACAGTTGTGAAAAAAATATCTGTTCAAGTCCCTGCTTTCAAATATTTTTGTTATATACACAATACTGTCTTCCTCAGCAGCTGTACCCTTTTACACTCCCACCAGCAATGTATGATATTTCAAATATCTCCACACTATCATCAATATCTACTTTCCTTCCTTCCTTCCTTCCTTCCTTCCTTCCTTCCTTCCTTCCTTCCCTCTTTCTCTCTTCCTCTCTTCCTCTCTTTCTTTCCTCCTCTTACTTTCTCTCTTCCTCTCTTTTTCTTCTTTTCTTCTTTCTTTCTCCTTCCTTTCTTCCTTCCTTCACTTCTTTCTTTTTCTTTCTTTCTTTCTTTCTTTCTTTCTTTCTTTCTTTCTTTCTTTCTTTCTTTCTTTCTCTTTCTTCCTTCCTTCCTTCCCTCCCTCTCTCCTTCATTCCCTTCCCTTCCCTTCCCTTCCCTTCCCTTCCCTTCCCTTCCCTTCCCTTCCCTTCCCTTCCCTTCCCTCCCCTCCCCTCCCCTCCCCTCCCCTCCCCTCCCCTCCCTTCCCCTTCCCTTCCCTTCCCTTCCCTTCCCTTCCCTTCCCTTCCCTTCCCTTCCCTTCCCTTCCCTTCCCTTCCCTTCCCTTCCCTCCCTCTCTCCTTCATTCCCTTCCCTTCCCTTCCCTTCCCTTCCCTTCCCTTCCCTTCCCTTCCCTTCCCTTCCCTTCCCTTCCCTTCCCTTCCCTTCCCTTCCCTTCCCTTCCCTTCCCTTCCCTTCCTTCCTTCTATTGGTGATCCATGTGAATACCTTGGAGAATTGTGTCTTTGTGTCTTCTGCTTATTTTTATTTCGTTTAATTTTGTTATTGTTATTTAGTTCTTGGAGTTTTGTTTTTTTTTAAAAAAACTACTATATTCTAGATTTAACCCTTTATCAGCTATATGATTTATAAAAATTTTCTCTCATTCCATGTTTTACCTTTTTACTCTGTTAATATTATCCTATGATGCAGAAAATGTTTAATTTTCATTGTTGCCTGTGCTTTTGGTATCATGTGTTAAAACTTCTGTAATATTTAATTTTCCCCCAATTTGATTTAAAGAATTTATATGATCTGATGTTCTAGAAATTAAGGAAAACACATCTTTATGAGGAAGCAAAAAATCTTGAGAGTCAAAATGCAACAAGTTTCTGGGTCCATCTGGGATTATTGTCTTGCTCATGGGTGTTGTTTTATAAGACAAGGACCAAGAACTCACCAGGCAAATATACAGTTACTGAATGAGCTCCCTGAAAAGTCTCTCTCTCTCTCTCTCTCTCTCTCTCTCTCTCTCTCTCTCTCTCATCAATAAAAACATATCCTCTGGTGAGGATTTTTAAAAAGTTATTTTAATCTATACAAAGATTTAAAAAAATTTAAAATTTTGGGTTGGGCTTATAATATAATATTTCCTGACCCCATATTGCAAAGTCATCATAAGACCTTTAAAAATTTCCAAGATTCTGCAATGCTGACCAGTTATTATTTTTGCTATATTCCTCTAGAAAGTTAAGGAGGTCACAGCCACTGAGGGAAGGTACTGCTAATAGCAATTGTAAACTTATTTCTAAATTCTAAATTTCCTTGGCAATGGTGAGTAAATATGCTAAATAATTTATGCCATCACTATATTAGTGTAAAGAGTTAGTGAAAAAAGACATGATTAATAAAATGTTTTCTTATTTTTAAGATTTGCACTTATAGTTGTTTAATCATTCAAAGATAAAGTATTGCCATTAAAAGCTGAGGGAGTTAAGAGATCAACCTAAGGACTTGTATGCATACATATAAGCATAACAAATGGATGCAAAATACAGGAGGTTGAAGGCATGTATTAGAAGGGGGTGGGGGCAGTAGTAAGGTATATACACATATAATACCTTAATTAAAAAAATAAAAAACTGCAAATAGATAATACTAAAAACTATAATTAAAACCCCACAGAAAATCTTCATGGAACATCTTTTCAGAGAGGTCCATGGGCCACACAAAATTAAGCAAAAGGATTGTTCTAAATGTAAGAGAGGTAGCCCTTAACCTACAAATTTTGATATGAAAGAATTATAATTTGAATATCAGACATTAAAGTGTGAACATTACACATATAAACACACATTTAATACCTATGCCTGTTATTTCATTGAGAGAGAGAGAGAGAGAGAGAGAGAGAGAGAGAGAGAGAGAGAAATAGGCCCCCACCTGCTGCAGCTTTGTCCAGAAGGAAGGCCATCTAGAAGGATGTCCGGTCTAATTAGCATATTATGCATTTATTATTATAGATGAGAGAATCATTGATCAGCTGCCTCCTGCGTGACCCGCACTGGGGATCAAGCTTGCAGCAAAGTCTTGTGCAATGACCAGGAATTGAACTGTGACCTCCTGTTCATAGGTCAATACTCATCCCCTGAGCCATGCCAGCTGGGCTAAAATTGGTTTCTATGAATCACAGACAATATTGTAAATTATGGGATCTTATAAAATTATTCCACTTGAAAATTTAGGTAAATTTAAAATAACATTTCTCTGACACATTCTAGTATCAATGTTGATTGTATGTGTTTTGTTGTAAACATGGAGTTTTTATTTCCTTAAATGATTTTTTATTAATTTGGACTAATACAAAGTAATAGTGATGAATGCATTTTGTAAACATTTTGTTCAAATTAAAAGTGTTAGTACCTTAACAACCAGGATTAAAAGAAAATTAAAGTAATAATTGAGTAATGTTAATATGTGGAGGTAATTTTGAGCCAAACATGATATTTAGACAGAATAGTTTAAAAAATCCACTTATATTTGTTTATAGTGTCTCTTGTCACTTAAGATAAATCTAACTAAATGTTAAATATTCTCTAAGGGATACATCTTCCTAAATACTTATGTGTGTTAAAAGATCACTACAAAATATACCTAGTAAATTTAATTCCAGAAATATTGGTCCCTAAAAATAAAAGAATAAAAATATGTAAGTTTCTTGTGTGTGCTGGCTATGTATTCCCCCTCCCCCCCAATTTTAGATGGTCTTGGTTGATTTAAAAAATAGTTAAATAACGTGTATGGGCATTAACTTTTTAACCTTTTTATTTTAAAACTGAGGCCCAATGCATGAAATTCGTGATCCTGAAATGACTCGCCACTCAGTGCAAGCTGAAATCCTTCTGCCCTGCAAAGCCTATCTGATCTGGCCCATTATTCTCTGTTCCCCTTTCCTATTCATTCTCCTCACCCCACTCCCACCCAGGTATGTGGCCTCCTACTGTTCCTCAAATACACAACCCAGTTCCCAATTTAAACTATTAGTTCACGCTGTTCCTTTGCTTGGAATATCTGCCACATAATGAGTTAATTCCTATATCCCTTAATTCTATGCTCGATTATGACCTTTTAGGGATGCTAAGCTGGATTCCCCAATGCTGTCATCTGCTCATCTCATTAACCTCTGGACACCTGATTTCCCTGCCTTGCTTTACTTTTTTAAAAATATAACATTTATTAACCTATAACATTCATAAGTGTGGGCATTTCTATTCATATTATTCATTAACATTTTCTAAGCAACTAGAAAAGTCTTGCTATATAGGAAATGTTCTGTAAATATCTGTTGAATGAATGGATAACCTATTTTCAAGAGGTATGCACTGAATGTGATGTTTTCCTTTCAAGTAAACGACAGGAGGCTATCTTTCTTTGAAAATATGTTTCCAACTCACACCGCATGACCTGCTCACAATAAAGGGTCAACAGTTGAAACTTATCTACAAGTCATGAGGGAATCAAGTAAGAGGAAACTGTCAAGACAGCAAAGAGGACAGGAAGGATTTCCTCTCTTTTGTGGGTTGAGGGATAGGAGTCTGGTGGTAGTAGCTCTCACCATCTCCACAACCTTCAATTCTAGGCTCTTTCTGCATTATGCTCTTAATTTTAAGTTAAGAACCTTCCCTCAGTTGATGAGAATCTTGCAAATGAGACATTTTGTTTGGTTGGTCAAGTGCAAGTTCTCTTGAAGTGTAGCTGCACATCTCAAGTGTCTTTTCCTGCCACAAATGGTCAAATTTCCCAGAGGAAGTTCTCCATCTGTTTCATATGTGCTATACTTCTTACAACAATACACAAGACAGAAGGGGCTGTAGAAACAAATTCCCTCATTTTACCAATGAAAACACTGAGGTCTTGACAGGAGGAAGGGTTAGTTCTACTGGATTTTATGTTGTCCTCTCCCGCACTATCTCAAGATCCTCTTCTCCAGCCTCCTAAACCTTCTCAGGAAGGAGAGGGAGGCAGAACACAGGGAAATATGCAAAATACTAAGTCTGTGAGAATTATAGACCCATGAGAAAAACTTTGAGGAGACCCCGAGTCTCTGGTCTCTATTTAAGTTCAAATCCTAACTCTGTCTCCTACTTGCTGGGTAACCCTTTGAAAGTTACTTAACTTGAGTCAATTTCCTCATCTGTTAAAGGGAAATAGATAGTACAAAAATATGGGGTTATTGTGAATATTATAAAAATAAAATATATGATGTACTTAGTAATAAAATCCTGTTAGTACAATTATTCTTGAGGGAGGCCTCTCTGCATTATTGCTAAAGTCTAAGTACTTCAAGCTCAGAAAAAAAAAAATAAGTGCCATGTTCATTCTTCCCATTAACCTTTGCTCTCTAATACCTGTTTCAGTTCTCTTTGGGTCTCTTTGGTGTATGCTTTCAAGGTCTTGTTTTTCTGGCTGGTTGTGTTATTTCTTATCCACTTCTACCCTCTCTGCACATTTTGCTTGTATTTCTCACTGTGTAGAAAATGGTGCCAGTGGTTTTTTTCCATCCCCTTCAGTAGGAGAAAAGAAAGTTCATAGAAAGATCACCCAACAAGTTTGGAGTAGACAGTTTATCTTTGTTTCAACTCTCCGCTAGCTTCTGCAAATGGTGATTTCCTCCTTCCTGATTTAAGGAGCACAAAAAGAGATTTAATTTTGACAAGTAACCTGATTCAGTCCAGAAAGAAACCATTTGCAATGTGAAAAGTAATAAATTTTCCAAGCTGGGAATATAAACTACCTAGACACATAAGGGACTCAAATCTGAAAATCAGATAATAAAGTGCCCCAGATTAAGTACAAATGGGATCAGAAGCCTCATAGCTTTATTTTGCTGACTGTTCTGTAATTCTGAGAGACTGTCCACATCTATAAATCCATATACAATCTGAATTATTTTCTAATTTTGTTTTCTCTTTATACTTGATCTTAGCCAAAAGGTTGGGAAGGGATATCTAATTTTGGTTCCTTTTTATGTGAAGAGATCACAGGTTTTTCTTTTTTTTTCTTTTCCAATTATATATTTATTTGGTGACTTGAAGGAAATTATGAAAGGAATAATTTCATACGTTACCTACCAGATTAGCTAAACGGACTGCCTCAGTTGAAAGTAGTGCTCAGTTTTCTTTTTGGATGATTTTGATTGTTACTCTTGTGTGTGACAAGAAAATCAAAGGACAATGATATCTTGAATTAATGGAAAATGAAGAGTCTCTTCTTCCTATTCATTCTTTCCTTATCCATCTCTACCTTCCCCTTTGAGGACTTCAAGCATTTTTTTCTGAAATCGCTGTCCTGGACACATCCAAGGACAATAAGCAACAGACAGAGCATCATTTCTCTTTCACTGGGGATTCCTTAGTTATTTTCAAATACCGTATCTCCGATTTATTCTTTATTGAATTTACTCATTGCGAGTTTTTAATGGGGGTCAGTAAACTTCCTGAAACATGATGCACAACTTCATACATTTTGGCTGAAACAGAGGGGTAAGCAGAAGACACATACCTTTCATTATATTTTCAAATGATTAAGTAGTTAACATAAAATGTAAAAGTTAAGAACCATTGAGTTGATACTTCAGAGGGAAGCTGATCTGCTTTAGCCTAGCACCTAGCTTAATTAGAGTAAATCTGTGGACACCCATTCATGTTCACTCATTGGCTTCTGAAAATACCACCTTCTGGATGCTCAACAATCCATGAAACATAGGCAATGGGAAGAAGGGAAGGAGCAGGGCCCTTCTCTATTAGCAAATGCCAGTCACTTGTAGTCCTGCATGTAGTTCTCTATACCTTACCTACCATCTATGGCAGCCCCAGGTCAGCCTAAAAGGAGTGTAACATTAATTCCCCAAGGGAAGAAATTACTACCTGGCTAAACTGGTTACTATTTTATCGGTGCACCACTAAATGAGAGCATGATGTAAAACTGTAGATCCAATACTGAGCTCTTTGGGTTCTTGTAAATAAAGCAATTATCCTTGTAGGAGAACAAAAAAATAGATAGCAATAAGCATTTCCCCTTCCTTTTGTTGATATTGCTCTTGTTGAGAAAGGTTCTGAGAAGTGGGAGAATTGTACTTTCATGCAAGAAGTGTTTATAGAGTGCCAGCTTTGTGCAGGCTCTGGGCCAGATCCTGGCACATAGTAAAAATAAGGCAGACATGGTCTCTGACCTTGTCTTTCAAGTGGGTGAAACATATCAACAAACAAGCGCCCAAGTGGGTTGAGTGCTCTTTTCCTTAACTGTAACCCACCAACGTGGAGTTTGTATTATGGTCAAAATATGTCTTAAATACATCCAGAATCCCTAAGGCCAAAGCGGAGAAGTTAAAATGAAGTTCGTGTTTTGAAACAAAAGCTTTAAAACAATCAAAGTTTTAAGAAGAAGAGTTATGAGAGACACAATATAGGAATTACAACATAAGATGCTCCTTAACTTAACCTACTTTATCTAAATCACTAAATTTAATCTCAGCTCAGCTTTTTACATTATTTCATGTCTATAAAAACAAAATATCAAAATAATAAAATAACTTTTAAAAAATATATATTTTATTGATATTTTACAGAGAGGAAGGGAGAGAGATAGAGAGCTAGAAACGTCGATGAGAGAGAAACATCAACCAGCTGCCTCTTGCACACCCACTACGGGGATGTGCCTGCAACTGATATACATGCCCTTGACCGGAATCAAACCTCGTACCTTTCAGTCTGCAGACTGACGCTCTACCCTGAGCCAAACCGGTTTTGGCTAAAATAACTTTTTAAAAAAATAAAAAATATGCTTATAAAATTATACCTCTTGAATCAGAATTTTTAAAACATTTTATTTTTTTTCCTCCAGTCACTTTGTAGGGCCCCAAGATTGAGGAATTGACCTTCCCCACTGCCTGTTCCAGGAAGTGACCTTTACGGTTAAAGATTAGACAGGGATGAGGTCAGTTCTTTACGGTTGAAGATTAGGCAAGAATGAAATCAGTCCCCAGAAACTCCCTACCCTGAGGACTTACCCAGAGGAATGGGAAGGGGAGAGACAAAGGGGCTTGCAAGATTACCAGATGGGACTGTTGACTAAGCATAGACCCTGTCATAAAACATGTAATTAACCAGCCAAGCTCCCCTTCTTGGAATTTCCTTGTTCCCTTCCTCCCCCTCCATGTGTAATCCCACCTGCGTGTGGTTTTTGCCTTTATAAACTCATGTTCTGCAGTTATTCGGAGCTCCCAGTCAGCCAGCACTGTTGCTGTCTGCCTGAGAAGCCCCTGCACTGCACTTGTATTAAAACCTCATGCTTTTTGCATCAAGTTTCGGTCTCGGCATTTTACTTGGGGGTCGTCGCCCACTCCGTCGGACTCACCGGGGGTCTTGGGACCTTACAACTTGACTCAATTGCTTGCATGGATCTTGTTTACTTCAAGATAGAATCAAAGCCACGTGTAAGTACAGTCATTTCTACTGTAGCAACTTCCCCTTCTGCCAAGTGATTTCATTTCCTTCGACTGAAAGAAATCATAGTGACAAGTATATATAATTGTTGTCATTTCAAAGACAGCTTTTATTGTAAACATGGGAGTATACAACCTCTAAATGGTTTTAGTATACACCTATCAAAGAAAATAGGTGTATAAAACTTTGTTTTATACTTTACCAAAGAAGAAATAATTACAAATAAATATTTGTATTTAATTTTTTAAAGACAGGATGGTCTTAAATATCCCAAAGCTATAATGAACACCTGTTTACACAACCAGCCTCTTTCTCCAATTCCATCCTTCATACTCCATCTCAAAATCTCCATTGATTTGGGAGATTGAATTGGAAATGAATAACTCATTTAAAAAGAGATGTGGATCTCTGACTCCAGGCAAAGTTCAATGTGGCTTTAATAACAGATGACATTTATTGAGTACCTTCTATGTTGCCAGGTCCCACTCTTGGCATTTTCCATACAGGCTCTCATTTCACTCTCACTGTGATCCTATGGAACTGGTATTATTCCTGTTTTACAGAAAAGGAAACTAAGACTCAATGATATTTTTTAAATGATTTGATAATTTGTTTAATAAGTGATGAAACTAGGCTTGAAGGGCAGGTTTGTCTTTCCTCAACACCTGTACTTGACATTTTTGTCATCAATGATTCTCTCTCATCATTGATATTTCTAGCCCTTTTCCTCTCCCTTCTTTATATATATATATATATATATATATATATATATATATATATATATAATATATTTTAGGCCCCTAATGTTGCTTTCTTCTGATAGACAATGTCAAGATCCCAAATGGACTATGTTCTCTTAAATTTCATTACCTTTTACTTGATTTTTTCTCCATAAGCAAGGCAGCCACCCCTTCTCCCCACACCACTGGTTTTACTTCTACACATTACCTTTTGAGGTCATAGCTCTGAGGTTGTTTCTCTATAAATTCATCAAAACTGAAGTTGCTTGTGTCACTAATTGCCGGGAACCAGGAAGAACCAGGAAGAACCAGGAACCAGGAACCAGGAACTAAAACCTAATGTAAATGGAGCTGGCCAACCTTGATGGCTCTGAAAGGTCAGAGCTATTAACTCATTGACTCTAGGTTGGGTCACTATTGTTAATATTCAAAAAGAGATGGCCAACCTCAATGGCTCTGAAAGGTCAGAGCAATTAACTCATTGTCTAGTTGAGATAGTAGAGCTTGAGGCAACTTTAATTTGTTAATCATATGTAAATTCTTGTTAATTTTCTGTTGCTGGAACTTTTCCCACCTAAGGGATGTCTTTGTCTCAGAATCTCAATAAAAGGAATGGCAAAAGGCCAGATTGGCAGTGAGTCTTCCCACTAGAGGTTTGACTCCCCGCCTGGCCCCCATTTTCCCAAATTAACTCTTTTCCAGTCTCTTCATTTTTAGTGAACGGCCTTCTCCAGAAACCAGACCCTGAGTGTGGGCCCTGAACCACGCTGGTCGTGTTAAGGGATACCACAACTAATTGTCCATATCTGGCACCAGACTGCACAATCATTGAAATGAGAGATTAGATTTCATTTACACAGTAAGCTCATCTCCTACTATAATACTTGGTAATAACATACAATAGATATATATTAAATAAGTAAAAGACCAATGAAATTCCTGAAATAGTAGAGTTAAAAGCAAGAGGCACCCTAGCCAGTCTGGCTCAGTGGATAGTGTCAACTTGAAGACTGAAGCGTCCAGGGTTCAATTTCAGTCAAGGGCCTATGCCTGGATTATGGGCTTGATCTTCAGGGAGCTTGAAGAAGGCAGCTCATCAATGATTCTCTCTCATTATTGATATTTCTAGCTCTTTCCCTCTCCTTTCTTCTCTAATATATATATAGTAAATATATAATGTCAGGTCGCTAATGTTGCTTTCTTCTGATAGACCAATCCCTTTAGGAAAAAGTACACATTACTGAGAATTTACTTGATAAATATTTGTGAGAAAGAATGAAAGGGCGCAAATTTCATTCTATTGAATATACATTAGAAAACCAAATCTTTTGAAAAGTTGTACTTTGTTCATTAAGAGCAGAAACTTTCCAAAACTCTTAGAAAAAGCTGCTCGTAAAATGTGTCCCCAATAAAAGTGGACAACTCTCTCATCACAGCACATAAACTTTACATAAAAGAATAATCATACAAATTTAAGAATTTGTGCCATAAAAGAATAATCATAAATGACCTTACTCTAACAGCTGGAAGATGGTACTATGATAAACTTATAAGTATAAAGGAATACAACTGATAAGTGTATCAAACTGAGAAGCTATACTCTTTAAAAACATTTTAAATCAAACATGCTTTTGAATGAAATTATATTATTTTAAAGAAGCAATAACAGTTCAATCATGCTGAGAATCAGATAAGAAACCAATGGTGACTCAGGCTTGTTCACATAGAGTGACCAGAAAGCTCCAGGTGATGGAACGTCCTGACCTAATACAAGAATGAGCAGTTGCACAGGTCTCGCTGTTGAGATGGTATAAAAAGCCAGAGGTGCTCTGCATCCAGCACAAGTCCCTGAGGACAACAGAGCTCCGCAGCATCCAGGAGGAGAGCCCACAAGACACCAACTTGCTCTAACCATGACTTCCAAGCTGGCTGTTGCTCTTCTGGCAATGATCCCACTCTCTGCGTCTCTGCACGTAGGTAAGCACATCTTTCCCATGCAGCTCTCCTGGGTTTAAATGTGATCCTTCGAGGGTAAGATCATCCTTCCTGCTTTGATTAAAAACAACCAAACATTTTTGTTCAGGAATAGAAAATAATCTTTGCAGTCATTTAATGGCAATTAATTAAAATGGAGTTTTCATTGTTTTAGGCTATATTTATACAATTAGAAAAATATAATGCTTGATTAAATCAGACATCCTATTCTTATCATTTATTCCCTGTAGTATGCATATCTATACTGATAAAGGGTAATATGCTAATTAGGGCAGACATATTCCAGACAATCATCTTGATGTCCTTCCAGACAAAGCCACAGAGACTGAGGGCCAAGGCTCAGTCAGCCACAGGTTCCTGGAAGGGCCCATGTGCAGCCTTGAAGGGCCCAGGCTCGGCCAGGCAGTGGCAGCAGAGGCAGGGTAATGGGGGCAGTGCCTTCCCGTGATGTGCCAGGTCACATCCCACAGAGGGAGGCCAGACTGTGGTTTAGGCCATGGGCAAGGCAGAGGCAGTTAGGGTCTATTAGTCAGGTACGCAGGCAAGTGGTTAGAAGCCAGTAGTCCTCAGGGATTGGACCTAAACAGGCAGTCAGACTTAACTCCAGGGGTCCCAGATTGGAGAGGATGCAGGCTGAGTTGAGGGACCTCCCCCTGTGCACCAATTTTCTTGCACCAGGCCTCTAGTATTTAATATGAATGTGTAATGTAGAGTGTATCTATTGGTAGCCACAGTTAACTATAAAATAATTTAATATTGAGCAAGATAACTCAGGTAATTTTACACTGTGTACTATTTTACTGAAAAGCTTCAGATAGCTATCAATTCCCTTTTGATTTATGGACACCCTGACAGAACATAGACCTTCTTGAGATTCATTTTATGAAATAAATTTATTTCATTTTATGAAATAAAAACCTTTATGATATATAGGTTTTTTTTCATTTCTCTAAAAGATTGAAAATTGTGTTAAGATATAAGAAACTTCTGTGTAACTCATTTATATATTTCTATTAATTCATTCTGAAGGCAATTTTCCTATTTATGAATCTTAGTTTGCATACTCCTAATAGCACTGTGGTATCACAGAGCATAAGGAACTATCTAGTAGAAAAAAAATCTTAAAGACATCACCATTGCACAAAGATAACTTCAGTCTTTATATAGTGGATATTCAATGTTATCAGGAGTGACTGTTTTGAAAACTGAGAAAAACTGATGTGAGAGGCCAAGGATAATATCCAGCCTTCAATTTCTGGAATAGTTTGCTAAAGATGCCATGTTTGTAAAACACACAGTCTCCGAGTTATCACATTGGAATTAAAGAGGTTGTAGCTATCAGAGCCCTCCCTATGATTGAAATCAATCTATAATTGTTTTTATTTTTTTTCTCACAGTCCCATTTTCAAAACTAGATCCACCACGTCATTGCCAATGCGATGGTACCCACTCTGCACCTTTCCACCCCAAGTCTATCAAGGAACTGAAAGTGATGGAGAGTACACCATTCTGTCATAAACGACAAATCATGTAAGTACTTTCAAAAGTGATTAGATATCTTCCTTTAGCTAACCTAGAACTGAGGAAGGTGCAAGCATCCAACAAAGTCCTAGGTACTAGGAATACAGTAGTGGGTTAAACAGAAGTACATGTTCTGGGTATGAATGGCATTTAAGTATGTTAACTCCCAGGATTCATACATCTAAATTGCTTTTGACTTAGACTTCATGCCCATACTTAAGGGACAATGACTTGAGTGGCAAATGGGTGTCTGAAACTGCTAAACGTTGATTTTAAGCATATCTTTTTCATTTCAGTGTAAAGTTGGAAAATGAATTATGGATCTGCCTGGACCCCCACGCAAAATGGGTGCAGAAGGTTGTACAGATATTTTTAGAGAGGTAAGTTGTTGTTTTTTTTTGTTGTTGTTCTTGTTGTTGTTTTAGTTAGATTTTTCATTTATCCTGAGATATAGAGTCTAAAAGTCAGCCTATAAATTTCCTGCTGCTGCCAAGAATATTTTTATGTAACTGCCTCTTTAATACAAAATAAATAGCAGCAATAGTAAGTTTATTGTAACTCGTGCCTGGGAAGACCACACAGCTCAGTTTGTCCAGGGAAGTCTAGGTCTGTGCCTGGCCCCTGTGCCATGATTATGATTCTGTTTGATTCTCAGAAGTGACTGCTCTGGAGGATGACTTACCTGGTCTCTCTATTTATAGTTGAAAGTGTAGAACGTTTCTGACATATGACTATTTAAGACTATATTAGTTTCTGTATTAAATATAAGGACCACACTTGACTCCTGTTAGAACATGGTGAATCTTTACATTTTATTTATTTGTTTTCAGAGCTGAGAAGAAAAAGCCTTAAAAAAGAAAAGCAGTCTCCAGGGTTTCTAAGAATTCCTCAGTAAAGATGCCAATGAAACTGCTTCACATACTGTTTGGGTTTGGTGTAGAGATCTCAGATAAAATACAGAATGCTTGGTTAGATTTGAATATTAGGTAAAACAATGAAGAGTTTCTTTCAATGCCCCATGCTATATCTAGGGCATAATTATAAAGACAAAACAAAACACACAAACAAACAAAAACAAAACAAAAAAACAACCAAAACTTGTTACTTACAATAAATTCAAACTCAGCAGGAAATCCCGTTTTTTGGGGGTAAAGGGGGTAAACATTGCAACCTTGGTCTGCTAGCCAAGATCCCCTTTAATTGTGCCTTGGTTTCTTCTTTTTTCCTAACCTAGAGAAAATATATCAATCACCATTTCTCCTCACTGTGATGTGAGGACATGCGAAAACAATTCAATGTGTTTCATGGTCAGGTAAATTATTTCCAAGGGTAACTTATTCACTAATTCATTATTCATATGTTTATCAAACATCAAAGGGAGTAATATTTATCTATGATTTTGGAAAATGGGAAAGGAGCATCGTTGATAGGACATATAATGATGGTTATAAATTTATATCTATTTTAGATATTAAATGATATACTAGAGAACTATCTTGATTAAAAAGTTGATTTATTTTGATTGAGTTTGCTAGATTTAGCAAAATTAAAAACAAACAGAATATCCAATTAAACTGGAAATCCTATTTTTGATGTTCCCCAGATTGTCCTGCCACTGTTGGCCTTGTGGTAATCTGTGTTGAGTCACCAGAATTCTGAATTAGGACTCTCTTTCTCCAAACAGCAAAAATTCTTGCTGGTCAATACTCATTTATTATGTACAAATAGAGTCTCATAATTTAACTTACATAATTATATTTGTAACACTTTATTTTTAACTTTAAACTACTTTTCTGTGCTTCAAAGAAAATTGCTTTTCCTACTGATTTGATGGTATGGAAATATAAATGCAACTCTAAGACATAATAAAATTCATCATCAAAGTCATCAAGTGTTTGTATTTCTTTGGTCCTTTCAAGATCTGTTGTTTTATATCCTGAGTTGTATGAAAAAATATTATTTAGAAAACGCAAGTGCTTCGTCTCAGCATTTTTATACTATGGTGGAAAGTAGGAACTTTCATTTGTAGAAAAATGGAATTTCTTTCCAGAAAAGGCTACAAACAGTAGCCATTGAGAAATGAGAATTTTCTCAATTCCCCAGAGTGTTCTACTTTGCTAATAAGGCTGACTTCAGATTTTCAATGAACCCGCCCAGGTAACTGTGAAAGGGGAAAGAGGGTACATATTATAAGGTGCTTTTCAGTTATTTAAGAAGTAAAACTGACACATACAAGGCAAAAACAAAAGTTAAAAATATGAATAAAGACCACAAATATTAAAAAAATAACTTAAAAAATAAAAATAAAATAATTTAAGTAATAAATTCAGTGGATTAGTTTTTTTCATAATAAATCTTTATTGTTCAGATTATATAAGGTTTTCTCCCCCCTCTCCCTCCCCCCCCTCCCCAGACACACACCTTATCTCCCTTCCACCAAATTCCCAACCTCACCGTAAGCCCTTACCCCGGCCACTGTCTTCATCCACAGGTGTAAGATTTTTGTCCAGTGTTTTAGCGCACCGCTCAAACCCATTTTCCCCTGTGAATTGTTAGTCCAATCCCTTCCTATGTCCCTGATTCTATTATATTCACCAGTCCATTTTGTTCTTCAGATTTTTCTTTTATTCTCTTGATTTTTAGATTCGCTTGTTGGTAGGTATATAGTTGATGCCTTTTTGTTGTTCATAATTTTTACCTTTACCTTTTTTTTCTTCTTCTTCTTCTTAAAGAATACCCTTCAACATTTCATATAATCCTGGTTTGGTGTTGATGAACTCCTTTAACTTTTTCTTCTCTGAAGAAAGCTCTTTATCTGACCTTCAATTCTGAATGATAGCTTTGCTGGGTAGAGTAATCTTGGTTGTAGGTTCTTATTGTTCATCATTTTGAATATTTCTTGCCACTCCCTTCTGGCCTGCATAGTTTCTGTTGAGAAATCAGCTGACAGTCATATGGGTACTCCTTTGTAGATAACTAGTTGTTTTTTCTCCTTCGGCTTGTAAGATTTTTCTCTTTGCTTTTTGCTCTTGGCATTTTAATTTGATGTGTCTTGGTGTGTTCCTCTTTGTATTCCTCCTGTTTGGGGTCCTGTGTGCTTCCTGAACTTGTAGGTCTATTTCTTTCACCAGGTATGGAAAGTTTTCTGTCATTATTTCTTCCATTAAGCCTTCAATATTCTTCTCACTCTCTTCTTCTGGCACCCCAAAAATCTGGAGGTTGGTACGTTTTAAGCCATCTGGAGGCTCCTTACACTATCCTCACACTTTTGGAATCTTCTTTTGTTTTGCCTTTCTGGTTGGGTGATTGTTGCCATCTTATATTCCAGTTCTTTGGTTTGATTCTTGGGGCATGTTGATCTATAGTTGGGTTTCTGTATATTCTTTATTTCAGACTTTGTATGCTTAATTTCTGGCTGGTCCTTTTCCTTTTTTTTTTTTTTTTTTTTTTTGTATTCTCATTAAGGTCCTTGAAGGTCTCACCAAACTTCTTAGAGGTCTCATCAAGTTTCTCAAAGTTATTTAGAAGATTCTTGAGTAATCTTATAAATGTGATTCTGACTTTGTGTTGTCCAGTAGTTTACTCTCCTCCATCTCTCCCATTCGTTTTATGCTTCTGTGTTTCCTCATTTTGGCTGCCTCACTGTGTTGATGCAATGGCTTTGTATGGTCAGTGACCTATAGGGGTCAGTAGCTCAGCTTCCCCAATCACCTGGGGTGGTTGCTTTAGCTATATCATTTTGTGGGCTCAGTGCAAAATCTTGGTGTAATTAAGCCTTGATTATTGTTGGTACACTGGGAGGAATTGACCTCCAGGCCAATTGTTTGTGAGGATCCGCTGTGTCTATAAAGGAAGAACTGTTGCTCTGGAGACACACCTTGTTTCAGTGTGGCTTCAGTGCTCACTGAGTCCATCTCTCAAATGTGTCACTTATGGGTGTGAGGGATTGAAACTGAGCACTAGAACTCTGGTTTCTGGGTCTCAATGAGGTGCTGTTCAGCTACTGTCTGAGGCCAGTAGTGTCACAGAAGCTACAGTGTGAACCACAGTCCTGTCCTCCTTGGATTGTTTGCCCCAGGTTGCAATTTTGCTAAACTGCAACAGAGAGGGCCATTCATATGCAAAGTCTGCTGCTTGGAGCCTGGATTAGTGGTGAGGAGCAGAGTCTCAGGGCTGAGTCTCAGGGCTTCACTAGACTGGGGAGTGGCCAACAGCAATAGCTGCCATCTACACCTCTCCCTCTCCTATGGTGTCCTCACGTCTTCCTGTGTCTCAGCATAGCAAACAATCTCAGCTCTGTAAGCAAGCCAGCATCACTTTCCTACCTGATGGCAGACGCTCTAGCCTCTACCCAGAAACTGGATTTCAGAGAGATTGGGCACTTGTCTCTCTTTGGGTTGAAGAAAGCACTGCCCTCTGCCAGCCTGGATCCGCTGCCAGCCCTTATCATGCCCTAGCCCCAAATACTGCAGTTTTTCAGTGTTTGTGCCCTGGATTCTACTCTTTCTCTTTCAGTCTAGATGTAGGGCTTCCTCCCAGCCAGCTTTTGTTTGGTATTTTGGAGATAGACGTTTGTTTTATAGTTTCTTTTAACTTATTCTTCCCGGCAGCATTTTTGGAATGTTTACCTACACAGCCATCTTCGCTCCTTTCTCTGGATGAGTTTTTTTTTTTTTTTAAACAGATTAAACACAGCTATAAATAAATTTGGAGACTAGGAAATAGACCTAAATAATTTTATCTGGAATTTATATAAGAGATAAAGAGGAAGAAAATTGAAAGAATAAATGAAAACACACGGAAAATGCAGTGTCTAATTGGATTTTTACAAACAGAAGAGAGGGTCAGAGACAATGGTTAAACTGACAATAGATAGAAACTTTCCAGAAAGAGTGAAAAGAACAACTGGCAGTTTTAGGAAATCCAATGAACCACTGCTTAAATTTACATTAGTAATCACAAAACAAGGATTTTAGAAATGTGACCCATACTTATGCACTCCAAGATCATTTACTGTTGCTGTTGGGCATTTCAAATGCACTCTTAAAAATATTTATTGTTGAAAGTATTACATATGTCCCCATATTTCCCCCATTGACTATCTCTAGTCGGCCCCTGCTGGCCCAAGACTTCACCATCCTATTGTCTGTGTGCATGGCTGATTATCTCCCATGATTATTTCTGGTTATTATCTCCAACCCTCCCTCACCTTCCTTCCCCCTAAGATGCACTCTTTTTTAATCTCCACAAAGAGAAGTGAGGAAGAGGGTCCTCTTTTATTTTCTCACTAGTTACTTCATATTGCAACCTACTTCTCCCCTTTCATTAGCTCCTTAAACTCACTCTGTGTACCTGCAGCTACCATTCACGTCAAAATATATTTGTAATATAGCAATAGGATGTATGATAGTACATTGCACATCATACATAGTACATTGTGCAATAGCTAATTACCCTTTTTTTTTTAAAAAATGTGATAAAAATACAATATAAAATTTACCATCTTAAGCATTCTATTTTTTACACATTTATAGCCTTTACTGGTAGGATATAGCCATTATGATAAAATTCAGCCATCAGGGGAAATTGGACACACACACACAGACACACACACACACACACACACACACACACACACACACACACACATATACATATACACATACACACAAAGAAACTTCTACATGCAGATGCAGACATAGATAGAGGTAATTCTTTTACAAGACAAAGAATACTAGAGATTGCCTGCAGACTCCCAGAAGCCAGGTGAGAGGAGTGCAATAAATGCCTTTTCATGGCCCCCAGAACAAACCAACCCGTTGACAACTTGATCTTGGACTTGTAGCCACTGTAAGTGGGACAAATGAATTCCTGTTATTTAAGCCACCCAGGCATGGTACTTTGTTATAGCGGCCCTAGCAAATAAATACAGACTATATTTTTTAAAAGGCAGTAGAAAATACCTTACTGATAGCAATTCCGTGCCCTTGCTGTGATGGAGTTAGGTGGGACAGCACATATTCCTTCTTTCCAGGCAACCTGCCGTTGTGACAGTTTATAATAAAGAAATCAGCGAGAAGTTCTCACAAAAACAAAACAGCAGAAAAGATTGCAAGTTGAAAACACTTCCCACTTGAGAATCTTTTATTGCTAAATGAACAGTAAAAATGTGGCTGAATTTATTCTCTACTCTTAGAATCAAGTTACAATTATGAAACATTAATTAGTGAAGCATTTGGGATTTTGGCACAAGAACTGAAATGGGGAAATTTTAAAAAGTTTCCTACATTTCCTTATATAATTTATCATCATTCAAACTGATGTTTGAAAATACATAAAGGTAAGTAGCTAAATTTTTGTTTGTAAAAAACATTTAAAATCAGTTTATTTTAAAATATATTTTTTATTGATTTGAGAGAGGAAGGAGAGAGAGATAGAGAGAGACAAATAGACCCCACCTGCTGCAGCCTTGTCCAGAAGGAAGGCCATCTAGAAGGATGTCCGGTCTAATTAGCATATTATGCTTTTATTATTATAGATGAGAGAATCATTGATCAGTGGCCTCCTGTATGACCCACACTGGGGATTAAGCAAAGGCTTGTGCCATGACCAGGAATTGCACTGTGGTCCCCTGAGCCATACCAGCCGGACTAAAATCAGTTTCTATGAATCTCAGACAATATTGCAAATTATGGGATCTTATAAAATTATTCCACTTGAAAATTTAGGGAATCTTAAAAGATATTTCTCTGACACATTCTAATATCAATGTTGTTTATATGTGCTTCATTGTCAGCTTAGATTTTTTGTTTCCTTAAATGATTTTTATCAGTTTGGACTAATACAAAGTAATAGTGATGAGTGCATTTTGTAAACATTTTGTTCAAATTAAAAGTGTTAGTACCTTAACAACCAGGAGTAAAAGAAAGTTAAAGTAATAATTAAGTAATGTTAATATGTGGAGGTAATTTTGAGCCAAACATGATATTTAAACAGAATAGTTTAAAAAATCCACCTATATTTGTTTCTACTGTCTCTTGTCACTTAAGATGAATCTAACTAAATGTTAAATATTCTCTAAGGGGTACGTCTTCCTAAATACTTATGTGTGTTAAAAGATCACTACAAAGTATACCTAGTAAATTTAATTCCAGAAATATTGGTCCCCAAAAATAAAAGAATACAAATATGTAAGTTTCTTGTGTGTGCTAGCTATGTATTTTTTTCTAATTATAGATTGTCTTGGTTCATTTAAAAATAGTTAAATAATGTGTATGGGCATTAACTTTTTAACCTTTTTATTTTAAAACTGGAGGCCCAATGCATGAAATTCCTGAAGGACCTGGGCCCCGCCAGTGTGGTGACCGCCTTTGCCTAGGCCTCCTCCTGCTGCAGCTTTGTCCAGAAGGAAGGACAACTGGAAGGACATACAATCTAATTAGCATACTACGCTGTTATTATTATAGATGAAAGGTCATGCAGTGTTTCCATAACTCTAGTACTAACATTTTTATAGACATGGTACATTTATCAAAACTAAGGAATTAACCGAAACCAGTTTGGTTCAATGGATAGAGCATAGGCCTATGGACTGAAAGGTCAAGGGTTCCATTCCCATCAAGGGCATGTACCTCAGTTGTGGGCACATACCCAGTAGGGGGTGTGCAAGAGGCAGCTGATCGCTGATTCTCTCATCATTGTTTCTAACTCTCTCTATCCCTCTCTTTCTCTCTGTAAAAAAAAATCAATAAAAAACATTAAAAAAAAACAAACTGAGAAATTAACATATCTACGATAGCATGAACTAAACTGCAGTCTTCTGTCTCACCATTGCCCTTTTTCTGTTGCAGGATCCAACCCAGATACCACACTCCATTTAGTTGTCATGTCTCCACAGATTCCTTCAACCTGTAATCATTTCTCAGGTGTTTTTTTTTTTATGACTTTGACACTTTTGATGTGTATTGGTGAGTATTCTGTAGAAGGTCTCTCAATTTGGATGTGTCTGATATTTTTATGTGAATAGACTGGATAATGAACTCCAGGTAAAACTATCACAGAAGCACCCCTGCTTATTACACAATGATGGGCAGGGCACGTGATATTACATTATCTATATACTTAGAGGCCTGGTGCATGGATTCATGCTGGGGGCATGTCCCTCAGCCTGGACTGTGCCCTCTGGCAATCCGGGACCCATACATTGTTTAGTACACATACTCAGATGCAGGGAGCTGAACTCAGAAAGGACAGGAAAACAATGCCTTGTTTTTATTCTTTGAAGCATCAGCCATGGAATATTTACTGAGGAATGGGACTTTAGGAGGAGATTTCCAAAATATTCTGGAAATTCCACATATGGGCAAGGGACTCAGACCCATGACTCCTGGAGAGTGTCAGCAATGACACTGCACAGGAATTGTTACTGCGTCATGGCTCAGGAATCTATCACAGGGGAACCCGCAGAGGGAGTGGGCTCTTACGGTCACTGTGACCACTTGGTTGCTGAGCCCGGAGGACACATGGAAGACTTCCTCTATTTGGGAGATGTATTATGTGCTTATCATAGACCAGGATCCAATGGTTTAGCCAGATGTACAAAAGTCACAAGAAGGCGAAGTGAGCCCAGGGAAGTTGCAGTCTTTGAGTCTGACTTCTTGGAAGGATGCTATGCTACTAAAGCTATGCCAAGGATGGGCTGCTCAGATCCTGACCCACCCCAGACTCTGCCACATGGATCCAGAGCTCTTGGTGCACTATGGTTGAAAAAAAGTTCATTTGTGTTGCAAAAAAGGGATGCCAAAGACCATTCTTTCACTGCCTTGGCAGCAGCTTTTATTTCCCTGAGGCTATTTCTTTGTTATAAGAAATAACAGTTCTAAAATGATGATGATGATGATGATGTAGAGAATCAATGGGAGACTGGGTTTTGTTTGTCAAGGATCTGGGAGTCAGGGTCACTACTGATGACAGAAAGCTTTGGGATCATGTCATTTATGAAGCAACATGTAGCTAGAATTTCAGGAAACCATAAACACTATAATGAATACTGTCATTTATCACTATGCTAAGCACTTTACAACATTGTTACTTATTCCACCAACAACCCTGTCATATTGTTTTTGTTGTTTTTAATATACCATTTACAGAAGAGAGAGACTGACGCTTCAGACACCAGTCATTATACTGAATGTCAGGACCTTGCATTAAAACAAGGTCATTTTATTAAAAAGTCAGTAATAGGAGTTTGGATATGAATGTTGATGGTTGCACAACAGTGAGAATGCAATTAATATCAGTGAATGAACCAAACACTTAAGAATGGTTATGGTGGATTGCTTTCCAGACAACAGAGTGGAAGGCCAGTGAGTTGGTCATAATGGCAAAAGAAGAAATGAATGAAGACTATCCAGCAGACATCCATGAGTGTTTATCACATCCTTTGGTGCTGTGGATGGCATGCTGAAGACCATCTATGTTTAACATTACCTGTGATGCGGAACAAGGCTCATTCTCTTTTCTAATTTCCAGAGCATATCAACACAGTAATGTGCAACATAATAGAATTAGTTAAATAAAAAATGGCAAGTCATATACAAGCAGAAACCAACAGGAAGTTCAACCTTAATATTTAATACTAGAGGGCAAATGAATGAAATTCATGTACAGGGGATAGGGGATAGAAAAAGGGCACATTCCTCAGCCCAGCCTTCACCCTCTCCAATTTGGGACTCCTTATATCTGGGACCAAACCCATAGGGCACAAATGGACAGTCATACATCCCTCTCACAATCCAGGACTGCTGGCTCCCAACTGCCTGTCTCTGCCTGATTGCCCCCAACCACTTCTGCTTACCAGCTTAACCAGACTCTAATCACATCCCTGCCAGCCTAATGGATGCCTAACTGCTCCTCTGGCAGCCTGGTTCCTCCCAACTGCCCTCCCCTGCAAGCCTGGTCCACCCAAGTGACCTCCCTTGCTGGTCTAGTCACCACCAACTGCCCTCCTATGCAGCCTGGTCACCTCCTACTGCCCACTTTTGCTGGTAACATCACCCCTAACTGGCCACAACTGTCCTCCCCTGCAGGCCATCTTGTGGTGGCCATCTTGTGTCCACATGGCAGCAGCCATCTTTGCCCACATGGGAGTGGCCATCTTGTGTCTTGGAGTGATGGTCAATTTGCATATTACTCTTTCATTACATAGGATTCTTAGAAGCAGTGTTGCTACTAGTGGTGATCTCTCCCAGCTTATATTCTTTTCAGGTCATGTTGTGGGGTTTCTCCTTCTTCCTCAGAATTCTGCCTAAATTTCATTTCCATATTTTCCAAGAATAAAAAATTGTTTTTCTCAAATAAAATTTAATTTCAAGTTTCCTTGTCTACTTCTGTCTCCCTTTTCAGTGTCTTCTCTTGTGGATCTCATACTTAGTGAGTAAAAACAATAAAAAAACACAAGTAATTTTAATAAAATGTTGGTAGGAGGGACTCATGATTCTTCAGAGGAGATATCAAAGTGTTATCAAATCTAACTAGTCTAGATTTCCCTGATAAAACGTAAGCTACAGTGTGAATGATGAGTAGGAGTTACCCACACAGAGGGAAGAAAATGTGTGGGAAAGAGTTGTCTAGAAGGCAGTGAAGTAATTTGTAAACATGAGCGTTTTTTGAGAAGTGAAAAAGTTAAGTGTGCCTAGACTTTGACATTGGAACAGAACAAGTGCTAACAGATGAAGTTATGCTAAATGGACTATGGAATGCTCTAAAGGGCTCTGAGTTGAATTGAAAACTTTTAGTGAATTTCAAATACCCCCATTTAAATGATGAACATTATAGGCTATTCTTCCTGGATCTCTTTACAGAAGAAAGTGGAAAGCCATAAAACCAACTCAACAGTCTGATCTTGGAGCTCTTGAATTATATTTGGAGACTAAATTTACAAAGTACTCCCAACTTTATAGAGAACTTCTTACAATTAAATACAATTTAATATGATCAATGTCCAACCCTGAAAGCAAAGTGAAGACATCTGTACCAACTTGATGAATCTTCATAATGAGGACTTTAAAAAATTTATCTTTTAATTTAATCTTTATACTTTTAAGTTGTACCAAATGATTTTCTCCACTCCAGTGTTAGTCTGGATAAGACAGCAAATATTCCATCAAAAAGAAAATTAAGCATATCAAATTGGAGACTAGGCATTATTCATATAACCCAAAATGGAAAAATGAAGAGTAAAAGAGAGATTGCGAGAGATAAGAAAAGGCATCACTTTCTGAATTGAATATGTTTAATGCATTTTGCCTAAATGATATTAGTAGAATTAGTTAGTATACAGACACAGATTGAGATACAAACTAAAACATGTAACCTATTATCTCATTCCTTTAATCTATTTGTGTGGAATACAAATTATGAATCTTATTTTACCAAAGAGTGAAATGAATGTAAAGACACACACACACACACACACACACACACACACACACACAGAGGCACACCCGCCCACACAGACACATACTAAAATTAAAGGTGTATAAAGAGATAATTAAAAAAAAGTGTTCACCTTATAAATACAGCAATTATATAATTCCATTAGAAACCCCTCCATAGATGAGTAGTTAAAAAGCTGTGGTACAATTTACACAATGGAATACTATGTATCTGGAAAAAAGAAGGATCTCTTACCCTTTGCAACAGCATGGAAGGACCTGGAGACCATTATGCTAAGTAAAACAATCCAGTCAGAGAAAGACAAATATCACATGAGCTCACTCATATGTAGGATCTAATGAACAAAATAAACTGATGAACAAAATAGGTCCAAAGCAGATTCATGGAATAGACTGACAGATCTTAGATGGAAGAGGGGTTGGAGACCAAGAAGAAACAAACCAAAGAATTTATATGCTTATATGTGTAGCCCATAACATAGACAACAGTGTGGTGCAAGCCTGCGGTGCTGTGGGAGCTGACTGGAGGAGAGAAGTGAGAGGGAGGAATAGGGGCCATCTGTAGTAGCATCAACAATAATAAATAAACTTAAAAAATATATCTTTGATACATATATTTCATATACAATATAGAAAATCAGGTAATTTTCAAATAGTCTTTTTTGTTTGCACCAATAAATCAAGAAATAGATTCAGAAGTTGAAGTCACCTAAGAAAAACTATTTATTCTAAAGATATTGGTAAAGAATTTTTTCCTCAAGATTTGGGTAAAGATATATTTTTTACTATAATACATCTATTTTGCTGAGCAGCCTGTATTTGAAAAGGTCAGAATAAGGATAAAAAACTAGTTTGATTTTTGCTTTTGATAGTGATATAGCAAGTGAAAATTACTAAGGTCTGTATTAACCCTGCAACAACAAACAAACAAATAAACAAACAAAAAAAAAACAACTTAAGAAATCAGTAATTTCTCTATCACTCACTTATAAAGACAACCAGACCACAATTGCCTCAAGGTTGATAAACATCAGCTAATTTTGCAGAGAACACAAACAACAAATATGGAATTGTTAAATATCACAAAGTAAATACCAGGCCAACTCCTTCCCACAAGAATTACAGATGGGGCAATCAGGAATTCAACAAAAGATTACTTAAGCATCAAAGAATCCAACTTTTAGTGAGTAGAGAAAATGGTCTTTGCATGTGCCTCACATTGCCATAAATGAAAATCAAGTTGGATAAATATTATCATCTATCTATCTATCTATCTATCTATCTATCTATCTATCTATCTATCTATCTCTATCAATATATCATCTATCTACCTATTATCTATCTATGTCTATCATCTATATTTAAATATATTTAAAAAGCTTAGCATGTTGGAAAATAAGATAGGAAACATTCACGGATATTTCCACCCAAGTTGGCGTTAGAGATACCTAGTGGAATATTTTAAGCCTTTGTAAAAGATCATGGTGTTAGAGCTAAAGATAAGCTTTTAATATACCTATTACTTCTAATGCATAGAGCATGATTTAACTTATCCTATATAATCCTATATAATAAAAGCACAATATGCAAATTGACTGATGGGCTGAACAGAGGAACAATCATCCGGGTGACCGTCTCTGTACTATGCTATGACACCCACTGGTGCCAGGCCAGCCAAGGCAGGTGCAACGTGATTGGTCAGGGGCCTGCCATAACTCCATGATCACCCTGCTGAGGGAGGCCCAGGAATAGATAAGTGGGGTGATCAATTGGGGGTTGAGGGACGGTTCCATGATTGCCCCAAAGAGGGAGGCCCAGCCTGAACTGGTTTGGCTCACAGGATAAGAACATCAGCCTGTGGAATCAAGGGTCCCAGGTTTGGTTCTGGTCAAGGGCATGTACCTTGGTTGGGGGCACTTTCCCAGTGGGATTGTGCAGGAGGAAGCTGACTGATGTTTCTCACTCATCGATGTTTCTAACTCTCTATCCCTCTCCCTTCCACTCTAAAAAATAAGATGCATTTTTTTTTTAAACAAAGAGGAAGGCCTAAGCCAATGATTGGCAGGCTGCAGTGCGTGGGTGGGCAGGGCAACCCTCTGCCAGAGAAGCCCCAGTCCCAGGTGCCAGAGGGAAGCTGGTGCTGGAAGTTGAGGGAAGAAAGGCCTACTCTTGCACAAATTTTGTGCTCTGGACCTCTAGTGTTTTAATAGTTATAGTGATTCTTTCTACTGTCTGAATCCTAAATTAATCTTTTGCCATTCAACACATGCACTCAAAATGCCTGCATATATTTAAATGTGTGTGTGTTTGTGTGTGTGTCTGTATGCATATTTTATTGATTTATAGAGAGAGAGAGGGGAGGTTAAAAACATTGATGAGAGAGAAACATCAGTCTGCTGCCTCCTGCATGCTTCCTACTGGGAACTGAGCTGGCAATTTGGGCTTGTGCCCTGACTGGGAATGGAACCTGCAACCTTTTGGTATATAGGATGATACTCCACTGAGCCACACCAGGTGGGCTCAAATTTTATGTGACATTTTGTTATTATTCATTTAGTTTACAAGAATGTATATGGCTACTACAAAGTTTGAATGAGGCTTCTGTGCTCATATGAAAAGAACTGATTTTTATTTATAAGTCCCTCTTCTACAACTAAATGTTTTCTTGAAGGAATCTTTTCACTTTCTAGTTTACTAATATTGTGCTTCATTTTCTTTATTTCAAAATAGAGATAAGGGTTAGCAAAATCTACTTAGAATTTAAATTATACCCTCTATATGTAATGTTACATAGATTTTACATGTGCTGTATATTTTCTTTGTTATCTTCTCCAATTATTTAAAATCTTGATGAGATTTTATAGTGAAAAAAATGAACTCTGATTTTCAAATAGAATATGCTCCGTGTGGAATTTATTGGGGGAAATAATGTCATTTTTATACTTGTTTTACATGTAATACAGAATGTTAACTTTTATGGGTTGAAATTTTGAAATATTGACTCTTGAAAATATATGGCACAAGGGGGAATGGGTTGGCAATTCTGATCCAACTACACATGTAACCGATCAATTTAATTAAACAATTAAGTAAATTGTTGGCTGACGGTGGGATCCAGGTCCCTCACTGTTACAGCATGAGTTGTTGTAGGGAGAGGAGACTAAAATGATTCACGTAGTAATGATTGGATTTGGAGACATTGGTATGAATTTTTGTTTAGTTTAATATAGGTACAGATAGATAAATATAAAAATACTTAAGGATGTATGTAACTGAGTTAGTAAACATGAATGTGTTTCCTTTGTTAGCTGAGAGGACCTAAAAGCAATGTGATTCTGGCAGCACCAACAAATCTAGCACCCAGATCTTGGTTTCTAAAACCATTTCATAATAAAATGCACCAGGGTTCCTTGGAGAAACATCTGATCATAGGATAGGGGCAGGAAATATGAGTCTTGAGCATTTTCCAGTTTGAGAAGATAAGTGCCTCCCTCTGAATAAATTCATGAGTGGTACAGGAGCCAAGCAAAACCTGGAACAATAGCCCCAAATGGAACAACTTGAGAGCAAAATAAATAAAGTACTACTTATAACCTGATATATAAAGCAAATATGTTGAGTCCATACTGATATAAATACATGCTGGGGTAAATATATACATTGAGAATAGAAAAATCTCCCATGAGGAAGAATTCAAAATAATTTGATTCTTCCTTAAGGATATGGAGCATAAACAAGGACTTGTGAAATGTGAAATTTCCAAAAAATACTGTATGCAATGGGGAAGAGGAAGAGTAACTTTACAGTAGAGAGACCTAAACAACACTAGGTTCGCTAAGGTCAACATCAACAGTGGTAAATCATACTAGAATGTAATGGTGTAATAAAAATGGCACTTTTCCTCTGTGGTCTTCCTCATGAAACCCCAGGATATCAGTCTAATCTTGAGAAAGCATCACACAAATTCTACTAGAGAGATATTCTTAAAAAACAAACAAACAAACAAAAAAACCTGACAAGCACTCCCCAAACTGTAGAAGTCATCTTAAAACAGAAAATTATGAGAAACTGCTACATCTGTTGCATCTGGGAGGAGCCCAAGAAGACCTAGAAACTAAATGTAGTATATTCTGGATTGATTATAAAATAGAAAAAGGGTTTATTAGGTAAAGTATGAAAATTTGAATAAACTATAGTCTTTGATTAATATTAATCGTCTTACTTTTGGCTGTTATAAAAAAAATCCCATAGAATACGTAGACTAAAAACAACAGAGATTTATTTCCTATAGCTCTGGAAGTTGGAAATCCATGCCAGCATGGTGGGGTCCTAGTGAGGATCCCCTTCCCAGTTGCAGTCCACCCACTTCAGGTTCTAATTTCATATGCAGAAAGCAGAAATCCTGAGCAAGTTCTCATGTTTCTTCTCATAAAGGCACTCCACCCATTCCAAGAGGCTCCACGCTCATGGCCTAACTTTCCTTCCAATGGCCACATCTCTTTATACCATTATATTGGAGGTTACAATTTCAACATATGAATTTGTGGAGAGAACACAAACATTCAGTCCATAATAATAACGTATCAATATGAATGCATTAATTGTAACAAATGTACCCTACTTATGTAAGATCTGAATAATAGTAGAAATTGGATATGGGATATATGGAAACTTTGTGATATCGTGATTTTTCTATAAAGCTCCAGCTGGGATTTAAAAAAAAATGATCAAGAGACAGACTCATAGAGAGTAGGCAGATGAGGATGAGGTGGGAGATTTGGAGAGACTAAGCAAAAAAAAAATTCATGGACATGGACAGCAGTTTGGTGATAATGAGGGTAGAGGGTGATGGGTGGAGGTGGAAGAGGGCATTGAGGGGATAATTGGTGATGGAAAAAATAAAATAAGTAAAAAATAAGTCTATTTGAAAAAAAGTAGAAAGATGGAAACTGATCTAAACTTAACAAACCTACAGCGTGTAGTAACTCATAGTTTTCTGCCAGTAACAATGAATCTGGTTCTTGTTCTTTGAAGCTGTTGTGTGGGAAACATGTCCCATAGGAAGCGATAGAACTCAGTTTATAATTAACTACATCTGTACAACTTGGTCTTTGCTTCCTCGAGGTCAGCTAGTAGAGTGTCAGCTGGGCTTTGAGACCATGCTAAATCTCTAGATGCATTCTTCAAAATATGTCAAAGGTCTGCCATAATGATGCTAATCATATTCAGTGACCAAACAAGTTGGGAAATGTATGTAGCAATTAAAATCAGCAGCAGAATACCAAGGGTCTGTTGCATTGGTGAACACATGGTCTGTTTGAAGCCACAATAATTTCAATTATCTTAAAACACAGAACTTGCCAAACCAAATATTTTTAAAAAATATATTTTATTGATTTTTTTACAGAGAAGAAGAGAGAGAGAATAGAGAGTTAAAAACATTGATGAGGGAGAATCTTTGATCTGTTGCCTCTTGCACACCCCTCACCAGGGATGTGCCCACAACCAAGGTACATGCCCTTGACTGAAACCAAAACCGGGACCTTTCAGTCTGCAGGCTGACGCTCTATCGACTGAGCCAAACCAAAAATTTTTTATTATCATCAGATTGGATCACAGAGTTGACTCATAAAAATGAAACCCTCAAAAAAATTTTTTATCTAATAGTAAAATCTAATAGTAAAATAGTAAAATAGTAAAGCAGGTATTACTTCTTTAATGAATTTCATGGTCCCATTCATGCCTACTTGATGTGGATTAGGATTAGACAATCAGTATTTGACCACATATGTTAAACACAGTATATTTTAGCATTTTTGTATCTAGAGTGCTAGAGTTGAGAAATATCAATAAAGTACTATTCAATAAATATGTTTGAAAAGTCATATTATTCTTTAATTCTATGTTAACACAAAATTAAAAAGAAATGTAAGAAAAGAGGTATAGAGAATGAAAGAAATCAAGAGACTAAAATGTTTAATGACTGCCACAGTCTTCCCTAAGCAACCTATAGGGAAGCAACCATATCTGCTGAGCCTGCTTCACTTTCTCTAAGATACATATATATGCCTAATATGGAAATTGTCCCTGTGGGAGTTTGACCATTCAACCAGGAGCAGATTGCTGACGATGATATGAGCTGACCAGCAGGGAATGGAGAGCAATGAAGGGAGGCCCCACCCAGCAGCCAGAAGCTGGCAGCCAGGGAAGGGAGGCCCACATCTATCTATCTATCTATCTATCTATCTATCTATCTATCTATCTATCTATCTATCTTTCCATCCCTACATTGCCTTTTGTTTTTGTTTTTAAATATATTTTTATTGAATTCAAAAGGAAGGGAGAGGGAGAGAGAGATAGGCCAGTAGCAGGAAGACCCCAATCAGCCCTGATTGCCAGGCCTTTAGTAAAAATATAAGCTCTAAACTGGATTCCTTCAGGAGCAGGTTTTGGCAACCCTATCAGTACATCATTAGCTAGTCTGTTCTTCTAATTATGTTTTCTAAATAATTTATCTCAATTAATCTGATAGTAATGTCTCATTATATCTATGGACTCCACTGACCTAGATCAGAAGACAGAACTTACTTAGCCCTGCATCATTTTGCATATTCCCTGTAGTTAGGCCATCATTTACCTCAGTCCTTTCCAAGTCTTATGGTTCTAGCTTTCATCTCAATCATTGATTGGATTAAATAGACCAGTCTAGTTCCTGGCAATTTCATTCTTTGAGGCTAAAGACAATTCTTTATCTTACTTGTCCCAATTCCTATCAGAAATGCTATGACGTTTGGACATAGTCTCACTCCCAGTACAAACTGATCCATCACTTGGAATTCCATGTCCACTTCAATGGAGTTTCCTACAATACCTGCCCTAGCCAGCCCAAGCCTCCACCTAAAGCTTACAAAGTTTCAATTATAAAAGTTAAACAAACCCAAACAGAAAGGGCTGCCTGCCATGAGTTCAGGAGGCTTGGCTTCACTCCAGGCAACACAGTTTCAATTATAAAAGGTAAATAAATTCCAGATACCAGGGATTCTGCTTGGGTTGCCGAGGTGAGTGGCCAGCCTGCAAACCACCACAGGTCCCTCGCTCAGGCCACCCCACACCCCAAGGGAACCCTCACCCTGATCTGAGACACCCTTCATGGCAAACCAGCTGGCCCCCACCATGTACCAGGCTGGTTTAGTTCACTTTGCATTATGTCCTCAAGATTCATTCATGTTGAACCATATATCAGAATTTCTTAGCTTTTGACTAGTGTACATAATTCTATGAATGCAAATTGTGAATAACGTTATGAACAGTTGTGAACAAATATCTTTTCAAGTTCCTAATTTCAATTATTTTTGTTATATACCTAGAAGGAAAATTTTTGAGGAAACACAGTACTGTCTTCCTCAGTACCTGTACCATTTTACATTCCCATCAACAATATCTGATATTTCAAATATCTCCACATCCTTAACCCTTACCAATATTTATCTACCTTCCTTCCTTCCTTCTTTCCTTCCTTCCTTCCTTCCTTCTTTCCTTCCTTCCTTCCTTCCTTCCTTCCTTCCTTCCTTCCTTCCTTCCTTCCTTCCTTCCTTTCTTCCTTCCTTCTTTCCTTCCTTCCTTCTTCTTACTTATTAGTTATCTATGTGAATACCATGGAGAAATGTCTATTTGATTCTTCTGCTAATATTTGAGTTGTTTGTTTCATTTTGTTATTGTTGTTTAGTTGTTGGAGTTTTTTTAAAAAAAAACACCTATATTCTAGATTAGACCCCTTATAAGCTATATAATTTACAAAATCTTTCTCTCATTCCATGTCTTACCTTTTTACTCTGTTGATATTAACCTATGATGTAGAAAATGTTTAATTTTTATTGTTTCCTGTGCTTTTGCTATCATGTGCTAAAACTTCTGTAACATTCATTCTTTCCCAATTTGATTTAAAGAATTTATATGATCTGATTTTCTAGACTTTAAAAAACATCATAAAACTTATCTTTATGATGAAGCAAAAAATTTTGAGAGCCAAAATGTAACAAGTTTCTGGATCCATCAGGGATTATTCTCTTCCTCATGGATACTTGTTTTATAAGACAAGGACCAAGAACTTGCAAGGCAAATATACAGTTACTGAATGAGCTCCCTGAAAAGGCTCAGTCTCTCTCTCTCTCTCTCTCTCTCTCTCTTTCTTTCTCTCAATAAAGAAATATCCTCTAGTGAGGATTTTTTTAAAAGCTTTTACTATCTAGAGAAAATTATTGAAATTTATTACAATGGATTTTATTTAGGAATTGGTGTAACTATATATAAAAATGGTAAGGTAGTAAACATGTCAAGATCATATTTTACCACTATTTTTATTTCGGTGAAGGTTGAGATTGTTGTTATTATCTATTGATTCTCTGCCTCACTGAATTACTTTAAAATGTTGACCTCTTTTATTAGAGCTTTAAATGTTATTTTTAAAGAGAATTTTGAGTCTCTTATTCTGCAATTATTAAGGATTTATGTTCCTTTTCTTAAAAAAAGACTAAAATATGCCAAACATGATGACTATAAAATATATAAAATAAATAAAACATAAATTCTCACCCTTTTTGGATTTTTGCCAAGCATTGCATCATAATGAGGCAGACTTGGAAAGGTTGTTTATAATCATCTAATCACTTGTTCTTAGGAACTCAATCTAAAGAAATGGAACTATCAATGTCACAAATCATTTGTCTCTTGCTTGGGAAAACTGACATGTGTCCACCTGGTAAAATAATTCTTCCTGTATGGTTGCAAAAATCCTCTCCAAGCACGTAGTCTGCACTCATTTTAGTAAAAGGGTCATTGTGGGTGAAGGTTTGTCAGGAAAAGAGCAGAACTTAGTCTATAACAATTTGATTACTAATATTGGGTGTTGCCTTGGGTTTTGAAATCAAGTTATGCAACCATAAGGAACACCTACATATTCTTTCTCTTTTTTTCTATTCCTTTTTTGTCTTTTGTTTTCATTATATATTTCTTCTCCCACCCTCCCTCCCGTCTCTCTGTTCTCTGAGGATATTGCATTGTATTTTATTCCTTTTTTGGCTAAGTCTGGCTGAAATGCAGACTTTGCATTTGTGGATAGAATTAGTGATCCCTTGTATGCTAAGAAAAAGCAGAACTGTCAGATTTCAGAAACCTGTTTATGACAGCCTTTCCTTTCTGGAGACAAATTCTAATCCTAGGGATGATAATATTTATGCTGCTAAGTAGAAGTTTTATGGATATGTGATTAATTTTAATAAAATTAATTTGGGCCATTTGGAAACAAAAGCTGGGTGAATTTATTGTTCCCATGACTAAATTCTGCATCATGCGATAACAAAAATCCATATGCCTTGGAAAAAAAGAGGAGAGAGAGAAACTACTATTCTTGAAAAGCCAACAGAATTGGGAAGCACCTGGATGAAATGCTTATCTTGGGAAGTCCCAGGGCTTACCAAGAAATGGAACTTTTGAGAAAATAAGATATTTTACCTTTTCTGTGATAAGTAAGTCTTTGAGATGCGAGTCTTAAGCTCTGCACAGATTCCATCCAGGGTGCTTTCAGAATCTTGTAGCTTGGGTAGGGAATATGTAGTGAGCTCAATGGGTCACCCTTACTCATATCTAGGTGGTAGGGTAGAAAGCTTTCCAAGTGGAAAAGGCTAATAAAGAAAGCCTTGTGATATCCAAGTGTCCAAATACAAAACCTCACATTGTGGTCAGAGGGCAGCATCACCACACTCCTGTCTGCAAACTTGTCTAAAAGGTGGGGCTGGGAGTTCCAGGGAGTGCAGCCAGCATTTTTAGGGTTTTAGTTTCATTACAGTTCCTTGGCTTTTTTCATTCCTTATGAACACTGTCAGTTCACTTGCTCATTTCCTATGGGGATGTGCATGTGTGTGAATGTGTGTGTGTGTGTGTGTGTGTGTGTGTGTGTGTGTGTGTGTGTGTGTTTTGAGGGAGAGGGGGCAGTCTGTCCTTCTAATAAATTGTTTAAAATGGGCAGGAGTGAAAGAAAGGAAAAGGAAGGATGAGAAAGTAGATGAAAAATAAAGAAATGAGGGAGGGTTCTAGGACACCTGCTTTTCTCTCCAAAAGCAGATATTTCCCTGATGCCAAGGTTTATTAAAATGATCACATCAAAATATCTTTGGAATATAGCAATAGATTGTATGATAGTACATTGCACATCATACATAGTACATTATGCAATAGTTAATTAGCCTTTTTTTAAAATGTGATAAAAATACAATACAAAATTTACCATCTTAACAATTCTTTTTTTTTTTTACACATTTACGGCCTTTATTGGTTGGATATAGTCATTATGTAAAAATTCAGACATTAAAATTCAGCCATCAGGGGAAATTGGACACACACACACACACACACACACACACACACACACTCACAGAAACTTCCACGTGCAGATGCAGACATAGATGGAGGTAATGCTTCTACAAGCCAAAGAATGCTAAAGATTGCCTGCAGACTGCCAGAAGCCAGGTGAGAGGAGTGAAATAAATGTTCTTTCATGGCCCCCAGAACAAACCAACCGGCTGACAACTTGATCTTGGATTTGTAGCCTCTGTAAGTGTGACAAATGAATTCCTGTTATTTAAGCCACCCAGCCATGGTACTTTGTTATAGCAGCCCTAGCAAATAAATACAGACAATATTTTTTTAAAGGCAGTATAAGGAAAATAAATCAAAGATGGCGGCATAAGTAAATGCCTAACTGCAGCCTCTCTCCACTATTTCAAAAATATAAATTGGACATTATCCAGAACTACAGGAAAGTTGACTGACTGGAAATTCTACAACTAGAAGGAAAGAGAAGACCAGAAGGAAAATCAGAGGACCTCTAGAAGCCTAAGGTACGGAGACAAGCTGCTGCGTGCATGGGCAGAGGATGGTGCCGGAGAGGAGGGGCAGCTGAGTGCCTGGCTGGCGTTCCCTAGAGGGAAGGAGATAAAAGCTCCGGACTGTGCTGAACCCCAACTCCGACTGCACTGAACCCCAGTTCTGGGCGAGACCCTGGGGTCCCAGGCTCATACAGAGGGAATATGGGTTCCAAGTCTGAAGCTAAGTGGACTGGGAAAGGCAGAATCCCGGAATCTCCCACATTTGCGTGCAGAGGACTGACTGTTCACTGAGCTGCTGGATTGCCCTAGCTGGAAGGAGACAAAAGCTCAGGACTATGCTGAGCCTCAGTGCTGAACCCCAGTTTTGGGCAAGACCCTCAGGCCCCAGCCTCATACAGAGGGAATCTGGGTTGTAAGGCAGAAAGTGATAAAAGGCAGAGCCCCCAAGTCACGCACATTTTGCCCAGAGCACAGACTGTTGATTGGGTCACTGGATTGCCCAAGCAGGAATCTTGGGATCCTGCCCAAGCTCCGGACTTGGGATCTGCCCAAGCTCCGGACTGCTCTTAGCCCCATTTCCAACTGCACTGAACCCCAGTTGCAGGCTCCGAGGGGGAGAGACTAGACAGTCTGGTAGCAGGTGAAACTCTAGGGCGTATTTCTCTCAGAGGTGCTTGTAGTGAATACCAAAGAACACTGAAGTACACTGAGACTCAGGAACCTCAGAGGGCGGGGCTAACTGAAAGCCAAGGCTGTAGGCTCCACCCTGAAATTCCGCCCCATTCAGGCTGAACCGAGAGGCTTGTGCAGGTTTCCAAGTCTAGTGGAATAAGGTTGTCTCCTGGCATAGACACAGCTGATCCTCCGAACCTACCAACTCCGGGAAGCAGCGAAAAAAAGGAAAGCAGCCGAGACAAGGAAACAGATCACAAACGAAAGAAATGGAGGACAAAAAGCAACTGGATATAGAGTTCAAAACCATGCTTATAAGGTTGTTGAAGAATCTCCTAGGAAAGGCCGAATAAATAAATGAGACCTATGAGGATATGAAAAGGGATCAACTAGAGATAATAAAGGATCAACAAGAAATAATAAAGTATCAACAAATAATAAAGGATTAACTAGAAATAAAGAATGCATTCTCTGAAATAAAAAATATTGTACAGCTGAAACCAGTTTGGCTTAGTGGTACAGCGACGGTCTGCGGACTGAAAGGTCCCGGTTCCATTCCGGTCAAGGGCATGTACATTGGTTGCATGCACATCCCCAGAAGGGGGTGTGCAAGAGGCAACTGGTCGATGTTTCTCTCCTCTCTCATTGATGTTTCTAGCTCTCTATCTCTCTCCCTTCCTCTCTGTAAAATATCAATAAAATATATTTAAAAAATATTGTAGAGAGTCCTAAAAACAGAATGGAAGATTGCAAGAATCAAGTCCAAGATTTGGAACACAAAGAGCCAAAGGATACTCCTCTGCAGAAGCAAGAAGACAAGAGAATCCAGAAAGTTGAAGATAGTGTAAGAAACCTCTGGGACAACTTCAAGCGAACCAACATCAGAATTATGGGCGTCCCAGAAGATGACAGAGTAAGATACCGAAAACATATTGAAAGAAATAGTGACAGAAAACTTCCCCGACCTGGGGCAAGAAATAGACTTACAAGTCCAGGAAGCACACAGAACCCCAAACAAAAGGAATCCAAAGAGGACCACACCAAGACACATCATAATTAAAATTCCAAGAGCAAAAGACAAAGAGAGAATATTAAAAGCAGCAAGACAATAGCAGGTAGTTACCTATAAAGGAGCACCCATATGACTGTCAGCTGATATCTCATCAGAAACCATGCAGGCCAGACGAGAATGGCAAGAAATATTCAAGGTGATGAATAACAAGAACCTACAGCCAAAAATACTCTACCCAGCAAAGCTATCACTCAGAATCGAAGGCCAGATAAAGAGCTTCACAAATAAATTTAAGCTAAAGGAGTTCATTACTGCCAAGCCAGAATTACATGAATTGCTGATAGGGGTTCTTTAGGAGGAGGAAGAAAATAAAGATAAAAATTATGAACAACAAATATGTAACTATTAACAAGTGAATCTAAAAACCAAGGGAAATAAAAATAATGATGAACAATATTAACTGGTGAATATAATAGAATCAGAGGTATGGAAGGGGAGTGGACTGATGATTCTTGGGAAAATGGAGAGTTGGGAGAGGGGGGTGAAAAGAGACTGAACATAAACTGCACCTATGGATGAGGACAATGGGTGATGGGGAAAGGACAGAGGGTGGGATGGAAACTTGGTGGAGGGGAGCAATGGAGGGGGAAATAATGAGAAACATTTCTAATAATATGAACAATAAAAATTTATTTTAATAATAATAATAATAATAATAATAAAGAAAATAAATCAGCGGAAACCAGGGAAAAAAATAAAAGAAAAGGCAGTAGAAAATACCTTAGTGATAGCAATTCCATTCCCTTGCTGTGATGGAGTTAGGTGGGACCGCACATATTGCTTCTTTCCTGGGTACTTGCCATTATGCCAGTTTATAATAAAGAAATCAGCGAGAAGTTCTCACAAAAACAAAACAGCAGAAAAGATTGCAAGTTGAAAACACTTCCCACGTGAGAATCTTTTATTGCTAAATGAAAATTTAAAAATGTGGCTGAATTTATTCTCTACTCTTAGAATCAAGTTACAATTATGAAACATTAATTAGTGAAATATTTGGGATTTTTTTTTTTACAAAAACTGAAACGGGGAAAATTTTTAAAAATATTCTATATTTCCTTATATAATTTATCATCATTCAAACTGATGTTTGAAAATACATAAAGGTAAGTAGCTAAATTTTTGTTTGTAAAAACTTTTAAAATCAGTTTCTTTATTTTGAAATGTATTTTTATTGATTTCAGAGAGGGAGAGTGAGAGAGAGAGAAATAGGCCCCCACCTGCTGCAGCCTTGTCCAGGAGAAAGGCCATCTAGAAGGATGTCCAGTCTAATTAGCATATTATGCTTTTATTATTACAGATGAGAGAATCATTGATCAGCTGCCTCCTGCATGACCCTTCACTGGGGATAAAGCTTGCAACAAAGGCTTGTGCCATGACCAGGAATTGAACTGTGGTCCCCTGAGCCATACCAGCTGGACTAAAATCGGTTTCTATGAGTCTCAGACAATATTGCAAATTATGGGGTCTTATAAAATTATTCCCCCTGAAAATTTAGGCAAACTTAAAATAAAATTTCTCTGACACATTCTAATATCAATGTTGATTGTATGTGCTTCCTTGTCAACTGAGATGTTTTGTTTCTTTAGATGATTTTTATCAGTTTGAACTAATACAAAGTAATAGTAATGAATGCATTTTGTAAACATTTTGTTCAAATTAATAGTGTTAGTACCTTAACAACCAGGAGTAAAAGAAAGTTAAAGTAATAATTAAGTAATGTTAATATGTGGAGGTAATTTTGAGCTAAACATGATATTTACACAAAAGAGTTTAAAAAATCCACTTATATTCGTGTATAGTGTCTCTTGTCACTTAAGATACATCTAACTAAATGCTAAATATTCTCTAAGGGATACATCTTCCTAAATACTTATGTGTGCTAAAAGATCATTACAAAATATACCTAGTAAATTTAATTCAAGAAATACTGGTCCCCAAAAATAAAAAAATAAAAATATGTAAGTTTCTTGTGTGTGCTAGATTGTCTTGGTTCATTTAAAAAAATAGTTAAATAATGTGTATGGGCATTAACTTTTTAACCCTTTTATTTTAAAACTGGAGGCCCAATGCATGAAATTCGTGAAGGACCTGGGCCCTGCCAGTGTGGGGACCGCCTTTGCCTAGACCCTCTCCTGCTGCAGCTTTGACCAGAAGGAAGGACAGCTGGAAGGAACTCCAATCTAATTAGCATACTATGCTTTTATTATTATAGATGAAAGATCGTGCAGTGTTTCCATAACCCTAGTACTAGCATTTTTATAGACATGGTACATTCATCAAAAGTAAGAAAGTAACCGAAACTGGTTTGGTTCAATGGATAGAGCATCGGCCCGTGGACTGAAAGGTCTTGGGTTCGATTCACATCAAGGGCATGCACCTTGGTTCGGGGCACATCCCCAGTAGGGAATGTGCAAGAGGCAGCTGATCAATGATTCTCTCATCGAAGGTTCTAACTCTGTATCCCTCTCTCTTTCTTCCTGTAAAAAAATCAATAAAATATATTTAAAAAAAAAACTAAGAAATTAACATAACTACAATTCCATGAACTAAACTGTGGTCTTCTATCTTGTTTCCCTGACAATAAGACATCCTCTGAAAATAAGACCTACTTACAGGTTTCCTTCTGAGTGAAATATAAGGCATCCCCCCGAAAATAAGGCCCCCAGGCTGTGTCTCGGAATGAAAATTAATTTACCATAAACTGGTCGCTAGGGTCACCCTAACTGGCATCTAGCAACCAGTGATGTTACACGGAGTCCTGACATCACTGCTGTGTGAATGGAGAGAAATCAGCGTGGAAACTTTGTGAAACCTAAACTGCAAGAAGTTATGACTTGGGTGAAGAATTCATGGGAGAAAATCAATGACAGTTGCATTGCAAATGCACTGCGAGCAAACTACCTTGACAAGAAGTACTCATTTCAAGACAGTGCTATTGCCAAACATGAGAGATTTGGTCCACTGATTCTGAAAGAAATGGAGTCACAAGAAATTCACCAGGAAATTTAGGAATTGTATTGTTATGTTGATGTTCCAGAAGATGATGACATGATTTTCATTGAATAGATGAGTAAATTCTTGATACTGTAGGATTCACAGTTTGTCTGGTTTGTGTTGACAACTACCTTACTACCGTACCGTATACAGGTAATAAATTTCCTTTATTTTTATTTAACAATAAATGTGTACCATATTCTACTTCATGGAAAAATAAGACATCCCCTGAAAATAAAACCTAGTGCATCTTTGGGAGCAAAAATTAATATAAGACACTGTCTTATTTTTGGGGAAACAGGGTATCTCACCATTGCCCTTTTTCTGTTGCAGGATCCAACCCAGATACCACACTTCATTTATTTATTTTTAAATACATTTTATTGATATTTTACAGAGAGGAAGGGAGAGAGATAGAGAGCAAAAACGTCGATTAGAGAGAAACATCAACCAGCTATCTCTTGCACACCTCCTACCGGGGATGTGCCCGCAACCAAGGTACATGCCCTTGACCGGAATCAAACCCTGGACCTTTCAGTCCGCAGACCGAAGCTCTACAACTGAGCCAAACTGGTTTAGGCAAGATACCTCACTTCATTTAGTTGTCATGTCTCCACAGGTTCCTTCAATCTGTGATCATTTCTCAGGGTTTTTTTTTATGACTTTGACACTTTTGATGAGTATTTGTCAAGTATTTTGTAGAAGGTCTCTCAATTTGGATGTGTCTGATGTTTTTATGTGAATAGAACGTATAAGGAACTCCAGGTAAAACTATCACTGAAGTGCCCTTGCTTATTACACAATGATGGGCAGGGCACGTGATATTACATTATCTATATACTTAGAGGCCTGGTGCATGGATTCGTGCTGGGGTATGCCCTGTGCCCTCTGGCAATCCAGGACCCATAAATTATTTAGTACACAAACTCAGATGTAGGGAGCTGAACTCCGAAAGGACAGGAAAATAATGCCTCACTTTTATTCTTTGAAGCATCAGCCATGGAAGTTTTCTTGAGGAACGGGACTTTAGGAGGATATTTTCAAAATCTTCTGGAAATCCCACATATGGGCAAGGGACTCAGACCCATGACTCCTGGAGAGTGTCAGCAATGACATTGCTCAGGAATTGTTACTGCGCCATGTCTCGGGAATCTATCACAGGGGAGCCCGCAGAGGAAGCGGGCTCTTATGGTCACTGTTACCACTTGGTTGCTGAGCCCAGAGGACACATGGCAGACTTCCTCTATTCGGGAGGTGTATTGTGTGCCTACCATGGACCAGGATCCAATGATTTAGGCACATCTACAAAAGTCACAAGAAGGCGAAGTGAGCCACGGAAGTTGCAGTCTTTGAGTCTGACTTCTTGGATGGATGCAATGCTGCTAAAGCTATGCTAAGAATGGACTGCCCAGATCTTGACCCACCCCTGGCCCTGCCTCATGGATCCAGAGCACTTGGTGCTCTATAGTTGAAAGAAGTTGATCATTTGTGTTGCAACAGAGGCGTGCTAAAGAACATTCTTTCACTGCCTTGTCAGTGACCTTTTTTTCCCTGAGGCAATTTCCTTGCTATAGGAAATGACACTCAGTTCTAAAATGATGCTGATGATGATGAGTTGTTATAGAAGTTAGACCCACTTGAACAAGCAAAAATGGATTTAGTTTCTGATTACACATTAAATTCAGTGATTTGGGATTTTTTGGCAATTTAGGGAGTTAATCTGAAGGAAAACCCAAGAAATCAGGAATTGGAAAGAATCAGAGTATAGATGGACAGAGTCAAGGAGATAACTGAGAAGAAGAAGGCTGTCAAGCTAGACAAAGGTGCAGCTTCAAGATTTGTGAAAAATGCCCTCTGGGACCAAAACCTACAAATGCATCTGAAATTGCCAGTAAAGGAACAAGTACAAAATAACCATTTGGTTTTGATGTACACATGTTCAAAAAGTACATCACTTTTATTGTTTAACACAGAACAGATGATTATGTGGCAACGCAAGATTTAAATGTATTCCTTATTGAATGCATTTAAAAATTTACATTTGAATCTATAATGTTAAATACATTTTATCCCAGAAAGATGAAGTTATCTTTATTGATTTTCCTATGGCATACAGTAAGGTTTTTAACCTTGTGGTATATTGTATATTTTATAGTTTATCATATGTCAACCTTTCAAGTACTATTTTATAAGCAACTATGAAATGTAAGTTAAATGTTCTTTGCAAACATTTGCCTATTTTAAATGAATAATGACTTTATGAAGTATGGTTTCTGTAGTCTGAAGTTATAAATACATTTGTTTTCACTATAAACAAGCAAAAGTGAAAAGACTTAAATGTGTTTTTTTATGTGTGTTATTTCATCATGTTTTCATGATTTGGGGAATTGCTTCTTTTGATATTTGCAGTGTGACTTTAAGACTTTAAGGTTATACTTTAACTTTATGCACTCTGCCAGTATGTCCCATTTTAAGTAAAATAGATTCTCATTAATTGTGGATGGGAAATGAAGTTGTAATTAATGGCTGAATTTTGGCATAATGACTACATTCTACCAATAACGGCTGTAAATGTGTAAAAAATGTTTATGATGGTGAATTTTATATTGTATTTTTACCAGATTTTTAAAAAAGGCTAATTAACTATTGTACAATGTACTATGTATGATGTACAATGTACTATCTATCATATGTCCTATTGTTATATTCCAAAGATATTTTGATGTGCTCATTTTAATAATCCTTGGCATTAGGGAAATACCTGCTTTTTAGAGTGACAAACAGGTGTCTTAGAATCCTCCCTCATTTCTTTATTTCTCATCTTTCTCATCCTTCCTTTACCTTTATTTCACTCCACCTAATTTTAAACAATTTATTAGAAGGACAGACTGCCCCCTCTCCCTCAAAACACACACACACACACACACACACACACACACACACACACACATACACATACACACACACCCCACATCCCACACAGGAAATGAGCAAATGAACTAACACAGTTCCTAAGGAATGAAAAAAAGCCAAGGAACCCTAGTGAAGCTAAAACCCTATAAATGCTGGCTGCACTCCCTTACCTCCCAGCCCCATTTTTTAGACAAGTTTGCAGACAGGCGTGTCATGATGGTGCCCTCTGACCACAAGGTGAGGTTTTGTAATTGGATACTTGGATATCACAAGGCTTTTTTTTTTCTTAGCCTTTTCCACTTGGAAAGCTTTCTACCCTACCACCTACATATGATTAAGGGTGACCAATAGAGCTCACTACGCATTCCCTTCACAATCTCTAAGACCCTGAAAGCACCCAGGATGGAATCTGTGCAAAGCTTAAGACTTGCATCTGGAACACTTGCTTATCACAGAAAAGATAAAATATCTTATTTTCTCAAAAATTTTTTTTCTTTCACCATGATATATTTATGAAGGAAGGTAGTACTTCCCTGTGTTATAGGGTTTCTCCACAAAGCCCTGCAAAGATCAAGGTGAGCCTTAGCCTCTCTCTTTTTGTCTCTCTGTCTTTCTTTTAAGAATTTCAATGTATTGAAGAAAGGACGTGAGATGAAACCAAAAAGAGGAGGAGGAGGAAGGATAGAAAATATCAAAATAGGAGTCTAAGACTTAAAAATAAATCAACTGTCTATATTTAATAAATTATACTTATAAGATTGTACAAATACATTGCAATGTATTGCAATAGATTCATTTTATGAAAAATAGTTTTCACGACACCTAAGTCAAACTATTACGCTATATACTTATTACTTATACAGTGATGTGTGACAATAATATATCAATAACACTGGAGAAAAGATTTTTATGTAGTAGAATATATAGAAAGACACTTTGTAGTGTATTCAAGCTCTGTGTCCAAGCTAGGATAAAAGTTCCAGGTTGAATATTTAATATCTCTGCCTTCAATCCTACCAATATCTCTCTGACAGAGAATGTGACCTTATTCCGTGATCACATCAAAGACCAGCTTCAAGACATTTGTGAATAGACAAGTAGAGATATAATATACAGCATGATAACTAGTAGATCATACTGTATTTTAGTACTAGAAATTTGCTAAGAGATTTCAGGTTCTCTCATCACACACACAAAAATGGTAACTATGGGAGAAAATGATATGTTCAAGGGCTTAATTATAATAATCATTTCACTTACATGTACATGAAATAACCATGCTACTTTAAGCATATATAATTGTATTAAAAAAACTAATATAGTGACTGCAATACAATAAATATTAACCTATTATATACCCCTCACCCTCCACTCTCCCTTCTTGCCTCTGTCTTCTTGTACCAACAGCAATAGCCACCACTTCAGGCAACTGTGTGGTCTGATTCAGAAGCTCCACTCAGAACTTGGAAGTGTTTAATGAAGCCACAATTGTCCCATCCCCAACTAATATTTTAATGTTAGTTTAGACTCTTGGTCAAGTGTCAAAGTTGATAGAAGTCATAGTTTTAATTGGGAACTGGGTTGTGTATTTGATAACACACAGAACAGAACCAAACTCTGTTTTTCCAATTGCTTGAACTGAAGTCTTCGTCATCAATGAGTTATCTTTTTCTCACATCTCATACCCAGCCCCTTAGGATTTTGTGCTGTTTTTTAAATATCCAGAAGCTGTCCATTAGTTACCTTCTGTCTCTGCAGTAACCGCCATGGCCTGCTATAAACCATGACAATATATCTTCTGGATTCCCAAAATAACAACTAACTGCTAATTGATTGTGATTTTCCTTTGTCCCCATGCCCCAATTCTTTTGTTCTCTGACAGTCAGAGTGTCAGATCATGTCTCCCATTTGCTTCAGATCCTGCAATGACTCCCCACTCACTGCAAGCTGAAATCCTTCTATGTTGCAATGCCTATCTAATCTGGTCATTATTCTCTGTTCCCCTTTCCTATTCATTCTCCCCACCCAACTCCCACCCAGGTACGTGACCTCTCACTGTTCCTCAAATACACAACCCAGTTCCCAATTCAAACTATTACTTCATGCTATCCCTTTGCTTGAAATATTGGACACATAATCAGTTAATTCCTACATCCCTTAATTCTATGCTAAATTATGACCTTTTAGGGATGCTTACCTGGATTCCCTAATGCTGTAATCTGCTCATCTCATCAATCTCTGGACACCTGATTTCCCTGCCTTGCTTTACTTTTAAAAAAAATAGAACATTTATTATTTCTATTCATATTATTCATTAACATTTTCTAAGTAACTAGAAAGTCTTGCAATATAGGAAGTGTTCTGTAAATATCTGTTGAATGAATGGATAACATATTTTCAAGAGGTATGCATTGAATTTGATGCTTTTCTTTTAAGTAAACCAAAGGAGACTATCTTTCTTTGAAAATATGTTTCCAACTCATACCGCATTCACAGTAAAGGGTCAACAATTCACACTTATCTTCAAATAATGAGGGAACCAAGTAAGAGGAAACTGTCAAGAGAGTAAAGAGCACAGGAAGCATTTCCTCTCTTTTGTGGGTTGGGGGATAGGAGTCAGATGGTAGTAGCTCTCACCATCCCCACAACCTTCACTTCTAGGCTCTTTCTGCATTATGCTCTTAATTTAAAGTTAAGGACCTTCTCTCAGATGATGAGAATCTTTCAAATGAGACATGTTGTTTGCTTGGGCAAGTGCAAGTTCTCTTGAAGTTTAGCTGCACATCTCAAAAGTTCTTTCCTGCCACAAACGGTCAAATTTCCCTGAGGAAGATCTCCATCTGTTTCATATGTGCTATACTCCTTACAACAATACACCAGACAGAAGGGACTGTAGAAACAAATTCCCTCATTTTACCAATGAAAACACTGAGGCCTTGACAGGAGGAAGGGTTAGTTCTTCTAAAGGATTATATGTTGTCCTCCCCCCCACTCCCTCAAGATCCTCTTCTCTAGCCTTCTAACTCTTCTCAGGCAGGAGACAGAGGAAGAACACAGGGAAATATGCAAACACCAAGTCTGTGAGAATTAGAGAAACATAAGAAAAACTTTGAGGAGACGCGGAGTCTCTGGACTATATTTAGGTTTAAATCCTAACTCTGTCTCCTACTTGCTGGTTGACTCTTTGTAAGTTACTTAACTCAAGTCTATTTACTCATCTGTTAAATGTAAATAAATAATACAAAAATATGGCGTTTTGTGAGTAATACAAAAATAAAATATATGATGTAGTTAGTAATAAAATCTTGTTAGTACAATTATTCTTGAGGGAGGCCTCTCTGCATTATTGCTAAAGTCTAAGTAAGTCAAGCTCAGAAAAAAAAAAATAAGTGCCATGTTCATTCTTCCCATTAACCTTTACTCTCTAATACCTGTTTCAGTTCTCTTTGGGTCTTTTTAGTGTATGCTTTCAAGGTCTTTCTTTTTCTGGCTGGCCATGTTATTTCTTATCCACTTCTCCCCTCTTTGCCCACTTTGCTTGTATTTCTCACTGTGGAGAAGATGGTGCCAGTGGTGTTTTCCATCCCCTTCAGCAGGAGAAAAGAAAGTTCATACAAAGATCACCCAACAAGTTTGGAGTAGACAATTTTCCTTTGTTTCAAATCTCCACTAGCTTCTGCAAGTGATGATTTCCTCCTTCCTGGTTTAGGGACCACAAAAAGAGATTTAATTTGGACAAGTAACCTGATGTAGTCCAAAAAGAAAGCACTTGCAATGTGGAAAGTAATAAATTTTGCTAGCTGGGAATATAAACTACCTAGACACATAAGGGACTCAAATCTGAAAATCAGATAATAAAGAGCCCCAGATTAAGAACAAATGGATTCAGAAGCTTCATTGCTTTATTTTGCCGGCAGTTCTGTAATTCTGAGAGACTGCCCGCATGTCTAAACCCATACACAGTCTGAATTATTTTCTTATTTTCTTTTCTCTTTATACTTGATCTTAGCCAAAAGGTAGGAAATGGATATCTAATTTTGTTTCCTTTTTATGTGAAGAGATCACAAGTTTTTCTTTTTTTCTCTAATTATATATTTATTTGGTCACTTGAAGGAAATTATGAAAGGACTAAAATTTCACCCTATACCTCAGCTACCAGATTAGCTAAACAAACTGCCTCAGTTGAAAGCAGTCCTCAGTTTTCTTTTTTGATGATTTTGGGTGATACTCTTGTGTGTGACAAGAAAATCCTAGGTCAATGATATCTTGTATAATGGAAAATGAAGAGTCTTTTATTCCTATTCATCCTTTCGTTATCCATTTCTACCTTCTTTTTTGAGGATTTCAAGAATTTTTTCTGAAATCTCTGTGCTGGACACATCCAGGGACAATAAGCAACAGACAGAGCATCATTTCTCTTTCACTGGGGATTCACTAGTTATTTTCAAATATCATATCTCTGATTTATTCTTTATTGAACTTACTCATTGAGAGTTTTTAATGGAGGTCAGTAAACTTCCTGAAACATGGTGTACAATTTCATACATTTTGGCTGAAGTGGATTGAGGGTTAAGCAGAAAACACATATCTTTCATTATATTTTCAAATAATTAAGTAGTTAACATAAAATGTAAATTTTAAGAACCACTGAGTTGATACTTCAAAGGGAAGCTGATCTGTTTTAGACTAGCACCTAGGTTAATTAGAGTAAATCTGTGGACACCCATTCATGTTCACTCATTGGCTTCTGAAAATACCACCTTCTGGATGCTCCACAGTTTGTGAAATACAGACGATGGGAAGAAGGAAGCAGCAGAGCGTTCTCTATCAGCAAATGCAAGCCAATGGTAGTCCTGCATGTAGTTCTCTATACCTTACCTACCACCTAAGCCAGCCCCAGGGCAGCCTAGAAGAGAGTGTAACATTAATCCACCCAGGGAAGAAATTAGTGCTTGGCTGAACTGATTACTATTTTATCTATGCACCACTAAATGAGAGCATGAAGTAGAAGTGTAGTTTCCATACTAAACTCTTCTGGGTTCTTGTAAATAAAGCAATTGTCCTGTGGGAGAAGAAAAAGTAGCTATAAGCATTTTCCCTTCCTTTTGTCGATATTGCTCTTTTCCAGAAAGGTTCTGAGGAGTGGGGTATTTGTACTTTCACGCAAGAAATGTTCATAGAGGGCCTGTTTGGTGCAGGCTCTGGGCCAGAACCTGGCACATAGTATACATAGGGCAGACAAGGTCTCTCTCCTCATGGGATTTCAAGTGGGTGAAACATATCAACAAACAAGCGCCCAAGTGGGTTGAGTGCTCTTTTCCTTAACTGTAACCCACCAACGTGGAATATGTATTATGGTCAAAATGTGTCTTAAATACATCCAGAATCCCTAAGGCCAAAGTGGAGAAGTTAAAATGAAGGTCATATTTTGAAACAAAAGCTTTAAAACAATCAAATTTTTAAGAAGACTTATGATAGACACAATATAGGAATTACAACATAAGATGTTCCTTATCTTAAGCTACTTTATGTAAATTGCTAAATTTAATCTCAGCTCAGCTTTTTACATTATTTCATGTCTATAAAAGCAAAATATCAAAATAATAAAATAACTTTAAAAAATATATATTTCATTGATTATTTTACAGAGAGGAAGGGAGAGAGCTATAGAGCTAGAAACGTCAGTGAGAGAGAAAAATCGACCAGCTGCCTCTTGCACACCTACCACGGGGATGTGCCCGCAACTGATATACATGCCCTTGACCGGAATCGAACCTCGGATCTTTCAGTCCGCAGACTGACGCTCTACCCTGAGCCAAACCGGTTTTGGCTAAAATGACTTTTTTAAAAAATAAAAAAATATGCTTATTAAATTATACCTCTTGAATCAGAATTTTTAAAACATTTTATTTTTTTCCCTCCAGTCACTTGACTCAATTGCTTGCATGGATCTTGTTTACTTCAAAATAGAATCAAAGCCACGTGTAAGTCCAGTCATTTCTACTGTAGCAACTTCCCCTTTTGCCGAGTGATTTCATTTCCTTCGTATGAAAGAAATCCTAGTGACAAGTAATATATAATTGTTGTCGTTTCAAAGACATGTTTTATCATAAACATTGGAGTATACAACCTCTAAATGATTTTAGTATAAACCTAACAAAGAAAACAGGTGCATACAAATTTGTTTTATAATTTACAAAGAAGAAATGATTACAAATAAATATTTATATTTCATCTTTTTGAAGACAGGCTGATCTTAAATATCCCAAGTCTATAATAAACGCCTGTTTATACAACCAGCCTCTTTCTCCAATTCCATCCTTCATACTCCATCTCAAAATCTCCATTGATTTGGGAGACAGAATTGGAAATGATACTCATTTCTCTGTGTTATCTGCAGAGTACTTTTTTTAAAACACACAAATGTGAATCAAATTAATATTCACATAACCAGAAAGTTCTATAACTGAAAGAAAGAAAAGCAGCTAGATGGAAACTTAGATAATGAGTTGTGCCAATACACATTTACTTTAGGATGGGTCAGCTTTTAAAAAGAAATGTGGTTCTCCCACTCCAGGCAAAGTTGAATGTGACTTTAATGACAGATGACATTTATTGAGTACCTTCTATGTGCCAGGTCCCCCTCTTGGCATTTTCCATACAGGCTCTCATTTAACTCACACTGTGATCCTATGGAACTGGTATTATTCCCATTTTACAGATAAGGAAACTAAGATTCAATGAGATATTTAAAATTATTTGATGACTTGTCTAATAAGTGATGAAGCCAGGCTTGAAGGCAGGTTTGTCTTTCCTCAACACCTGTACCTGACATTGGTCTAAACTAATGCATTTGGCTGTTTGTTTCTCCAACTTGTGAAGACTTTTGAAAATGATTTTTCTTTAAACAGTATGACACTTATACTAGCATGGCTCAAGTTTGCTTGGTATTTTTACAAGTGATTAACTCAAGAAATTTGAATTTAAAAATAGAACTGAAATGTCCTAGAGCAGATTAAGTTTTTATAGACACATATTCTGCAAAAAAGTAAGAACATGTTTTAAATATTTCAGCTAACTCTGAGTTCTCTTGACTAAAGTTTTAGGGGCAAGGTATTTTATATTTATGATATTAGCAGAACCAACATTATAGGAAAACTCATTGATATTGATATACATAGCATTTGTATATGGTTCTCCTAATCTCAGGGATGTTTAAATTGAGACTAATTTCCTCAAAAGGAGAAAAAATTCCCACGTATAAGTTGAGACTTAACTACTGGGATTAAGTAATGTGGTTCAGATTTAAGCAGCAGCGTTACAATATAAAGGTAGAATCAGCTTGTTCAAGGTCTCTCGATAATAATCATGGGACAAGATTTAGACCTAAATTCATCTCACTTAAAAGCCCATGTTTTTTTCTCACCACATTCTGCTTTGCTATATGAATACAATTTTGTTTGGATTTAATAGAATGCCCTCATTTAAAACACATATATGAAGGGATGTGGGTTCCCTACGTGGTATAAAATACCAAAAGACATTCAGTTTTCTTCTGGGGAGTTTGATGGAAAAAGAGGAATTATTTATACATGCAGAAAAAGTAAATGCCGATTTTTGTCTTGACTTTTTCTTGAGCTCTTTCCTTTCTTCGGTGATAGATTTGATCCCATGAGTACGGTGAAAATATCTGAATGTCAGTCTGTTAAGTGCTTCTCATCTTTCAGGAACTGCTAAGAACTTAAACAGCTTACTGTTTGATAGTCCCATAAAGCTTACATTCATCCTTAGTGGGTCATAGAATATCATTTGTATGTATGTGCAGCTTTGTTAAGGTTTTCACTCCATTCTTCTCTATTTAAAACCAGTATTTTTCAAATAGGATAATTAGACCCTTTTGCTCTTTAACCCCATTTGGTCTTGCTACTTGCTGTGCAATGATTCAAAGAGTTACCTTCACAGAGGTGGTCATTTATTTTTGTTCACTATTACCTCTGAGGAAGAGAGTCAGAGGACAGAATGCATCAAGGCTACATTGTGAGAAATGATCCACAGCAAAGAGGTTGCTTTGCCTTATTAATTAATTAATGCTCCGTTGTTTTAAAAAAGCAAGCTATGTTGGTATCATGCTGCAAGTGATACCCTGAGAGGAGAAAAGGAGGAGATGAGGAGGTGGAATTGGGATGGCAAGTAGGTGGCTATGTTTGTAGGATTCTGAAAAAATACAAAGGCAACCATGAGAGGCTGAGAAGTTTGCACATCCTCAGAACTCTGAGCATCTGAGTGGTGCCACTAGACTATGTCCTGATGGTGAGAGAGACTGAATCAGTCATGGAAGGTTTGCCCCTAGGAGAATATGTCCTTGCTGAAGAAATCCATATTACTGAAGAAAAGAAGCAGTCAATTTCCTTTAAGATCTAGGTCTCGCTTACATATGTGGCTTCAATTTTTCCCCTCTCCTCATTCCATACACTGCTTTCCATACAATGCTCAACAATATCAAGAACCCAAATGGACTATGTTCTCTTAAATCTCATTACCGTTTACTTGCTTTTTCCTCCATAAGCAAGGCAGCCGCCACCCCTTCTCCCCACACCACTGGTTGTACTTCTACTCATTTTAGGTCATAGCTTTGAGGTTATTTCTTTATAGAAACATGTTTTTGAATGAAATTATATTATTTTAAAGAAGCAATAACAGTTCAATCGTGCTGAGAATTAGATAAGAATCCAATGGTGACTCAGGCTTGTTCACAAAGAGTGACAGGGAAGCTCCAGGTGACGGAATGTCCTCTGACCTAATACAAGAATGAGCAGTTGCACAGGTCTCGCTGTTGAGATGGTATAAGAAGCCAGAGGTGCTCTGCATCCAGCACAAGTCCCTGAGGACAACAGAGCTCCGCAGCATCCAGGAGGAGAGCCCACAAGAAAGCAACTTGCTCTAACCATGACTTCCAAGCTGGCTGTTGCTCTACTGGCAACAATCCTGCTCTCTGTGTCTCTGCACGCAGGTAAGCACATCTTTCCGATGCAGCTCTCCTGGGTTTAAATGTGATCCTTAGATGGTAAGATCATCCTTCCTGCTTTGATTAAAAACAAACAAACATTTTTTTTTGTTCAGGAATAGAAAATAATCTTTGCAGTCATCTAATGGCAATTAATTAAAAAGGAGTTTTAATTAATTTAGGCTGTATCTATACAATTAGAAAAATGTAATGCTTGATTAATACAGACATCCTGTTCTTATCCTTTATACTCTGTAGTATGCATATCTATACTGATGAAGGGTAATATGCTAAATGGGGCAGACGTCTTCCAGATATTGATATCTATTCTGACAAAGCCATGGAGACTGAGGGCCATGGGTGGCTTGGAATGGCCCAGGTTCAGTCTTGAAGGGCCCAGGCTCAGGCAGGCAGTGGCAGCAGAGGCAGGGTAATGAGGGCGGGGCCTTCCCCTGATTTGCCAGGTCACCTCCTACAAAGGGAGGCCAGACTGTGGTTTAGGCCATGGGCGAGGCAGAGGCAATTAGGGGCAATCAGGCAGGTAGGCAGGCAAGTGGTTAGAAGCCAGCAGTCCACAGGGATTGGGCCTAAAGCAACAGTCAGACATAACCCCAGGGGTCCCAGATTGGAGAGAGGATGCAGGCCCAGTTGAGGGACCTCCACGCATGCATGGATGTTCTTGCACCAGGCCTCTAGTATTTAATATAAATGTACAAGTTAGTGTCTTATTGGGAGTCACAGTTACCAATGATATAAATTAATATTGAGCAAGATAACTCAGGTAATTTTACACTGTGTACTATTTTACTGAAAAGCTTCAGATAGCTATCAATTCCCTTTTGATTTTAAGGACACTCTGAAAGAACATAGACCTTCTTGAGATTCATTTTATGAAATAAATACAGTTTAGAATATTTATGATATATAGTTTTTTTTTCTTTTCTCTAAAGCATTGAAAATTGTGTTAAGATATAAGAAACTTCTGTGTAACTCATTTATATATTTCTATTAATTCTTTCTGAAGGCAATTTCCCTATTCATGAATCTTAGTTTGCATACTCCTAATAGCACTGTGGTATCACAGAGCATTAGGAAATATCTAGTAGGGGAAAAAAATCTTAAAGATGTCAACATTGAACAAAGACAACTCCAGTCTTTATGTAGAGGATATTCAATGTTATCAGGAGCGACTGTTTTGAAAACTGAGAAAAACTGATGTCAGAGGCAAGGAGAATATTCAGCCTTCAATTACTGAAATGAGTTTGCTAAAGATGCCATGTTTGTAAAACACACAGTCTCTGAGTTATCACATTGGGATTAAAGAAGGAGTAGCTATCAGAGCCCTACTATTGTAGAAATCAATCTATAATTGTTTTTATTTTTACCCACAGTTTTAATTATGCGTGTAGTAGAGTCACAACTTCGATGCCAGTGCATTGGTACCCACTCTGTACCTTTCCACCCCAAGCATATCAGGGAACTGACAGTGATTGAGAGTGGACCACACTGTGATCATTCAGAAATCATGTAAGTACTTTCAAAAGTGATTAGATATCTTCCTTTAGCTAACCTAGAACTGAGAAAGGTGCAAGCATCCAACAAAGTTCTAGGTACTAGGAATACAGTAGTGGGTTAAAAAGAAGTACATGTTCTGGGTATGAATGGCATTTAAGTATTGCAACTCCCATGATTCATAGATCTAAATTGCTTTTGACTTAGACTTCATGCCCATACTTAAGGGACAATGACTTGAGTGGAAAATGGTTTTCTGAAACTGCTAAACGTTGATTTTAAGCATATCTTTCATTTCAGTGTAAAGATGAAAAATGAATTATTGCTCTGCCTGAACCCCCAGGCAAAATGGGTGCAGAAGGTTGTACAGATATTTTTAGAGAGGTAAGGTTTTGTTGTTGTTGTTGTTGTTGTATTTAGATTTTGCATTTATCCTGAGATATATAGTCCAAAAGTCAGCCTATAAATTTCCTGCTGCTGCCAAGAATATATTTTAGGTAACTGCCTCTTTAATTCAAAATAAATAGCAGCAATAGTGAGTTTATTGTAACTCGTGCCTGGGAAGACCACACAGCTCAGTTTGTCCAGGGAAGTCTAGGTCTGTGCCTGGCCCCTGTGCCATGATTATGATTCTGTTTGATTCTCAGAAGTGACTGCTCTGGAGGATGACTTACCTGGTCTCTCTATTTATAGTTGAAAGTGTAGAACGTTTCTGACATATAACTATTTAAAACTATATTAGTTTCTGTATTTAATATAAGGACCACACTTGACTCGTGTTAGAACATTGTTAATCTTTACATTTTATTTATTTGTTTTCAGAGCTGAGAAGAAAAAGCCTTAAAAAAGAAAAGCAGTCTCCAGGGTTTCTAAGAATTCCTCAGTAAAGATGCCAATGAAACTTCTAACAGACCTATTTCACTACTTCATATACTGTTTGGGTTTGGTGTAGAGATCTCAGATAAAATACAGGATGATTGGTTAAATTTGAATATTAGGTAAAACATTGAAGAATTTCTTTCAATGTCCTATGCTATATCTAGGACATACTTATTAAAAAAAAAACTCACTGCTTGCAATAAATTCAAACTTAGCTGGAAATCCTGTGTTTTGGGGGAGAAGGAGGTTAAATATTGCAACCTTAGTCTGCCAGTCAAGATCCATGAGTCTTTTTTTAACTGTGCCTTGGTTTCTTCTTTATTCCTAACCTAGAGAAAATATATTAATCACCATTTCACCTCACTGTGATGTGAGGACATGCGAAAACAATTTAATGTCTTTCATGGTCACAAATTATTTCCAAGGGCAACTTATATATCATTTATATATTTATTTAAACATCAGAGAGAGTAATATTTATGCATGATTTTGGAAAATGGGAAAGGATCATTGTTGACAGGAGAGTATAATGATGGTTGTAAATTTACATTTATCTTAGATATTAACTGATACACTAGAGAACTCTCTTGGTCAAAATGGATTTATTTTGATTGAGTTTGCTAAATTTAGCAAACGTAAAAACAAACAGGATATCCAATTAAACTGGAAATCCTATTTTTTATGTTCCTCAGATTGTCCTGCCACTGTTGGCCTTGTGTTAGTCTGTGTTGAATCACCAGAATCCCTAATTACGACTCTTTTTCTCCAAAGAGCAAAAATTCTTGCTAGCCAATATTTATTTATTATGTGCAAATAGAGTCTATAATTTAATTTAGATAATTATGTTTGTAGCACTTTATTTTTAACTTCAAGCTACTTTTCTGTGCTTTCCAAAATGGCTTTTCCTACTGATTTGATATTATGGAAATATTAATGCAACTCTAAAACATAATAAAATTCATCATCAAAGTCATCAAGTGTTTGTATTTCTTTGGTCCTTTCAAGATCTATTGTTTTATATCTTCAGTTGCATGAAAAAATATTATTTAGAAAACGCAAATGCTTCCTCTCAGCATTTTTATAGTATAGTGGAAAATAGGAACTTTCATTTGTAGAAAAATGGAACTTCTTTCCAGAGAAGGCTACAAACAGTAGCCATTGAGAAATGAGAATTTTCTCAACTCCCCAGAGTATTCCACTTTGCTAATAAGGCTGACTTCAGATTTTCAATGAACCAGCCCAGATGACTGTGAAAGGGGGAAGAGGATACATATCTTAAGGTGCTTTTCAGTTATTTAAGAAGTAAAACTGACACATACAAGGCAAAAAAAAGTTCAAAATATGAATAAAGACCACAAATATTTGAAAAAAATAGTAATAAAACAAAAAACCTCTTAAAAGTAAAAATACAATAATTTAAGAAGAAAATTCAGTGGGTGAGCTTTTTTTTTTTTTTTTTTTTTTTTTTTTTTTTTTTTTTTTTTTTTTTTTTTTTAACAGATTAGACACAGCTATAAGGAAATTTGGAGACTAAGAAATAGACCAAAATAACTTTATCTGGAATTTATGTAAGAGATAAAGAGGAAGTAAATTGAAAGAAGATTTGAAAACACATGGAAAATGCAGTGTCTAATTGGATTTTTACAAGCAGAATAGAGGGTCAGAGACATTGCTTAAACTGACAATAGCTGAAAACTTTCCAGAAAGAGTGAAAAGAACAACTGGCAGTTTTAGGAAATCCAATGAACCAAAGCTTAAATTTATATTGGAAGTCAAAAAACAAGTATTTTAGAAATGTGAACCATACTTTTCCACCTCCAAGATAATTTACTGTTGCTCCTGGGCATTTCAAAAGCACTCTTAAAAATATTTATTGTTGAAAGTATTACATATGTCCCCATATTTCCCCCATTGACCACCTGCAGCCTGCCCCTGCTGGCCCCAAGCCTTCACCATCCTATTGTCTGTGTCCATGGGTGATTATCTCCCATGATTATTTCTGGTTATTATCTTCCACCCACACACCCTCCCCCATGTTCCTTCCCCCTGAGATGCACTCTTTTTTAATCTCCACAAAGGGAAGTGAGGAAGAGGGTTCTCTCTTATTTTCTCCCTAGTTACTTCATATTGCAATCTACTTGTCCCCTGTCATTAGCCCCTTGCAATCACTCTGTGTACCTGCAGCTACCATTCTATCTATGGGTCAACATTTCCTGTGGTACAAAACAAGGCTCATTCTCTTTTCTAATTTCCAGTGCACATCAACATAGTAATGTGCAACTTAATAGAATTAGTAAAATAAAAAATGGCAGGTCATATATAAGCATTAACCAACTGGAAATTCAACCCTAATACTTACTACTGGAGGCCAAGTGCATGAAATTCATGCACTGACGAGGGGTGGCAACCCTCAGCCCAGCATTCACCCTGTCCAATTTGGGACTCCTTATATCTGGGACCAAACTCATAGGGCCTAAACTGGCAGTCATACATCCCTCTCACAATCCAGGACTGCTGGCTCCCAACTGCCTGCCTTGCCTGATTACCCCTAACCATTTCTACCTGCCAGCCTATTGACCCTCTAACCACTCCCCTGCCAGCCTGTTTGATGCCTAACTGCTCCCCAGCCAGCCTGATTGCCCCCAACTGCCCTCCCCTGCATGCCTGGTACTACCCAACTGCCCTCTCTTGCTGGCATGTCGCCCCAACTACCCTCCTCTGCCAACCTAGCTACCTACTACTGCCTTCTTTTGCTAGGAACATCACCCCTAACTGGCCACAGCTAACCTCCCCTGCAGGCCATTTTGTGATAGCCATCTTGTGTCCACATGGCAGTAGCCATCTTTGACCATATGGGGATGGCCATGTTATGTTTTGCAGTGATTGTCAATTCGCATATTACTCTTTCATCAGATAGGATTCTTAGAAGCAGTGTTGCTACTAGTGGTGAATTCTTCCTGCTTATGTTCTTTTCAGGTCATGTTGTGGGGTTTCTTCTTCTTCCTCAGAATTCTGTCCAAATTTCATTTCCATATTTTCCAAGCATAAAAAGTTATTTTTCTCAAATAAAATTTAATTTCATGTTTCCTTGTCTGCTTCTGTCTCCCTTTGCAGTGTTTTGTCTTGTGGATCTCATACATAGTGAGTAAAACCAATTAAAAAAAAGTAATTTTAATAAAATATTGGTAGAAGGGACTCCTGAATCTTCAGAGGAGATATCAAGGAGTTATCGAATCTAACTAGCCCAGATTTCCCTGAGAAGACCTAAGTTACGGTGTGAAGGATGAGTAGGATCTAGCCACACAGAGGGAAGAAAATGTCTGGGAAAGAGTTGTCTAAACTGCAGTGAAGTAATTTGTAAACATGAGAGTTTTTTGAGAAGTTAAAAAGTTCAGTGTGCCTAGAGTTTGGCATTGGAACAGAATAAGTACTAACAGATGAAGTTATGCTAAATGGACTATGGAATGCTCTAAATTGAAAATGTTTAATTCATTTTGCCTAAATGATATAGTAAAATGAGTTAGTATACAGACACAGATTTAGACACAAATTTAGACATGTAACCTATTATTTCATTCCTTTAATCCCTTTGTGTGGATTACAAATTATGAATCCCATTTTACCAAAGAGTAAAATGAATGTAAATACACAAACACACACAGGCGCGCGCGCGCACACACACACACACACACACACACACACACACACACACACAGATACACACACTAAAATAAAAGAGGTATAAAGAGATAATTTAAAAAGTGTTCACTTTATAAATACAGCAATTGTATAATTCTATAATACAGCCCATCAGTAGATGAATGCTTACAAAAGCTGTGGTACAATTTACACAACAGAATACTATGTATCTGGATAAAAGAAGGATCTCTTACCCCTTGCAACAGCATGGAAGGACCTGGAGACCATTATGCTAAGTGAAACAATCCAGTCAGAGAAAGACAAATATCACATGAGCTCACTCATATGTAGGATCTAATGAACAAAATAAACTGATGAACAAAATAGGTCCAGGGCAGATACATGGAGTAGACTGACAGATCTTAGAGGGAAGAGGGGTTGGAGACCAAGAAGAAACAAACCAAAGAATTTATATGCTTATATGTGTAGCCCATAACATAGACAACAGTGTGGTGCAAGCCTGTGGTACTGTGGGAGCTGACTGGAGGAGAGAAGTGAGAGGGAGGAATAGGGGCCATCTGTAGTAGCATCAACAATAATAAATAAACTTAAAAAAAGAAAAGACATCTACGATACATATATTTCATATACAACATATAAAATCAGGTTATTTTCATAATTGTCTTTTTTCTTTACTAACAATACATCAAGACATAGATTCAGAAGTTGAAGTCACCTAAGAAAAGTTGTTTATTCTAAAGATTTGTGTAAAGAAATTTTTTTACTCAATATTTGGGTAAAGAAATATTTTTTTTTTACTATAATACATCTATTTGGCTGAGCAGGCTATATTTGTAAAGGTCAGAATCAGGATAAAAAACTAGTTTGATTTTTGTGGTAGTGATATAGCAAGTAAAACTTGCTAAGGTCTGTATTAACTGTGCAATAGCAAACAAAAAGCTTAAGAAATCAGTGATTTCTCTATCACTCACTTAAAAAGACAACCAGACCACAATTGCCTCAAGGTTGGTAAACATCAGCTAAATTTGCAGAGGACACAAACAACAAATATGGAATTTTTAAATATCACAGAGTAAATACCAGGCCAACTCCTTCCCACAAGATTTACAGATGGGGCAATCAGGAATTCAACAAAAGATTACTTAAGCATCAAAGAATCCAACTTTTAATGAGTAAAGAAAAATGGTCTTTACATGTGCCTCACATTGCCATAGATAAAAATCAAGTTGGATAAATATTATCATCTATCTATCTATCTATCTATCTATCTATCTATCTATCATCTATCTACCTATTATCTATCATCTCTATATAAATATACTTAAAAACCATAGCATGTTGCAAAATAAGATAGGAAACCTTCACAGATATTTCCACCTAGAGTTTGCTTTAGACATATCTAGTGGAATATTTTAAGCCTTTATAAAAGATCATGGTGTTAGAGCTTAAGATAAGCTTTTAATGTACCTATGAATTCTAATGGGTAGAGCATTATTTAGCTTATCCTATATAATAAAAGCATAATATGCAAATTGACTGAATGGCTGAACAGTGGAACAACCATCAGGATGACCATCTGGTACAATGCTATGACACCCACTGGTGAGAGGCTAGTGAGGCAAGTGCAATGTGATTGGTCAGTGGCCAGCCATTACCTCATGATTGCTCTGCTGAGGATAGCCCAGGAATTGTTTGGTGGGGTGATCAATTGGGGGGTGAGGGGTGGTTCCATGATTGCCCCAAAGTGGGATGTCCAGCCCAAAGTGGTTTGGCTCAGTGGATAGAGTATCAACTTGTGGAGTCAAGGGTCCCAGGTTTGATTCTGGTCAAGGTCATGTACTTTGGTTGGGGGCACTTTCCCAGTGGGATTGTGCAGGTGGAAGCTGACTGATGTTTCTTACTCATCGATGTTTCTAACTCTCTATCCCTCTCCCTTCCACTCTAAAAAATAAGATGCATTTTTTTTAAAACAAAGAGGAAGGCCTAAGTCAATGATTGGCAGGCTGCAGTGCGTGGGTGGGCAGGGCAACCCTCTGCCAGAGAAGCCCCAGTCCCAGGTGCCAGAGGGAAGCTGGTGCTGGAAGTTGAGGGAATGAAGGCCTACTCTTGCATAAATTTCGTGCTCCGGACCTCTAGTGTTCTAATAGTTATAGTGATTCTTTCTACTGTCTGAATCCTAAATTAATCTTTTGTCATTCAATCCACACTACTCAAAATGCCTGCAAATATTTAAATGTCTGTGTGTGTTTATGCATATTTTATTGGTTTTAAAAGAGAGAGGAGAGGTAGAAAAATTGATGAGAGAGAAACATCAATCTGCTGCCTCCTGCATGCTCCCTACTGGGGAATGAGGAGGAACTTGGCTTGTGCCCTGACTGGGAATGGAACCTGCAACTTTTTGGTATATAGAATTATACTCAATCCATTGAGCCACACCAGTTGGGTTCAAATTTTCTTATGTGAAATTTTTTTTATTATTCATTTAATTTACAAGAATGCATATGGGTACTACAAAGTTTGAATGAAGCCTCTGTGCTAATATGAAAAGAACTGATTTTTATTTATAAGTCCCTTTTCTACAACTACCATATTTGCCGGCGTATAAGACGATTTTTTTGGCCCTGAAAAATATGCCTCCAAGTGGGGGGTAGTCTTATACGGTGAGTATATAACAAACTCTGTATTTTGAGTGGAAATGTTAGGGGGTCGTCTTATACGCCCAGTCTCTTATACACCGGCAAATACGGTATTTTCAGGGCCAAAAAATCGTCTTATACGCCGGCAAATATGGTAAATGTTTTCTTGAAGGAATCTTTTCACTCTCTAGTTTACTAATATTCTGCTTCATTTTCTTTATTAAAAAAATTGAGAAAAGGGTTAACAAAATCTACTTAGAATTTAAATTACACCCTCCACATGTAATGTTAGATAGATTTTCAAAATGGATACATGACTTAAACATAAGACGGGAAACCATAAAAATACTAGAGACTTCCACAGGCAGCAAAATCTCAGACATATGCCTACAGAACTTCTTCACTGATACTAACTCTAGGGCAATGGAAGCGAAAGAGAAAATTAACAAATGGGACTACATCAAAATAAAAAGCTTTATTACAGCAAAAGAAACCATCAACAAAACAACAAGTAGTCCCATGGTATGGGAGAACATATTTGCAAATAATATCACTGATAAAGGTTTAATGTCCAACACCTACAGACAGCTTATACAACTCAATAAAAGGAAAATAAATGAGCCAATTAAAAAATGGGAAATGGACCTAAATAAAATCCTCTCAAAAGAAGACAGAAGGAAGTCCAAGAGGCACATGAAAACATGCTCAAAGTCACTAATCATCCCAGAGATGCAAATCAAAACAACAATGCGGTATCATCTCACACCTGTCAGAATGGCCAACATCAACAAAACAACAAACGACAAGTGTTAGCGAGGTTGCAGAGAAAAAGGAACCCTTGTGCACTACTGGTGGGATTGCAGGTTGATGCAACCACTGTGGAGAACAGTATGGAGTTTCCTCAATAAACTGAAAATGGAACTCCCATTTGACCCAGTGATCCACTCCTAGGAATATATCCCAAGAAACTAGAAACACCAATCATAAAGGATATATGCACCCCTATGTTCATAGCAGCACAATTTACAATATCTAGGATTTGGAAACAGACAAGTGCCTGTCAGCAGATGAATGGATCAGAAAACTATGGTGTATCTACACAATGGAATACTATGCTGCCATAAAAAAGAAGGAATTCTTATCATTTGCAGCAACCTGGATGGAATTGGAGAACATCATGCTGAGTGAAATAAGCCAGTCAATGAAAGAGAAACACCACATGACCTCACTCATTTATGAATAATAAAGAACATTATAAACTAATGAACAGTATAGCAACAAGCTGACTGTCAAATGACAGCGGGGAGGGGAGGGTGATCTGGGGGAGATAAGAGATCAACTGAAGGACTGGTATGCATGCATATAGGTACAACCAAAGGACACAAAACCCTGGGGAGGGAGGGCATGTATGGGAGGTGAGGGGGGGCAATGGTAAGCTATGTACACATATAATACCTTAATATATGAAAAAAATTCCCATAAACTATGTAGACTAAAAACAACAGACACTTGTTTCCTGTAGCTCTGGAGGTTGGAAATCCATGCCAGCATGGTAGGGTCCTAGTGAGGATCCCCTTCCCAGTTGCAGCCCACCCACTTCAGGTTCTAATTTCATATGCAGAAAGCAGAACACCTGAGCAAGTTCTCATGTTTCTTCTCATAAAGGCACTCCACCCATTCCAAGAGGGCTCCACACTCATGGCCTAATTTTTCCGTCCAAAGGCCTCATCTCTTTATACCATTATATTGGAGGTTACAATTTCAACATATGAATTTGTGGAGAGAACACAAACATTCAGTCCATAATAATAATGTATCAATATGAATGCGTTAATTGTAACAAATGTACCCTACTCATGTAAGATCTGAATAATTGTAGAAATTGGGTATGGGATATATAGAAACATAGTGATATTGTGATTTTTCTATAAAGCTACAGCTGATCTTAAAAATAAACTATCAGGGACAGACTCATAGAGAGCAGGCAGATGAGGATGAGGTGGGAGATTTGGAGAGACTAAGCAAAATAAAAATTAAAGTTGATGGACATGGACAGCAAGCAGTTTGGTGATAGTGAGGGAAGAGGGTGATGGATGGAGGTGGAAGAGGGCATTGAGGGGATAATTGTTGATGGAAAAAATAATTAAAAATAAATAAAATTAAGTCTATTTGAAAAAAAAATTAGAGAGATGGGAACTGAAGTAAACTTAACAAACAAACCTACAGCGTGTAGTATTCTGCCAGTAACAATGAATCTGGTTCTTGTTCTCTGAAGCTGGTGTGTGGAAAGCATGTCCCTTAGGCAGTGATAGAGCTCAGCTTATCATTAACCACATCCCTACAACTTGGTCTTTGCTTCCCCGAGGTCAGCTACTAGAGTGTGCTGGGCTTTGAGACCATGCTAAATCTCTAGACAAATTCCTCAAAATATGTCAAAGGTCTGCCATAATGATGCTAATCATATTCAGTGACCAAATAGGTTAGAAAATGTATGAAGCAGTTTAAATCATCAGCAGGGGATCATAGGGACTGTTGAACTGGAGAACACATGGTCTGTTTGAAGTCATAATAATTCGAATTATCTTAAAACACAGAACTTGCCAAACCAAATATTTTTTACTATCATCCGATTGGATTACAGCGTTGACTCATAAAAATGAATCCCTCAAAGAAAACAATTTTTTTAATCTAACAGTAAAATCTGCAGGTATTACTTCTTTAATGAATTCCATGGTCCCATTCATGTCTACTTGATGTGGATTAGGATTAGATGATCAGTTTTGGACCACATACGTTAAACACAACATATTTTAGCATTTTTGTATCTACAGTGCAAGAGTTGAGAAATACTAATAAAATAGTATTCAATAAATTTGATTGAAAAGTCTAATTATTCTTTAATTCTATGTTAATGCACAATTAAAAAGAAATGTAACAAGAGGTACAGACTGGAAGAAATCGAGAGAATAAAATGTTAATGACTGCCCCCTTTCACTCTGTCTTCCCTAAACAACCTATAGGTGGCTCAACAGATATGCTGAGCCTGCTTCACTTTCTCCAAGATCTATCTATCTATCTATCTATCTATCTATCTATCTATCTATCTATCTATCTATTGTGCAAATTGTCCCTGCAGGAGTTGACTGATCATCTGGTAGATGGATTGCTCACTATGATATGAGCTGACCAGCAGAAAATGGAGTGCAATGAATGGAGGCCCAGCCCAGCAACCAGCAGCTGGCAGCCAGTGAAGGTAGGCCCACATCTATCTATCTATCTATTATCTATCTATCTATCTATCTATCTATCTATCTATCTATCTATCTATCATCTATCTATCTATCTATCTATCTATCCTGACATTGCCTTTTGTTTTTGTTTCTAAATATATTTTTATTGATTTCAAAAAGGAAGGGAGAGGGAGAGAGACAGGCCAGTGGTGAAAAGGCCCCAGTCAGCCCTGGTTGCCAGGCCTCTAGTAAAAATATAAGCTCTAAACTGGATTCCTTCAGGAGCAGGTTTTGGCAATCCAGTCACTATACCATTAGCTCCTGTGTTCTTCTAACTATGTTTCCCAAATAATTTATCTCAATTAGTCCTGTAGTAATGTCTCCTTACATCCATGTTCTGCACTGGCCTAGATCAGAAGACAGAACTTACTTGGTCCTGTATCACTTTGCATGTTCTCTGTAGTTAGGCCATCATTTACCTCAGTCCTTTCCAAGGTTTATGGTTCTAGCTTTCATCTCAAGCATTGACTGGACTAACTAGACCAGTCTAGTTCCTGGCAATTTCATTCTTTGAGGCTAAAGACAATTCTTTATCTTACTCGTTCCCATCCCTTACAGAAATGCTATGACATTTGGACGTATTCTCACTCCCAGTACAAACTGATCCATCACTTGGAATTCCATGTCCACTTCAATGGAGTTTCCTACAATTCCTGCCCTAGCCAGCCTAAGCCTCCACTAAAGATTACAAAGTTTCAATTATAAAAGGTAAACAAATCCAAACAGAATTGGTTGCCAGCCAGGGATTGGTTGCCAGCCAGGGACGGAGCAGGAGGCTTTGCTCCACTCCAGGCTACAAAGTTTCACTTGTAGAAGGTAAATAAATTCCAGATACCAGGGATTCTGCTGGGTCGCTGAGGGGCTTAGCTGGCCTGTAAATCACCACAGGCCCCTTGCTCAGGCCACTCCACACCCCAAGGGAACCCCACCCTGATCCGGGGCACCCTTCAGGGCAAACCAGCTGGCCTGCACCCATACACCAGGCCTCTATCCTATCTAATAAAAGAGTAATATGCAGATTGACCATCAGTCCAAAACACAAGTTGGCTGCACCCATGTGGTCAAAGATCATGCCCCCCAGTGGACACAAGATGGCCAGCAGAAGAAGGCAGTTGGGAGGGACCAGGCCTGCAAAAGAGGGCAATTGAAGGCAATCAACCCTGCAAGGGAGGGCAGTTAGGGATTACCAGGCTGCCAGAGGAGGGAAGTTGGGGGCAAACAGACTAGAAGGGAAGCAGTTAGACATCAATAAGGCTTGCAATGGGAGTGGTTAGGGGGTTATCAGGTTGGTAGAGAAAGTGGGTAGGGGCAATCAGGAAGGCAGGCAGGTGAACAATTGGAAGCCAGCAGTCCTGGATTGTGAGAGGGATATCTGACTGCCCGTTTAGGCTCAATCTCACCAGGATGGGGTCTAAACAGGCAGTCAGACATCCCTGAGGGATCCCAGATTGGAAAGGGTGCAGGCTGGGCTGAGGGACACCCCCCAGCACCCATGCATTAATTTCATACACCGAGCCTCTAGTTGACTATAATATGTACCTGTTCTTGCACTGTATCTAGCTTAATCCTAACATAACCTTGAGATATTTTATTTATCCCACAAGCCTGCCTGTGACAGATATACTCTAGAAGTATTATAGGTAGAGAAGACAGAGGTGAGAAATAGGCAGTGGAATTGAATAAGCTATACTAGATTCCCAACTTAAGAAGCACAAGTTGGAATTCAAGCTTGCTCTGTTTCTTTACCCTTTTAGGAAATACTATATAATAAAAGACTAATATGCAAATTGATTGAACCCACTGACCCCCAGGGTTCTGACACTCAATGCAGAAGCTGCCCCCTGGTGGTCAATGCACTCCCACAGGGGGTACGCCATTCAGCCAGAAACCCTGAGCCTGGATGGATGTTTGACTGCTAGCTTAGGTATGATCCTCATGGGGAGCGGGCTTAAGCCATCAGTTGGACATCCCCCAAGGGCTTCTGGACTATGAGAGGGTGAAGGACAGGCTGAGGGACCCCCTGAATGCATGAATTTTGTGCACTGTGCCTTTATATAATTCTAAAAACCATCTATCTATCATCTATCTATCATCTACCTATTTATCATCTATCTATCTATCTATCTATCTATCTATCTATCTATCATCTATCTATCATCTATATATCCCTACATTTCCTTTTGTTTTTGTTTTTAAGTATATTTTTATTGATTTAAGACAGGAAGAGAGAGGGGAAGAGAGAGCTAGTAGAATCAATAATCAAAGAGAATGATTGATCAGTTGCCTTTTGCACACCCCATGCAGGGGATCAAGTCTTCACCCCAAGCATATGCCCCAACTGGGAATCAAACCATGGCCTCCTCATTCATAGATCAATGCTCAACTGAGCCATGCTGGCCAAGATGCATTGCCTTTTGTGTTTATACTTTTTTATAGTGATAAAATGTACCTAGCAAAATATTCCACTTAAACACTTTTTATGTTTACAATTCAATGGCATTAACTCTACTCACATTATTGTGCAACCATCACCACTATATATCTCTAGAAGTTGAAACTCTGTACCCATTATACAATAACTCCTCATACTCACTTCTTCTCCAGTCCTTGGCAACCACCATTCTAATTTTTTATAGCTATAAATTTGACTACTGTACATACCTGCTATAAGTGGAATCAAATAATATTAGTCCATTTGTGACTGGTTTAGTTCACTTAGCATTATGTCCTCAAGGTTCATTTATGTTGTATCATATATCAGAATTTTTTTGTTTTGGCTAGTGTACATAATTCTATGAATGAAAATTGTGAATAATGTTATGGACAGTTGTGAACAAATATCTGTTCAAGTTCCTGTTTTCAATTACTTTTTTATATACACAGAAGCAAAATAATTGAGAAAACACAGTACTGTCTTCCTCAGTACCTGTACCATTTTACATTCCACCAGCAATATATGATATTTCAAATATCTCCACATCCTTACCAATATTTGTCTCCCTTCCTTCTTTCCTTCCTTCCTTCCTTCCTTCCTTCCTTCCTTCCTTCCTTCCTTCCTTCCTTCCTTCCTTCTTATTGGTGATCAATGTGAATACCTTGGAGAAATGTCTATTTGAGTCTTCTGCTCATTTTTTAATTGTTTCTTTCATTTTGTTATTGTTGTTTAGTTGTTGGAGTTTTTTAAAAACTATATTCTAGATTTAACCTCTTATCAGCTATATGATTTATAAAAACTTTCTCTCATTTCATGTTTTATCTTTTTACTCTGTTGATATTATCCTATGATGCAGAAAATGTTTAATTTTTATTGTTGCCTGTGCTTTTGCTATCATGTGTTAAAACATCTGTAATATTCAATTTTTTCCAATTTGATTTAAAGAATTTATATGATCTGATGTTCTAGACTTTAAGGAAAACATATCTTTATGATGAAGCAAAAAATCTTGAGAGACAAAATGTAACAAGTTTCTGGATCCACCTAGGATTATTCTCTTGCTCATGGGTGCTTGTTTTATAAGACAAGGACCAAGAACTTGTAAGGCAAATATACAGTTACTGAATGAGCTCCCTGAAAAGGCTCAGTCTCTCTCTCTCTCTCTCTCTCTCTCTCTCTCTCTCTCTCTCTCTCTCTCTCCAATAAAAACATATACTCTAGTGAGGATTTTTTTAAAAAAATCATTTTAAATCTATACAAAGATTTTTAAAATTTAAAATTGTGGCTTGGGCTTACAATAATACTATTTACTGACTCCATGGTGCAAAGCCATCATGAGACCTTTAAAAATTTCCAAGATTCTTCAATTATTATTTTGCTGTATTCCTCTAGAAATGTAAAGAGGTCACAGCCACTGAGGGAATGGACTGCTAATAGGAATTGTAAACTTATTTCTAAATCTAAATTTCCTTGGCAATGGTGAATAAATATGCTAAACACTTTATATAATCACCATATTAGTGTAAAGAGTTAGTGACAAAGACACTATTAATAAAATGTTTCCTTATTTTTCAAGATAGATAAATATTTACTTTTTTGAAGAGTACTAGTAGTCTGTTTCCCTTTATATATAAAAAGATCTATTTGCATTTATAGTTGTTTAACCATTCAGAGATATAAAGTATTGCCATTAAAACTGCAAATAGATAATACTAAAAAGTATAATTGAAACCCCACAGAAAATCTTCATGCACATCTTTTCAGAGAAGTCTATGGGCCATACAAAATTTACAAAAGATTGTTCTGAATGTAGGAAAGATAGCCTTTAACCTCTTTAACCTACCAATTTTAATATAATATGCTTACAATTTGAATATCTGACAATAAAGTGTGTATATCACACACACACACACACACACACACACACACATTTAATACCTACGTCTGTTATTTCATTGGTACTTTTATATTCTTTCATTTTAGTGCAATGCTTTGGGGCTTGTAACATTATCTCATCTTGCAACTGATAAGACTAAAATGCATAAAATTTAAGAAACTTGCATAAGGTTACCACAAGCCCAGATTTGGACTTCTCCTCATCTCAAAACCAATGTTTCTCATTTCATTATATCACAAGATCATGTTAGGCTCATTCAAATTAATTTCATAAGAATTCGTTATCAAACATCTAGTAATCTCTGTGTTAGAAACTTCGGGGAATATATGTGAGTGAGTAAGCTACAGTTCTTTCCCTTTAGAAATATTAGGTAGAAAAAAAAGAAGTCACGGGTGCTATTATTTGACATGGGAACAGTCAAATGTGCTATGTCCCCTATACATTGGCAAATGCTGTGCAATTCTGATTCCTCAGGGATAAATTTATGAGTAAGAATTCAATACTATAGCCATTACCTTTATAACCCAGACGTCATTTGGAACCTTCCTGCCCTTGGAGATTTGCTTAAATTTCACCTAAGCAACATGTTGAAGGCTTTGTGGGAGTCCAGAATCAGCTAATCAAGTCCTGTGAGATTTCACAACTACTCCAATTCTGTGATCATCACAGTGCAAATCCCAAATCTTAACCAGATTATATTCCCAAACATGAACTAACTCCAGACTGTGTGTGCATTTAGAAATGTGTTATCATACAACTTGGGGAAGAAGGAGGCCCATTGACAATAATATGATCTTGTATAGCTCACTGGTTAACCTCCTCTGCTCTTCCTCTGTTACCTTAAGTTTTTCCACCTTTTCATACAAATGAACTCCACTCACATTTTGCACCCTTTGGAAAACTCCCCTTTTCTCCTATTTGAATATTACAGTATTTTTGTAAAAAATTACAATTTTAGTTTTTATGAGGAATTCTGGTAAGTAAAGTAATTTGTTTTCATTATATATTTCTTCTCCCTCCCTCCCTCCTGTCTGTTCTCTGAGGTATCTGTTCTCTGAGGATATTGCATTTTTATCAACTGAATGGATTAATATTTAATTAACCTATAGCATAACCATACTCAATACACCATATTTACTATCTATGGAAAAGTATTGAAATTTATTACAATGGATTTTAATTAGTAATTGGTATAACTACTATAAATGCTAAGATAGTAAACATGTCAAGATCATATTTTACCACTATTTTTATTGTGGTGAAGGTTGTGATGGTTGTTATTATCTATTTATTCTCTGCCTCACTGAATTACTTTAAAATGTTGCCCACTATTATTATGGTTTTAAATGTTATTTTTAAAGAGAATTTTGAGTCTCTTATTCTGCAATTGTTAAGTATTTATGTCCCTTTTCTTAAAAATAATAATAAAGAATAAAATATGCCAAACATGAATACTATAAAATATATAAAATAAATAAAATACAAATTCTCATCCTTTTTGGATTTTTTCCAAGCATTGCATCATAATGAGGCAAACTTGGAAAGGTTGTTTATAATCTTCTAGTCACTTGTTCTTAGGAACACAATCTAAAGAAATGAGACTATCAGTATCACAAATCATTTATCTCTTGCTTGGGAAAAGTGACATGTGTCCAACTGGTAAAATAATTCTTCCTGTATGGTTGCAAAAATCCTTTCCAAGCACATAGTCTGAACTCTTTCCAATAAAAGGGTCATTGTGGGTGAAGGTATGTCAGGAAAAGAGCAGAACTTAGTCTGTAACAATTTGATAACTAATATTGGTTGTTGACTTGTGTCTTGAAAACAATTTATGCAACCATAAAGAATAACTACATTTTCTTTATTTATTTATTTTAATCTATATTTCCTTTTGGCTAGCTCTGGCTAAAATGCAGACTGCATTTGTGGATAGAATTAGTGATCATTTGGATGCTAAGAAAAAGTAGAGCCGCCAGATTTCTGACACCAATTCTGGAGACAAATTCTAATCCTAGGAATGATGTGTTTTTACTTTTCTTCTAAGTAAAAGTTTTATTAAATTTTTATAAAATGAATTTGGGTAGTTTGAAAACAAAAACTGGGTGAATTTATTGTTCCCATGAGAAAATTCTGCACCCTGTGATAGCTAAAATCTATGTGCCTTGGGAGAAAGGAGAAGAGAGAGAAACTACTATTCTTGAAAAGCCAACAGAATTGGGAACCACCTGGATGAAATGCTTATCTTGGTAAGCCCCAGGGCAAAAGTGTAGGAAAAAGAAAGCATTTCTGCCACTCACTGTGTGGTGATTATGAAGTAAATACAGGGACTTTTCCTAGTAGATCATTTCCAAAGAACACATTCAATATATTGAATTTGCTAACATTTTCCTCACTGTTCCATAGAGTACTACTTTAGTAAATAGTAATCTTAGCCGAAACCGGTTTGGCTCAGTGGATAGAGCGTAGGCCTATGGACTGAAAGGTCCCAGCTTCGATTCCGGTCAAGGGCATGTACCTTGGTTACAGGCACATCCCCAGTAGAGGGTGTGCAAAAAGGCAGCTGAGCCATAACTCTCTCCCATTGATGTTTCTAACTCTCTATACCTCTCTCTTCCTCTCTGTAAAAAATCAAAATATATTTTTTAAAAATAGTAATGTTATTCATCAAACACTGCAAAGAATTAGATGTAGAATGGAAAATAACTATCATTCTATTCATACCAGAAAGACACAAAACTAACAACATTTTTTATTCAAAGGATTAGTGGAACTTAATAATAGGCTTAGTAGACAAAGAATCAATAGCAATCACTCTCTGTGGTATAGTGTTTAAAAATCAAAACAATTAAAGATTCATCTATGCACCAACACAACTGCACAGATGTACAATGAGCACCCCCATCAGAATAGGTGAAAAAAGAATCTCAATATTCATAAGAATGGGTGGCAATTGGACTTCTAAAACTCTATTGATGCGAGTATAAATGGTACAGTTTGGAAAACTGGCAGCATCTATTAAAGATGACTTATACATTACTTATGACCCAGTAAGTCCTTTTTTTAGGTAAATCTAATAGAAACAAGCACATATTTTCCTGAAAAGAAATATAATAGAATGTTCATGGCAAAACTATTTGTAAAGGTGCTAAATTGGAAATTACTGAAAATTGTATCAATAATAGAACATATACATTAACTATGATATTTTCCATAAGATTAAAGTATTGAGAATAAACTATAAAATATACACAAAAATATACATAAATTTCCTGAGCAATGTATTATTGAGTTTAAAAAGTCAGGTACAGCCGAAACCAGTTTGGTTCAGTGGATAGAGCTTCGGCCTGCGGACTGAAAGGTCCCAGGTTCGATTCCAGTCAAGGGCATGTACCTCGGTTTCGGGCACATCCCCAGTGCGGGGGGGGGGGTGCAGAAGGCAGCTGATCAGTGATTCTCTCTCATCGATGTTTCTAACTCTCTATCCCTCTCTCTTCCTCTCTATAAAAAAATCAATAAAATATATATATTTTAAAAAGCCAGGTACAAAAACCTATGATCCCACTTATATAAAGAAGAAAAACAGGCTAAAAGCATTCTGTGCTTTTAGAAGTCAGATTATGGTGAGTCTTGGGACACAGAATGTGATTAGAAAGAAACATAAAAAAAGATTTGGGGGTACTGGCAGAGTTCTGTTTCTTGATCTGGGTGTTCACTTAGTTTGTTAAAATGGTTAAAAACATATGCATTTTTCAGTATCTAGGTTACACTTCAATAAAAAATATTTTAAAATAATGAGTAAACATTCTGTGAAGAAGTGTAGAAGAATAGAATTGAGGATGAAAAGGAAAAAAGAGTTCATCACAGAATATGGATCTAGGATATAGGATTGAGGGCAAGTCCGTAGGTTGGCATTTTCATCCTAGTGAAGACAGATGTGCATTGTGCACTCATTGTTATCTCTCTCTCTGTCTCTCTGTCTCTCTCTCTCTCTCTCTCTATCTCACAATTTAACCACCTGGGCATTGGCTCAGGATAATGACTCTGTAATAACTTTTAAGCACTCAGAAATTAGAGAAGCAGGGAGGGTCAGAACAAGAGCAATCACAAATAGCAAATATTGTTCTAAGCTTAATAAAATATAATGTCTTATGCATTTATCCATCCAATATTAGCTAACCAAGTGTCCTTTTTTATCTGATTAATTGACGACTCCACTCAAGGGTTGACACAGCTATAACAATGTGTATGCCCATTGCACAGACTCCACTTGGCTAGCCAGCATATGCTGGTCAATTGGGCCTTTAAAATTTGAGTTGTTTAAAATTTTTTATTTGAGCCACAGTGAAGGAATAACTAACTCACACATACTGTGAACTAACCAATGTGAAGGTCATCTTTTGAACTAGTGGAATCCAACCTGCCAGACCCCTCTAGCCCATTTTGGGCCCTTCTACCCATCACAGTTCTTAATCCCTCTACCCTGCTTTACTTTGTGTTTTGCTGTAGCACTTGTTATATTTACTGTACTTATAATTTACATATTTATAATGTTTATTATTAGCTGTTATTCCTTACTAGAAAATATTTCTCTATTTTGTGCACTTTTGTGACCCTGGTACAATGGCGCTTAAAAATAGTCAATGATTAATAAGTATTTTGAAAAGGGGGGGGGAAATATACTTCTGGCTTTGCAAGATGGTGGGCAAATAGCACTACAAACCTTTCCTTCGAATGCTTAGAAATGTTGGATAAATACATAGAAAACCTTCCTATGACTGTGTACATAAAGTAAAGGGAATCCCCATAAATCTCACATAACAAATGAATCAACAGTGGCTGTGGGTGGGGGAATAAAATTTATCTTTATGAAACCATCTCAGACTAAGTTGCATTAATCATGACTGAGAACTCTTCTAAGCCTATGTACAAATTACAGGCTGATCTTATCATGATGTCACCTCTCTTCCATGCTCTCCTTCAAATCTTTTACTTCTTCCTCCTCCTATTCCTTTTCTTCATTTACTGAGTTCCCATCATAGGGCAGATATTTATGATCCAGTGTCTAGGAGTGAGAGGGGGTGAGAGAGTGAGGGAGAGAGAGAGAGAGAGAGAGAGAGAGAGAGAGAGAGAGAGAGAATAGTCAGAAGATGGTAGATAGATGTGTGTGTATTTCTTAGAAGAAAGACTTTTACCTTAATTTGCCCGAAGAAGAAGAAGAAGAAGAAGAAGAAGAAGAAGAAGAAGAAGAAGGAGGAGGAGGAGGAGGAGGAGGAGGAGGAGGAGGAGGAGGAGGAGGAGGAGAAGGAGGAGAAGGAGAAGAGGAAGAGGAAGAGGAAGAGGAAGAGGAAGAGGAAGAGGAAGAAGAAGAAGAAGAAGAAGAAGAAGAAGAAGAAGAAGAAGAAGAAGAAGAAGAAGAAGAAGAAATCTTTCAGTAGGTCAGAAACAATAGTGAGCATGTGACATTTTGTTGATAAGAATGTAGGTTTCTATTACCCCCCGACCACTTCACTTCTCCAAGTGTTAAATACTGAGCACTGTGCTAGGTATTAGAATACAAATGTGTATGATCATTCAGCAGGGACAAATAAAAATAAAACAGCATGATGGAAGCCAGAGAAAGGAAATCTCTCAGGGGTTTTCACTGGTCCCACACATCCCTTAGTGGACAAGATTAAGGTGTCATGAGTGGCCCCACATGAAATAGTTGTAAAACACTGACTTCCTTAAAATCCCGCCCCCCCCCCCCATAACTGGCCTATTTACTGCCAATTTGCCACAGTCTTTCTCTTTTTTGGAAATAAATATAATAATTAATACAATTTAAAGACTATTTTTATTTACAAACATTCTAAGCATCACCAATTTACTCTAAGACCAGGTGATGGGTTAAATTGATTCCAACCCTCCCTCACCCAAATTCATACCTCTAAGTCCTAACTCTTACTGTCTCAGAAAATAACCTTATTTGATATAGATATGGTCATTGCAGATGTAATTAGTTAAGGTAAGATAAAGTCACACTGGAGTAAGGTAAGCACCTTATCCAATGTAACTGGTGTCCTTATAAAAGGGGTGAAATTACACACACACACACACACACACACACACACACACACACACACACAGAGAGAGAGAGAGAGAGAGAGAGAGAGAGAGAGAGAGAGAGAAACTTCCACGTGCAGATGCAGACATAGATGGAGATAATGCTTCTGCAAGCCAAAGCATGCTAAAGATTGCCTGCAGACTCCCAGAAGCCAGGTGAGAGGAGTGCAATAAATGCTCTTTCATGGCTCCTAGAACAAGCCAACCCGGCTGACAACTTGATCTTGGACTTGTAGCCTCTGTAGTTAGGACAAATGAATTCCTGTTATTTAAGCCACCCAGCCATGGTACTTTGTTATAGAGGCCCTAGCAAATAAATACGGACTATATTTTTTAAAGGCAGTAGAAAATACCTTAGGGATAGCAATTCCGTGCCCTTGCTGTGATGGAGTTAGGTGGGACAGCACATAGTCCTTCTTTCCAGGAAACTTGCCGTTGTGACAGTTTATAATAAAGAAACCAGCGAGAAGTTCTCACAAAAACAGAACAGCAGAAAAGATTACAAGTTGAAAATTCTTTCCATTTGAGAATCTTTTATTGCTAGAACTTCAAAATGAAAAGTAAAAGGGTGGCTGATTTTATTCTCTACTATTCAGAATTAGGTTTCAATTATGAAACATTAATTAGTGAAACATTTGGGATTTTGCACAAAAACTGGAATGGGGAGGTTTTTTTTAATTTCCTATATTTCCTTATATAATTTATCATCATTCAAACTGATGTTTGAAAATGCATAAAGGTAAGTAACTAAATTTTTGTTTGTAAAAACTTTTAAAATCAGTTTATTTTAAAATATACTTTTATTGATTTCTGTAGAGAGCCAAATGGGAAGATACCTGGACATTGTTTAGACTGTTGCTGACTGGGCCCAGGATATTGGCAGAATCATGTCAGTTACACTTCTGCCCTGGAAGTGCGGAGATGTTCTTAGTTCCTGGCTTGTGTTTGTCAGGCAGGAAGGAGTGGGTGGGATCTGGCCCCTCCTAGGCTTCTTGTTTTTTCCTGTGAAAACCCCACCTTTTGTGTATTTGAGTATAAATAGAGGTGCTGTGTGGCTCAGGAGTAGTCAGTCTGCCTCTCCAGCAGGGGAGGTCAGAGGCCCTCCCGGCTCCCAGCTTAAAATCTTTCTCTGTGTCTTCTCTCTTTATTTCTAATATTTCTCAATCCCTGGCCGCCTCCCCTTAGAACCGGTTCGTTCATCTCTCTTCCCGTGCGGGACACGGAGAAGGGAGATCCCGCCACATCAGGCCCCCGCAGATTTCAGAGAGGAAGGGAGAGAGTGAGAGAAACAGAGGCATCAGTGATGAGAGAGAATCATTGATCAGCTGCCCCCTGCATGCCCTACTCTGGAGAGTAAGCTTGCAACACAGGCTTGTGCCCTAACCAGGAATTGAACTGTGACCTCCTGTTCACAGGTTGATGCTCAACTCCTGAGCCATACCAGCTGGGCTAAAATTGGTTTCTATGAATCTCAGACAATATTGCAAATTATGGGATCATATAAAATGATTCCACTTGAAAATTTAACTAAATTTAAAACAAAATTTATCTGACATATTCTAGTATCAATGTTGACTATATGTGCTTTTGTTGTTAACTTAGATTTTTTTTTTGTTCCTTAAATGGTTTTTATCAGTTTGGACTAATACAAAGTAATAGTAATGAATGCATTTTGTAACCATTTTGTTCAAATTAAAAGTTTTAGTACCTTAACAGCCAGGAATAAAATAAAAGTAAAGTAATAAGTAATTTTAATGTGTGGAAGTCATTTTGAGCCATACATGATATTTAAACAGAACAGTTTAAAAAATCCACTTATATTTGTTTATAGTCTCTTGTCTCTAAAGATAAATCTAACTAAATGCTAAATATCCTCTAAAGGGTACATCTTTCTAAATAATTTATGTTGTGTTAGAAGATCACTACAACATATATCTAGTAAATTTAATTCCAGAAATATCGGTCCCCGAAAGTAGAAGAATAAAAATATATAATTTTCTTGTGTGTGCTATGTATGTTTTCCAATTATAGATTGTCTTGGTTCATTTAAAAAAATAGTTAAATAATGTGTATGGGCATTAACTTTTTAACCTTTTTATTTTAAAACTGGAGGCCCAATGCACGAAATTTGTGCAAGGGCCTTGGCCCGCCACTGTGATGACTGACTCTGCGTCAGCCCCCACACACTGCCACTGTGACCAGGAGCCTCTGCTACCTCTGCGTTGGCCCCCACCCACTGTGGCTTTGTCTAGAAGGAAGGACATCTGGAAAGATGTCCGGTCTAATGAGCATATTACACTTTTATTATTATAGGTGAAAGATCATGTAAATGTTAAAGCACCAAAGAGTGGTAGTGTATTATTTATAGGCATATGCATATAGTAAAGATTGAGACTTTAATAAGACTAACACTGCCAGTTAAGGATTTAAGCTGTGAAGGAGAAAATGATTGATGAATAGGGCTTCATTATCTATATAGTTTTTAAAATTTTTGGTTATACTTTCAACAATTAAGATTAAAAAACAACATAAGGCCAATATAACAAAATGTTACTACTTCTTAACCTCAGAAATAGATAGGTAGGTAAGTGCTATATATAAAAATATACATTACTTTTTATATTAATATAAAATAAAGTTTTTTTTAAAGTAATATATATAATATAATAACTATATATTTTAATTTCTTTAAAAAGCTTATAATTGAATGTTAAAGGGTTTAGATATGTTTATGGAATTTTTTCTTTTAAAGGGAAAGAAAATGGAATTTAAATGTTTCCTTCATGAAAAATCCCTTTGAGCTTTTATTTGCCCAACTTCCTTCTTCCTTATTCTGAGGATTAGTAATCTCAAACCATATTTACTTCTGTGGTTTAATTCTGAAAAAAGAAAAACTGGCTGGTTTAGATAAAGTTCTCTGTTAACCTAGATTCTAAGCTAGCATTTTCAAATGGAAAATATTTTTTGGCAGAACTGCAGGGAAAAGTCAAACATTTTAACATTGATACAACTTCTGGTGAAATACACAAAGTCCACCAAGCCTGTGATCCTTTATAGCTTTATAGCTTTGGCAATGTGGGCCTTGCAATGCTTAGGTCTCACCCATCGCTGAGGGCAGGCCTGGGGAGCACAGTGGACACATTCTGAGGACATGCTTGATGCTGTTCCAGGATTCAGATGTACTTAAGGCTCTTACTTGTTTTCAAACGTTTACTTTGAAAGGCTATCTCAATGAAAACTTATGATTTTGCAAATATAATAAAAGCCATCTAACCTATATTATTTGAAGGCCTTGTAATCCCAAGAAATGCTTCCTGAAAATTATTTTTTAACATGTAAAATGCATGTCTGATGTATTTCACATAAAATCTCTAGAAGTTGGATGTAGTTGGATGTGGTTAACTATTGTAGTAAGTCATTATAAAATATGATTCAAAATATAGCAGTGCTTGACAACTTGTTTTAAATCACTAAAGAAACATGAAAAGCATACTATTTTTGTTCTTTGGATATACTTAATTTGATGTAACTAATACATATTGAGCCAAAATAAATAAAATCTTTTAAGCTTAAGGGGTTAGAGGAAGGTCATAAATGATGACATTTAAATTTTTTTCTATCTTAAATTTACAAAATTTTACTATATTTATTAAGTAATTTTAAAATTAATCTTAATTTTTTTTTTGCTTTCCACTTTAAAATTATTTTATTCAAATTATGCTTTCGAGAAGAGAAGACTCTAAGTTAGTTATCTTTGAAATTTTTCATGCCACTGTTGAGTCTCACTCGCTGAAAGGAAAATTTCAGATGGGTTTGGTGTCATCTGAGCCTCAAAAACAACAAATAATAAAGCAAAGTGGAGGAGATGCCCCACATTCTATGGGTGACTGAATGAATGAAGCAGCTGAGGATACTGTAGCATTGCCTGCAGGAGCCTTGTGTCTGTACATCTTCTGAAATTTTAATTGGAGCAACAAATGAAGTCTGAGCAATATTCATGACTTCAAAAGAGTATTGTCTTTCTTCTCCATATTCAAGAACTGAAATTTTGATGTGAAGATGACACTTGGTCCCCCATTTGTGACAAATCCTAGGAGTTGCCATATTGGCATTTTATTTAAGTAAGGATATGAAAAAGCAGACAGATCCACATAGAGTATCTTATCTACAGAAAGAAAAAACAAACATCCTTTTAAAGCAGCAATTTTCATCCTTTTAAAATTCATGGCACACATAAACTAATTACTGAAAATCTGTGGTACATCAAGAAATATTGTATTTTTTTGCTGATCTGAGAAAAATAGGTAAATTCTTGATTGATTTACAAAAAAGTAACCATTTGCCCTATTTGCTTCAACGTGATTTAAAAAAATAAATAAATCAGGTGCCTCTACTTGTATACAAGGATTTCTAGTACCAAAAATTAAGCAATCAGATGCAACCTTAATATGACCAATAAGATGAAACACTATTATATGACCCAAAACAGGGCGTCGAACCAGATGGCTATTGTGTTAGCTATTGTCATTTTTTTGTAATATATTTTATTGATTTTTTTACAGAGAGGAAGAGAGAGGGATAGAGAGTTAGAAACATTGATGAGAGAGAAACATCCATCAGCTGCCTCCTGCACATCCCCCACTGGGGATGTGCCCACAACCAAGGTACATGCCCTTGATTGGAATCGAATCTGTGACCTTTCAGTCCGCAGGCTGACGCTCTATCCACTGAGCAAAACTGGTTTCTGTGCTATTGTCATTTTTTATCTTGACAATCTTGGGAAAGTAATCACTGCCCCTGGCTAAATAGTCAGGTACTGCACATTTTAAAAATTCTTGCAGAGCACCAGTTGAAAATCTTTGTTTTAAAGTATAGTGTTTGATGAATTTTGTTAAAGATATTGACCCAGCTAGCCTCTAATCTTGAACATCTTTTAACATGCTATTAGCCAATTATATACATTTTCCTATGTCATACCTATTAAAAACCTTCCCCTATTTATTATTAAATGGGTTTTTTTCTTAGTAATGAACTATATGAATTGTTACACATTTTGATCATGGCTCTTATCAAATATATGTATCACAAATATGTTCTCCATGTTTATGACTTTTCAGTTTCTTAACAGTGTTGTTTGAGAAGCAGCAAATTTTAATGTTGATGATGACAAGTTTAACAATTTGTTATTTATGTTTAGTACTTTTACCATCTTGTCTAAAAAAAAAAAAAAGTTTGCCTATACCAAGGTTACAAAATTTTACTTCTGTGTTTTCTTCCAGAAATTTGATAATTTTAATTTTTACATTTAGCTATATGAAACATTTAAAATTATTTTTTGTGTGTGTTTGGTGTGAAGCAAAGGTCAAGATTTATTTTATTCCATTTGGATAATAAATTGTTTTAGCACCACTTATTAAAAAGACTACTTTGCTGAAACCGGTTTGGCTCAGTGGATAGAGCATCGGCCTTCGAACTGAAAGGTCCCAGGTTCGATTCCGGTCAAGGGCATGTACCTTGGTTGTGGGCACATCCCTAGTGGGGGTGTGCAAGAGGCAGCTGATCAATGTTTCTTTCTCATCGATGTTTCTAATTCTATATCCCTCTCCCTTCTGGAAAAAATGAATTATATATACTACTTTTCCCCCATGAAACTATCTTGGCACCTTTGTAGAAAATCAGTTGACCACATATACATGTTTTAAAGGTTCTTGGCTAAGAATGAAGCCCCTCAGTGCCTGCCATGGTGAGAGAAGGACAACTTAAAAGAAAGAGAGGAAGTAGAATAGAGAGGAAAGAAGCAAGAACGAAAAGAATTGAGGAAGTGGAAAAAAAGGTGAGAAAGAGGTAGGAAGAGGAGGAGGAGAAAAGGAAAGACAGGTGGTCCTGGATCTCAGACTTTCCCTGAGTTTCCAGGGCAAACATAAATGTAAATAAATAGTTGATTTATTTTGTTACCAGGTCAGGTTATAGGGTCCTGTGAGGGACTGGCTCAAGCACCCCCCTCTGAAAGTTTGATTCTATCCTATCACAGTGCATTGTCTTTCTCAGGATTAAAGGTTATCACTTGTTCAAATGTCCCTAGTTTTAATAACCTTTCATCATTGTCAGAATTGCTCTCTACTCATAAATCTAATTTCTAACTCTTGGAATTGAGCTGCCTGAATCTGGCTGGGTTCCTGTGATGTCAGGACTAGTCCTACAGCTTTCTCCTTTCCACAGCTGTTTAATTGACGAGGACGACAGGAAGGAACAAAGGTTCTCTGAATGTGGAGGTGTGGACATACTCTTCCAATTCTGAGTTTAAAGGATCATTGCAGGCAGAGCCTTGCAGAACCTTCTCTAGGAGACTGCGGGACTTTTTTTCCCAAACGACTCTTTCTGGGCTTCCCCAGAAAAGTGACAGCACTAGTCTCAGGGAAGTAACAGGGCTGGGTATTGTTATCCAGTGATTTTTTGCAAACACCTTTACTGCTGCCTTTAGGTAACTGGTAGGCATTACCTGATTTTACAGATGAGGAAAATGAGACACAGAAGAGGTTCATTTACTCATAAAATATTTTCTGAGCATCTACTATGTGTCAAGCACAGTAGTCAAGTTCATATAACCTTTGGATAGTACTTACAAGATAGACAAGCAAATTTTAACAGAGACAGCTCCTAACCGCTGAATACAAAGAGGCAAAATATGGGCACACAACAGAACCACCATAAAAACTCGGGCTTGATACACAGCCCCCTTAGTACACATAGTCCCCTTTTACTATTACACAATATTTTTTAAACAGTACAATTATCTCAAGACTTGACCTTTCATCAGGTAATAAAAATGTCAGGTTTGGTTTAGACAAAATACTGTTAGAAGTCTTTTATTGGTGAATATGATGTCCAAGGTGCTTAAGAAATCCCTAAGCCTACAGTGTAGAACTGGGCACACAACCCTGGAGTCAGCAGCAAAGCCTTTCTTGTGCTGCTGGTTCCGTTAGTAAAAGACAATACTAAGGAGAAGAAAAAAAAAAGTCTGTCAGTGCTGGGAGAAGAACTTGGAAATTAACTTGATAAATGTGAAAAATAATTTGATAAATGTATCAAATATCTAAGCTTTGATAGAGTAATGTCCTTATCTGTGGTTTATGTTTGAGCACTATAGTCAGCTGCCCAGCTCATTTAATTTGCTCAAGATGAGGAAAGACATGCATTTTGTGGATCCCAGGAAGACTGATTGATGTCCACATCACACCCCAGAGCAGCTATTTTTAAAATTCAGTATCAGCTTTGAGACATTATTCAGTTGCTTGGTACGGTTATTTTTACAATATATTTTATTGATTTTTTTTTGTACAGAGAGGAAGGGAGAGGGATAGAATTAGAAACATCGATGAGAGAGAAACATCAATCAGCTGCCTCCTGCACACGCCCTACTGGGGATGTGCTCACAACCAAGGCACATGCCCTTGACCAGAATGAACCCGGGACCCTTCAGTCCCCAGGCAGATGCTCTATCCACAGAGCCAAACCGGTTAGGGCTGGTATGGCTATTATAGATCCCACAGCCTGCCAGGAAACATGGTACGACTGGGTAAGAGTAACAGAATATTAGAATACTAGATTTCAGCCAAAACTTTTATTATAGCTAAAAATATACTGGGGGAGAGGGGACCCACACCCTAATTTCTGTAACATAAAATACACACAATACACACATACACACAAATAACTTAAAGAAAAATAGAAGCAAAATCAAAGCTCAGTGTGTGGGCGCAAGCACACGCGCGTGCACACACACACACACACACACACACACACACACAGAATTCAACCCCTGGAATTAGACTGTGTTCAAACCCTGTCCCAACCCTACAAAAGATGATCTTGAATAACTAAGGTAAACTCCATCTTATTCATCTATTCCAGACAGAAAAAAGAGGAAGAGCTAAGGTCAAGAAACCCTTAGTAACATGACTTATCCAAGGTTACACACGGAGGTAAAATGTAGCGCTGGAATTTGACTCATTGGACTTTCTTATTTATTTTTACATTGACTTAATTACTTTTCCCTCAGATTTATTAAGATATAACTTACCATACTGCTACCATGGCTCCGTGATTGAGTGTTGACCTATGAAACAGGAGGTCATAGATTCCCAGTCAGAGCACATGCCTGAGTTGTGGCCTAATCCCCAGTAGGGGGTGTGCAGGAGGTAGCCAATGAATGATTCTTTCTCATCATTTATGTTTCTATCCCTTTCCTTTCCTCTATGAAATCAATAAAAATATATATTGTTAAAATATATAACTTACATAAAACATTGTATGAGTTTAAGGTATAAAATGGTGTTGATTTGACACAGTTATGTATCGCAAAATGATCACCACCATAGCAGTAGCTAAAACCTGCATCATGTCACATATGACCACTTATTTTTTTGTGGTGAGAGAGTTTAAGATCTACTCTCTTAGCAATTTTCAAGAATATAATATATATCCTAGTATTTTCACTTTAAATTTTACAAAGAACTTCTTTCTATGAAAATAAAATGCTGAGTTATCATATTCTTCTTGATAATAAACTTCACATGAGTGTATATTATGTGAAATAAAATTATACTACAAGAAAATTTGGTTTGATAAAGTACTTAAGAGGCAACATTATACAATTTATTTCATTTGAAGTTACCCCTTCTCTTTGAAATATGTGAATCCAAAAATTTAAACATTAGGTCAAAACATTTTGACAACTTCCCCTTTTCAAAGATAAAGTATGGTATAAGAAAACATGACCTCCTTTAACCAAACAAAATTCAGAACCTCTCTGGCCAGAGATTATAACTCATATTTATTTGTATAACTCATCCCTTTTCTAAAAACTTCACTCTTCTTGACAAGCGTATGAGTAATTAACTTATACTAGTAATATCAGAAACATGTTTACATACTTAATTGTTATAAGTTACTTTCTCCAACACCCAAATAATGTTTTGTTCACAGAATTTCTAACTGGCCATTAGAGAACAAATCTACACATTTTATTTACATGTGGAACATTAATATCCACACATCATTTTCTCTGTCCTGTATCCATTTTTGTTCTTACTCCATTCAAACAATAAATTCCCATTGAATTATGATTAAAAACATGGAGAAAGAACTTTTATGCAGAAATCCTATGTTTGCCAATTTATATTCAAACCATTTATATTTTTCAACCTAATCCAAGATAATAAACCAAGATAATTGATAGAGAATATCAAAATTTACCTTCAATAACTAAAAACAATGGAACAGCTAAATAGAACTTCTCTGTACGATAGTTATACCAAATTCATGTTTTTCCCCCCAAGATGATATACATTTAATTTAAATAACTTAGACTTTCTTTTTTATAAATTCCAACACGGCACAATTCATTCTATGTAGATTTAGTGCTTACGCTGGTTAACAGCATGTTGGAATATAGATGGGCATGCCACTGAAGAAACAGAGTCAATCTTCTGATTTTGGATCTTACAAAATTTTGCCAGAATAACAGCAGCATTTGAAGTGTTAAATACTAAATGTGTAGCAGTTGCAGTAAGGAAAAAAGATTATAATTACTTCACTCTTTTTTGAGTACCTATTATGGGCCAACTCTGCACAATAGTGGACACTTTCTCATGTAGTATTCTTAATGTTATTTGTATTATTTCAAGATCATTTTACCAATCTAGACTAGTCCAATTCCATGTATAGTCGTTTTAGAATTGTTAGCCTGTACCTCCATGATAACCAACCTTTCCAACTACAGTCTACTGTATTGTTTCTATTGCCTTTGAAATTCTTACAGACTCCAATCATTTCCAAAGTTTCCTAGGTCAGCAACTTTTCACCCCCCCTAATTCCTTTAATTAGTTTATTTCATATTTTTGTCAACAATTAAATTGTTTTGTCATGCTCTATGTTCCATCCTGGGATATCCCAATCTCCTAAATTTTTAAAAACTGCATACCTTGCCGAAACCGGTTTGGCTCAGTTGGTCTGCGGACTGAAAGGTCCCAGGTTCGATTCCGGTCAAGGGCATGTACCTTGGTTGCGGGCACATCCCCAGTAGGGGGTGTGCAAGAGGCAGCTGGTCAATGTTTCTCTCTTATCAATGTTTCTAGCTCTCTATCTCTCTCCTTTCCTCTCTGTAAACAAATCAACAAAAATATTTTAAAAAATAAATAAAAACTGCATACCTTAAGGTTCATTCTTTGCACCAGAAAGTTCTATTGGGTTTGGCAAATTCATAATTTAATGTAGTATATACTTTTAAAACATATACGAAAGTTACAACAATCTAAAACATCCCGTGTTTTACCTCTTATAACCACTTCTCCCCTTACCCGCCAAAAATAAAACCTCTTGGTAACCACTGATCATTTTACTGTCTCTATAGTTTTGCCTTTTCCAAAATGTCACAAAAATAAAAATGCAGTTTATAGTCTTTTGAGAATAGCTTCTTTCACTTAGTAATATGCTTGTAAAATTCTTCCATGTCTTTGCATGACTTAATAGCTCATTTCCTTTCATTGCTGAATAGTATTCCATTGTATCATCTCACCAGTTTGTTTATATACTAATCTATTAAAGGCATCTTGGTTGCTTCCAGTTTGGGCAGTTATACATAAAGTTACTACAAGCATTCTTATGAAGGTTTTTCTGTAGACATAGTTTTCAAATGTGTTGGGTAAATACCTTAAAATATGGTTGCTACATAATATGGTAGCACTATGTTTAGCTTTGTAAGGTACCACCAAACTATAACCCAGAGTGCCTATACCATTTTGCATTCCCATCAGTAATGAACAAAAGTTCCTGTTATTCCATATCATTACCAGCATTTGGTGGTGTCAGTGGTTTTGGTTCTAGTCATTCTAATAGGTTTATAGTGGCATCTTGTTGTTTTAATTTGAAATCCCTTAATGACAAATTATGTTAGCATCTTTTCTTCTGATTATTTGCCATCTGATTATCTTATACAGTAGAGTGTCAGCTCAGATTTTTTGTCCATTTTTTATTCAGTTACTTGTTTTTTTATTGATGGGTTTTAAGGGCTCTTTGCATATTTTGGATACAAGTCTTTTTAAAAATATATATTTTATTGATTTTTTACAGAGAGGAAGGGAGAGGGATAGAGAGATAGAAACATCGATGAGAGAGAGAGACATTGATCAGCTGCCTCCTGTATACTCCCCACAGGGGATGTGCCTACAACCAATGTACATGCCCTTGACCAGAACCAAACCTGTGACCCTTCAGTTCGCAGACTGATGCTCTGTACTCCAAGCCAAACCGGTTTCAGCTATATTTTATTGATTTTTTTTTACAGACAGGAAGGGAGAGAAATAGAGTTAGAAACATCGACCAGCTGCCTCCTGCACACCCCTTACCAGGGATGTGCCCACAACCAAGGTAATGCCCTTGACCGGAATCGAACCCATAACCTTTCAGTCTGCAGGCTGACACTCTATCCACTGAGCCAAAGCTGTTTTGGCTGGATACAAGTTTTTTATAAGATATGCAATCTTCCACTACTATTTAATTCAAATACAGAAATAATATAACAAGCAACTACAATTTAAAAATGTATGGAGCAGTTTACTTAGAACACAGAGATGACATATAATTTTTTTTTCATAAAGAGCTTATTCTAAACAGGACATAAGAGGAACAAGAGATAAAATAAAAATAGCTCACCAAAGGAAAGTATACAACAACCACATAAATTACGATGCAGCCAACAAATGATGCTGGAGTTCACAGGAAAACAAGAGAGCTGAGGGGAGCTTGATAATGTGGCATCCTGGAAAGAGAGCTGCTGAGACAGTAAAATAAGAAAGAATTGTTTTGAAGGCGGTAGCGTTGGGAAAGAGTAATGGTCAAGTGATCCTACTTCATAGCTGAGAGAGGGGAAAGTAGGAGCCTCTTTGTTGTGGTCAGAAAAAAAATGAGACTTTACAATTTCAATGGCTTTCTGTGTTTCCAAGCGAATGACAAGTAAGTGTGTCATTTGGAAAATATAAGCATAAATTAATCACAAAATAACTATGCAATATAATTTAACTTAATGATACTGCAAATGCAGAAAAATGGAGACACCAAGTAGTATTGTTGAAATTTCAAAGCTTCCAAACCAAAGTAACCTCATAGCATGGGCACTCACTGCAATTTTTTTATTGGCAAAATTGTTGAAATTTCAATTGCTGATTGGAAAGTACCTCTTTTCTGGTGATTGTTCATCTTTTCATGTGTCTATTGGCCATCTGGATGTCCTTTTTGGAGAAGTGTCTATTCAAAGTCCTTTGCCCATTTTTAAATTGGATTGTATGTTTATTTGTTTTTTGTGATGAGTTTTATTAAGTTCTTTATACATTTTGGATATTAACCCCTTACTAGATTTATCTGTGTCAAATCTAAGAAATGCAAACTAAAACCACAATGAAATATCACCTCAGACCTGTTAGAATGGCTATCATCAAAAATCAACAAATAAGTGTGTTGGCAAAGATATGTAGAAAAGGGAATCCTCATGCACTGTTGGTGGGAATGCAGACTGGTGCAGCCACTGTGGGAAGCAGTATGGAGCTTCCTCAAAAAATTAAAAATGGTACTGCCTGAGGATCCAGTAATTACACTTCTGGGAGTATATCCAAAGAAACCAGAAACACTTCAAAAGAATATATGAACCCTATGTCCATTGCAGCATTATTTAAAATTGCAAAGATTTGGAGAAGCTCAAATGCCCATCAGTAGATAAGTGGATTAAACAAACAAACAAAACCCTTGGGTACAGTTACAAAGTGGAATACTATGCGTCCATATAAAGAAGAAATTCTTCCCTTTGCAATATCATGGATGGACCTAGAGAGTATTAATACTGGATGAAATAAGCCAGTCAGATAAAAACAAATTATTTCACTTATATTTGGAATTAAATGAACAAAATAAAGTAACAAACAAAATAGAAACAGAATCATAGATACAGAGAACAGGTTGACAGCTGTCAGAGGAGGAGTGTTGGAGGGTGAAAAGGTAAAGGAAATTGGGTGGGGGACCCTCACAGATACAGGCAACAGTGTGGTGTTCACCAGTGGGGAAGGGGAGTGGAGTGAGGTAGGAGAAGGTAAAAAGAGGATAAATGCTGATGGAAGAAGACAGACATGATCTGATGAATAGAATATACATGCAAAATCCAGAAGGTGTATTAGAGAATTGTATAATTTTATTAACCAATGCCACCCAATAAATTTAATTAAAAAGTAAAAATAAAAAAGAAAGTAGCTCTTGTGAATGAAATTCTTTTGTGACAATAATTGCCCTTCATTCTTCATTAGATGCTTTCATTAAAATGCCAAAAATAATGGCTCTATCATTCAGCCCAGCGTATAAATTTACAGTAAGATATGTATGACCCAGATCAGATCTTTTATTTAAAGAAAAAATATTTTGGTTATGGGGAAGTCCCAGGAATAAAAGGAGAGATTTGGGTAAGGTAGCTAGGTAAAGGGGAAGACAAAGTCTCCTTTCTCACAGCTTGATCATGGACCAAACTTGCCTATTAATTTCTGACCATTACTCTCTGTTTTACTGTAGTGCCCCAGGGTTTCACCTTAAAAACATATGGCCAGTGATCTCTTGATCTATCTAGTGTCAGAAGCAAAATCATCAGCATTTCGAAAAGCAAACCTACTTGATTCATTCATTTTCTTAGGTGGAACAAGAAGCTAAGCAGATAGAATATTCATGGGTGTAGTTTTGCATTATATTTTATACTAGAGGCCCACCCACGAAATTCGTGCACTTGGTGGGCCTAAGCCCTAATCCCTACCATTGCCACAGAGGCAGGAGAGGCTCCCACCACTGCTGCTGTGCTCACCAGCCATGAGCCTGGCTTAGCGTTGCTCCCCCTGTGGGAGCACACTGACCACCATGGGGCAGCTCCCGTGTTGAGTGTCTGCCCCCTCGTGGTCGGTGCACATCATAGTGACCAGCCATTCCATGATTCGGTCATTTGCATATTAGCCTTTTATTGTGTATGATTGACTTACAGGAAATAGGTTCCTGGCTTAAGTAATGATGCTTCTCTTTATGGTAATTCCCAAAAGAGGAATTCTAGAAAATATTATTATCAGAAAATTCCATTTCATTTTCTCTCTATGATTACTTGATAATGGTAAATTATATTCCTAAAAGTTCATTTGTATTGTTTTCTACTGTCCCACCTCTTTCATATATTCCACTGCTATTAAGATACAGAACTTTGTCTTTGTAAGACCGTAGAAGGAAGAGGAGATCTTTTATGGGCATGCCTAGAAATTTTTAAGTACTGCTATATAGCCATGTTTTTAAAGAGAACATCAAACCACATATAGATCTTTGAGGTTAAGACCATTTTATTACAAGATTAAGATGCCAAAATGACTGAGACCCTGAGGAAAATTATGAGTGAGCCAGACAGTAGGAAAAGATCTTTGGGGCCCGGGATACCAGTCTTGCTATAGAAACTCCCTTTTCTGTGTGTGTCTTCATTTATTTTCCACTTTATAGTTTTCTGTTGTTTAAAAAAAAATCACAAAATTGCTTTCTGAAACATAGATAACAAGATAGGCATCCCACCCCCACCCCCCACAATTTCAGAGCCATTCCTTTAGGAATTATTCTGGAGGTACTGTTTAAATTTTATACACATAAGGATCAGCTCTGCACTTAACCCTACCCTCAGACAGTTCGCTAAGATCTTCATTTGACTTTCCAGCCCCCACTACATTTAATCTAACAGTAGGTTTGGCTATGGTCTGAAAACATCTTCTGTGTTTTTGGGGGAATGGATTGTTAGAATGGAGGTTGTGGAGGTGGTTTTGGCATCTGAAATATAGTGAGGTTAACCATCACTGCCAAGAACAACTCATGGGATCACATTTCTGCTACCGAATTCTTAAAAGTCCCTGAGGGAATTCCCAACCTTACAAGAAAGATAGGCCAGGCTTCAGTAGGAATGAAATGACAGAAAGCACCAAAGTAGTGCAGAGATACTGTCAAAATAAAATGAGGGCATATAAGTAGGTTCCAAAGTTCAAGAAGAAAAGAAAGCCTTAATGAAAAGGTATATTGAGTACCCAGCTACAAAGATGAATAGGAATTCTGGAAATATCAGGGGGACCATTTTTGAAAAGTATATGATTGTCTACCCACTATGCTGTACACCTGAAACTAATACAAAATAATATTGAAAGTAAACTCTAATGTAAAAAAATAAAATTTAAAAAGAAAGGAATGTATATGAAAGCCAAGCAGTACATAACTTTGAAAGGTAGCCAGTTTTAAGAATATTATTTTCAGAATCTATCATTAAATGATATGAAATCATAACCAGGATCCTTTCACCAGTTTTCCCTTTTATCATTCACAAATCTGGGACTCACTAAAAACAGCCTAAAAATGGATTCATTTCATAAACACATTGAGATATATTATCTATCAGGCACTGTGCGTGGTGGTGCTGCTAGGGAATGCAAGGATGAATGACTGACAGATGCTTTTGCCTGAAAGTGGTGCACTCTCTAATGGGAAAGACATGCATAAACAGCCAGATGACAGTTTTAACTGTTAAGGCCTATAACAGAGCTGAAAATCAAGTCTTGTGAGAGAACAGAAGAGAGACATTTGCTGAGAGCCTGGGATACATCACGGAGGAGTTGATTCTTACAGGATAAGCAGGAGTTTGTGATGTAAGTTCATGGACTATTAAAGAGATCCACAGAGAAATGAGGAAACATGCTGTATTCTAGGAACTATAAAAAATTTTTGAAGTGAAAAAAAATGTAGCTATAGTACAATGGGTTGAGCAGGGTCAGTGACAGGGAGAAACATAAAAGAAGATCCAGATGAGGGACTTTGTGTACTAAGATGTGTTTTTCAATATTTTTTACCCTTTCAAGTAATAGATGATATTCATATGTATGAGATGCATTCTTAGATATAAGGAAAGTTGTCCAAAAGTTTTAGTACTTTAGCTATAAATTCTCCTATTTGCCTTTCAATTAAGGTGATGTATTAAAATGAAAATGAGTTAATTTTTATGTTAAACAGCTACTATGAGACATATTTTTAATTCAAAAATAAAATGTTTAAAAATTTAAAAAGTAGAATTATTATTAGCAAAAAATTGTTTTGTCATATATTACCACAAATTACAATTCACAGAATGCTCTAGTGGTGTGGTAGAAAACCATTTAATCTATGGGTTTCAATGAAGACTTTAAACAGAGTAACACGATCATAATCACATTAAAAAATTAATTGAAATTGGTCAGCTAATCTCAAGAGAGGAGAAGTTGATTATGATAGGATTTGAAAAAACATACCTTCGCCCCTATTTCTTCTGAGAAGTGAATAAAAAATAAATGAGAACTGAAAAGAGGCATTTTGAATTGAGGCTTTCTGATGTTAGCTATGTAATTTTTAAAATTTTTTCTACTAATTCTTTTTTTACTGATATATAATTGACATAACATTATACTAATTTCAGGAGTACAATGTAAGGATTTAATACTTGTATATATTACAAAATGATCACCATAATAAGTCTAGTTAACATCCATCATCATCATATATAGTTACACTTTTTTTGTGTGTGTGCAATTTCAAGATTCTCTCTCCTACCTGTTTTCAAAATGCAATTATTGTGTTTTGTGATATATATTATTTCTTTTATAACTGGACTTTTATACCTATTGAATCCCTTCACACATTTTGCACCCCCTATCTCAGACAAGCACAGATCTTTTCACTATAATGATTAGTGATGTCAAGCATCCTTTCATATATCTATTCATATCTGTACCACTTGTGTAGATTTTATGTCCATTTTAATCAAATTTCTTCCATATAAATTTTAACAAGGCAGAAAAACATATTGTCATAAACTTTTGGGTAATTAAAGAGAAATTAATAGAGAAAAAACTGTTGAGAAGCTTGGTTGCAAGAGAAGGAGACAGATTGGCTGGTGGCTTAAAGGGGTGATAGAATTCAAAGATGTTTTTATAAAAATGAAAATCTGAATAAGTTTATGGGAGAAAAAAGAAAGAGTAATAAATAGAAGAAATAATATAATTAAAGAATTAATGTCCCAGAGAAGTTAATAATCACCAGCATGACTGGTACCTCTGATGCCAAAACCCTGTTCTGAGAAGAAGTAAAGTAAGAGGAGGAGCTGGTATAGATATAGAGATGAGGGGAGGGCAATTACCTTTATGTTCTCTTGAGGTAGAAAGGAATATCCTTTGCTAAAAATTAGAGAAAGATGTTCAGTAGGTGGGTTGCTTAACGGTTGCTCTTCTCTTTGGCTCACTGTCTTTCTGACAGACATTCACTCTGAAGAATCATCTCATTGTCCAGCCTCAGTCCATGCACTCTCCAAAAAGTTGAGTCTACTTTAGGCATGTGACTCAGGTGTAGTCAATAGGAATATTACATTCCTTCGCATAAAATGATTGACTTAAGAATAGATCTGAACTTTAATGGAAAACAGTGCTAATTTTGCTGGGCAATTCACTAGATGAACTTAAGAGTGTAGAGGGACTGAGGTCACTTGCAACCATCCTATATCTACGCGGAACCTAAAAATGGAGCAAGCACCGAGAAGGAGGAGACAAGAAACTAGGATGTGTTGACAACTGCTGGGTCCCGAAACTAACTGCAAACTGCAGTATTCAGTTAAAATCCAAATAACTCCTTTTTCTTGGAAAAGCTAATTAAGGCTGAGTTTTCTAACATTGAAAACATAAAATTTAAAACTGGCAGGGTAGGAAAGACTCAAAACAGTGATTACAAGAGCTGTCTGGGTGGTGGGGGTGGTGGGAGGAAGAATTCCCAAATTCAGATGAGACACCAATTTACTAGTTCTGATATAATTTCTAAATATTTCATAAATTTCCAGAAGAAAAAAAGATTTCTCAGAAATAGTTCTCATGAATATTTAAATTTCTAAAGCTCCTTGAAAGAAATAATGTACAGTAATATCAGATTTTCTAACCTTCACTTAACACTTGTAAGTTAAGGTGTTTCATTGTTTATTTAAGCATTATTAAAAATAAATAAACATCATGGAAAGCCTTGTTTTTAAATATGAGCTCAGTGAGCCCACAGAATTTGCATTGGCAATGCTAGTTTGGCTCCACTACAAAGTGTGATGTTACTGGCTTACCCTGACCCAAATATAAATTCACACATCTGCTTTTTTTCCTCCCTCCTTCCTATCAATATGCTTTGAGTGCTTAGTTAGATAAAGCTAGCCATTTGATCAAGGACTATGGGTAAAATGGAAAGCAAGTAGACACAGTCTTTGCCCTTATGGGACTTACAGTCTAATGAGAAAGTCAGACAATAAGCTGGTAATCACATGCACACATACTATTGCACTGCACAGGTATTACAGGGAAAGAACATATCCTATTAGTGCACATAAGAGCAAAGGTTAATAATACTTATTATTATTATTCACAACCCATTCTGACATTTGTCTATTACATTCTATTCTATTTCCTTTTTAAAAAAAAATGGTGGTCAGAACTTTCTGAAGTTATTTCATAACCTCCTACTGTGGGTGGATTTAGCTTAGTCAGAAAAGTCAGAGAAGCCTCTCCTAAAAAAATGATGATTGAGCTGAGGTCAGAACATGAGTAAGAGTTATTAGGTGAAATAAAGGAGGGAAGAGTCACGAAAGGATACAGCAAGTGCAAAACCTGGAGGCGAGAGGAGATAGTTGTGTACCAGGGACTGAAGGAAGGGAAGTGTTTGCCTGCAGTGCAGAGAGGAAGGAGGTGTGTGGTGCCTGATGAGACAAAGAGCCAGATGGCCAACACCAGGCAGGATCTCACTGGCCCAGGCCGTGTCAAGGATGATTGCCTTTGAGAACAATGAGAGGGAATCTGAGCTAACTGTGCAAAGATGGGTGTGGGAGAGATGTAGGTAGAACACTTAACAGTAAAGGAAAGCCAAAGCTTAGATTTGAGTAGATGGCAGTGAATATGGAGAAGTGTCTTCTTGGCATTAAAAATTAATGACTTTGGTTATATCACAAACAAAATGGCTTTTGATACTGATTCCCAAACACAGGTCAGTGTCTACATAATGCATTACCTGGGAAAGCTGATTGACAGGAGAGGGACTTGGGCACTACTCATAAAGATTTTGATACCTAATGTCCATCCTGGATGGTGTCAGTAGCCGTCCTCTAGTTAAGCTGTTACAACCTTGGCTTATAGCTCCTTATAAATTGGAAGTGTTTAGGTAAATAGCTCTTGTAAGATCAGATAATTAAGGAAGGGACAGTGACTTCAGGAATGTACATTAGGGACATTGATGAACTTAGGTACAGAGTCTGGCTGCCAGTCTCCTACATTCTTTCTCAAATGCAGTTAATTATGCGCTAGCAAGAGGGTGCCGTAGAAAGCAGGTCACTGGAACAAACTCAGATTGCTAGCCTCAAAAATGTCTTATGTTCCCCATCATGATCAGCCCCCCAAGGCTCCCGCTATAGATGAAGGCATCTTGCACCTGAACTCCTATAAAGCTTTCACACTGGTCTCTTTGTGTCTTCCTTTGCCTTCCTATGCTCTGTTTTTTCATGTAGAACATGGTAAACCTTTCAAAAGTAAGAGAGATCATTTCAACAAATGGTTTTATAATTCACCTAGAGGAAATCCAAAGTCCTAATTAGACTTCACAAGGAACCAAGACTCCAATCTTACCACTTCTGATTACTTCTAACTAACCATGCCCTTTCACACTTATTTTTAAATACAACAAGCAAACTCCAACCTTGGGCTCTTTCAACCTACTTTTCTCTCTAGCTAAAATACTTATTTCTCCCCAGTGACTGCAAAGCTTGTTCTTTCCTTCTTTCAGATTTTGATCAAAATATTATGGTGCTACAGTATTTCTTGAATCACTCTATATAATATACACAGCTACACCATACATAGATACACACACATATCTTGTTTTGTTGTTGTTTGTCAATTGTAACTCCTATAGAATACTTGTTCCTTGAAATATAAATTTTGTTTGGTTTATTGCTATGTTTTCATGGCAGTGCTGGGGGCATTGCTCAGTACTTAGTAGAAGCTCAAAAAATATTCGATGAATGAGTAACTGGCACCGAAAGAGAAAAGATGGTGAAGCACATAGGGAGAAATGAATAGGGTGAACAGCAGGAGCATGGGAGGTGTACCATGGCATATTTGACACATCTGATATCATTGGAAAAAGTCAAATCCCATCCTTCTTGGCTGACAAAGTTGGGAATATGCACAGTGGACCTTTGGGAGAATCAAGGAAGTCCATCTGGCAGTGGTTACTTATAGTCATTCTGTTGACAGGCAGGCTGGTTTTATACTCTAGTTCCACCACATTCCTTTGTGGCCTTGGCCACATTCTCTATATGTATCAAAAAATGGGCTAAAAGAATTTGTTTTGGCCGAAACCGGTTTGGCTCAGTGGTAGAGCGTCCGTCTGCGGACTGAAAGGTCCCGGGTTCGATTCCGGTCAAGGGCATGTACATTGGTTGTGGGCACATCCCCGGTAGGGGGTGTGCAAGAGGCGGCTGGTCGATGTTTCTCTCTCATCGATGTTTCTAGCTCTCTATCTCTCTCCCTTCCTCTCTGTAAAAATCAATAAAATGTATTTTTTAAAAAAGAATTTGTTTTGGGGAGTATTACATGAAGACGGGTTATAAAATATATTTTGTTGTTTATTATACATAGGTGGAGCTGGCTAATAGTGGAATGATGAAAGAAAGACTCAGAAGAACCAAAACACTAGACTTACTGTGATCCAACAACTATTTAGATTTTTTTTTAAAAAAGGCTTTTTTTCACCTGTTACAATGCATATTGAGATTAAGAGGTAAACGGAATGCCAATAGCCACAATCTTTCTAGTGTTGACCTAGTTAGAAGTTTAGATTTCATGAGTAAAGGTAAAACATAACCTGATTAAATGCCAGATGAAAAGAGGAAGGCAGCTAAGAAAAACAAAAAACCTGATTCAGTGGAGGATTTAGTGCGTCATGTTACACCACATCCTGTTATGTTTGTAGGCTTTAACCAGTATCATGTTTTCTAGCAACATAAGGATAGTTAAGACTAACTTTACTCAATATCAGCAATCACTGTCAGAGGGAACTAACCCCTGCGTTAGTCAACCTAACCATCAAATGATGAAAAAAGGTACAGTGAAAAATTTCTGTGTAATCTGGGCATTTGAAGAAATGATAGGTTATAGCATTCTGTAGATATAGAATTATATTTTCATATTCAATCACAATAATAAAGAGATGAAAAACTCTTAAGAACATGTATTTATATTTTACTCTGTTGTTTCTATTTTCTCCCCATTTCCCCCAAAATACATACTTTAACAGGTTGGTAAATCTCCTAAATAATACCTCACATCCAATCATACTACTTAAGATTTCTATGATTCATAAACTTGCCTGAATAGACTTAGAGTTAATTCACAATTTCAGCATTTACCATAACATTAAATACTAATAACAGGTATTAACGTGACTAAGGCAGGTAGGTCGGTGAAAGCTCTCTCAGAAATGCTTGATTTCAGAAACGGAAATGCGCAATTGGGTATTAATATTGCTTTTAGTTGGGATCTTCAATTTGGCCCTCCAATATCTCATACTGCTAAATCAACACACAACTCATTCTTGCCTGTCATTAAGTATCAGGGGTTTTCCATAAGCTCTGATGTCAGATGAGTAGACCAGGAACAGATGTTGGAACAGAACAGTCTTTTTTTGAACACAACATAAATGTTTCATTGTACTACCCTGTTTCCCCCCAAAATAAGACAGTGTCTTATGCTAATTTTTGCTCCCAAAGATGTGCTAGGTCTCATTTTCAGGGGATGTAGTATGTTTCCATGAAGTAGGTCTTATTTTCGGAGGATGTCTTATTTTCGGGGAAACACGGGTAGTAAAATTCAAGGTTTAATTCATACCTGCTGTGGGACTCTGGGGAAAGAAAGATATCTGTTTTGAAGATGAATGGAAAGAAAGTCTTGAAAAGGCTACCTCTAAGCATGATAATCCATGCAGAAAGAAGGTTCATGCGCTGCCTTTTGCGTGGGCAACTGCATCTTAAACAAAGGAACTGCCAGCCAACCAATAGTGCTATACAAGGATGAGGTCTCTGGCCCAGGCTTACAGCTAAAAGAATCAATGCCCCTGGCAGGTTTCCCTGTGATAAGAAGAGAACAAGGAACGAAGTAAGTGAGGCTGCCCTGTGATAAATAAGAAGTCTCCGGTGCTCTTTACCTCCTCACAAAAGGCAGAGTGTTGGCCTCATCACTGAGGCATGGGAAGGTGGCTGAAGGGCAAGACAACAGGTAAGCATGAAGCATTTTAGCATAGCAGATTTTCTCTAGGCAATGCCATTTTGCATCCTGATAAATCAAATATAACTGGGGCAACTTGTTGACGACCTAGAAACTAACACATGTGAAAATGGTTTAGGGGTGGGAGGGAGTAAAAATGTGTGATTCATTTCAGGGAATAACAGATTTTGTAACCTAACATCTCACATGACTACTTAGCTTACTATAGCCTAACACTTAACGTTTTTGACATTGTGTATTTCAGCCTCTTACGATGTCATAAGCATGGAGGAGGAAAGAGGAGTCACCCATTTCTCCATTTCAGACATCATTATCCCTAGATAGAATTAGTGGGGGTATCCTTTCTCAGGGCTGCCAAACTGTAAACTAAGGGATTTTATGAACTAAGATAATTGAGTCCATATTGCCTCCTCATATATCTGCTAGTCTTGACATAATGCCACCTAAAGATGATGGGGCAGCCATTAAACTACCTTTCTGTATCAGAGCCCTTAGATGAATATATAATACTAGAGGACTGGTTTACAAAATCCCTGCGGGATCAGGCCTAAGTTGTCAGTTTGGCATCCCTAGTGTAATCTGGAACCGCTGGCTTCTAACCACTCACCTGCCTGCCTGCCTCATCAGCCCTAACCCCTCTGCCTGTCTGCCTCATCAGCCCTAACCCCTCTGCCTACCTACCTCATTGCCCCTAACTGCTTGCCTGCCTTCCTGATCACCCCTAACCACTTGTCTGCCTGCCTGATCTCCCATAACCACTCTGCATGCCTGCCTGATCACCTCTAACCACTTGCCTCCCTGCCTGATTGCCCCCTAATAAATCTGCCTGCTTGCCTGATCTCCTCTAACTGCTTGCCTGCCTGCCCAATTGTCCCTAACTGCCTTTGCCTTGGCCCCCATTGCCGTTGCTTCATCAAGAAGGTCATCCAGAAGGACGTACAAAAGGTCATTTGTCTGTCTGGTCTAATTAGCATATTACGCTTTTATTTTTATAGATTAGAAAGAGAGGGAAGCTTAGGTTTTTGGATACTATCCAAGGTGACAAGGGAGGAGGATCCCTAGAAAATAATTAATAATTCAGTACCTATAGTCACCAAATGTTTAAAACAAATTGAATAGAGGTGACTTTTTTTTTCTATAGCTAGAAGTCCAAGATTTATTTTTATTTTCTTGTTTTTAGGCAGGTTTCTCTGATTTTGAGCTATAGTTCAGGACCAACGATTGGATAGGTATTAATGGTTATGACAGAATCTCTGATATAAAAAAATACAAAACACTGTGGTTTTAGTAATAGGACTATACCTTTCTGGCAAGAGGTTAAATCATTCCCAGAGAACTATAGCAGAAAGAATTAGTTAAAAGAAAGGGAGATTGATAAAAATCTATTTACAAAGTCCTCCTCTAAAGGTTGTTCTATGAGCAAAGATTATCAACACCTCCAAGACTGGTTTTACTATTAAAGACTATAGGATGTGAATTTGGAATATAGAGCAGAGAGGAAGGATAAAAGAAGGGAAACTAATGGAAAAGGAGGGATAGGTATAAGTCCTTTAATAACCATCAAATGTAGGGGAAACTAGAACTTCTTATATGCTGATGCTGAAAAAGCTATTTCTGAGAAGAGTTGAGAGGGGAATAATAGAGCAGATTCTGGCAGATTGAATTCACTTAGAACAAATGCTAGCTGCAGCAAAATGCTTCTGTGGAGGTTGAGGTGAACTGAGAATGCTCACCCCAACTTTCATTGCAGTGATTATAATTTGGAAGATGCAAGAGAAAGAAATGCTATTAGGGGCTTAAAATAGAGACAAAAGGAGGACACAAAGGCATTCTTACCCTGTTTCCCCAAAAATAAGACAGTGTTTTATATTAATGTTTGCTCCCAAAGATGTGCTAGGTCTTATTTTCAGGGGATGTATTATGTTTTCATGAAGTGGGTCTTATTTTCGGAGGATGTCTTATTTTCAGGAAAACACGGTTGTACCTCAGCCCATACCTTGGTTAAAGGAACTGATGTCATGACAGCATGTTGAAGTCATATCTCCCATATTAAAAGTTTTGGGGGTTGTAGATAACCAGGATTTCTTCCTTACATATCTTCAGTCCTTGAAAGACAAAGATCACAGTGACATACTTGTATCTCTGCTACCACTGGGGGGCAACTTAGTTACCCATCAGAGAGAACCATTGTTTGAACCTAAAAACAAAACAAAAAAAAACACAACAAAACCCTCACAGAACCAGTCAGAAATAGATATAATACAATTATGTTCTCCCATTCAGTGGGCTTTTTTGTTTTGTTGATGGATTCTTTTGCAGTGCAAAAGCTTTAAAAATTTTTTTTTGAGATGGCTCTACTTTTTAAATTAATTAATTTATTTTAATTACTTCATTGATTAAGGATCACATATTTGTCCTAATCCCCCCACCCATTCCCATCCCTAACCCCTCCCCACGCATGCCCCCATTCCCCTGTTGTCCATGACCACTGGTTAGGCTCATATGCGTGTACACAAGTCCTTTGATTGATCTCTCTCCATTATCTCCACCCTTCCCTACCTTCCCTCTGAGGTCTGACAGTCTTGTTCATCAGTCTATGCTGTTCTTGTTCATCATTTCCCCTAGATGAGTGAGCTCATGTGATATTAGAAAGATACTTATAAGAACCAAAAATGAGACAAACAATAATGGTTATGCTGAGAGGCAAATGAATCAGTCTATAGTGAGTTTCTTTCTGGGCCAACAGATCTTTTGAGTCCCAATTTCTATGTCAAACAGTTCCTTATGTGTACCTTTCAGCAATGATATTTCAGTTCTGGATAGTGGACAAATGGTGGTAATGCAGGTCTGACCCTCTCTGGTTTGGTTCTGGCAACCTGGAGCTATGCACAGCTGCTGACTGCTAGTATGGCAATACATCATCAGCGTCTTCCATCTCTAAACTGTTTCTCTTCTGTCTTCGTGGTTTTTTATTTTGATGCAATCCCGTTTGTTTGTTTTCTCTTTAGCTCAGATCCAAAGGCCTCACAAATTAAAAAAAAAAAATTCTAGAGCAAAATTGTGAATGTTTGTTGAGTATGATACTCTTGATTGTCTATTTAAATGTAGTCTAAAAGATGGCTCCCACGGCAGTGAAGAGGAAATTTTTGGATTGCTACAAAATTAGTGTTTACTAGTGAGATGCTATTACTAAGTACCAACAGATTCTTGGTAATAGTAGTACGAGTTCTCATGCATTTAAGTAGCTGCCTCAGGAGATGTTATCAGAAGCTCCTGATAGGTTTGGGCATGTAATGAAGAAAGAGGTTTGTGTTGAGACCCATCTCAAGGATGTAGGGTAACTTAAGCAATGGGCAGTGGTGGTGAACGTGGATATGTCTTGTTTCAGATGCAAACTGTGGTGACTATGACCATTGGGGGAAGCTTGTGTTGTCTATATTGTTCTTAATGATGGCTCCCTGGTTGTGAACCTCCTGGTATCTTTTTTAACACATTTCTTTTCTACTTTAATACATTTCTTTGTTATTTGTAACTAATAAAATAATTATCTTTACCAAGATGGTAGGATCACATGAGAACCTGTGTGAAATCTCTTTGAATATATCTCTGGAAAGGATAATTTTTGTGAATATATATATATATATATATATATATATATATATATATATAGTAGAGCAAAATGCTCCCTATGAGGGAGTGAACAGTAGCAAGAAGTGTGAGCTGCCATCACCTCCTAGCTTCTTCCTACCAAGTATGGCATATAGACTTTCTTTGGGAAGCAATGTGGCAGAGTGAAAAGATGATGAGCCTTAGAATCAGAAATTATCCTATTTATAAGACATATAGCGAGTTGATTAAACTTTCTGGAATTTTTTTCTTATAGTATACAAAGAATAATAGCAATTTTTTTCTGCAGAGCTGGTACAAGAAAGATAGAAAATCAATAGTGTTGCTAATACAGCAAGAAGAAAAGGACATGTACATGAGGAGTACTCTGAGACTGGATACCACTAAATACTGAAGTCCTCAAGGCACTGTTCTAGGCCATGATTTCTTTCTATATCTTCACTAGGTGGACTCCATAAGCAATTCTCTGTGCTGAAGTCTCTAATGTAATAATTCTAGCACAAACCACTTTCCTAAGTTAATATACAATTTCCTTGACATTTCCACTTGGCTATTTCATAGGCATTTAAACTTTATACTATGTCTACACAAAAAAAATTTAATTTAAACTTTATGGTATGTCCAAACAAAAAAATTAATTTCACAACCATCTAAATATATTCTTTTCCTGCCAAAACCGGTTTGGCTCAGTGTTAGAGCATCAGTCTGTGGACTGAAAGGTCCCGGGTTTGATACTGGTCAAGGGCATGTACATTGGTTGTGGGCACATTCCCGGGTGTGCAAGAGGCAGCTGGTTGATATTTCTCTCTCATCGACATTTCTAGCTCTCTATTCTCTCCCTTCCTCTCTGTAAAATTTCAATAAAATATGTTTTAAAATAAATAAATATATTATTTTCCTATTCTTTTACCCTCAATAAATAGCATCATCATACACTCAATTGTTTTCATCAAACAACTAGAAATAATTATTAATTTCCCATGACCTGCATTCAATCCATCAACATGTCCTAAAGGTTGCATCTAAAAATCTTCTAATATGTCTGTATCTCCATTAGGTATCATCCTACTCTATCCATCACATTTTTCATCTATACCAGAGCTTGAGAAGCTTTTACTGTAAAGAATAAGATAGTAAATATTTTTTATTATATGGTCCGTGTCATAATTATTCAACACTGCCATTATAGCAGGAGAGCAACCACAGACAATCAGTTTTAGTGGTGTTTCAATAAAACTTTATTTACAAAACATGTGTCAGGCCCAAAGATGATAGTTTACCTACCTTTCCTAATCTGTTAGAATTGCCTTCTAACTTGTGTTGCTGTTTCCAAATTGTACACTATTATAGTTTCACACAGAAGTTTTTGAAACATAAATCAGATCATATCTTATTGCAACATAAAATATTTGAAAGGCTTATCATTTCAAATAAAATAAAATATAAACTGTACTGTGGCTTAGAACTATTTTTATGACCTGGCTTTTATTTATTTATCCACTCTTATTCATAGCAATCTCCCACTTTCTAAGTACAGACTATCCTCTCCTTACAATGGTTTGACTTATGACTTTTTTAAGTTTACTATGGTGTAAAAGCAATAAAACTGTAATTTGGTAAAAACTATAATTCAAATTTTAAAGTTAATATTTTTCCAGGCTAGTGCTACCATATACTAGTGCTCCTAATACTGGGCAGCAGCTCCCAGTCTGGCACCTGATTACAAGGGTAAGCAACAGATTTTTTACACAGCTCTGTGGTGCCAGGCTTCTTGGTACTGTGTTTCTTTGTTCCTGTTCCATCATCTCTACAAAATGCCCTTCTCCTGATTCTGGTGAAAAGAAAAGGAAGGGAATTACAAACATTGTCCAACTTTCATCTAAAGTAAGTGTTCTGAGCACATTTAAGGTAGGCTAAGTTAATCTATGGTATTCTATAAGTTAGATGTATTAAATGGATTTTTGCTTTACAATATTTTCAATTTACATTGGATTTACCAGGATGTAACCCTATCAATATGTCAAAGAACATTCATAAGCCATTGCCAGTATTTCTTCCTTTCTCTCTCTCTCTCTTTCTCTCTCTCTGTCCCCCTCCCTCCCCCTCCCTTCCTTCCACCTTCCTCCCTGCCTCTCTCTCTCCCTTTCTCTCTCTCCCTTTCTCTGTTTCTTCTTTTCTTTCTTTCTTTCTTTCTTTCTTTCTTTCTTTCTTTCTTTCTTTCTTTCTTTCTCTCTCTCTCTCTCTCTCTCTCTCTCTCTCTCTCTCTTTCTTTCTTCTTTCTTTCTAAGTTTTGTTGATTTCAGAAAGGGAGAAGGAGAGAGAGATAGAAACATCAATAATGAGACAAAACTGGTTTGGCCCAGTGGATAGAGTGTCAGTCTGCAGACTGAAAGGTCCCAGGTTCGAATCCGATCAAGGGCATGTACATTGGTTGCGTGCACATCCCTGGTAGGGGGTGTGCAAGAGGCAGCTGGTCGATGTTTCTCTCTCATTGATGTTTCTAGCTCTCTATCCCTCTACCTTCCTCTCTGTAAAAAATCAATAAAATATTTTTTTAAAAAAAAAGAAACATCAATAATGAGAGAGAATCATTGATCAGCTGTCTCCTGCGTGTCCCCTACTTGGGATCAAGCCATTAACCCAGGCATGTGTCCTTGACAGGAATTGAACCTGGGACCCTGCAGTCCACAAACTGATGCTCTATTCACTGAGACAAACTAGCTAGGGCTTGCTAATCTTCTTTTAGTTATCAAAACACAACAAGCTTTCTGCCCTTATTGTTTTTTCTGCTTGAGGACCTCATTTTAAGGCTCTTTGCAAATCTGTGTCATTTTTATGCTTTTGTTGTTTGTTTTTAAAATGTCACCTCTTCAACAACCATCATACTACTGTATGCATTACCAATCCATGTGATTTTTTTATCAAATTATAAAAGTACTCTCTCTCTTTTATAGCATCTATTGCAATCTCTTTATCTTATTTCATTCTCTGTTGACCTCTTCTACTAGATTATTAATTCATGACCCTATTTATCTCTGTATCTTGAGCTCTTAGCACAATGGAAGTAGACAAAGCTAGAATCAAATATAGAAAAGTCTAAAGATAGGGAGTCATAAATTGAGGATATTACTGAGAGAGAGAGAGAGAGAGAGAGAGAGAGAGAGAGAGAGAGAGAGAGAGAACTTAAAGAAACCAGACAAGAAAAAGTGCAAAATTATTGCTGAAGGAAACAAGAGAAAGAGCTGATAAAGAAAAAATAAAAGCCTTTACATGGTGTTGACTCAGCAGAAAAAAATTTGGAGAATAGAAGATGCTGTAATCTAAATCAACATATGATTTTTAAAAATCTGCTTAGCACCTATAGTAGCCACTATTGTACTATTGTTGTTGTTATAGATTTTTGAGAAAAAAATATTTCATTATTATGAAGCTTTATAAAGTTATACACCAAATCCTTGATGTGAGAAATAGGTCAGAAAGGCAATTCTAATCAGTTAGTTGTTGTTTTTTAAATAATTTAATGGTATATAAAAGTGCTTCTTAAAAATAATGTGCAAATCCTGTAAAGAGCTCATTAAAACAGATTCCTAGCAACCCCCATTCCCAGTTCTGAATTAATAGTTTTAGAAAAGAGCCAATTTTTTCCCCATTGGTATGTATTTCATGTGCCAGAAAATTCAACCTTTTGAGGCATTCAATTCAGTGGTTTTTTTAAGACATTCCCAAAGTTGTGCAATCATCACCACTAATTCTAGAACATTTTCATCATCCCTCAAAAGGAACTCATACCCATTATGAATCCCTCTTCATTCTTCCTTTGCCTAGCCCATAGACACCACTATTCTTTTTGTTCCTATTGGTTTGCCTATCTTGGATATTTTCTATAAATGGAATCATACAATATGTATCTTTTTGTGACTGGTTTCTTTCACTTAGCATAATGTAAGACATACCCATCCTATATAATATGGAGGTAATATACAAATTGACCATCACTCCAACACACAAGATGGCCACCCCCATGTAGTCAAAGATGGCTGCCCCAATGTGGACACAAGATGCTACCACAAGATGGCTGGCATAGGAGGACAGTTGTAAGCAATCAGACCAGCAGGGGAGGGCAGTTGGGAGAGACCAGGCCTGCAGGGAAGGACAGTTAGATGTGACCAGGCCAGCAGGGTAGGGCAGTTAGAGGAGACCAGACCTGCAGGGAAGGACAGTTAGGGGTGACCAGGCTGGCAGGAGAGGGCAGTTAGGATCAATTGGGCTGGCAGGGGAGGGTAATTAGGGGCAATTGGGCCATCAGGGGGGGGCAGTTAGGCATCAATCAAGGCTGGCAGGACAGTGGTTAGGGGGTGGTCAGGCAGACAGGCAGGCGAGTGGTTGGGAACCAGCAGTCCTGAATTGTGAGAGGGATGTCCAACTGTTCATTTAGGCCCAAACCTGAGCAGTTCGACATCCCTCGAGGGTTTCCCAGATTGGGGAGGGTGCAGGCTGGGCTGAGGGACCCCACCTCAATGCACAAATTTTCTGTACTGTGCCTCTAGTTGAATATAAAACCAACTAGATTTTATTAAACCTCACTACATTTAAGTCAAAGTTGAAGAATTATTTGAGTCAATCATTGTAATCCTAGGACAAGCTTATGCAATGGTATAATATTTGAAAAAATTGTGTTTGCCTTCATTCTCCACACAACAGAATCAACAGATTCTACCCAACATGAACACTCCCAGGAAAGTGTTTAGACCTAACCTAAAATCTGCAAAACATCCATTCCCATTTAAATGAATGTTATATATCACATGTTGAACTGTTTTTAAACTTAACTTTATGGCAAAAACAATTAAAAACTAAACAAAATATATTAGGTAATGGCTTTCAGGCATTGCACAATAGGCAACAAAAAAACCATAATCATTGAGAGAAGGAAAACATATGATGTGAGCCCCTCAATAATTCTGACATCCTGCCGTAGGGGATCTTAATTTACCAAAAGGAGGAACCCAAATAGAGCTCAAGCAGAATGGACTCCTGAAGGAGCTGCAATGGTGGGATGGAGTATTGGGGGGGAAAACAGTACTTCATAGAATTCATGCAGTTTCCTGGCCAAAGACTGCGCTATTCAAGTACAGGGTGAGATTCTATGAAGCTTAGAAAATTCTGTAAGTGACTGAGAGCTGGATAGTGATACCAAAGGTCATATGTTGTAGCACAGGCACAATAAGAGAAAAGAGACCTCGCTGAGTGTCTCCAGTATTCAGGTAAGATGTAAAAACCTGCTATGTATGCTGTATACATAAAGAACATCCCTAGGATTAAATTCAAAACCAAGGAGAAAAAATAACTCATCCTGCCAGGACCCCCCCCCAAAAAAAAAAATCTACTAGTAATAGGATACTTTCAAGAACAAAAGTCACTGCCCTTTAATTTAAAAGAAACCATTGCCAAAACCGGTTTGGCTCAGTGGATAGAGCATCAGCCTTCGGACTGAAAGGTTTCAGGTTCTATTCCGGTCACAGGCATGTACCTGGGTTGTGGGCACATCCCGAAGTAGGGGGTGTGCAAGAGGCAGCTCATCGATGATTCTCTCTCATCGATATTTCTAGCTCTCTATCTCTCTTCCTTCCTATCTGTAAAAAAATCAATGAAATATATTTTTAAAATAATAAAAAAATAAAAAACAAAAGAAATCATTATTCCAACTCCTGACAAGATTGTACTATACAATGTTATGCATATAACTAAATATCACTAGGCATATGAAAAAGTAGGAAAATGTAACTCAAAAAGAAGAAAATAAGAGGTCATTCAAATTAAACCCAGGTGAATCAGATGTTGGAATTGGCAGACAAAGATCTTAGAGCACCTATTATCAATATTTTCAAGAATTTAAAGGATAATGTAATTATAATGAGTGAATAGATGAGACATATTTAATAAGAAAATGGACATTTTAGAACAGAAAAGTACAACATTCAAAATGAAAAAAATACAATTCATGTAAAAGGTAGAACATATGTACAAAACATTAAAAGTATAATTAGAAAGCAAAAAACACTAGAGTAGCCTTATTAATGCTAGACAAAATGGACTTCAAGAAAATGGGTTTCTATACAGAAATATCAGAAGTAAAGATGGACATTCTATAATGATAAAGGGTCAATTCATAAAAAAAAATAACATTTCTAAATATGCCTGTCCCTAAAAATTAGGGCTTTAAATTATAGGAAACAAGACTGATCATGGGCATATCTTCCTTCACAGAGATTTTAAAACCACTTAATAATAGATAGAAGCAAAAAAAAACCTATCGCTTAATATACAGATGTTTTGAACAGCACTATCAACTAACTTCCCCTGCTTAAATGGAAACATGACATTTATATACATTCTCACACATTTCAACCTTACATTATGCTGGAAGCATTAACCAGTGAAATAAGACAAGAAAAAGAAATAAGTATTGAAAAGATTTTTCAGATTAAATAATATTTTATCTATCAAACTGTAAAACAATCAACAAAATGAACCTATGGAATGGGAGAAAAGATTTGCAAACCAAATATCAGATAAGGAATTAGTATTCAAAATATGTGAGGAATTCATACCAATCAGCAGCAAGCAAACAAATTGTCTGATTTAAAAATGGAAAGACAACATGAATAAAGTTTGCCTCCCAACATAAAAAACACATGCAAATGGTCAACAGGTCCATAAAAAAATGCTCAGCATCACTAATCATCAGGAGAATGCAAGTTAAAACCACAATAAGATATCACTGCACACCTTTAGAATGATTATTAAAAAGACAAGAGTTAACAACTGTTGGCAAGATTGTGACGATAAGAGAATCCTTATGTACTGTTGGTGGGAATATAAATTCTTCCGCCATTAAGAAAAACAGTATGAAATTTCCTCAAAATATTCTGTTATATGAATGTGTCACAGTTTAGTTATTCATTCATCTATTGAAGGACGTCTCGGCTGCCTCCAAGTTTTGGAAATTATAAATAAATCTACTCTAAACAGGGTTTGTGTAGATATAATTTCTACTCCTTTAGATAAGTACCAAAGAGCCTGGACTGTATGCTGAGTAGTTTTGTAAGAAATTGACAAACTGTCTTCTGAAAGGCTGTACCATTCAGCATTTCCAATAGCAATGTATGAGAAGTCTTGTTGTTTCATATCCTCACCAGCATTTGGTCTTGTCAGTGTTGAGGATTTTGGTCATTCTAATAGAATCTCGTTGTTTTAATTAGTGTTTCCCTGATGACATCTGATATGGAGAATCTTTCATATGCTTATTTGCCATCGACACATCTCCTTTAGTGATGCTCTATTAAGTCTTTGTCTAATTTTTTTTAACCAGGTCATTCTGTTCTTATGTTGATTTTTTTATATATTTTGGAATAACAGTATTTTATAAGATATGGCTTTTGCAAATATTTTCTCCCACTTGTGTGGCTTGACATTTTATTCTCTGGGCAGTGTCTTTAGCAGAACAGAAATTGTAATGCTCGTATTGTCCCAGCTTATAAGTTCTTTCCTTCATGGATTTTACTAGTACTGCCTTAATCAAGTCATCATGGAAAGCTACTTGAATATATTTCATATACAGTTTTCACAACTTTCCTTTATTACCAAGAACTAACTTGTGTGAAGTCTCATTGTAAGAGAACTAGCTTTGGTCTATCTCTGATACATTAATTAGGCACTACTTTTCTATGGCATAATCCTTTGTCATAGCATTCACTTGGTTGGTTCATAAATTTAAATTAGGGGGAAATAAAAGCTGTCCCCAAGGGACATTCTGTTCCCAAAAAAATGACTTCCAGTCTGATATACTAATGCTGAATTTTTAGAAATCGAAAGTACTCAAAGTAAAACATTGTGTAAAGTGGTTTGGTCAATTTGGTCTCCTGGGAAAACCGTGCTTTAAAATTCCAACTGGCTAGCCAGGTAGTCATAGTCCAGCATCAACCATCATTTCTAGGACTTTTATGACTTTCAGTTTGGCATTGTAACACCTCTAATGACTGGGATCATTGTAATACTTCCCAGCTCTTGTGAAAAATTTTCAAAAATGCATAGAAGTTACTAAATGGAAATTTAGTCAGATCAATGAAAAAAATCAATGGCAAGAGATCAACTGTAAAATATATTTTATTCCTATTTTTCTCTTTTGATCTTTGTCTTGTTAATATTGTTGTTTATCTTTGTCCATTCAGGCTGATATAACAAAATACCATAGACCAGGTGGCTTATAAACAAGAAAAATTTATTTCTCACAGTTCTGGACATTGGGAAGTTGAAGATCAAGGTGCTGGCAGATGAAGTATCTAACGAGAGCCCACTTCCTGATTCATAGATGGTGTGTCTTTGCCATGTCCCCACATGGTGACAGGGGTGAGGGAGCTACATGGGCCTCTTTCATAAGACACTAATTCCATTTTTAGGGTACACCTCCTACAATCACATGAGAGGTTAGGAATTCAATATGAATTTGGGGGGTACACAAATACTCAGACCATAGCACTGTTGTTGTTATCGTTGGTAGTGCTGGTGGTCAGGTGTGTATGTTCGTGTGTACTAAGTGTTTAACTAGTGACAAGGAAACTATAAAGGGCTTTGATTATCTAGAAAGTACATAAATCATACATAGAAATATATCACAATTACTCCTATGAAAACAGCAATCAATGAGGTTCTCATATATGTTAAATGAGAATAAAGCTATTGTGAGTTCTGTAGAAATTGATATGATTCTAAAAATGGTATAAAATTTAATGGTGTTAAAAGCAGTATAGTAAATGACCATTATTAAACATCATATTAAAAGAATAACTTCCATAAAGGACCTCTGCAGTATCATACCAAGGACTTCTCAAAAATATTATTTAAGAATAGTCACAGAGATATTAATTACAGTACAGGGGATATGGTCAATAATATTGTAGTAACTATGGAGGGAGTCAAGTGAGTATTTGAAATATCAGTGGGATCACTCTGTAAAGTAAATGTTTGTACAACCACTATGCTGTACATCTGAAGTTAGTACAGAATAATACTGAATGTAAACTGTACTTCAAATATAAGAAGAAATCAACAAAGATTTCTTTTTGCTTAGCCCAGACCAAATTTCTGAAGAAAGCAATGAAAGCTTTCTATTTCTGAAAAACCCAAGGCTTCCTGAAACATTTAAAACTTTAGTACCCATCTTTTTTTCTTTTCTTTTTTTCTTTTTTTGCTATGTATCATCCCTTGTCAACATCCCTTGATTTTCCTTTAAATAGCTCTGCTTCTTAATGGTACTTGGTGCTGGCATTCTTAACTGCAGCGAGTCTTAGATTATTCACAATCCTTGCTCAGCTGAATAACACAGTGATCCTGATCGGCAAACTCAGTAGTCAACAAAGCCAAATATCAACAGTACAACGATTGAAATTTCTTTCAAAGGTCAATTTGTTTATACTTAAACTTCTTCTAAGGCCACTTCTTCAAAAGAGAGTCATCCAGGCCATGGTATTTTGTGGAAGAGCCACACTCAAGGGGCCAAAGAGCCACAGGTGGCTCGTGAGCTGCAGTTTGCCAACCATGGGAATCAGATATACCTAGCTACCTCGTGGTTACTTGCAGCCTACCTCAGTTTGCACTCAATCAAGATTCATCCACTTACTTCCTTTTTAAACAGATTTATTCTGAATTGGGCAGGGGGGGGGAAAAGATAATGGACAAAAGGAGGAGATACATTCCTGACATTTTACAGTAAATCTGGGCAATTTTTGAAGCAAAATTATTACCTAATAATGTTGCCTCTTCACTGGAATTCAAGCCCAATGTGAAAAGAGACTACATTGATATCACAAAGTTAACCCAAGAGCACACAAAGGGCTTTTTCCTTTTCTTGTGCAAGCAAGTAATTATATCCCGCCACTTAAACTCACGGATAAACTCTTATGCTGATATTTTGATAATGATATATCTACATCTTTAATTACTGCAATCATATAGCATTTCTTAAAGGTACTATAAAAAGCAGTAGACACAAAGGAAAATGGAAACTTAGAAATATGTTTTAAGAGGCTGAGGTCATATACTGAACACATAAGTAAACTCCTCTCTGATTTATTAGAAGAGACAAATTTAGAGTAACGTTTCCACACTGCTAACATTCAGCAGGGTATAATTTAATCAGAATTTCCCCTGGTCATTTATTTTCACTAATCTCTAAGTCCCAGAAAATATGTAATTTGATTGATACTTTAGTTGTGTAACTTTTAATATTAAATTTTCTTCTGGTTTCTGAATATTTTTTAATAGTTCAGATTTAAATATAATTTAAACTGGCCCTAAGAATAGCCAGGAAACAATTTCCAACATAGGAGAAAACCAATGGGACAGAATACAATCCTATTCTTTCCTCCTCCACTTTAAGATTCACTTGTAATTTAAAGACACTGCAAGATAAAAAATCTTATCCTGATCTGTCATCAACTGTTTATAGACTGCTCGCTATTGAACTTGAAACTCATCAGAGGTTATGTGGGAAATATAAGATACCATCACTGACTCTAAAGGGTTTATAGTTGGCTTGAGGGAAACAAAAGTGAAATTAAGTAACAATTAAAACTCTGCTTCATTAGATAGCTATTGCAAGAACATTCATGTTCAAAGATCAAAGGTAGAAGCAGTATATTTCATCTGGTTTTGTCAGAATAAACCTTCATAGAAAAGGCAAGACTTTGCACTAATCTGGAAGAGAGAGCTTTAAAAAAGTAGGTAACAGTTTCAGGCTGGTTAACCTGAAAGGCTGTTGGACTTTTGACATCACTTTGGCCTCAAAGGCCAGGAGTAGAGAGACTGAGGATTTCAACAGCTTAGACTATGATAGTTGGGCAATACAAGTAAAGTGGTTAACCAGATGTGTGGAGCCTTGGGATGTTTGCCAGGGACTGTGAAGAAAGTGGTTTGTAATCTGGAAATCATTAAAAATTTATTGTGGCAGATTCTCTTGTGGCTTGACTTTCAGTCCTGGATTTTCTACTTCTTAACTCTTTCTCTGTTCTTCCTTTCCCTAGCTGCAAAATGAGGATGGGAGAATTTTTCTTATCTCCCAAAAAGAATCAATATGAGACTCAAAAGCAAATGGGCATGAAATGTTTTGGAAGCGGCAAAACATCAAGAATGTTTTAATTCATATTACGTTACTCTGTAGTGTTATGACTAAATTCTTACTGTTTTGACAATCAGTAATTCATTCCAGCTTCTCCAGATATCAGTGTCATATTATGGATTGCTTTGTTATAGTGTGGCACAAAAAGATCACAGTGTCGTTCTTGATTACCTGGACACAGTGCTTCCCTTTAAATAGCTCTGCTTCCTAGTGGTACTTGGTGCTGTCATCCTTAACTGCAGGGAGTCTCAGATTATCCATAATCCTATCTGTCTTTGCACAAGACCCACATCAGAGATGCCTAGACAAGAGCCAGACATGGGCCACGGGCCAGAATGATTTCAATGAGAACCCAGGTTAAGTTACAGAGTGCTTCCTGATTAGGTTGGGCAATCCAACAGCCCACTTCTGGTGGGGATTTTCTGTTACCTGTTTGCCAGCTAGGAAAAAAAAATGTTTTCTTTATATCCTGCAAACAATGCATGTTAAGTTTGTGCAGAGTGGCAATGAGGTGAAGCATGATAGCTGTACGAGTGTCAAGAGGAACTGGAAATAACTTCTCATGACCCTTCTGTGATCTTAACATTTAGTGCCAAAGCTAACTCATATGTTCATTTATATTTAAAATAGGTTATTTGGAACTCACCCAAACACACATTCACACACATTAAGATTCAATAATCTATGTCATCAAACTTTTTTTTTTTTTTTTTGCCTCACAAAGTCTTATTATACGGTGGTTTATTTCCTATGGTTAGGTTGAATGTCATCAACCACGATTTTTAGTCACATTTTTGAGATCTTGTCTTATCCACATTAGTGAGGTTTAACTGTTGTCTGTAGATGCATCCTAATCTCTAAAACGTCAACATAATAAAGTGGTAGGCTGTTTTTCCAGATCACCACTCCCCAGAAGGATGAAGGATTGCATTAGCTGAGTCAGATATGATGCCGATTGTATCAGGAAGCTGTGCAGGAGAGACACCTTCCAGTTCAGCTTCCCACAAAAGCGAGACCAAACCTCTCAGCCTTCCTTGACTAGATACTTTTTTAAGCTTCCTTCCAGACTAGCTGTCCTGAAGGCCTTGGCAACTCCTCCTTGATTAGGAATGGAGGTCATGTCGTGACAAGGAAGATGAGTTATAAGATCATCAGGGACAAGAGAAAGAATTTTTGTTCCATGACTGGTTTCTGATTGCCATGATAGCCACTGGTTGCCTTGGCTGAACTACTGTGAGGACAAGGAACTTGAGGACAATCCAGAGAGTAGATCCAGGAAGACTTTCGTGAGAGAAAGCCAGCTTGCTGTCCCAATGTCATAGCCATGCATGCCATGGATTTAGAACTGTAAACGACTAGGTCATCAAGCCTCCAGTGTTCCATCGACTTCCACAGGTAACAGAGAGGGTGAGGCGCGGCAGAGAAATCGGGCTGTTAGCTTACCCCTCAGATGTAGGGACTCACTCCAGACCCGATCAGGCCTTCTGAAATGGCCGTGGTCACCCTACTGATCATGAAGTCAGATGGTGCCAGAAGTTTGTGTGTCTGAGCCACCTTCCCCTTACATGAACTCATTTGAGTGAAGCCAGAGTGGGTGCTGTCTTGCTGCCAGATTGACTCAAATCTTTGACCAAACTTCATGGTGAGCCCCTCAAACCCATCAGCGTCCCACAGCTTCTTTCTCCAAGCTGGGTCAATGTGCACACCTGGCTGAGACGCCACCGCTAGGGCAGGCTGGGTCTCCCTGGCCTTGCTGTCACCCTCACACACCTCTCCCTACCCCAGGCGAAGAACATACCTCTTCCAACTCAGCAGTGTATGCTCAACTGCAGAAAGCAAGGTATCATCTGGCAGGGCGATGTGCTTGCTTCAGCGACAAGTATAAGATTTCCAGTAAGCAGACTCGATTTGCCAGCCTATTCTTGCCACTGGGTTAAAGTGGGAGTACAGCCACTTAAACCGTATTATCTTGCCTTCTAAAGCTGGCTGAAGTTCAAAGAAAATAAACTAACATGAGAACCCTAGCCTGCCTGCTAGGAGGAGAGGTGGGGCTTTCTGATGCGGGCTTACAGTTCTTGATAACGCATTCTCGAGTTAAGGAGGAGGATGCGTTTTTTCTAAAGTCAAACCTCCTGCTACTTTGGTTCCAGTCCTCCTCTTTAGATGGGGATGAGGTGCACCACCTGGGGGGCTCTGCTTCGCCAGCCCTGGCTGGCCCCAAAGATGAAATCTTCCACGCGATTGCCCCTCTGCTGCAGCTCCATCCACGCGGGGGCCACGTTACCACATGCTCCACGGGGATGGGGTGCGCGCAACTCCTCCCAGTTACTCCCCTGCCCAACTCTCACTGCCCATTTCCTCCCCCCCAAACCTCTTACCCCCCCGCCCCCTCAGCCCAGGGAATTTCCCCAAGCATCCCAAAGCTCTGAGTTTCCTGCCTGGAGGAGGTTTGCCAATGCCAATATAAGGGAGGCGCTGGGCTTGGAGACTCAGCAGTGCGCTGGAGTTTCAAATCCCTGCACCTCCTCCTCCTTGCAGAAATCGCGTCCTCTCGCTCCTGCCTCTTCGCCGCTATGAGTCTCCTGCCAAGCCGAGCCGCCAGCCTCCCTGGCCCATCTGAATCGCTGTGCTCGCTGCTCCCGCTGCTGCTGCTGCTGCTGACGCTGCCAGGGCCCCTGGCCAGCGGTGAGTGCTCACGGCCAAGGGCGCGCATGGGGCAGAGCGATGTGCCCCAGCCTCTGCAGCAGAGGCTTCAGCCTGGGGAGCGCAGGGAAGTGTCCCAGGCTAAGCTTGCGGGAGTTGTTTTCCCAGCAACCTGCCCCCTTAACGGTGTCTCTCTCTTTTTTTTTTTTTTTTTTTTTTTGCCCCAGCTGGTCCTCCCGAGGCCATGGGCGTCCTGAACGAGCTGCGCTGTGTGTGTCTAACCCTCATCCACAAGATTCATCCCAAAATGATCAGCCACCTGGAGGTGACCGCCGCAGGCCCAGGGTGCCCCAATGTGGAAGTTATGTAAGTCTTAGTGCCCTTAGATGTCCACTGTGACCTTGGCCTGGGTCTTCAGCTACTGTGGCTCATGGACGCATCCTCCCTGCCCCCCCCCCCACTTTTTTTTTTCCTGCAGAGCCACCTTGGTGAAGGGGAGCAAAGTCTGTCTGGACCCAGAAGCCCCTGTGGTCAAGAAAATCATCCAGAAAATCTTGAACAGGTACCTGTGGCTTTGATCTTCATGGTTTTTTAATTGCCCCTCTGCACACTTCTCTTGGAGTGTGTAGCCCGTTCAAGGTCCTTATTCTATGCATAGGTTTGGCTTCCACATCCCAGACCATTCTTTAAAAGGTTGTTTGGGAGAAAGGGGAAAGTTGTTCCAGAACGTCCAGGGGGGAATCTTTATCACCAGTCTTCCATGCCATCGCCCAAGTGGTGGCCCAGAACTCTTGACTATGATGCATATATTTTGTTAGCGTAGACCTTGAGTCCACCCTTAGCTCTTTATTGATCCTAAGCTCCGTGTTTTGAAAACCAGTTGGAGTACTCCAGAGTGTGGACATTTGGTTAAATTGATACTTTTTCCCCCCCCTCAACAGTGGAAAGCAGAAAAATTAACAGAAAGGATCGTGCTTTGGAAAAACTGGCTAGTTCTTCAGCGGATCAGTTTTCCGGGGACGTCTGGACCCAGTGAAGCCAAGGGCTAATTTTCTCCCATGAGTGAAGTTTCCTCAGGAATCCCCCACTTGGGGAGATGGATGGGACGAGGGGCCTATGTTTATCCTTGCAGCTTTCTTTCTGCTCATCTTATGAAGTATTCTACATAGTATTTACTGCTATATGTTTTGCTGCTATTATATCTTCTATGCAATTGAAATATTTGTTAATTGACTAAATAGTGAATCCAGAATCACTGGTTGTTACTCTTTCAAGGCGACTGGCTTATTTCTAGGATATGTTCCTTAGAACATTATTGGAAAGGCTGCAGATTTAATAGGTGAGTGATCTTTCTTTAGAAGGCTATAATGAAGATAATCTATAATCCCCCGTCTTCTCATGAGATTGTAACTATTTAGTATTAGTTCTTGAAATTAGAGAATGTCCTTACTCTTTACCCTGGGATACTATTTCAATTATATTGCACTAGGAAGCTGGGCACATTATACAGCTATCAGTGTAGAATATATTTCCTTATTTAGAATTTTTGAAATTTTGAAATTCTATAAGGAGTAATATATTATTTTCCTATAACTTTAGACATGTGATGTCTTCTTAGTATGGCATAATGTCATGACTTACTCATTAAGCTTTGTCTTTTATATTGTATTTATTAACTATTTTATTATGAGTACTATAACTTTAATCACTAAATAGTTGCTTTGGATGAAGAAGCTAGGAAATAGGCAAATTCCTTATTGCTAGTTTCTTTATGAATATGTTATTTTATTATTTTTAAGAATAAGGAAAACTTAATAATCTGTACTCAGAAATTTTTGAAAATATATCTGAGCTATTTGAATAGCTATTTAGTTTTCAAAAAATATACAGGCCTGCTAAGATTTGTAGATGCTTATGTTGTATCTTTTAAGGGTTTGACAATTTTGTTATAAAGAATTATAGATGCATCACATTTTCTATGTTAAAATTGTACTTTTTAACTGTGTGTGTCATTGGTTTATATAAACCTTTTTTATTTTTAGGAAAAAATAAAAGATTTAAAAAATTTACTCACATTGTTTCTTTTTTCTTATTCTGTTATAATATTTGTATTTTTTTAATTCTACCTTATTTTGAAAATTATGCTGCTCTCTGAACATAAGAAAGAACCCTTATTTCCCAATGCCATTGCATTTGTTTTGCTTTTCCAGTTACCCCTTCACAGTACCATAGCCTCTTGGTTCTTTAGAAAACACAAGTTTCCTTACCTTAAATCCTCAACTGGCTTCCTATTTCCGGGGCATAAAATAAAAGTTCAGAAGAAGGCAACTTATGTTCAGTCTCATCCAACTCCTGGTTACTCCTTCAGCTTCACTTTTCTTTCACATCTTTGCAGTCAAGTGTTTGGTTCTTTCCTGGATCCGTGCTTTTGCATTTGCTAGGGCTCCAACTAGAAGTAGAATTCATCTTCTGCCTCTAGATGGAAGTTTATTCATCCTTCTGCACTTCTGCACAAGCAATACCTCCTTCACAAAGTTTTCCTTGACACTCCCAGCAGAGTTCACAGTTTCTGTTTTGATGTTTCCATACCATCTTCTAGATATTTGAATTTATTTAAATAGTGAATATTGCATTGCTTTCACTTGTTTAGAAGTTTCCTTACCCTACTCTACTCAGGGCTCTCTCGGAACATCAATAATATTTCATTTCCCTCTGCATCCCCCGTACCTGACACAGACTGGTTTAATGAATTAATAAGTTATCCAGAACCTAGGGTTGCCACTATCCTAAAATCAATTACCTGGATCATGCTAAATGTTACACATATTTAATTCCTTTACCCTCTCTTCTCCTTCTAGTCTATGAGCCCCACAACATATAACACCTACCTCTGCCTTTTACCTGGCTAATTCCCACTCTTCCTTTGAAGGCAGTTCACCTGTCATTTAGGGCTTTTCTGACCCTTTCTCTCACCACAGTAATGCCCTTTTTACATGCTCTCATAAAAAGTTGTTCTTTTCTTTTATAACATTCTGTCACCAACATGACTATAGAGCCTATAGAGACTATATATGTGGTCATTCATTTAGTGTCTATTTTAGCTTCACTATAAGCTCCATCAGGTCAAAGACAATGTTCATCATGTTTATTCCAGTTCTTAAGGCAGTGACTAGCTCATAGTAGGTGCTCAAACAGATGTACTGTCTAGACCAGCCATGGGCAAACTACGGCCCGCGGGCTGGATCCGGCCCGTTCAACTGTTCTATTCGGCCCGTGGAGCCGAAAGAGCACATGATTCTCTTGCTCTCCCCTCCGCTCCTTCACCAGCAGCCCAAGATGAGAGTACCAGCATGGTCAGGTTGCTTTTGTTCCGGCCCTCCAGTCCAGTTTAAGAACCCATTGTGGCCTTGAGTCAAAAAGTTTGTTTGCCAGGACTGGTTTGGCTCAGTGGATAGAGCATCGGCCTGCGGACTGAACGGTCCCGGGTTCGATTCCGGTCAAGGGCATGTACCTTGGTTTCGGGCACATCCCCAGTAGGGGGTGTGCAAGAGGCAGCTGATCAATGATTCTCTCTCATGGATGTTTCTAACTCTCTATCCCTCTCTCTTCCTCTCTGTGAAAAAATCAATAAAATATATATATTTTTAAAAAGTTTGCTCACCCCTGGTCTAGACTAAATAAGTCCCACTGTCTTTCTAGTATTAAAATGGCAATTATATGCAAATAGCTCATTCTCAGGAAAAGCACAAAAACAAAGAAGGACTAATCCAATTAGTATGCCAATATCCGCCTCCCAATTAAAGTAATGTAGTGCATATGCTTATATTGGCATCTATTTGTATATATTAGTATATGCTAATATGTCACTAGCATATTAAACTATATGTAACCTGTTATTCTACACCTTTTGATCTTCTTATGCATAAAACATTTTCCTTTATTATTTATTAGCATATACACTGAGTGACCAAATTATTATTATTTCTGAACGCATAACAATCTGTCCACTCAGTGTATATCCTATATAATAAAAGGCCAATATGCAAATTGTCCCATCGACCAGGAGTTTGACCAGCAGGCAGGCCGACCAACCACCCATGTCCCCTCCCTCTGGCCAGACTAGCCTGACCCCACCCATTCATGAATTAATGTACCAGCCCTCTAATATATTCTCAAATATATACTGAGTGGCCAGATTATTATGCATTCAGAGATCATAATAATCTGGCCACTCAATGTATATATACTAGAGGCCCAGTGCATGAAATTCATACACTAGAGGAGGAGAGTATCCCTCAGCCCAGACTGTACCCTCTCCAATCGGGGACCCCTTGGGAGATGTCTGGCTGCCAAACAGGCAGTGGGACATCCCTCTCACAATCCAGGACTGCTGGCCCCCAACCACTAGCCTGCCTGCCAGCCTGATCACCCCCTAACCACTCCCCTGCCAGGCTGATCAGTGCCTAACTGTTCCCCTGCCAGTACAATTGCCTCCAACTTCCCTCCCCTGCCAGCCTGGTTCCCCCAACTGCCCTCCCTTCAGGCCTAGTCCTTCCCCCCCAACTTCCCTCCCCTGCAGGCCTGGCCACCCCTAACTACCCTCTTCTGCTGGCTTGCCCCCCCCCCCAGCTGACCTCTCCTGCAGGCCTGGTTCCCCCCAATTGCCCTCCCTCCCCTGCAGGCCTGCCCCACCCCTAACTACTCTCCCCTGCTGGCCTAGTTGCCTCCAACTCTCCTCCCCTGTTGGCCTGATCACCCACAACTACCTTCCCCTGCTGGCCATCTTGTGGCGGCCATCTTTGACCACATGGGGGTGGCCATCTTGTGCGAGGGTGTGAGGATCAATTTGCACATTACATCTTTATTATATAGGATACATAACGTACACAGAGAGAAAGAAACTATGAATTATACTCTAATCATAACCACCAAAAAAACCCAAATTATTATAAATATTTAAACTATAATTTTCAGTAATTTAAAATATTCATGATTTTGCATATCAGCCCCCAAAATACTCATCAAAGAAGTGCCTTATCATAATGAAAGTATATTAAACTCCCTTTAGTTAAGGTGGGTGAAATATATATTTTTCAAAGTAATAAACATCACCAGTTTACTTTTCTTTATTATTATTCAGATCTTTATTTTTCCTAAAAGTAAAATTTATAAATTTAGTTTGTTTGTAAACTATACTAGAGGCCCGGTTCATGAATTCAAGCACAGTTGAGGCCCCTAGGCCTGGCCAAGCATCTGCATGGAGGGGCTGGTCCCAGCTGATCTCTGGGCCTGGGCAGCACCTGGATTTCCTGGGCCCCCATGTGCCTCCCTCTGCCTGAGTCACTGGGCCCCCTGCCACCTGGTTACCATCTGCAGGGCAATTGGACCCTGGCTGCACCTGCCTTGGCCTGGCACCACCTGCTCACCTGCTCCACCATCCCGCTGCGGTCCCGCACCTGTGGGGGCCCACTGCCAGCGCAGTTGTTGCTGACACCTGCTATGTTCCATGCTGCCTCCTGGTGGTCAGCACACATCATAGCAAGTGGTCAAACTCCCAGTCATGGGGACAATTTGCATATTAGGCTTTTATTATATAGGATAATAAAACCTATTTGTGATATTCTTATAATTCTATTTGTCATGCTCATGCTTATAATTAGTCATTCCATGGAGAAAATAAATTACAGTCCTGCCAGCGTGACTCAACAGTTGAGCCTCAACCTAAGAGATCTATGAACCAGGAAGGTAAGGGTTCAATTCCCAGTCAGGCACATGACTGGATTGTTGGCTCAATCCCCAGTGTGAGGTATACAGGAGGCAGCCAATCCATGATTCTCTCTCATCATTGATGTTTCTATCTCTTTCTCCCTCGCCCTCTCCCTTCCTCTCTAAGATAAATAAAAATAAGAAAACAAATTACAATATATTACTGAAGTGTAACTTATACAAAAACCTCAATGACAGTTAATACTTTCCAATTTTTTATCTTATCACTAGAAAACTCAAGGACTAATGTATCTGGGAAAAATTAATCTGATGTTTGACTTCTAGGAATATGCCTTAATATTTTCCTTATACAAACCCTAACATATAATTTTCACTCTCTTATCCACATAAAACACTCCCTAATATATTAAATCACTGGGAACTAACATTGAGTGTCAACTAAAATCTACTCTATATTACCGCTCCAATTTAGACAAGTTCAATGTGCAATTAATGCCTTTCATTCTACCAGATTTTCCTGCTTGCCTCTGGGTGTGACCTATTTACATTATCCTTCAATTACTGAAGGAATGACAAGATCTATGATAAATATGACTAGTGGCTTTGTTTTTCTATGATAGTTTTAATTCTTGTAAAAGGAAAAGAATTGCTGTGGGTAAATCATAACTTGAATAGTCCTTCCTGGATGTTATAATTGAGAAATTTACCGGACAGAAGGAGCACCTGGATATTTTAATTTGCCTCCCTGACTAAACCACGGAAAATGAGGGAAGTGCACATGATACTGATTTTGACTGATGGTCATGGGTGGCTTTTAGTCAGCAAAATTAACATTCGATTTCCTCAGAAGGATTGTTCATACTTCAAATATGTAGGGTAAAATAATATCACAGAAAGACCTAGCATTTAGGTATGAAAATTTGCTTCTACAAAATGTAGTGTCCTGTTTCTTAAATATTGAGAATTTGCAAAATCACTCCCAACACTGGAAAATCCATGTTCTTAATGAATGTGTTTCCACTGCCACATAAGTGTGTATGATGGTAACAGTGGGAAATTGTAACCCACTCCACCATTCTTTTGACATTGCTTCTATAAATGCTGACTCTGACTAGTGTGTAGCTTATAGAGAAACAGCATCTGTATAATAAAAGCCTAAGTGACCATTATGGCAGAAAGATCAGAACAACCAGTCACTATGATGTACACTGACCACCAGGGGGCAGATGCTCAATGCAGTAGCTGGCCCCTGGTGGTCATTGCGCTTCCACGGGGGGGGGGGGGGGTGTGCTGCTCAGCCAGAAGCTGGACTCATGACTATCTAGCACAGCAGTGGTGGTGGGAGCCTCTCCCACCTCTGCAACAGCGCTAAGGAGCAGCGAGCCAAGCAGTAAGGAGCAGTGAGCAAGCGGGCATTAAGGAACGAGGTGTCCTGGACTGCTGAGGGACCCTCCCCTCCCGTGCACACATTTTGTGCACTGAGCCTCTAGTGTTTGTATATGAATCCTAGGAACTACTTCAGAATATTTAGACTCCAACCTTCAGTCATTCTCAGTTTTGAGGGATTTGCTGACCTTCAACCAGAGAGCCAAGATCACTTAGAACCAGGATGATGAAGAGCAGGTTGATGCTCATCAGACCATCACTTGACCAGTTTCAAGATCTTTTTTGGAATTGAGTGTGCTAGCTTTCATGTGAACTTTTCAACCCTTCCCTTTGATGTTTTTGTTCTGCTTTACCTTTCCCTCCTTATAAAAACCTCTGCCTGAACTGAGAAGTGGAGATAGGCTTTGGGCTAAAGTTCCCCATCTTCTTGAGATGCAGGCACTAAGACAAACCTCTTTCCTTTTCTCACTAGCACCTGAGTCATGAGTTTGGCCTTTGTGGCAGCAGACAGCTGAACCTGGGTTTTGGTTACATGATGATTGTTTCTGATCTACCTCTAGAGTTGGATCAAAATAAAAATAGTTGATAAATTTTCAGCAAGAGAGGCCAGTGATATTTCTTTGTAATTTGTGGTGCAGCACAAAGAGCAATTTTGTTTTGAGTGCCAATAGTTGGTCTTCAGATACACTCTGGCATCCCATGTGATTGGTGCCAGTGAGAGCTTATATGTATCGCTCATAGGTATAAATCTAGTTTTGAGTATTTTCAGTGATACAAATTCGGCAATTTATTTGACATCCTCATACCTTAGTTTTCTCAACTGCAAAATCAGTACAATTATTTCTGTCTCTCAGGCTCAAAGGAAATGCTTAATAAATATTAATTTCTTTCTCAAGTTTCATAATTTAAACTCCCCTTGACAAATGAGAAGACTGAGTTTATTTTTTTCAGATTTGTCCATATTCTTTCCACCTATGCATAAGTGATTAATTTTTAACTTTTTCCACCATTCCTCTTTAGGAAGCTTCTGGAATCAATGGATTCATTTTCTACTATATTTTTATCAATTGTGTGGTAACATTATTAAAATTTATGATGTATTTTCTTTCTTATAAACATTCATCCATCAAATATCAATATATCTTATATCATTTATTTTTTTAAATAATTTGATTTATTTCAGAGAGGAAGGGAGAGCAGGGGAGAGATAGAAACACCAGTGATAAGAGAAAATCCATTGGTGATCAATCCCACAACTCGGGCATATGCCCTGACTGGTTATCAAGCTGAGACCTCCTGGCTTATAGGTCAATGCTCACCACTGAGCAACACCAGCCAGGCTGATATAATCTATATATCTATAAAAGGCTAAGTGACCAACTGTATGCCTGTCTGACTGTCCAACTGATTGACCAGCTGGTACATATGATACGTACTGGAAATTTCAAAATAAACGTTGACTCACACATGAGCAATACATATAAAACTGTCACTGGCACTAATCACACGTGATGCCAGAATGAAGACCAACTATTGGCACAACTATGTGGGAGTTCCTAGTATCAAACTTTGAGAGGATATTTGTGTGAAAGAAGTTTATTGAAGAGTGCTCACTTTGCACTTTTCAGGAAGTACAGAAGCAGCATTGGGCAGAGGAAAAGTTGCTGTTAGGGCAAAATAGTCAGATGGTTCTATGAGAAGCTCTGCAGTTGGGATGGCCTTTCAGAATTATTCTGAATTGTGGCAAGAGAGTCTCTTCTATATCCTCCCATTGACCAGCCATTAGATGTGGGCTAAGCCTGGAAGGTAGGCATAGTTTCGGGTGAGACAGTTACTTTATGTCATAAGCTATGCTCAGAGAGGGCCTCAGTTTCTAGCTTTCTGTGCCCAACATTCCAGCAGCTGAAGAAATCCATGGTGCATCATGGTTTCAGGGACAAGGGAGGGGAAGGAAGAAGCAGAGAGGGAAGGGGAGGAGAGGGAAGAGGAGAAGAGAAGAGGAAGGAAGTAGAAAAGAGGAGAGGAAAAACTCTTCTCTCTCTCTCTCTCTCTCTCTCTCTCTCTCTCTCTCTCTATATATATATATATATATATATATATATATATATATATATATATATATGTTTTTATCAAGGGAAAAGGATAGAGAGATAGAAACATCTTTGAGAAAGAAACATCATCCGTTGGCTGCCTCCTTCATGCCCTCTACTGGGGATCGAGCCTGCAACCTGGGCAGGTGCGCCGACTAGGAATCAAACCAATGACTTATTGGTTCATGGATCAATAGACAACCACTGAAGCATACCATTTTTTTTCTTACCTATTCTCCTTTCATCTCCCTTCCTTTCCTTCTCTCCCCCTCCCTCCCTTTTTCATTCCATCTTCTCATTCATTCCTGAGAAATAAAATAACGCTACTTAAAAGAGGAGGAGGAGCCGGAGGACCAAGGGGCCTCAGCCGAAATCTTAGCCAGAAGCCAGCACCAATCTCTTACCATGTAAATTAGGTCATTTTGGACTTTTCAGCCATTTCAGTTGCCTCCTGACTACACCCACTTATGTAAGCTCAGGTAGAATGACAGCAGAACCTCTCATCAGCATACCGAATTATCAGAAATAATAAACTGTTGTAAAAACCACTACATTTGGGGTTGGCTTGTTGTATAGCATAAAGGGTCCAAAGAGAAGCATCACACATCTAATGTTCAACAAGTGATATTAATCAGCATAAAATAAAAATTCTCAGGCTGCAAAACATTAAAGTGGTCCTTTATAATAAATTAAAGGCCAGGTGCACAAAATTTGTGCTTGGGTACGATCCCTAGGCCTGGCCCCTGATCAGGGACATCTTCCCCAGCTGCTTGCCGCCAGCTCTGCCCTTCACTGCCACCAACCCCGGGGACCCTATTGGCCATCGGCTGATCAGAGCCTGCCAGCCAGGGAGAGGGACTGAGAGGTTGGCCATTCCCACCTGCTCACTGGCCCCTCCCCCATCATGGGTCACCCTCTGGATGTGGGGTCCCCAGTGGGGCAGGGGCCTTAGCCTGGCACTGCTGTATCCCCCACTACCCAGCCCCAGTTCCCCATTCACCATTGGGCAATGGAAACCTGCTGGCCAAGGAAAGGGACCGAGAGGTGTCAGTGCACCTCATAGTGACTGGTTGAGTGGTTGTTCTGGTTGTTCTACCATTAGGGTCAATTTGCATAGACCCTTTTATCATAGAGGATAGCATCGAAGAAGATATGGCCTCTCAACTGCTTCACCCTCTCCACTTCCCCTTCTCTCCCACGTTTCACCTCCATGCAGTATACAGCACAATGGAATGAGGCCCAGTTAATTGAGGCCTGGATCATTCTTGTCAACTCAGTTATATAAAAACAGTAATATTTGATTTCAGTATTTATAAGGAATCTTTTGTTGACTATGACTTCAATCTATTGATGAAAGTGTGTTAGCAAACTGACTCAAGTTTTTATTATCCCTGGGATCATCTGCCCTAATTGCTTTTACAACTAATTTGCAGGAAATGGCTTATTTTCTTCATACTTGGGAAGTGTCGGTTTAAAATACTCTATGTCAGTCAGAGTTAATATATATCTTAATTTCAATAGAAAATGTCTCCTCCAATGTCTCTGGCTATGTTCTGCTAAAATAGCTAACAGATAAATTATGTCTTGAGTTTTACAAAATGTGCTAGTTTCCTGGATGACTCTGCTATTTACACAATGTCATAAAGGGAAAAGAGATAAAGTAACTTACCACACACACACACAAAAAAAAAAAAATCCAAAAAACCCACCAGGGTGACAATGTAAGATTCATAAAAAGGCTGTCAAGTTATTTTTAAGCCCTAGAACTTCTGACACTAATTTTCTAGCATTCATTTAAGTTATAATTTTAAAAGATAATTTCTTTGGATTTAATAATGATTTTAAACATTTGTTACCCACTTCCGTACTGCCAGTTCATCAGTGTCTGTACTGGGTTTCTATTCTAGGTTATTGAAGAACATTATGTGGACATAATGATAGCTGTTAGCCAGAGTAGTTGTGATAGATTAGTATCTATATCCCACTACTTTGCATAAATATTTGTGGTTTCACTTTATAAACAGAAATAGTTAAATCACTAAGTCACATAATGAAAAGAATTTTGTAATGTCTGGAACATACTAAATAATCAAAATTTATTACCGTATTTGCCGGCGTATAAGACGATTTTTTGGCCCTGAAAAATATGCCTCCAAGTGGGGGGGTAGTCTTATACGGCGAGTATATAACAAACTCTGTATTTTTAGTGGAAATTTTAGGGGGTCGTCTTATATGCCCAGTCGCCTTATACGCCGGCAAATACGTATTTTTCAGGGCCAAAAAATCATCTTATACGCCAGCAAATACGGTAACTAAATTAAAGCTAGTAAAAATTTGTTTACCTCAAATGCTGACTAATAATCTTGTAAAATTTGAGTGACTCAAGAAACTTGTTAATGCATACTCATAAGTCTTGCTGACAATGTGTCTTTTGTGACAAAATATAGTTGCTGATTAAGACAATGAGTTGACAATCCTGTGCCACATGTGTTCCTCCTTCCTGGTACCTGCTAACTCAAACAGCATCATTAGTTCAAAAGACTTTGCATGTCTTTCCCCAAAAGAATTAGGAACTTCTGAGTAATATTACTCATTGAACCAGGAAAGAAAGTTGGATTGTGTTTGAGTCCACTGAAGCCAAGAAATATTGTACGTCAGGGATGAGGGGGTAGAGGGGGAGGGGTGTAATGGACAGAAAAAGAAAGATACTATGAATAATATTTAAAAATCTTTATATCTTGTCCTAACCGGTTTTGCTCAGTGGGTAGAGCGTAGGCCTGCTGACTGAAAGGTCCCAGGTTCCATTATGGTCAAGGGCATGTACCTGGTTGCCGGTACATCCCCAGTAGGAGGTGTGCAGGATGCAGCTGGTCGATGTTTCTCTCTCATCAAAGTTTCTAACTATCCCTCTCCCTTCCTCTCTGTAAAAAAAAAAATCAATGAAATATATATTTTTAAAACTTTATATCTTGCTCTGGAAATGGTTTTGAGTTTATGTTCGAATCAAAACATATCTGTTTTACAAATTAACAATATATCATTCTTAGTGATGGGGAAAGGCTCTAAAGGTGTCATCACTCAGGAAGACCTAAAAAGAAGTTTGCTTTCCTTACTCTGTTTTCTGTTGAAATTCTCTCCACAATTCACGCCACATCTCAGCTCTTAAAATACTAATTTCCAGCTTAAGCTTTTCCTTAAGCTTGCTGCTTAAACTATGAATTTCTGGTTTGGGAGAGGTGGAAAATCATTTTAATTTAATATGTTCTACTGCTAGACTGTAAGTTAAAAGAGGATAAAAATGGGGATGGAGAAAAAGTAAGGAATAAGTTGGAAAACAGGAACTAAAAACTTAAGGAGGTATAGCTGATAAATGATAAACAATAAGAAAAGTTGTTTTAAGATTTTTTAAACTTGGAAAATTAATTACTATAATAATTCTTTTGATACAAAACAATTTTGTACATTTAATATGTTGATAGCTTCTTCTAGACTTGTAAAGGTCTGAAAATTTAGCAAAAAGAAAATTGGAAGTTTAAATATTGTGTAAGATGTGAGTACAGTTGTCAAAGGAAAATAACTTGTGACCAGGGCTTTATCCTTTATGCCCTGCCTTCCAAATCTTTTAAAAACACAGGTACTTTGGGCCATGTGGAATTTGGTTTGAGAAGTGTAGCTGATTAGAAAACAAAGAGAAACGTTCCTCCGTGTGATACATATTTATGCATTTATTCATTAGCACTGTTTATTCAATTCCCAGAACCCCTGTACATTGCATTACCCTACATGCTCTAGGATCCATGAGACATTCTAAGAAACCTTGGACATGCCTCTGCCTTCAAAAGTGTCCAGTCCAGTCAAGGAAGCAAATCTTATAGAGGGGACAGAGATCCAGACAATACCATAGACAAGCCCCCTTCTGCTGTGTGGGTCCACCTCTGTATCTCTGTGCATCTCTGTCAAGTGGAGTTTGAGATCAAGGCCCTTAATTAGTGTCTGAGAATTAAGGAATGAAGCTCTTATTGCAATTTGTAGAGTCTAAAACTGGAAACACCCTTAAAGCCTCCGATAAGACATAGGTTGGAAAAAGATTGCCAGTGCTATTGAATGTCAGGAAGTCATTAAAAAGAATGGGGCAAACTACATTGTGGCAGCAGGAGAGGATGCTGGAGACATATGTTTGAAGGTCAAAATGTATATATGTGTATCTTCTGTATTCTGTGCATAGATGTGTATCTTCTATAGTCTGTGTGTCCCTGTGTATATGTACGTGTGAATATATAAATGCAGACAGAATAAAACATTAAAGCCATATTATTACTGGTGGTAACTATCACAGAGTGGGAATGTGGAATAATTATAAAGAGAAATTTGCATGTTTTATTCCACATACATCTGCAGTGTATGAATCCTTTAAAATGAATTATATTACATATTTCTGTGTTAATTTTTTTTTAAAAAGGAAGCCCGGTTAGCATGACTCAGTGGTTGACCTATGAACCAGGAGGCCATGGTTCAATTCCCAGTCAGGGCACATGCCTTGGTTGCAGGCTCAATCCCCAGTGTGGGGCATGCAGGAGGCAGCCAATCAATGCTTCTCTCATCATTGATGGTTCTATCTCTCTCTCCCCATTCCTTCCCCTCTGAAAGCAATAAAAATATATTTTTAACAAAGAAAAAGAAAAGGAAAAAATAATGATCCTGGGTCTTGCTTTTCAAGGTATATTCAAACAAGTAGTTTATTTTATAACACAAGGGAGGAGAAGTTTGCTTCTACGTTCTGAATACAATTACAAACAAGTAATACATTTCAAAGACAGAAAGAAAAAAAAAACACACCACATAAACTAACATACAAAGTGAGGCTTTGGTGGCGACCAGTTGATTTCCTCCACACACTGCAAAGAACTCCCAGCGTTTACCAACAACCAAGAAGAAACACCTGCCTTCAGAGGCAACTGGAAAGGGAAGTTAATTCTCTTTTCAAAGAGTCCCAGGTTACTATTCACTATTCGGCCTCACATAAATTACATTATAGGAAAGGCAGGGCATATTTCATTGTTACACAAAGAAGAGATATGTAATATTTCAGTCTGGTTCTTACCTAAGTGCAGTGTTAACGGTGTGTAAAAGGGAGATCAGCATTGAGAAAGTAGGAGAGGGAGTGTGAAGAAATGCGCAGGATGAAATTTAGCAGGAACTTTAACTGGCCTGCTGTTTATCTGGGTTGGTAGAACTACCCTTAGACAAATATTACCACATGCGTTCATTTCCCCCGTCCCCATCCCCTTTGTCCTCACTGGCCACAGGACAGTGTATATAAAAGACACCAGGAGAGCAAGAAAGCCACTTAGTCGCAGACTCCTTGGGAACAGTCCACGCTGAGGTCTCCAGGTTCTGGGCACAACTCCAGGTTCATAGCTCAGTTCTCTCCGCCATGAACCTCAGACCCAGGGCCACCCCCGCTCCTGTCTTACAGGTGTTGCTACAGCTGTCACTGCTCCTGACTGTGATGGTTCCCTCTGTCCTCGGAGAAAGAAAGAGAAACTTAGAGGAAGCTGAGGAAGCTGAAGGTAGAGTCCCCGCTTCCCTTCCTCTGTGGCTGCTGTGGCTGTGGCTGTGGCTGTGTGTGTGTGTGTGTGTGTGTGTGTGTGTGTGTGTGTGTGTTTTGAGGAAGGTGAGGGGGAGGGTGTCAGCTCTCCTGGTGTTCCTGAGGCTCGGGAAAGCCATTATACTAAGAACTCTAAATGGAGGAGCTAAGCTTAATGGGCACCTACCATATGCCTGGCTTCCAGCTCTGGCTCTTTACTATGGGTTTCAGATCATATTCGCAGTGGCCTGTGAGCTGTGAGAGAGCTACAGTCCACAAAGAAGGGCACTGAGGAATCAAGTCCATGGATGTTAACTCATGACCGCTTCTCAGTTTCTATCCCAGATGGAAGTGTGCCAGAAGAACACTATGAACTTCACTGCAGATGTATACAGACCACCTCTGGGATTCATCCCAAGAACATCCAAACTTTGAAGATGTTCAGGGCAGGACCCCATTGCCCCAATGTCGAACTGATGTAAGTCCATGCTTTTGTCTTATTAACTCATTCGGAAAGCCTCTGCCTCAATCCTCATCACTGCTGTTTGTTCAGCCCCATCAACCCCCTCTGATAGGACACACACAAAGTTATTTATTCTCTTGCAGAGCCACGCTGAAGAATGAGAAGGAGATCTGCCTGGATCCAAAGGCTCCCGTGATCAAGAAGATAATCGAGAAAATTTTGGAAGGTGGTGAGTCAGCTGCTTAATCCATTCACTTTCTGTCAAATCTTTTTTCTTTTCTTTTCTTTTTTTTTTTTTAATCTCCCTAGAGGAGTAGGAGTTTGCAGCCTTACCTTTCTGCAGTTTTTCTTTATGCAGAATACCTAGTCATGCTGTATTAAATTTGGATATGTTTCCCATTCTGTCTTAAAAAGTCTCATTTGATTCTGAGAAGGCTGGTTAATAGATGGCAGAGAGAAGATAAAAGTAAGCAAGCCTAGTTTTAAAATATAACATACAGCTTACTCCCTGATACTTGGCTGAATGTGGTACTGTGCTCTGCATTTCTTTTTATAAAATTTTCTTTCCGAATACCTTTGTGTTAACTTATCTTGCTCTACTTAGCTGTTAGACTGGGTGTTCCCATGGCGATTAGTAGAGTCCATAGTGGCCAGTGATATTAGGAATCACACAGAGCCAAGTAGAGAGCACTTGCTCAATAAATGTTTGTTGATATGTGTATGGACTTAATAAAGTTTTTTTCATTGCCTTAGTCCTAGGATATCTTGTTGAAGAAAATTCTCTGAGTTTTCAAATGTTTATTTTTTGCTTTCAAGCCCTAAAATTTAAAAAGTGATAAAGGGTAAGTCTTATAGACAGTGATTATTTATTTTTAAGTACATATTTTGTACACATAGGCAAAAACAATATGCTAAAAAGCATTAACAAGCTCTATCAAAACCTCCAGTATTAATAATGATAAAAATAATAACACAGATTCTACTTTGTATTAAATATTTTACCTTGGCATCTGTGTACATAACCATATTTAGTTTATAGTTGTAAAGTTATAATTTTAGTATTAAAGTCAATCTTGCAAATAAGTAAAATAATTAAAACTTTGCCAGGCTGCAAATTATTTTATAATAAACAGAAATTTAATTTATCTCTTAATCCCTTAAATTTATAACCACACCAGTCTTACAGCGCTATTAGTATAAAATCAAAATTTGTTATTACTTTGTTGTCATATATTATTAATTTAAACATAATTGCTGAGGGGAAGCCTTAATTATTCTTTTTTACCAACTAAAGTCACTAGTTGATAATCTGTTTTTAATGTTAGAATGAGTGCTAAACTCTATGAATACCTCTCAACATGCAGATCTATTAAGTGTTTTACAGGCATGATATAAATAATTCTTACAATATAGAAATGACCTAATTAAAAGCATGTCCTCTAAGAAGAGAATAACTGGGTAACTCAGCTTTGCCACTTGCTAGCTGTTTAACTTTGGGCAAGTTGCTTCACTTCCCTGTTCCTAATTTTCTTCATCTCTTAAATGGGATAATAATATTTGCTTATTTCATAGAGTTGATGTGAAAAATAAAAGAGTTAATAAATTCAAAGAGTGAAAATAAAGCATGTCACACAATAACCCATACTTAAATGTTAGTGGTTATTTATTATTGTTACCATTGGCACCCCCAGTGTTTCAGAGAAGAAAAGTGAAGTTCAAAGAGATTAGGAACTTTGCCACAAGATCAGATAAGTAAGTAGGTGACAGAGTGGGGATTTGAAAATATGCTCTTAACCACCATACCACACTGCTTTCCTTGATTCTTCTTTCTCTCATGAAGAGGTTAGATTGTATATCACAGAGTTATTGGCACACAAAATAGCATGATACATAAATAGCATGCTGCCTGAACTACAATAAGTATCAGAGAATAAGGAAGTTCACCTCCCCCAATTTGTGCATGGCATTTGGGGAACATTTGTGTATTAGGCATTTATAGTTTACAAATCTGGCATTATTTAGGTTTCCTTTTATAATCTCCTCACCACTATAAGTCCAATGCCCTAAAATGGTTTGTCTATAAAATAAATGCATTCATAATAGTTAGCCCAAAATAAACATGGAATAAAGAAGTAAATTAGGGTAGTAGTCATTATCAGTTTTTCTCTTAATTTAAAATAGCTCTGCATCTCATTAATTTTGAAGTCATTTCCTAGTGAACTCCAACAGGACCAGCTCCTGGGGGTGGGGACGGCCATTATACTAAGAACTCTAAATGGAGGAGCTAAGCTTAATGGGCACCTACCATATGCCTGCCATCCAGCTCTGGCTCTTTACTATGGGTTTCAGATCATATTCGCAGTGGCCTGTGAGCTGTGAGTGAGCTACAGTTCACAAAGAAGGGCACTGAGGAATCAAGTCCATGGATATTAAAGGTACTCATGACCGCTTCTCAGTTTCTATCCCAGCTAGAAGTGTGCCATTGGAGGTCTATGCTGAACTTCGCTGCATGTGTATACAGACCACCTCTGGGATTCATCCCAGGAACATCCAAACTTTGAAGATGTACAGGGCAGGACCCCATTGCCCCAATGTCGAACTGATGTAAGTCCATGCTTTTGTCTTATTAACTCATTAGGGAAGCCTCTGCCTCAATCCTCATCACTGCTATTTGTTCAGCCCCATCAACCCCCTCTGATAGGACAGGACACGCACAAAATTATTTATTCTCTTGCAGAGCCATGCTGAAGAATGGGAAGGAGATCTGCCTGGATCCAAAGGCTCCCTTGATCAAGAAGATAATTGAGAAATTTTTGGAAGGTGCTGAGTCAGCTGCTTAATCCATTCACTTTCTGTCAATTTTTTTTTTTTTAATCTCCCTAGAGGAGTAGGAGTTTGCAGCCTTACCTTTCTGCAGTTTTGTTGTTGTTGTTGTTGTTGTTGTTTTTATCCAGGATATCTAGTCATGCTGTATTAAATTTGGATATGTTTTCCATTCTGTCTTAAAAAGTCTCATTTGATTCTGAGAAGGCTGGTTATTAGATGGCAGAGAGAAGATAAAAGTAAGCAAGCCTCGTTTCAAAATATAACATACAGCTTACTCCCGGATTCTTGGCTGAATGTGGTACTGTACTCTGCAGATCTATTAAGTGTTTTACGGGCATGAAATAAATAATTCCTGCAAAATAGAAATGACCTAATTGAAAGCATATCCTCTAGAGGGAGAATAACCGGATAACTCAGCCCTACCACTTGCTAGCTGTTTAACTTTTGGCAAGTTAACTTCTCTATTCCTAATTTTCATCATCTCTAACATTGGATTATAATATTTGCTTATTTCATAGAGTTGATGTGAAAATTAAAAGAGTTAATAAATTCAAAGAGTGAAAATAAAGCATGTTACACAATAACCTATATATAAATGTTAGTGATTATTTATTATTATTACCACTAGAGACCCAGTGCATGAAATTCATGCACTGCAGGGTGGTGTCCCTCAGCCCAGCCTGCACTCTCTCCAATCTGGGACCCCTCAGGGGATGTCTGACTGCTGGTTTAGGCCAGATCCCTCCATTCCTCTCAAAATCTGGGACTGCTGGCTCCCAACTGCTAGCCTGCCTGCAAACCTGATCACCCCCTAATCACTCCCTTGCCATCCTGATCTATGCCTAACTGCTCCTCTTCCAGCCCTCCCCTGCTGGCTTGATCTTCCACTACTACCCTTCCCCAGCCATCTTGTGGTGGCCATCTTTGACCACATGGGAGCAGGCATCTGTGCAAGAGTATGAGGATCAATTTCCGTTCTATTATATAGGATTAGCACCCCCAGTATTTCAGAGAAGAAAAGTGAAGTTCAAAGAGATTATGAACTTTGCCACAAGATCAGATAAGTAAGTAGGTGACAGAGTGGGAATTTGAAAATATGCCCTTAACCACCATACCACACGGCTTTCCTTGATTCTTCTTTCTTTAATGAAGAGGTTACATTATATATCACAGAGTTATTGGCATACAAAATAGGACTTGATACATAAATAGCATGCTGCCTATATACAATAAGTATCAGAGAATAAGTAAGTTCACATCCCCAACCTATACATGGAATTTTGGGAACATTCATGTATTAAGCATTTAGTTTACAAATTTGGCATTATTTAGGTTTCCTTTTATAATCTCCTCACCATTATAAGTTTAATGTCTTAAAATGGTTTGTCTATAAAATAAATGCATTTAATACTTAACCCAAAATATACCAAAATAAATATGTAATAAAGAAGTAAATGAGAATAGTAGTCATTGTCAGTTTTTCTCTTATAATTCAAAATAGTTCTGCATCTCATTAATTTTGGAGTCATTTCCTAGTGAACTCCAACAGGTCTAGCTCCTGAGACATGCCACAGTCTTTATACTATGCTAATAACTCCTGAGATGTAGGTGTCTTTTTGTGTCGGTGTACACATATAGAATTATTCTCATTAGATGCAGAAAGACTGATTTAATTGTCACTTACTACTCTCTAGATTCCTTTACACTTCAAATATTGAAATCTGGGGGAGAAGTTTGTCCAAAACCACCTTTCCTATTCATTCCCTTTGCCACTAACCTGACTTGGGATTTCAAGCTTCAGTCCCATAAACATATTCTGTATCTGCCATTGTGTTGGATGCAGGATATTAAAACATGTGTAATTCACAGAGAATTGCCCTGGAAGAGATCACTGTCTGGTGGGACAGGCAGGCAAGTTGACAAATAATCACACCCACGTGCATCCCTTACTGAGAAAGAGGTATACCCCTCTAGCATGAAGAAACAGATACATGAACAAGTCAAAGCCTCAACAACTCTAGTTTCACCATCACTAGTTTTTCAAAGGTAATAAAGATGTATTGTCTCTACAAAGTGTGGTAATTTTACACTGAGTCCCTGTAGCTCAGTGTGATAGTGACAAACCTTATGATCTCTCATGGAGCTTCTCATTTAGGAAAAGAAATCATTTTAAACGCAGGGGCACATGCATATCTCTGGGTATAGCACATGTGCGTGTTTGTATGATCTCTGAGAAACAGGAAAAACAGAGGGTGCTGCAAGATACAACCACAAGGGAATACAGTTAAGCACAGCTGTCAGGGAAGGCCCTCTGAGGAAGCAATATTTAAGCTGACACAGAAATATGAATAGGGCTTAGCCAGCGGAAAGAGCAGGTGGTGGGAGAGTAAGAGAAAGAACGTGGTAGGCCCGGGAATTAAATTTCACATCCCTGCAGAAGTCCGGGCCTGCTGAGCAGTAAGCCATCAGCTAGTTCCCCGCTGCCATGGCCCCCAGGGTCCTCCAGCACTGTGAATCAGGGAGACAGAGCGCTTCCCCTGTGCGATGAGGACTGGGTACTTTGCCCAGATCAAAAGCCTAAGTTCTTTTAATTAAATTATTTTTTATTGATTTTTTTTTACAGAGAGGAAGGGGGAGAGATAGAGAGTTAGAAACATTGATGAGAGAGAAACATCCATCAGCTGCCTCCTGCACACCCTCCACTGGGGATGTGCCCACAACCAAGGTACATGACCTTGACCGGAATCGAACCTGGGACCTTTCAGTCCGCAGGCCGACGCTCTATCCACTGAGCCAAACCAGTTTGGGCCACCTAAGTCATTATTTTTCAGAGAAGGGAAGATGGCCTCTGTTAATCTCCGGACTTTTCCAGTGCAGGATTCTGGCGCATGCCCTCCATCCTGTCCTCCATGTCTTCCCACACAGCACCCAGATGCTCAGCGTCCTGAGAGCATCGCTGATCCTACCAATAGCTCAGCCCATCTCACGCTGACAGCGGGTCACAGCAGGCACTGGGGGATGTGGCCTGCGAATTCTCCTTCCTGACTGTTCTTCTTGGCTGAGCAGAATGGAGAAACACGCAGGCAGCATGTTTTACAGAAAGCATGCATTCAGATACTACTTTCACCATTTTTCTCAGAGTAAGAGGATTGGTGAGGATGTAGACCTTGCTTCCTGGAGTGAGCCGGCTGATGGGTTGGTAGAGCAGGTGGGTCTCATTCAGGAGACTCAGGGAGCCTTCCACAGCCAGGTGACATTCAGGAGTGAGTCATTCATTGCCCAGCCATCAAATCCAACCTGTAAGTAGCAGGAAGCAATGATAAACCACACACCTTTAACACACTCAACTCGGCTTAGTGGTAATCAACAAGAAAGGCAGGAGCAAAGAGCAGTTCTTAGTAAGGCAGCAGCGGGGGTTGGGAGAGGAAGCTCTCTCAGTCCGGAGGGTGCATGCTGTGCAAATTGCAACCTGGTGACTGCAGGGAGCCCCACCGTTGCACGTAACAAAGAACATGTATTTTGTAAGGTTCAAGAACTGTTTCTAATTCCACAAATGAGCATGTATATGAAATCGGTTTGGGGTGTGGATCCTGCTACCAGCTTGCAGCCCAGACAGCTGACCTGGGCTTTTTTTTTACTTCTTCCCCCTGTTCCCCGCTTCCCCCCTTCCCCAATCTTGGCTGGCCAGAGCCCAACACTTCTGGCTTCTGCACCACAGCTCCTCATCCTCCACCCCAGGCTTCCGGACTGGAGAGGCCCTGGGGGATAAAACCGGGGCTGGAGAGTCTCCGGAACCATTGGTCTGCAGAGCCCCAGCCCGGATTGCCCTGGGACTCTGCTCTCCTGTTGGCACCTCCGCAGACATGAGCCTGAGCGCGGGCGCCCGCGCCTCCCGCCCCTGGCCCAGCCCCAGGCTGCTGCTCCTGGGGCTGCTGCTCCTGCAGGCTGTGGCCGCCCGAGTCATCCCGGGTGAGAACAGAAGCCCATGGAGGAAGGGAGGGCGGGCGAGGGCCTGAGAGAGGCAGGAGAACCCCGGGCTGGATGGATGGACTGAGAGGGAGGGTGGGGGGCGCTTGTAGCCACCGTGCAATCCACCACGCTTTACTGAGCCAAGTCAGGTGCGTGCGGGCGCTGTCGCCTGCACGTCACATCTAGGCAGCATCACTTCTTACTGCGGGAGCTACGGTTTGTGCATGGGGAAATGATGGCTGGACGCATTGGGAAAGAGCCCTGAGGAGTCATTCTAGGAGTCAACACTCCCTCCCTCCCTCCCTCCCTCACGCTCCCTCCCCCACCCCCGTTTTCCCCAGCAGACCCTCAAGAAGAAGAAGGTGGAGGAGACCTGCAGTGCCTGTGTGTGAAGACCAGCACCGGAGTCCATCCCAAGCACATCGCCAGCATGGAGGTGATCCGGGCTGGACTCCACTGCCCCAACACCCAAATGATGTGAGTCCTCTCACTTGCTTGTGCCCACCCTCTGCCTCCTCCTCCACCTTTGCCCATGCCTCTCCCCCCTGCACCCCGCTCCACCTGTGTTCAAACCCAGAGACCAAGGGGCTCACCTCTTCTCTTTTCCCTGGCAGAGTCACACTGAAGAATGGGAAGAAAATTTGCCTGGACCCAAATACCCCCGTGTATAAGAAAATCATCAAGAATTTTATGAAAAGTAAACCACCAACTGAGCTACAGCAAATGTAACTCTGTACATTTACTGTATAATGTGTTTTGCTTTGCTTTTTTTCATTTTCAATCTAACTATGAGAAATCTGTGTCTTATCATCCTTCAAATTCTAAACAAATAAAATCAATCAAGATGTGATATTTCTTAGTAGAGCAAAGCATCGTAATTGTGCATAAGAAAAAAAACTCCAGAATTTTAAGTAAAAATATATTTTGAAGGAATGCTTGTTTTAATAAACACTGGTTTTGTTTGGTGCTATATGTTGGCTGAGGTATATTTGCATATTTACATGATTGCATTACTTAATTGCTACTTATTTATATATTAATGTTATAATTAGCTTCATCAGTGAATATTAATAGCACGTAAGCCTTACTGGGTTGCTTTGTTAAAAAAAAATTAATCAGACTCTGATTTTTATCCCCTTAAGATTTATACTCTTTCTCAGTATTAGAAATTAATAAAAATAAAACCAGAACTTCTACTACTTAACTAATTATATCTATATTTTCCAGAGAATTATATTAAAATATTTAACCCTTTATGGTCCTCTGATAATGTTGACATTTCACAAAAACTAAATGTTGAGAACAGTTCTCATACCCACATTGCTGCTTGCAATGGACCCTGAATTTGGCAAGCCTACAGAATTGGTTCCTATTACATTCCATTTGTATACCATGAGTGTTGCTCTGAGCATGCAAATGTCTTGCATAGATATTTCCCCTCAGTATTCGCAGGTTCAGTGAAACCTTATTTTCAGTTTACCACATTGGAAATATTGTGATGATATATTAAACAGCTGTGGGAACCTGGAGAGATGCAAGGTTGTATTTTCGTTCATGCTTTAGGAAGACACTACTCTTCTTTGTGGAGAAAGTATTGCAAGATGGATGTGTTAGTTTCCTATTGCCTCTATAATCAATTACCACAAACTCAATGTCTTAAGCCACACAGATTTATTATCTTGTAGTTTTAGAAGTCGCAAGTCTAGATTGGGTCTGGTGAGATAACCGCAGTGTCCTCAGAGTTGCATTCCTTCTGGAAGCTCTAGAGGGAAAATCCATTTCCTGGTCTTTCTCAGCTTCTAGAGGGGACCTGCTGTCCTAGGTTTGTTGCCCCTTCCTCCATCTTCAAACTACATCACTTCAACCTAGGATTCTGTTGTCACTCTCACCCTCTACTTCTCACACCCTGCCCGCCTTTTAAAAAGCACCCTGGTGAATAATCCAGGATGATATCTTATTTTATGAACCTTAACACATCTGGGAAGTCTTTTTTTTTCATATAAGGTAATATTTCCACAGCTTCCAGGAATTACAGTACAAAAATCTCAGGAAGAGGGGTCATTATTCAGCCTATCATAATGGGCAAGAAGGCAGAATCTAGTTGAGGCAGAAGAAAACTGGAGACCTTCACTCCTGAGCTAATGTCATTTCAACCTCATATGGTAATGTTTTTATAGAGGAAGGAATCCAACTGTTATGGAAAACAGTTCAATTTCCTTGGAGGTTGGAGGAGCAGGAGAGGCTTTAACAAACTATTTAAATAAACACTAAATAATAGAGCAGTAGTTCTCAACATGTCTAATGCCGAGACCCTTTAATACAGTTCCTCATGTTGTGGTGACCCCCAACCATAAAATTATTTTTGTTGCTACTTCATAGCTGTAATTTTGCTACTGTTATGAATCATAATGTAAATATCTGTGTTTTCTGATGGTCTCAGGCGACCCTGCTAGCAGTTCTCAACCTGTGGGTTGGGACTCAATTCTGTGCCCCACTCACTCCATGTCTTAGTTTCCTCCTCTGTAAAATGGGTATATTGCAAGTGTGTGATTCATAGATTACAGTAAGAATTCAATAGATGACCTAGTTCCTCATACATAAACTGTGCTTAAAAATTAGCAACTTTTTTTTAAAGATTTTTTTTTATTGCTTTCAGAAAGGAAGGGAAAGGGAGAGGGAATCATTGTTCGGGCTGCCTCCTGCATGCCCCCTATGAGGAATTGAGCCTGCAACCCCTGCATGTGCCCTGACTGGGAACTGGGAACTTCTTGGTGCATGGGTCAATGCTCAACTGCTGAGCTACACCAGCTGGGTAAAAATTGCCAACTCTTAATTATTATGATTGTTCTCAATATTTCTCTCACTACACCATTCCAGTCATTTTGGAGTGCTGAATAAATCATTTAAAAGAGTTATTCTTGGTGATAAGTAGCAAAAATATTTGCAATGGCAATAAAATTTTCTCAAACCAAATGAATTTTGAGAGAGAAAGCATTGAGAGGTACAATATTTTTTGCTTAGTTTCCTTTTACTGCACACTTAGTTGGAATCAATAATTAGTAGGTGTGACCCAAAGAGCCAAAGGACCAAAACAACTTTTTCAATGTCAACCAATGCTGGTGGTTTGTAAATACTCCCTTCAGAATTACCTTGACTAAAGAACACTTTGAAGCTGCCGCCTTTATCAGCAATGATATCTAGAGAGCTCTTTCCTGCTGAGAAATGGCCAAGTCTGGTGCAGTTTATTGTTTGCCATTTTAAACATTTATGGAGTGATAAAGGTTGAATATACTTAAACATTTTATTTTATTTATTTTTACTGACTTCAAGCACTTCAGTCAGTTGTAAAATGTTCACAAACTAGGCACTTACTGCACAGTTAAGAAACCTATCAAAAACCAAAACCACCAGAGGTTATTTTGCTCTTGGAAGTTGTTCCACATTTTTCTATTTTTGGATTCCTCCCCAAACCACCCCTTCTAAAGTCTTTGTCATTAAAAAAAAAAAAAAGTTTCCTCTTCGATGCATTGAGGTTCAGTTGGTTTTAAAGATATATATATATATACTATTCTCATTATGAAAGACAATGCATGCATGTTTGTTATAGATAACAGAAAATGCAGAGGAAAAAGGGAGGAAGCTTTAAAAAACTAATTTCACTACTCAAAATGTTCTTCTCTTTTTTAAAAAATATCAGTCATTTACTATTGTTGCAGAGTGGGAGAGAATTTCCACACTCTATACTTCTTTAGTTTTTATGACTGGACTAGTTATAAAATAAGAAAGTTGACCCAAGACTAGATCTTCAGAAGAAAAAAACAATTTAATATGTGCAAAGTAGATTCACCACTTAATGCTGACATCATAAAATGAGGCTCAAAGAAATGATTGAACTAGGACCTACCTATACTTCCTAAACAAAGAAAGTTGACCCAAGACTAGATCTTCAGAAGAAAAAAACAATTTAATATGTGCAAAGTAGATTCACCACTTAATGCTGACATCATAAAATGAGGCTCAAAGAAATGATTGAACTAGGACCTACCTATACTTCCTAAACAAAGAAACAAGACATTTTTGAGGAAATAAACAAGACAAAGTGATCATTAGAAAGGAATCTAAGCACGTTTGGGGATTCATCAATGAGGAACGGGCACAAAGCTTGAACGTTACAAGGTTTATTTAAACACATTTTTTAAACCCTGGATTTTATACCTTTTATGATAAGGTTGCCTCTCCCTCCCTCAGGGGCAGGGAGAACACCTGTATAAATATTTATTTCCTGTTTTTAGCACACAGAGGAGAGTCAGAGAGTTCTTCCTTCTCCTCAAGTGATTTTAGTGCAAATTAATCAATATGCCATTGTGGGATAGGTTGGGGCAGCCTGCCCTGGGCCTTGACAATATGATTATCAGGTGAACTGCTAATTTTCAATAAAATACCACTGTGAATAGTCATAAAGGAAACACTTGCTAATGACCTCATTGCATTGACATTAGTTAGAAAGCATTTCTTGTCCCAGTTTGGGATAATAGAATAAGTTTTTCCTTAGTCAGAGAAAGAATGTGGAACCCATTTATACATTTACTAGAGCCCTGGTGCACAAAATTTGGGCACTGAGCATGGGGGTGTCCCTCAGCCCAGCCTGCACCCTCTCCAATCTGGGACCCCACAAGGATCGGCCCTAAATGGCAGTCGGACATCCTTCTCACAATCCAGGACTGCTGGCTCCCAACTTCTCGCCTACCTGACTGTCTGATTGCTCCTAACCACTTCTGCCTGCCAGCCTGATCAACCCCCTAACCACTCCTCTACCAGCCTGATTGTCACCTAGCTGCTCCCCTGCCAGCCCCTGCCAGCCCCTGCCAGCCTTGTCACCCTTAACTACCCCCGCTCCCTGCTGGCCTGATCATCCACAACTACCCTCCACTGCCAGCCATCTTGTGGCAGCTGTCTTTGACCACATCTGGGTGGCCATCTTTGTGTGAGGTCATGAAGGTCAATTTGCATATTACCTCTTTATTATATAGGATAAGTACTGTGTGTATATGTAGTCAATGTGTGTGTATATATATATATATATATATATATATATATATCTGTATTTACATACACACACTCCTAAAACAAGTTCACAATACTTATTCTTGCTTTGTGTAATGTGTTCTGATATTTTATTTTCTATATTCTTCTGTTCTACTTTGTCCACTTAAAAAAAAATGTGGCCACAGGCCTATAAAGTGATTTCAGAACCCACTGCAGGATTATAACTCATACTTTGAAAACATAGCTCTACTTCTTTGACTAAAAAGTCACGTTTTAATATTCTATGTTGGTTCCACACTCTAATTAGTGCTCCCCACGATATGCAGGGCAGCACGTGCAGGATGCTCAGGACCAACAGGATAGTTAAGTCTCTGCCTGGAATCCACCTTCAATCTCAATCCTCTGGTCTGATGTAGGGTTGAAGTTCTGGGGACCCCATAAGGAGAGCTCTTAAGGGGAAGATGTAACAGCAAGTAGGACATTGTCTAGGTTGTTGAGATGTTGCATCTTTTTAAGGGGTGAGGAACCTATTTTCTGCCAAGGGCCATTTGGATATTTATACCATCATTCACAGGCCATACAAAGTTATCAACTTAAAAATTGGCCTGCTATGTTTAGTCAAACATTTAATTAATTCATCCATAATGCCTTAGCAGGGCCAGTTCAAATGATTTCACTTGTAAGGCCTGCAGGCCAGACAATCCCTACCCAATCATTGGGGGCTCTTATTTATACTCACTGCCTACTCTGCTTCAGCCATTGCACATCCCAGTTTGGAAACTCATCCACACTGATTTGAGGGTTGAAAATATATTGCTTTTTAGAAGGATTTGGAAACAACAAACACACTCAATAAATTTGTCATGTTTTTATAATTATTTATTCTCCACCTACAGCTCTTTTCCTTATCCCTATAGTTTCTGGTCTTAGTCCAATGGAGTTTTAATAAGGTAGTCTTGGGTCACATCTCAGTTTTGACTCTGTGTGACCCTGAGTCTCCTAAGTTTCCTCATCTGCCAAACAAAGGCAGCACTGTCCTCCTCACAGGGCTCTGGAAAGGAATGCCTCTCCCTAATAATAAATAGGACACAGTATGGGTCTGACTCAGAATTAAAACCCAATAAATAAAAGTTACTTTTCTTCCCTTTCTTGGGAGTTTTATTCCCAGAGCACATATTTACATAGTTGTGACCACAATCCTTGAGCTAATAAGCAATCCATTAAGAACACAGACAACAAGCCAGACCTTCCCCCTCCCTCCTATCCCTCCTCCTCATGGAACCACAACCCAAACCTTGTGCTGATAACTAGTTAAGAACCAAAAAAGTTTAACAGGATAGAAACAAGCTGTATTTTCTCTTCATAGTAACAGCTAAAAGAAAGTCAAGTAACAAATCACAATGCTTATCAACCAACATATCTATAAGATACACAGGACCGCTGGCAATTTGGAGCCTGGCTTAATTGTCTACCTACTAAAGAAAACAAATAAATTTTGGATGTAACATTGCCAAATATTTATTTAATTGCTGAAGCAGGCACAACATGGGGATTATGCTATTATTAGCTGCCTTGTGGTGAGATGTAGTAAAAGTTGAAAGCAGATCAGCTTGAAACGATCACCTCTTACTTACCAGCTGTGTTTAGAGATTAAGTCTTCTGTTCTGCAGTAATTCTAGAGATAATGACAGGATCCATTGGGAGATAAGTAGTAAAGCAATATGCATATTTCCACAGAGTATGATTAAACTGAGGTGTAATTATTTGTTTTCCACCTTTAGATCAGGGAATAGAGGTCATACCTATTAACCTCTCTTTATTCCCACTTCCAGAAAAATGACTGACAAAGTATATGCTAAATAAATGTCAAGTATTAACTACATGGAAGGAAATAATAATGCAGTTAGCAGAGTGCTAGATAAGGTATCTAGCCAACAGAAGTTAGTTAAAGACTGTATTCCCAACTCTTGACCTTGTTAGGCTCAGAGACTGTGCCAAATTATTCATAGATATTATAAAACACTCATGCCATCTGTCCCATCAGTGACTTATATGATTTTTAGTTAGAGTCACGCCTGTAATTATTAGGGGATCTGCTAAGAATTTTTCTTACCTGTCCATGTACCCCTCTAGTCACATTCATATGCCATATGTGCTCATTAGATGTATTTGATTGTAGGTACTCACATTCGATGTATAACAAACACATATCTAAAATATACACAACCAAGCCATTCACCACTTCTACCGTACCTAATTGCATATCATATATCTTTAATGCCCTCAACTATTTTAGAAATGTCAACCAATGGACTAGTTCAGTTATACACTTACAGAAAAACCTCTTTGAAATTCCCTGCTTCCAATATTACCTGAATCTATGGACAGAGCCTAGAAAGGAAAAATAAAAATAAATAAATTTCTGGCCAAAAATTGGGGAATAATGAACACTGGAAAATGCTGTTTACATTATGCTCAATATCAAGTTTTTATGATTAGTCATAAATTTCCTAGTTGAAATCCACTTCTTTATGTCATGTATGTTATTTTCTTTGGCAATTACATTTCAACTTCCTAAATTTTATTTCCATAATATCGTAATGTCATATGATGTTTCATCTTAAAAGTAAATGTCCTATGTGATTATTTCTAAGAAATTTTCTTCATTTCCTTATTCTTTTGTAATTTTGGAAATCCTAAATTTATTTTTGTATACACTATATAGTCACAACGCTATTTGCTTAGTGAGTACCACTTCTACAACGTTTAGGAAACAATTTTAAGAAAATAGAGATGAAAAAATCATTTATAAAAGTACTTTTAAAACCAATAAACATTTTTAAAAATTGCACCGAGCTAATATATCAAATGGTTCTCAGGATTAAGTGAATGATTTTAAATATTTGTAGGCTGATCATATCATCAGGTTATCAAACCAAGAACAGAAAAATAAATAATCTAGCATTACATTAAAAAGTAGACAGGCTAAAGAATTTTATGCCAGAAATTGGACTTTATCCAACTTTCATCCTCTACTACACCTATCATGTTGCCTTACACACACAAATAAACAGTTTAAAAGTATGGGATGAATAGCTATTATCCCCGCACTTCCTGCCCGGACCGTGTACCTTTCATTAGTTGGACTCTCCAGTCTACTCTGAGGTAGATGGTTCATAAAGGCCAAACACACTCTACCTCCATTTGTGGCAGTCAACCAGAACCTTCCTTGTGTTATTCCTGACACTGCTCAAATTCTGCTCGACACCTCAGCATCTCTCTCATGCCTTCTGGCCTTGAATATATCTGCAGCTCTCTCTTGTCTTCTTTGGACATGCTGACAGCCATTGGCCTCAGAACCTCCTAGGAACTTTGGTTCAGACTAAGTTCTCTTGCTCCCTCAGGTAGAATACTCTTCTCCATCTCTTACACACAATTCAAACTCCGGTTCATCTGGGCTCCCCTGTGTCTGCCAAGAGGTTTTATTCATGCTGAGTGGTCAAAACAGGCAAAAGAAAATAAGGCCATTTTAGGTTGCTGCAATCCGCCAAGGATGTCCTGACCTCAGGACACATTGTATGAAACAGTGTGACCTGAAACAATTTATTCATGCACTTTTTCAACAAACATTTGCTGAACTCTTAGTACGAGCCAGATACACATAGGCAATGGGAATGCAAAGAGAAATGAGATCATTTACCACCCCCTTGAAGAGTACATGATCTAACATGGGAGTGTATAAACCAATGCTCCCCAACAATGTGATCTGTATCCAAGGGCCAAGGAAACTGCTAGGAGGGAGTTATGGGCTTTCTGATGGAGCTGACATTTGAAAAGGCTCCTGAGTGAGTGACAAGCAGGAGCCTCTGGTGACTGAGCCATCCCTATCCATCTGCCCTATCTCTCTGCACTCCCTTGCCTTAGAGTGAAACTTCAGGTTAAAAAATAAATAAACTACTTATTTTTGTTCTTGGGTCATACCATCCTGCTTCCAGCTTTCATGCCTTTGCTTACTTGGTTCTCTTTTCTGGCATGTGTCCCCGACTTACTCCCCTTAGGTAACACCCTCCTCTAGAAAGTTTTTTCTGGTAGCTGCTACCCTTCCTAGAAATGGCATCAGATGCATTGCCCCCTTTCCCAGGTGCCTATAAAGTTCTGAACACTGCTGAGCATCATTAACTTCCAGACAACTCATATCTTCCTGTCCTACTCCCATAGACTATGAATTGGGTAGTGGCAAAGTGTGTCTTTTCCCTCATTGTAGCCTAATTGAGAATCTTAGTTTTAGCTTACAAGTGGCAATAAATGTTGAAGGGATGAATGGATAGATGGATTAAAATTAGAGCAGTTTGTGTTGGAAAGTTGTTTCTAGCAGAAGTCTGAAAGATGAATGGTGTTAAGCAAAACTATTTAAACTAGACAGAACCTAGTTTAAACGGTCTTTAAAAAAACAAAGGAAAGAAAATTTGTTGGTCTATATAATTGAGAAGTCCATAAATAAGTCATAGCCACTTGCCATGCAATTTCCTCTGGGTGTCATTCCCAGGCAGGCTCTCCTCAAGTAATGGCTAACTGTAGGCCCATTTTACCAGTTTATCAAAATCCAGGATAATTATCAACCTCTTTTTCATTGTTTCAAGAAAAAACTCCACGGACTATTTCTCATTGATGGGCACTTGCCCATCTCTGAATCAATCAGCAGAGTTGTGGGGTGAGCCCCTTTAGGAAGGAACTGGGGAATGAACGCCAGGAACTTACAGGTAAATATAGGATGTGTTATTAAAGAAAGAGAAAGGAGGGGTAATTATGCAATCTCTGGGGAGACTTGAATAGAACCGTTGACTCTGCTCCCCATGCACACTCATGCCCTTGGCCTTTAGGGGTAGACTGAGCCAAGAGTTCAATGTCATGTTCAGAAATCTTCACTCTCCTCCCCACAGAGCCAGCGTCATTAGGTAAGTTTGGGGAAATAGATCTGCACGTTGTGTGGGAATAAGCTCTGGGGGTAGAGCAGAGCTCCACTGCCCATTCCCACCTGCCCGTCTTCATGGCTCATTCTCAGGACGCAGCAGGGTCTTAGCCTAAGTGCCCTCAAACTAGCAGAGCTAGTTATCAGCCTGCCATGCAGGCAAATGCCTTTGGGGGAATGTCCCCAATATGGGGACTGGGAAACTGGGGAAGAGTGAAGTAGAAAAGAGGGTGTGGGCAACTGCGGTTCAATCCTACTGGAGGCACTCTGAGAAATCAGGTAGAATGTCTGCCTAAAACATGAACGGAAGGGGAATGTTCACTGATTGCCTCCTGTTCCTTATTGGGCAAGAGGTTTTCCATGGTAGTGACAGAGAAACTTGAGGGCAGGACGATACCTGGTACAGTTGAGGTGAGGAGCTTTAAGTTTACATATGCATGAAGTTGGTGGCTGTAGCAATGATAGGGCAAAACAATAGATCTAGAAGATGCGATCATCCGGGATTGTACTAAATATCAACTCTGAAAGATTCATGATTACAGGGCAAAACGAATTTAACCCCCAAAGTTTCCACTTTAAAGATTCTTCCATTTCCTTAAGAGCCGTTGCATGGATTCAAAGATTGTGATTAAATACCTGGCGATCAATTCTTGCAAAAGTCATTATCCTGTAGAAGCACTTGTTCGAGCAAGAGAGTCAGCACTAGCTTACCCATCCCTGTGCTCATAAATATTTATATGTTTTGGTTGATGGAGATCTAATGGATTTGAATGACATGTTAATAAAATAACAAAAACTGAGAAGAATTTTTTTCTTATTTCATTTTAGAATACAAGTAACTTTGGTGAAGCCATTCACAGGAATTGAATCTACACAATGATGCACAGGCTTCATTTGATTTTCTGGAAGCTTCCGTTCATAATTTAGAATTTGGAATTCCCTATGTATTCCTCATTTGCTTCAATTGACAGTTGGGTCTGGAGACCATTACTTTCTGTTTTTCTTCAGTTACAAGAAATGGAGAGATTTAGACATAATGATTAATGCTGAAGACAAACTACTTGCGCCCATGAAACATGATGAAATGTTCAAAAAGGGGAAGCAGATATTTTGGATTGTTTGAAAAAATATGAACTCAACAAAAATTCAATCCCCTTTCTAGGAAGCTACGATGTAAAGCGTGCAATGACATGGCAAAACAGTGGATCTAGAAGATGCGATCATCCTGGATTTTATTTTGGTAGTATTCTAAATTAATTGAGAAAGGGAAACATTTTTCAAAGTAGACTTTTCATTTTGAAATAATTTTAAATTTACAAAAGTTGAAAAGATAGTACAATTTCAATGTAACCTTCTCAGAGTTGCCCATTGCGAACATCTACATTACCATGGTACATTTGCCAAAGCTAAGAAACCAACAATGTAACATTAGTATTAACAAAACTCCAAACAATATTTGGATTTTACCATTTTTTCCCTGCTTACTGTCCTTTTTCTGCTTCAGCATGCAGAGAGTTATCATGTCTCCATACTTTCTTCTGAACTGTGATAGCGTTTTAGTCTGTTCCTATTATTCATGACCTTGACAGTTTTGAAGAATACTAGCTATTTAATATTCCTCAACTTAGTTTTGAAGAATGTTGTTCTTATGGTTAGACTTGGTTTATGAACTTTTAGACAAAAATATCAAAGAGGTGATGTGCCCTTCTCATTATCATATTGTACTAGTGGGTACATGATTTCCATCTGACATCACACTGATGATATTAACCTTCCTCATGTAGTTAAGGGATGGATATTTGCCAGACTTCTCCACAGATCATGCCATGGTAAGATAACTATTACTATGATCAGAAAGAAACACTTTAAGAAAGTCTAACAAACTATAGGAATGCTACAGGAAAGAGCTGTGCTGTTAGTGAAATAAAACAATGGAGATGTATGACCATTTTGCCATGTTTGCATTTTAGAATAAGCAGACTTGAACCATTCAATCAAGCAAATAACACTTTTTTTATTTTAAGGTTTTTTTTTTTAATTTATTAAGGTATTATATGTGTACATAGCTTACCATTGCCCCCCCAATACATGCCCTCCCTCCCCAGAGTTTTGTGTCCATTGGTTGTACTTATATGCATGCATACCAGTCCTTCTGTTGATCTCTTATCTCCCCCAGAACTCCCTACGCCCCCCCGCTGTCATTTGACAGTCTGAGTCTGCTTGTTGTTTTACTGTCTATATATCTATCTTTCTGTTCATTAGTTTATAATGTTCTTTAATATCCATAAATGAGTGAAGTCATGTGGTGTTTCTCTTTCATTGACTGGCTTATTTCACTCGGCATGATGCTCTCCAATTCCATCCAGGTTACTGCAAATGATGAGAATTCCTTCTTTTTTGTGGCAGCATAGTATTCCATTGTGTAGATGTACCATAGTTTTCTGATCCGTTCATCTGCTGACAGGCACCTAGGCTGTTTCCAAGTCCTAGCTATTGTAAATTGTGCTGCTATGAACATAGGGGTGCATATATCCTTTCTGATTGGTGTTTCTAGTTTCTTGGGGTATATTCCTAGTAGTGGGATTACTGTGTCAAATGGGAGTTCCACTTTCAGTTTTTTGAGGAAGCTCCATACTGATCTCCACAGTGGTTGCACCAACCTGCAATCCCACCAAGCAGTGCACGAGGATTCCTTTTTCTCCTCAACCTTGCCAACATTTGTCATTTGTTGTTTTGTTGATGCTGGCCATTCTGACAGGTGTGAGATGGTACCGCATTGTTGTTTTGATTTGCATCTCTCAGATGATTAGTGACTTTGAGCATATTTTCATGTGCCTCTTGGCCTTCCTTCTGTCATCTTTTGAGAGGATTCTATTTAGGTCCATTTCCCATTTTTTAATTGGCTCATTTATTTTCCTTTTATTGAGTTGTATAAGCTGTCTGTAGATGTTGGAGATTAAACCTTTATCAGTAATATCATTTGCAAATATGTTCTCCTATACCATGGGACTACTTGTTGTTTTGTTGATGGTTTCTTTTTCTGTAATAAAGCTTTTTATTTTGATGTAGTCCCATTTGTTTATTTTCTCTTTCGCTTCCATTGCCCTAGGGTTAGTATCAGTGAAGAAGTTCTTTAGGTATGTCTGAGATTTTGCTGCCTGTGGATGACTCTAGTATTTTTATGGTTCCCTGTCTTATGTTTAAGTCATGTATCCATTTTGAGTTTATTTTTGTGTATGGTGTAAGTTGCAAATAACAATTTTTAAAAATCATTTCTCTATGGAAGTTCTTACCCAAATATCACAGTGTTTTCACCATAGCATAATGGTTAAATGTCATTCTCTCTGGTTTTGAGAATCAGACTCAGTATTCTGTGACCTTAGAAAAGTTACTTAACCTCTCTGTGCCTCAGTTCTTTATCTGTAACCTTAAGGTCCCATAAAGAAAACAATAATAACTACTTCACAGGGAGGTTTGGAATATTGAATGAATCAATATTTGTAAAACTGTTAGAAGACCACCTGGAATTTAGCACAAAGTATTTGTGCTGTGCCTTGGGATGAGTGTAGAGGTTAAGTAATTTGCCCATGGTCTGTGGCAATAAATAAAGGAAGTGGCCCCTTTCATAGTCATGCAGAGTCTTGTAAGCTCCTGTAATTTGTCAGCTAATATGTTTGTTGAAAAAAAAATTTTTTTCAGTGACCTGTTAGTTTATTTCCATTAAAGAGAAGTTAGGAGAGATTAGAGGAGAAAAAAATCTCTTCATATATTTCTGACTTTTTTTTAATGTATTAAGGTATTATATGTGTACATAGCTTACAATTGCCCCCCCCCTCCTATTCATGCCCTCCCTCCCCAGAGTTTTGTGTCCATTGGTTGTACTTATATGCGTGCATACCAGTCCTTTGGTTGATCTCTTATAAACTTTATAAAATGAGTCAGTATAAAACTTTCAATTAGAAAACCAGCCAAAAAAAAAACCCAAAAAAAAACACCCCACATCTTTTAAGTTTTTTTTATTTTAAACATATTTTATTGATATTTTTTATAGAGAGGAAGGGAGAGAGATAGAGAGCTAGAAACGTCAATGAGAGAGAAACATCGACCAGGTGCCTCTTGCACACCCCCTACGGGGGATGTGCCCGCACCAATGTACATGCCCTTGACTAGGATCGAACCCGGGACCTTTCAGTCCGCAGACCGACGCTCTATCCACTGAGCCAAACCGGTTTCGGCATCTTTTAAGTTTTAAAGAATAGCTTTTGTACCTCTGGGCCAATTTCCCACCAAATTCCAGAAAATGATCCATAACAAGAGGAATAACCACACAAATTCTTGATTACCCATGAGCTATAATATATTTTATAAGCTTTAAATTGTTTCTCTTTTCCAATTGCTTAACACAAAATTTTACGTCTCTTTCATTTCCCTGGTTTTTCTCTCAGGACCCTATTGATAAACACTAGAATTTTTTTAAAAGTTAATCATGCATTTTGTAAATAATTTTCAATACATAAGATGGAGAGTCTTTTTTTTAAATGTTTTATTGATTTCATAGAGGAAGGGAGAGGGTGAGAGATTGAAACACCAACAATGGGAGAGAATCATTGATTGGCTGCCCCCCCTGCACGCCCCACACTGGGGAAGAAGCTCGTCACCTGGACATGTGCCCTTGGCCAGAATGGAATGGGCGACCCTTCAGTCCACAGGCCCATGCCCAATCCACTGAGCCAAACCAGCCAGGGCAGACGGAGAGTCTTTCATGCAAACTTGCACACTTTTACAGGTGAAATGACTAAAGGTGGGACTACAATAGAAATATATATATATCCAGATAAATGCATCTCCTAGTAGCATTCAGATGTGCCTCGCTTTTCAAATGCCTGGTATAGAAAAGTTTAAATGTGAAAAGAAAAATTGAACCTTTCATCATGATTTTTTTTTCTTTATAGGATTCACACAGGCTGAGTTTCTGTTTCAGCAAACTGGGGGGAGGGGGACCTATTTCCAGTTTATTTAACAAACATTTATAAGGCACTTAATCCATGCTGGCTCTCACAGATGACTCATTTCCCTTTACTGCATTAGGGAAGGCAAAGAAATATTTACCTTGTAAGTGACAGGTGGCTTCACTGCATACCCAGTGGCTGGCCGTGGGGTGCAGACTCTTACCCACTGAGCTGGGCTGCCCCGAGCCCTGTCCCTGGACCCCCATCGCTGGGCCAGTGGCCACTCCTTTCTCCTCCCCTGCCTCCCCTTACGCCATGCCTCCAAGAGGTCTGAATCCAACCTGGAGAATTACATCTAAATCTGCTGTACCTCATGTTGAATCAATGCCTTGCTACTTGAGAAAATAGTAAAGGCGTCAGGTTAACAGACTGACATTCCTGGTCAGAACGCAGATGTGTCCGTGTTTGTTCCTAGAGAAAGGGGGACCAACACTGAGTTCTTGTAGTAAATGAAACCCTGCTTCATCCCCACGCTCCGGAGTAAGGCTGCAGCAGGTCCCTGATCCTCGTGTGCAGGTGCTATTTCGTCCAAGGACAGACCAGAGAAGGTGGTGCGGTGAGCCTGCCGGACCAGCCCCTAGGAAGCGTCAGAGTGACCATCAGTGTGGCATGCCAGAGTTCAAATCTGAACCCCTCCTGTGGTTGGGAAAGGAGATCTCCCAGGAATTTTGTAAGTTCCAATAGTAAACAGGGAGCAAGAAGCTTCCGAAGGATACAGAAGAGGTCATATTACAGCCTGCAATTGCCATTGAAATTGACACTGGAGTAAATTTGGACACGGATCTCTCTTATCACCAGATGGAAAATAACACCAAGATATGCTAAGGGTGGTTTGAGAATGTAAAACAAGGGAACAGGTAGGACATTCCTCTCTGGATCCGAGATGACTGGGGTGTTTTGTTTTTTTTTTAACAGAGAGCAATATACATATAAACCCGAAATCTAGGGAGGCATGGAATGCATATAAAGATAATACATATAGATAGCTAAGTAAGATTTTTCCCCACGGCCCTCCTTGGTTCCCCCAGGTCTGTAACTAAAGCGACAGACAGCGCTTTCCCTCCAAAGGAGTGTCAGTCACCTTTGCGGGAGGATCTCCTGGACCCGCCCCCAGCCCCTCTCCACCCTGCGCCCTGGGGTCCCTGGGCGCCCACGGTCCCCCGTCCCAGACAGCGGCTCCTGCAGGGCAGCCACTCACCCCGCTTTGGGGATTTGGCCAGAAAGAGAACATCATCCGGTGCGCTTAGTCATGTGTGAGGTCGAGCCCTCGGGTTCCCCCAACCATGACACCCCTCAGGGGCGGGCCACACCCTCGGTCCTGACCAGGGAACTCGGGTGCAAGTCCGGGAATTTCCAGGTCCTGGGGTTGCTCGCTTTCCGCCTCGAGCATGGATAAAAGCGGTTCGCCCGTCTCGGGGAGCCACAGATCTCGCTCCACCAGCTCTCCCGCCACCAGCTCTCACACTCCAGGCTCCGCAGCACCGACCCTCCGAGCTCAGCCCCATGGCCCGCACCGCCACCTCCGCCGCCGCCGCCGCACCCCGCGCTCCCGGGCTCCTCCGGGCCGCGCTCCTGCTCCTGCTCCTGGTCGCCGCCTGCCGGCCAGCTGCAGGTGAGACTCCGCCCTGGGAGCCCCAGGAGGAGAAGGGGGTGATGGGGGGGCGCCCCTTGGGGGAGCATCCCGCTAACCGAGCCTGTGGTCCCCGCAGCGGCGCCCGTGATCACTGAGCTGCGCTGCCAGTGCATGAAGACCTTGGAGGGCATTCACCCCAAGAACATCCAGAGTGTGCAGGTGATCTCCCCTGGACCCTACTGCGACCAAACAGAAGTCATGTAAGTTCACCAAGCTCTGCTGCTGCCACCACCCTGGTCACCTCCGCTGTCCGGATGCCCCCGCCCTGGCCCTAGCCCGCCCTCCCGTCTCACGTGGGGTCTCCCTTCTGCCTGCAGAGCCGCTCTCAAGGATGGACAGAAGGTTTGTCTCAACCCCGCATCCCCCCTGGGTAAGAGGATACTGGACAAGCTGTTAAAAAAGTGAGTGATGTGGCCAGAGTCCTTTGGGACAGATGTTGGCATCTGCCTCCCGAGGACTGTATCGGGGAAGCCCGGGGTGAGCTGGAGGAGGGACCAGTCACTGTTTCACAGTTAGATGTGCCATTTTGGTAATTAATCTGCGCTGGTCCAGGGGGATATTCCCAGTGCTCTCCATCCCCACTTTCCTCTCCGCCCCCATTCCCAGGAAGGTGGGTAAAGCACCCTTCATCAGTATTCTCATTGGTGTTGGGCAGTTAGGCTAAAAAGTTTCCCACCTGTTAAACGCCTCTGTCGTCCCCCGCTTCTTTCTGTGCTTCAAGGCTGAAAAGCACAATCCTTGTTTCTCTGCATCACAGGCCCCAAATCTTAGTGAGTGGTGGTGAACGGGGACTTTGCAGAGAGACTGGATTGAGTACAAATCTGAGTTTGACCACCTATTAGTCATATACCTCAAGGAAGATACTTTAGCTGCTCTGGTCTCAGTAAAAGAGGGAAAACTAGCAGCGACTGCCCGGGTTGCTGCGCTCAAGTGAGGCCCAGTGCGACAGATGATCCCATGTCACGCCCCCTGGGCACTCCCCCGCCCCAGAGGTTCTGGCTGTGAGCAGTCAACAACTCACCTCTCTAGGAATAATTCCTCGCTTAGGAACGCAGAGGTGGTGGTAAGGACCCCAGACACCATCACCCCTGCTTCCTGAATAAGAGCCTCCAAGCGCCTAGAGGTCTCAGCCACACAGTCTAGTAGATGCAGGCACTTCAGTGCAGGTCAGGAAAACTTGATTCCGGAGACTTGGGAATCTAGAAGGGCAGGAGATAAGTGCTGTGCAGCCGGCTTTTCTGGGCAAGCTACTAAGGACACCCTTTTCCTCGTTATAGGGGCAGCTCCAACTGACCAGAGGAAGCCGGAAGCGGATTGGTGGCTCTGCCCGGAAGCAGGCCCCGCCCTACAGAAATCAAAGAGGAAAAAGAGGAATCATCAGCCCCCAACGTCACCTTGACTGGACTTGATATGCTTGAGCATCCCTTAGCAGAGTTCTCCCGCTTATTTATTTATTTATTGGTTGTTTTCAAATATTCTATGTTAATATTTTACATGTGACGTCGTTAAGGATGTCACTGGCTCTGCTTGGGCCTTGTACTGTTGTTTTTATTGTTTATGTTATGGCAAACCCGGGTTCATGGCATTCTGATTCTGATTCAGCTTGAAGGTAAAATGTTTGCAAGTATTCTCTAGTCGTTAGAGTAGTATTTCTGAGGAGCCCACAGCAATGTCAGCTGCTGTGACAGAGGATGGGGGATCCGAGCAATAGTTAGTAAGGGAAGGGGAATGTATGCGTGCATCTATTTTTGTACGTGCTTAAAAGAATGCCGGTTGTTATTTATTGGAACAATTTCCACAGTACGTGGTCAGCATTTCTAATGTTGAAGCTTTAAGAACTGATTATCCATTGGACATTTCATGTCTATCATGTAAGGCATAATGCCTTGTTTAGTATCAATTATGCAAAGTTTGTGTGTCTTAAGACAAAGAGATTTAAGTATTTATTGATGGTTTTGCAAAAAAAAAAAAGAACATGAAAATAAAATATGTCAAAATAAATAGTATTGGTTCTATTTTTTTGGAAAAAAAGCAACTATCTTTACTGGATAATCTGGTAATTTACATCAATGTTTCTCAACACCCCCCTCCCCGCTTGGGTATTCATTTGGCTACACATATAAATCAAACTATAGGTTATGCTTAACCTCATCTAGTGATAGCTGTCATTCCCCATGGCTCTCACCTACCCAAGCATGTGGTTTCCCAACTGTGGACCAATCTCTCCCCTCTTAGTGCAAGAGTTATATGTTTTTATTGATTTTAGAAAGAGAGAAAGGGAAAGAGAGAGAGAGAGACAGAGAGAGAGAGAGAGAGAGAGAGAGAGAGAGAGAGAGAGAGGCATTAATGCCCTGACCAGTGACCAGGGACTTAAACCTGGGTATGTGCCTCGACCAGGAACCTAACCAGCGACCCTTCAGCCCTTCAGCACACAGGGGACATTCAGCCAACTGATTCACATCCAGCAGGGCTACTGCTATGTTGTTGATTTTCTTAAATAAGGAGCTCCTTGCTACCTATTCAAGTTTGCCTCCACCTTTAAAAGACTTATATTTTTAAAATAAATCTTTATTGTTCATATCATTACAATTGTTCTTCATTTTTTCCCCCTCCACCAAGTTTCCATCCCACCTTCTGCCCTTTCTCCATCCCCCATTGTCCTCGTCCATAGGTGCACAATTTATGTTCAGTCTCTTCCCGCGTCCCCGCTAATCCCCACTTCCCTGAGAATCATCAGTCCACTCCCCTTCCATACCTCTGATTCTATTATATTCACCAGTTAATATTGTTCATCATGTTTTTTACTTCCCTAGGTTTTTAGATTCACTAGTTGATAGTTACGTATTTGTTGTTCATCATTTTTACCTTTATTTTCTTCCTCTTCCTAAAGAGCCCCTTTCAGCAATTCATATAATTCTGGCTTGGCGGTGATGAACTCCTTTAGCTTAAATTTATTTGTGAAGCTCTTTACCTGGCCTTCGATTCTGAGTGATAGCTTTTCAGGGTAGAGTGTTTTTGGCTGTAGGTTCTTGTTATTCATCACCTTAAATATTTCTTGCCATTCCCGTCTGGCCTGCATGGTTTCTGTTGAGAAATCAGCTGACAGTCATATGGGTGCCTCCTGGTGGTCAGTACGCATCATAGAAACCGGTAGTTCTGGTCATTCTACCTAATGGACACTTAGGCTTTTATTATATAGGTATCCTGTTTCCCCGAAAATAAGACAGTGTCTTATATTAATTTTTGCTCCCAAAGATGCGCTAGGTCTTATTTTCAGGGGATGTCTTATTTTTCCATGAAGAAGAATACGGTACACATTTATTGTTAAATGAAAGTAAAGGAAATTTATTACCTGTATACGGTACAGTAGTACGGTAGTTGTCAACACAAACCAGACAAACTGTGAATCCTACAGTATCAAGAATTTACTCATTTATTCAATGACAACCATGTCATCATCTTCTGGAACATCATCATAACAATCCAATTCCTGAATTTTCTGGTGAATTTCTTGTGACTCCATTTCTTTCAGAATCAGTGGACCAAATCTCTCATGTTTAGCAATAGCACTGCCTTTAAATGAATACTTCTTGTCAAGGTAGCCTGCTCACAGTGCATTTGCAATGCAACTGTCAGTGATTTTCTCCCATGAATTCTTCACCCAAGTCACAACTTCGTGCAGTTCAGGTTTCACAAAGTTTCCACGCTGATTTCTCTCCATTCACACAGCAGTGACGTCAGGACTCCGTGTAACATCACTGGTTGCTAGACGCCAGTCAGGGTTGCCCTAGCAACCAGTTTATCATAAATTAATTTTCATTCTGAGACAGAGCCTGTGGGCCTTATTTTCGGGGGGGGGGAGGATGCCTTATATTTCACTCAGAAGGAAACCTGTAAGTAGATCTTATTTTCAGAGAATGTCTTATTTTCGGGGAAACGCAGTAATACTACATATATAGATAACACAGCATTTTATGACCTCTATTTGGTTCAGGAGAAAAATGAGACTCAGAGAAATTGTTATGTCTGAATATTATTTCTAACTTATTTTTAGCTTTTTGGTTTGAATAAAGGCCAATATTTAATCAGTCAATTGAATGTGGTCAAGTTACTCAAATTTATCTCATTTTGAGATTGCAATAACTTTCCCCTTCCTGGACTTACCAATACCCTTGCCTTAGTCTATCTGTTATAACAAATGACCATGGTCTAGGTGGCTTATAAAAAAATACATTTATTTCTTCTAGTTCTAGAGGCTAAAAGTTTGAGATCATGGTGATAGCATCACAGACTAGTCCTTGCGTTATCACATGACAGAAGGATCTAGAGAACTCTGTGGGATCTCTCTTTTATTTAAATTTGTATTTATGTTGAACACATCATAGATGTCCCCTTTTAATTTTTATTTCCCCATTGATCCCCTCCACTCCACATCCCCCAGGAGTCTCTTTTGTAAAGGGAACCAATACCATGTATGTGGCCTCCATCCTCAAGACCTAATTACCTCCCAAAGACTCCACCTTCCCAACACCACCACTTTGGGGGTTAGGATTCCAAAATGTGAATTTTGGGGAGAGATAAACATTCAGACCATAGCAACTCTTCACTAAGCTGTGCCTCTCTGGCATTTCTCTGTCTGGAAGGTTTGTTAGCATATTATTGTGATACATTTTCCTTCATCTTGAATAACTCCTGTTTTATCTCCTCTATGATGTTTTCCCTCCCTCCTCTTCTAGCCAAGTCTTCCCTCTTGTTCCTCAGGGTGCCTCAGGTACATAGCTAGTGTAGCACAGATCATCTTTTAGTTCAATTTGCTTACATGTCTGTCTCTCTAAATAGTCAGTGAACTTCTCAAGAGCAGAAACTCAATTTTTATTCTCAAATAAATACCTAGTGTGCAGCAATAGCTCTGGAAGGTAATAGATGCTCAATGAGAATTGGCAAAATTATCTTATCATTTAAGCTAGGTTTACCTTTTTACTATATAGGTCCTTCAGTAATTACCGATTCTTCAGTTAAATGCTGTGATGGGTTGAAGTATGTCCTAATTTCATCAAGTTCATCAAGTTAAGTCCTAACCCCCAGTACCTCATTTGGAGACAGGTTCTTTCAGAAGTAACCAAATGAAAATAAGGTCATTTGGTTGGGCCCTAATCCAACATGACTAGTATTCTTATACAAAGGGAAAATTCGCAGATAGACACATTCACAAGGAGAACATCATGTGAAGATGAAGATAACCATCTGTCGGCCAAGGAGAGAGGCTTCAAGCAAATCTATTACTTACAGCCGTAAGAATAAACCTTACCATTATCTTGATTTCGGACTTCTGCCCTTCAGAATTGTGAGGCAAAACTTTCTGTTTTTAAGCCACCCAGTCTGTGGTACTTTGCTATGGCAGCCCTAGAAAACTAATATAAATACTTTAGTGTTTGATTTGTTAATGCAAAAAAAATGTGGTCAATATGGAATAATTAAAGTCACCTATAAATCTTAAGGGGAAAGAAAATTGAAGCTCATAGTTCCCTATTAGATAATTTAGTTTTAAACTTATTGAAACTGCTTCCTTCAAATCAAAGTAAACTGTTCTTAGGAGAACAAGGGTTATTGCAGTATGAACTTCAATTTCTTTGTAAGTTATCCATACTGTAAGTATAGTTAGAGCTTGGCCGAATCTATTATAAACTTGAGTAGGATTATGCAAATAAGCATAAAAGACATAAGCAAATGCTTGCTGAACAAAAAAAAGCATCTGAATTTCCTACTTTGTACAAATATAACCTTTGAAAAGAGATGTAGACAGTTTTGTGATTCCATTCTGTAAATCACCATTAACTGCAGTTGGAACTGAGCCTTTGCAATAACAGTTTCACCACCCTCGGGAAATAAAAGGTTCACTTTTCTATTCAACAAATTCACCTCATCCTGTCCCAAATCCCAAATTAAACAAAACCTGAAAAACAAAGCCAGCTTCCTTTTTGGCTCATAGAGATGAACATGCTCTTTTCACTCTTCAATGGGCAGAAAGAATGCAAGGACAACAACAAATTCTCAGAGTACATAAAAGAGGGCTGTAATGTTGATTTCACCATTCAGACAGGGATCAAGGTCAAACACAGGCATGGCTGTGAGAGCTTATGGGCAGTCATACTTCTGGCTGTCCTTGCTCTGGCTATCTTTGGTAAGCCAAACATGCCTTTGTCTTTTCCTTCTAGGCACTAGAAAATTTCAACAAAATAATAAATAAATAAAAAGATTCCCAATCTAATGAGATTGTATTTGGCATTAGACAAATTGTAGAAACTGGAATTAATATCTAAGCAAACATATATTTAGATTGCAGTGTCAAAAATTCTTAAATTAAAATTTTTAAAAATCTGTTTAACTTCCTAAAAACATCTGACTGTCATGGTCTATAATTTTGTTATTGTAGATTACTGCAAGAACATTACTGCAAATGGGTTTAGGGTGTTTATTTTAATGATGGTAGTCAGATATAAATCATTGTCTTCAACTGATAGAATTCACACACAATCTGTATATTTACATCTTTTCATAAAAGGAAATTGACTTTACCATTAAATAAATTCTTATTGACCATATATACTTTTAAGCAATGAATTATTGATCTAGTGTTTGAGATCAGTTTCTCAAGCACAGTAAATGCTCAATAAATGCTCATTGGTCAACAAAAGAGCAGATGATTAGATTTGTGTGATTGCCTCTCTAAATATTTCTATCAGTACTTATTCTGTGTTGAGTGTCCTGCTGCACTGATTTCAAATTTCAGATAAAGATTTAAGCATCATGGTTGTCTTTGTTCTTACTCAGGGTTTTGCTATACTTTTCTCATACAGCTGATCCCTATGAGAACTAAGAGATGTCAGTGTATCCAAATACATTCTGACTTTATTTCTCCCAAACTTTTTACAAATGTTCAGTTGATACCTGAAGGTGCAGAAAAGAGGTTATGTAAATAGTGAAGATATGTGGGAGAATGGAAGCCTCTTAGTCACCCACAACTGACTTTTTTCCCTTGCAATGAGAATTCTCAAGATCTACTCTATTAATATATGGTTAAATGAGGTTAAATCTCACATCTTCTCTATATATTTATCCATCAATGGACTTAGGTTGTTACCATGTCTTTGCTATTGTAAATAATGTTATAATGACATGGTGGAGCAGCTATCCTTTTGAGTTAGTATATTTGTTTTCTTTAGCTATATTCCCAGAAGTGGAATTGCTAGATTATATGTAGTTTTATTTTTAATATTTTGAAGAATCACAGTGCTTCTTTCCCATAGTGACTATACCAACAAATCACAAGGGTTTCCTTTTCTCCACATCCTCACCACATTTGTTATCTCTCATCTTTTGAATGATAACCATTCTAACAGATGTGAAGGGTTTAGCTCACTGTGGTTTTGATTTGCATTTCCCTAATGACAAGTGAAATTGGGAAGCCTTTCTTGTCTGTTGACCATGTGTTATCTTCTTTGGGGAAAAAATGTCTGTTTGGGTCTTTTGTAGTACTGTATTTTCAAAGTTGGCATTGGCTTAAAAATGTACTCAATTGAGAATATATATCACCAGGCTCTGAGCATTATCTCTACATAGTCTGGGAAGGTAATTGTTCAGTGTTTATGCTCTAATTTCTAAAACCATCATGTACTCTCTCCAAAAATAAAGGGCTCTCAAATAGGAACATGATTAGGGTATGACTTCTTCTGAGTGGACTTGAAAATCAATGAAAATGTACATTAAGCAGAGATACATGGTCCTCTGTAAGGGTACATGGATAATTCTTAATTGTCTGACAATCTCTCTACTATACACTGACAAACACAATAAGATCAGTATGGTCTGCCCTAACTGGTTTGGCTCAGTGGATAGAGCATCGGCCTATGGATGGAAGGGTCCCAGGTTTGATTCCAGTCAAGGGCATGTATCTTGGTTGCGAGCACATCCCCAGTAGGGAGTGTGCAAGAGGCAGCTGAATCAATGTTTCTCTCTCATTGATGTTCCTAAGTTTCTATCCCTCTCCTTTCCTCTGCAAAAAATCAATAAAATATATATATATTTTTAAAAGATCATTATGGTCTAATGGCTCTGGAGATTGACTTGACAACTTTTCTGAAGCCTACAAATATAGAACTTTGTGGGAAAACACATCTGCATTTTACTGAAACTTTTTTTATTGTGAACTATTTCATGCATACTGTTTGAGTTGTTCATTGTTAGTAACACATTCTCATGACTTAGGAATTTAAAATAAATCTGTTTATTATCTCACTGCTCTGTAGGCCAATAGTCCAGGTGGCTAGACTGTTCACACCACATAATTATTGTTTTGTTTGTTTTGTGGTAAGAATTCTTAGGATTTCATAAGGGGCTAAAGTCAAGGTGTCAGCTGGGCTGAAGTCCCATCTGGAGACTCTGGGAAGAAATCCACTTTCAAGATTATTTATGTTGTTGACTAAATTCAGTTATTTGCATTTATAGAACTAAGCATCCATGTTCTTGGCTCAGGGTTGCTTTCTGTTCCTAGAAGCTGCTTTCGAATTTGTCTCTTGAATTTATCTCATGTCTCAAATCTCTCTCATTACCTCTTCTGCTACAAGCAGAAACAACTCCCTGCTTTTAGGGACCATACATTAGGCCCACCTGAATAATCATGCTTTGGTTTAATTTATTCAACTGATTAGTAACCTAAACTACATCTTCAAAATCCCTTTTGCCATGTAATATGACATAGTCATGGATTTGATATCTAATTACATCCACATTTCTGGAGATTAAGGAAAGAAACTTGGTGGACTTTCTTAAGATTCTACTTAAGCACACATGCAAAAGAGTGTATGAACAGATATCTGTACAGTTTAAACACCTGCTCACTTGTTACTCAGGCCAAAATCTAAAACATAATTAGTACATCAGGAAGCTCCACATGTGATACTCCTGTTATGAGTTGAATTGTGTCATCCAAATAATTTTATGTTGAAGTTCCAGCCTTAAATATTAGAATGTGACTGTTTCAAGGTCGGGTCTTTAAATAGGTAATGAAGGTTAAATGAGGTCATAAGAGTGGGAACTAATTCAGTATGGCTGGTGCCCTTTTAAGGAGAGGAAGAGCCCCGCTGGCATGGCTCAGTGGTTGAGGCTATGAACCAGGTTTGGTTCCCTGTTGGGGCACATGACTGGACTACAGGCTTAATCTCTGACATGTTGCGTGCAGAAGGTAGATGACTGGTGATTTTCTTCCATCAGTGATGTCTCTATCTCTCTATCCCTCTTCCTTCCTCTCTGAAATCAATTAAAATACATATTTTTTTAAATGAAGAGGGAGAGACATCAGGAATGTGTAAATACAGAGAAAAGGCCCTCTGAGGACACAATTAGGAGATAGCCATCTGAAAGTTAAGGTGAGAGGCCTCAAAAAACAACAACAACAACAACAACAACAAACCTACCAATCCAAATCTATCAATATCTTGATCTTAGATGTCTACTAGACTCCATAACTGGAAGACAACAAATTTCTGGTTTTTAAGACATCCAGTCAATGTTATATTGCTATGTATAGCAAACTGATACAATTCTTAAATCATATACTCACCCCATTCCAAGGAGTAACTATCACTTTAACTGTGATATTTCTTGCTTTTTAAAAGTTGTTTTAACACCAGTGTATAATACTCAAAAAGATTATTATTTATTTTGTCTGTGTTATGGACTGAATGTGTTCATATGTTGAAATTCATTAGAATTTCTGATGTGATGATATGATACAAAATTATTTTATCCAATCCATTATTGATGCACATTTAGGTTCTTTCTAGATTTTTACCCTTATCAACATTCTGTGTATGTCTCATGGTTCATGTATATAATAGTATATCTAGGAATTATTTGCTGGGCTTGAGATGTCTATACCAGAGAATCTAAAAGTGTGGTCCTCAGACCAGCAGAATTAGCATCATCTGATAATATGTTAGAGATGCAAATTCTCAGGTCTTACCTCCAACCCACTAGATGAGAAACTCTGAGATTTGGCTCAATGGTCTGCTTTAACAAAACCTCTAGGTGATTCTGATGCATGTTCAGTTAAGAATCACTGATCTGCACCTTTTATTTAATATGATATCCAAATTGACATGTGTTATAAATACCCTCCTTGAATATGAAAGTGGTTTAAAATGATTAGAAGATGTTTTATATAGACCAACTTTGCAGATGATAGACCCATTTGATAAAAGAAATTTTAAGGAAAAAAAATCCTTCTTTGAAAAATAATGTATTTCTGACAAAGTTCTGAAAACTAAATGAATTGTAAATTGGTGGATGGAGTAGGCATAAATAAAGACTAGTAGGTGATAATAGGAGAATGTTTGAATTAACTTATAAAAATATATTTTTTAGATTTGTAAGTCATAGCAGAAGAAAGAGGTGACCATTCATAATGAAATAAACTAAACTTTGTGTTTTCTTTAATTGAAAAAAAGGGGGGGGAATTAAGGTTATATGAAGCTTATAAGTTATCTGAGGGTCACCTTGGCAGTTGAGTAAGTCAATGTTTGGGGAGGACCTTGGGTTTTTTAACTCTATAGCTATGGTTGAGTGTGCCAGATCCACAGGCTATAAGTATGTCATTCAGGGAAAGTGACAAGATTGGGATTTTATATACTCTCACTTGTTCTTACTTTGATCTATCATGGGAGAACTTGAGATAATACATGTAAAGAATTTAATTATAGCTATTATTAATTTTTAGCTTATCAAATCATAGACTTATGTATTTATTTATTTATCTATTTATTCATAAATATATTTTATTGATTTTTTTACTGAGAGGAAGAGAGAGGGATAGAGAGTTAGAAACATCAATGAGAGCGAATCATCGATCAGCTGCCTCTTGCACACCCCCTACTGGGGATGTGCCCACAACCAAGGTACATGACCTTGACCAGAATTGAACCTGGGACCTTTCAGTCCGCAGGCCAACGCTCTATCCACTAGCCACGGTTTCGGCCATGGACTTATTTATTTATAGTTTAGTTATTTTTTTCTTACAAGGGACTAATTAGGAGTAATCCTGTGTATCTGTATAGTTACATGTCACTCTCCTTGTATTGTAGTGCCCATAACTGATGACGACACAAGAAACATCACATCTTATGAATATCAAGAGCCCTTGGTTTCATCTTTCAGAACTGTCTTGGAAAGTGGCACCAGTTTATACTAATTTAGGACTATAATAAACTGCTTTCTCTATTTCTGTTGCAGGCCTAAAAGGTTGTTTTCGGTCAAGTGACTAGCTATGTGTGAGGAGGAAAGGTATTGAAATTTCCATTATGCAGAAAGGATAGTCCCCAAAACTCATATCGTAGGTAAGAGGTTTTCCTGTTAAGCTCAATCTATTTTAACATATTTCACTTCCTTCATGCTGTCCACTAACAGTCTGTGGTCCATTTAACTTCCCAGCTAACTCTAGCATTTGACCACTGATTTTTCTCCCCAACCTATCCTTTGATATTATTCTTAATTAGGGGCCCAGTGCACAAATTCATGCACCTTGAAAGGAACTGTAGGCTGCAATTGACACAGAGGCAGGTCTTGGCCCATCCTCCACCCCCTTGCCCAGCCCCTCCTGCCATTGTCTCCCAGCTCCCTGTCTGCTGGCAGTCCTGCTCCTGCTGCCATTGCACCCACTGCTGCCAGCATTGGCCCCACTTGCACCAACTGATGGCACAGAGCGATTGAGGCCTGTGCCAGCTGTGGGTGTGAGTGGAGGCTGCCAGCCCTGTTTACCCCTCAGGAGCAGGGGGATGGAGAAGCCCTAAGGGGCGATTGGGGCTGGCAGCTGCCACTTGCACCTGCTGATGGCACCAAGCAATCAGAGCCAGTGCCAGGCACTGTAAGCATGTGAAAGCAGGGCCAGTGCAGACAGCAGGTGCGAGCCCCAGGTGGGACTGCAGCACATGGCAGCAAAGAATTTTCAGTAACCACAGGAGGCTTGCCTTGATGACAGCAACCAGCATCCCACCTTGGTCTGGTGCCACCGCTCACTTGCTCCACCATCTCGCTGCAGCTGATGCCCACCTTGTTTCATGCTCTACCACCTGCTCCTGTCGCCCGCTATGTTCTGCGCATGCCCTCTGGTGGTCAGTGAATGTCATAGCAACCGGTTGTTTGGTTGTTCCACTGTTTGGTCTATTTGCATATTAGCCTTTTATTATATAGGATAACATCAGTATATTGTTTTTTATGAACTTATCAACACTCTAGTCTCAACACTCAAATGTTGGAGTTCTAAAGGCTTAAACCTCCACAACCTTGTACCCAGTACAAATTAAGATTATTTATCTACAGTGTTCAACAATAAAATATGTCATTTATTATAAAATCTGAAAGCAGAATGCATAAAAAAGAAGCAAATGGGATGTCATACCGTTGTATAACAGAATTGTCTTAGATTTTAAGAACTCGCTTTTAAATTAAGCAAAACTGGTAGGTAACATGAGCCAAGAGTAGAAGTACTCATCCTAGGAAATTGTAAAGTCATCAGCCAAGAGTAGAAGTGACCCGTCCTAGGAAATTGTAAAGTCATCATGTAAGGAGAAGGGGAGGAGAAAATCATGCCATCAAGACCCAAAGAAGATCACAAGGAGGCTGCCTCAGAAAGAACTGATGGAAAACATTGAGCTAACATAATGTTCTAGTCATTGAACTTCTTAGAATCTCTGCATATGTAACACCACATTGAGTGAATAAACATCTCTATTTTTTTTTTTACTGTTTTTAAGAAAAAATGTGTTAACATTAGAGTGACATTCTCATGTTGTCAATGAATAGGAATGCTGCTTCAGAGCGTATCTTAGTCAGTTGGGACTACCATAAGAAATTTTGTTCCCCCATTGACCCCTTCCATCTCACACCTACCCTTCCAGGCCTTCACCACATTATTCTCTGTGTCCATGGGCTATGCATATATGTATATAAATTTCCTGCCCTGTTAATAATTAATAATTACTTCCCATTTTTATTGATTTTTAGAGAGAGGGGAAAGGACTAGGAGAAAACAAAACATGGATTGTATGCCCCTACTGGGGATCTAGTTTACAACCAGGCATATGTCCTTGACCAAGAATTGAATCGGTGACCTCTTGGTGCATGGGAGGATGCTCAACCAACTGAGGCACACTGGTCAGGCAGATAATATCCAACTTATTTCTGAATAGAGTTTAGACAGTGAGGAGAGGAAAAATGGGGAGAATTAAGTAATATTTGAAAGGATAGTGATTGAGATGAAATCCCCAAGTTCAGGAAGCCTAATAGTGTCTAAGCAGTATAGAAAAATAAAATTCACATCCAACTGCATTGTAGTGAACCTAAAAGAGACAAAATACAAAGAAAAGACCATGGAAGCATGACCTACCATGTGGCAAGTCCTCCAAAGAGAAGGACTCAAGGGAAGGTCAAATCTGTAATGGGTTCCCAGAAATACATGGTTTTGCTAAAATGGAATTGCTTTCAGTGAATTATTTGCAGAAGAAAATCAAATTCCTGTGGCTTTTTATGTACATTTGTAATAATCAAGGACACCAAATTTGGCTTTTGTTAATTTTGCTTTAAAAATGAACTACTACGAAGAAACCAGGGTTAGTGATTTATTTAATTATTTGACTGGTTTTACAAGAAAAATTTGTTTCCTTATGTTTATTGTTTAAGTAGTACATATCTAATGACTCACATGTTTTACATTTTTTCACTGTAATCTTTTTTTTTCTTAAAGGCTCAAAGAGTTTTTCAAAGTGTAGTCTGCTGGTATATTCAGAAAAGTATTCCTTCATTACTGCTGTCCCACACATCCATCTTAATATGTTAATGTGAGAAAGTAATAAAATTTAATAGTTAACAGGATTTGGAGATGCAGACACTACTAGTTCTACCATTTACATGATATGGGATTTGAGGCAAGTGAATTGTTATGAATTTCAATTTCGTCTTCAGCATGTCAACATTAAAATATACTTAGAGGGTGATTGCAAAGACTGAAGAAGAAAATCTCTTTCACCTATTTATGTTCTAAAAGTCATATCCGATTACTCATAATCTTTCTGAAGGTACTATTGTATTTCTTGGCTTAAAGCTTTTATTTGTACTGTTTCTTCTCCTTGGACTTGTTCCCCTTGACCTGCTTTCTTACACCTCACCTAACCCAACATTTAAAGGCACTAAGATCTGGGAGAAAAAAAAGATTTTAATTTGTATATCACCTCCTCTGGGAAACCCTCCATTACTCCTCAAGTCTGGGATATTTTCTCCTTGTCTATATCACCTGTCAAAATTACAATTACTTCACATTTTACCTTTTGGCAAGATTTCTAAAACCAGCTAGTGACAAAGCCAGGGCATGGCTCCAGGATTCTTGATTTTTATCCCCAGTTACCTCTATAGTTTCTGCCCCAGCCAGCTCCACCCTGGTTACACCCAGATTCTGCGGGATGCTGAGGCATAGCTTCTCCAGAAAGAGACCCTCTTTGTATTTCTAGGTGAGGTGCATTTCTTTCGCATGACACAGTAATTCATCAGGCTAAGAATCCTGACTGCTACTCCTTCCCAGCTCTATCAGCCTTCCTTCACCAGTTATCAGGTGCTACAGTCTTGGTCTAGACCAGCAGTGAGCAAACTACGGCCCGCGGGCTGGATCCGGCCCATTTGGCTGTTTTATCCGGCCCGCGGAGACGAAAGAGCGGAGGGTTCTCTTGCTCTCCCCTCCGCTCCTCCACCAGCAGCCCAAGATGAGAGTGCCAGCATGGTCAAGGTGCTTTTGTTCCGGCCCTCCTGTCCAGTTTAAGAACCCATTGTGGCCCTCGAGTCAAAAAGTTTGCCTACCCCTGGTCTAGACTGATACCTGTCTTTTGTATTTTCTTCTTGGCACCAACAAAAATATGATATCATTTTAATTTAGTCAAATCTCCTTCCAGAATTCACCATTAACATGGAGAGTTTTCTCTTCCCCTGAGACAAAATAATCGTAATGCTAAAAAGAATTGTCCCCTCACCTCTCATATATATTCATCCATGACTATGCCCAACCTAATGGGGTCAGGGAGTTCAAAGAGAAGGAGGTACATTCAGAAGGAGAAACCAAGATGGTGGCATAGGTAAACACCTAAACTGCTGCCTTGCACAACAATTTCAAAACTATAGCCAAAAGACAAAACAAGACAAAACGGGCATCATCCAAAACCACAGGAAGGCTGGCTGAGGGGAAATTCTACAACTAGAAGGAAAGAGAAAAGCACACTGAGACTCAGAGGAGCTGCAGGAGGCAGAGGAACTGAGACACGTGCTCAGAGAGGACTGGCATCTGAGTGTGCTGCTAGCTTTCTCAAATGGGAGGGAGACAAAAGCTCCTGACTGCGCTGAACTCCAGTTCTGGGCGAGACTCTAGAGACCCAGACTCATATGGGGTGAAACTAGACTGTCAGGAAAGAGAAAGGCACACTGAGACTCAGAGAAACTGCAGTGTGTGTGTGTGTGTATGTGTGTGTGTGTGTGCGTGTGCGTGTGTGTGTGTGTGTGTGTGTGTGTGTGTGGTGGGAGGGGGGGATTCTCAGCCCAGCCTAACCCCTTTCACGGTCTGGGAGCCCTCAGAGGATCTCCTACTGATGGATTATGGGGAGCAGGCCTAAGCCACAGTCTGGCTGCGGAGGCTTGGAGCAAGCGCCCCGTGTGTGTGTGTGTGTGTGTGTGTGTGTGTGTGTGTGTGTGTGCGCGCGCGCGAGCCCACACCGTGGAGGCTAGGAGCAGGCGCCCCTGGACGTTGCTCTCTCAGGCTCAGGGCCATGCCTAGTCCCTCCTCCTGTCTAGTCGTCCCATTATAAGATCAAGGCCTAATTTGCATATTACCTCTTTATATATTAAGATAGTATCTATTTGTGTTTTGCTTCCATAATACTTTCCCATTCCAAATATCCTTTTTTTCCCAAATTGAGATGTTTCAGCCATCAGATTTAGCTTTAGCTTTTTCTCAGCGGGTTAACCTTTTGTTCCAACTCCATTTATTTGCTTATCCCTTTCCCCCATGGTTTTTAAATGCCTTCTTTAGCATATATTTACTCTCTTGTGAATTTAGTTACTTAAGTTGTTCACTCGAACTTTATGGAATGTTATAAATCAATGCTATATAAATAAAAAAGGCAGCAGTATTCCCAGATATATAGATGAATATTTAGGGATGGCATCAAAATCTTTACGGCCTTAATCATATTGAAAAAGTGAAATTGTAGCACAAGTGCTACAGAAAGAAATTAAAATTTTTCTAAATAATAAAAATTTTAACATAAAATTTCTATGTCTTTATAATCTTCAATATCTGGTGGTGTTGATGATTTTATGGCTTCTTCTCATTTGTTTTCCATGTGAACTTTAAAACCAATTTGCCTAATTCCAAAGAAAATGAACCTACTTGTCTATTATTAAAGTTATATTTATAGATTAATATAATTTATATAGATTAGTAGGGTAATATAACTTATAGATTAATTCTGGCAAAATTGATATATATGTGTAATATTGATTTATTCTATCTAAAAACTGGTTATATCTTTCTCTTAACTCAAGTATGTGTATTTGTGTGTGCACATGTGCACTTTGGTGACATTACTTATCCTCTCTGAGACTCAGAATCTGCCTCTGTAAAATAATAATAAGAAAACTAGTAGCCATCCTCACACCACTAACAAGGATGCTATAACAGATATATGCAAAGTGCTAAGATAGGCACATATAATAAGCAATGGCAGTGATTATTATTTATATTAGTGTTATTGTTCTTGCTAATATTATTGTTAAAGCTCATCCTTTTTCTTCTTTCAGTTAGGCTCTCTAAATCAATTTTTTTTCTATATCATATATGCTGGCACCTTTAACACTTTTATACATTAAATTGTTTAATTTCCACATCAATCTTATGAAGTAGGTTCTGTTATTATCCCGACAGCAGATTCAGTAGGATGAAGAGCTTTAATAATTTTGTTATGTAGACAAAAAGAATTGTTTTTACCTAAATTTAACCAGTTTCCAAGGCTAGGTTCTAGAAAATGGATTATTTCATTATCTGGGACCAAGCCAGCTTGAAGCCTATTAGTAAATGAAAACTCCATTCCATATAACCTAAGAACCTGACACACTTGCATCCATCCATCTATCCATTTGCTCACTCACTTTATTCATGCATTCAATAATTCAACAGATATGTGTCAAGTGTATCCATTTGCCTGGCCTATTTTAGAAACTGAGGACACAGCAAAGCTCTGTCTTGGTCTGGTTGGTATTAGAATGGGGAAGACAAGGCAACAACAAATAAACAAATATATAGCATAATATTAGGTTATATTTGTATTAGAAAAAAAATGAGATGGGGTGAGAAAGAAAAAATAAATGGGCAAGGAAATTGTTAAGGTAATCCAGAGAGATGTTTATGAGGATGGGTGTCATTTTAACAGAAAACATCATAAAATGAGGGAAGAAGTTACGTGACTATCTGGTGGGAGAACATTCCTGGCAGAGGAGGAGCAAGAAGAAAGTTCGTGAAATGAAACAGTGCCTGGCAAGTGTGAGGAAGAATAAGGGAAGAAGATTGAAATAGTAAAATAAATGAAAGGAAGGGTCTCAGAAATGAAGCTGAAGAGGTAGCCGGGGACTCTAATAAAGGACGTGGCAGGATTGGAAAAGATTTTAGATTTTCTTCTTGGTGTAGCAGGAAGGCATGGAAAGACAGAGTTCAAGGCAGTGGAATGTTTTGTTTCATTTCAAAATATTAGCATGGCTAGAGTATAGAGAGTAGTGAGGGTAGGGGACGAGAGTAGAGGCAAAGAGACAAAGTTTGGTGCTGTTACAGTAGTTCATATAACACAGCAATGGTGGCTTGGATTAAGGAGTTAGTAGAAGGAGTGAGAAATGTTGAATGAATAATATATTCTGAAGATTGAGTCAACAGGATTTGCTAATGGATTTGATGCAGGGTGTGGAAAAAGTGAAGAATCAATGCAGGTAACACAGTTCTGGTTCTAGCAACTGAGTGAATGGTGGTGCCTTTTACCAAATAAAGACTAGGAGTAAGTCAGTCCTAGTCTTTATTTAGTAAAAGGATAGGAAGAGGTTTTTGTTGTTGTTTTTGTGTGTGTTTTGTTTTGTTTTGTTTTGTTTTGTTTTGTCTTTTTGGACAAACTGGATTTGAGATGCCTGTTAGACCTCTACATGAAGCTGCTAAACAGTTGCAGCATCTGTTCTGATGCTCGGAAAAAAGTGAGAGTGAGAGGTGGAAATACCAATGGAAGTATCATCAGCACACAAATGGTAATTAAAGCTATAGAACTAGGTAAGTTAACCTAGGGTGTGATTGTAGATACATTGAGAAGTGGTCACAGGATGGCCCCAGCCACAGGCCTGCATTTAAGAGTCAGAAAGTTGATGATGATTCAGCAATGGAGTCTGAAAGAAAAAATACTTTACATTTTAATCAAATCACTGCACTGACCATTAAGGGTCCCTCAGCCTGGCCAGTCCCCACCACTGCAGCCCAGCCTTACCCCCCAGCTCCTCTGGCTCTAGCTAGCTGTCCATGACGGTTCTGCACAGCACAGCACGAAGTAGTGAGCATAACACCTGAGCCTGGGCTGGGCATGGCACTGCTGCCCCCACTGTGCCCTGCTGCCCAACTGCTGCTCAGGAGCACAGGGGGAGTGTCCCAAGGAGAGGCTCAAGCTACTGCAGTTGCACCCACCAGCCTTGAGTCTGGCCTCTGGCGCCCATCTGTCAGCTGAGCAGGGCTCTGGCTATGGCAGCACACTGACCATTAGGGGACAGTTCCTGTGTTGAGTGTCTGCCCCCTGGTGGTCAGCGCTCATCATAGCTACTGGCCCGTTATCCAGTTGCCTAGTCTGCAGGTCACTTAGGCTTTTATATATTTAGATGTTTCAAGTAGCTAATGATCCCGGCTTACAGCATGAATGCAACTGATATGTGACACCTCACAATAGTCCAAATAATTGAGGGGAAATGTCTGTCATAACCAGGAAAGTTGCTTTTTTATTACAAATTCCCAAAGGACATTGAAACATGATTAGTATATTTTGAAGATAGGAAGTCTTTGATAGAGCTCACTACTCAATACTGAGGACCATAAGAGGAACTATTCCATGGCAAGAAAGATGTGTAAACTGGATATGCTTGGCTTAAATATTTACTCAGTATCCTATTTTGAGAAAACTACAAAAGCATGCAGATTCCTTTTCACTAAAGGTAACAGCTTTAAAAAAAACAAAAAAGAGCTAAAAACTACAAGTAAAGTGTCACTTTATAGTGCGACCATTACATACTCAATACCTACACACAACCCCCCCCCCCCCACACACACACACACCCCTTTTTACACACTCTAAGTTTCTGCATGGATATGGCTGTAACCTTACTGGCAGCAAACAAAGTTTACTGAAATTGATGTTGAGTGCCTGTATTGAACTTGATTCTTTCTCCGAGTCTATTTGTGTTCCAAATCACTACCAGTCCAAGACCACCTTAAATCTTAAGGTTTGAGGTTTAATATTACCTGGACTTAACCATTCCACTTGAAATATGTTTGAGAGCTGGCTTACACTTGGTTCTTCTTTATTGTGAATGTGCGGTCTCTTGGATTAGGAGCTTACTGAAGGTGGTCTTCTGTTAGACTGGCCATTAAATGTGGGTGATCAAAAATCAAGTTCAGATTTGGGGGAACTAGCAAATATCCTTAGAGACAAAGGGTTCTTTCATGCTCCACTTATTTTTTGAGTTCCTGATTTCCTTCAAATCTTTATCTAATAATTCTTTAGTTTTTTGGCTCTACAACTTTTAAAATATTTTTATATTATTTTATCAAGCTTTTTCATCTGTTTTCAGTGGGAGTTTGGCTCCATATAACCTAGCCTGCCATTATTAGAAATCAGAAGTCTCAATTACATCTGTACTTGAGAAAAGTTTACGCATGTTTTCAAAGCTCTGCCATTGCTTCCACAGTGTTCTTGTTTGTTTCATACATATAAGTTTTTTTTTTTCATTCCTCAAAACGTCATATTGCTGAAACCAGTTTGGCTCGATGGATAGAGTGTCAGTCTGCGGACTGAAAGGTCCCAAGTTCGATTCTGGTCAAGGGCATGTACCTTGGTGGACACATCCCCAGTAGGGGGTGTGCAAGAGGCAGCTGATAAATGGTTCTCTCTCATTGATATTTCTAAGTCTCTATCCCTCTCTCTTCCTCTCTTTAAAAAATCAATAAAATATATATTTTTAAGATTAAAAATAAATTAAAAATGCTATATCACCTCTGTGACCCTCTCTTACTTATTACTCATGAGTGCACTCAGGGCTCTATTATGTTAAATTCTAAATGCCAGGTGGTATGTCTTATCCCCTAAAGCAACTAGTTTAAGCTTTGCATAAGGCAGGCACTTAAGATTTATTTAATTGAAAAATATTTCAAAGTATTGCTTGAGAAACCAACCCTGAAACAATCACTTCGGTTATTTCCCACATTTCTCAGTTACAACAAGAAATCATCTTGAGCAATAAGAAAAGTTCCCAAGCCTTTCCCTCACATTCCACTTAGCTAGAGTTTACATCAAGTAATGTGACAGCCCCCAGTTTATTCTTCTAAAAAGTTCAGCTGCTGGAACATTCATTCACCATTAGTTCAACTTGTGATGATAAACATGTTTCATCAAGCTACTTCATAGAACTCACAAAGTAGCCTCAGTTCACAGGAAAAGAAATAATTTGGCTCTTTAAGAGCATAATTCTATACAAATGAGGTCAAGCAAGACTGAATGCATGACAATATATGAAATGATGTGGAACAGGGAGGAAATCATTTACATAAAACCAAAAACTCATGATACCTTAATTGCCAGTAATCTCTATCCATAAAAATTAGGTAAAGAAGCATGATAAAGTATTGGCTGCCTTAAGAGGGTAGGATGACATTTGCAGCTAGTGAATCTGGAACAGTGCAGGACATCATCTAACAAATTTGAACTACATCTTGATTTTGACATCTTTGTAAGAGATGGCCCTGAGGAAGGATGTTTATAAATCTCTTTAATATAAAGAGATGTTATAGTCACCAATTAGAAAGAGAGAGAAAACGCTGTTATGCAAAAGCAATACTCAGTGCACATGAAATACTAATCCATATATATAAAAGGCTAATATGCAAAGTGTCTTCTCAGAGGTTCAACCATGAGACTGGGAGTTTGATCACTTGCTATGATGTGCGATGACCAACAGAGGGAAGCATAGAAGAAAGGAAGGCTCTGGTCAGCAGCTGGAGAATGGAGGCCCCGACCGGCAGGCCCCCAATTGGCCCTGATTGCCAGCCAGGCCTAGGGACTCTACACATGCATAATTTTTGTGCACTGGGCCTCTAGTTTTAATATAAGGCTAATTCTGCTTGCAATGTTTATATATATATATATATATATATATATATATATATATATATATATATATATATAACTTTTTATTGATTTTAGAGAGAGAGGAAGGGAGAGGGATATATATATAGAGAGAAACATAAATGAGAGAGACATATCCTGCATACCACCCACTGGGGCTCAAGCCCACAACACAGGCATGTGCCCTAACCAGGAATTGACCTCTTGGTTCACAGGTCATTGCAAGCCTGGCTGCTTGCAATTATTTTTAAAATATTATTTAAGAGTTATTTAAAGGACTTTGGATTTAATCTATTATAATGTGCTAGACAGATATTATAATTTCTAGTGATACAATATAGGGTAACTTATTTTACAAAGCCTCTCTTTTCAAATCAAGATGGGATAATAATGATAATCACTCTGTAGGGTTGTATAGATTAAGTGAAGTAGTCCATGTCAAGGGTCCAGGTCAAAAAAATATATATATATATATATATAATTTGTGTACTGGGGGAAGGGGAAAGGAGAGTGTCCCTCCACCCTCTCCAATCTGGAACCCCTTGGGGGATGCCTGGGACCCCTATGGGATTGGGTCTAAACCAGCAGTTGAACATCCCTCTCACAATCTGGGACTGCTGGCTCCTAACTGCTTGCCTGCCTGCTTGATTGCCCCTAACTGCTTCTGTCTGACAGCCTGATCACCCCCTAACTACTCCCCTGCTGGCATGATTGATGTCTAACTGCTCCCCTGCTGGTCCAGGCACCCCCAACCACCCTCTCCTGCTGGCCTGATTGCCCACAACTGCCCTCCCCTGCCGGCCATCTTGAGATGATGTGGGGTGGCCATCTTGTGACAACATAGGGGTGGCCATCTTGTGATCACACGAGGGTGAGACACCATGTAGGCTTTTATTAGTAAATATGCCAGAAAGGCTTTCATTGGTATATATACTATCAATAAATCAACAAACAGCAATATATATTTGAATAGAAATTAAAATAAGGTAGGTGAATAAAAAACAAAAACAAACCTAGTTTATGCTAACACTACAAAGAACATTTCAAGGTTAGAGCAAGGGATCTGGAAACAGAAGATAACCTGATGCCCAATCCCAGAAAAATTGTTTCTTAATTTTCCTGAGACTCTCTGTGAATTAGAAATGATAACAGTATCTATTTCATAGAGTTATAAGGAATTTATTTAGACAATACGCAAAGTACTCAGAAACCTAGGGGTTACTCACAAAAGGATATATATTATTATTAAAAAGTATGCATACAAGGAAGGAGCTTTCAATCTCATAATCCTTTGCATGGTCAAACTATCATATGCTATCAAACATTGAGTGTTCCCAGGCACAATAACAGATTATACATTTGTGAGGTTTTTATAGGGAGACATTTCCAAAGCAAAGCTGAAGAAGTAACTAGATGAGGTCCAGATCAATCGTAGGAAAATTTTGCCTAGTCCTGGTTCTTTTTGAAGAGTCAGGCTGGTATGAATCTACAGAGGTGACTTCTTTGTCTTAAGATCATATATGAAGAAGGTCCTTCTTACATCACAGCCTTCAGTGGCAGCCCTATCTCAAACCCTGAAAGAAGCTGATCAATGATTACAGATCAGTTCAGCGACACAACCAAACAGCATCACTTGGGAAACTTTCTTTAGTGGTCTCAAAGGTCACACTTATTCTTGATACACACTTAGATCACCTACGGGAAAAAAGTTTGAAGAGTTTTAAGGGTGAACTGGTGTCATCTAGAGGGGAATGATGAGGTTATTTGTGAGTAACTTCTCTTGTCAATGACTATCAAGGAATTTTCAGAAGAAAAGAGGCTACAACTGATCTTGGTGAAATGTCTGACCCAGGTAGGTAGCCTTTAACTACTACAGTGAAAATTCTCCCCTTCCTCTCATTCCCTTATGCCCCTCAAACATTGTGCACTGACGTAAAAAGCAAGGGATAACATGAGTCATAGATACCAGTAAAATCTGTGGAATCTCTTTCAAGTTATAATCCAAATTAAGAATATTAACAGAATACACATTTACTAAGTCATGGGAAAAGAGCCAGCTTTTACTAAAAGCATCTTTGCAAAGTCTGTTATGGTTTAAGTATTGCAATGTGCCTTATCAGCCACTCAGTGCATTGACAGAGAAAATCTTTACTCTGAAAATTCAAGATGTGTATAGCATTGTATAATGTTTTCTCACATTTAGAACTTATGACATTTGTGCTGCATAATTATATTTTAAGAGGTCCTATCTAACGTGGTAACATGATGATAAAAACAAAATTTATTGGAATCACTCAAAGCATAAGTATTGTTGCCACCTGAGATTCTTCTGCCTGAGCCACTGTGCTTTTCATATATGGTTAGGAACATGTATTGAAGCCAAGCAGAGAAATAAACCTCACTTAATTCAAATCATGGCTAATTTATTCATATGAGGCAGTTTGCCTTCAATTTGGTTAGAAGTTAGTCTCTGGGTAGAAGAGGTTTTTATTTCCTTCTCTCGAGAAAGCCTGGTTTGATAAAGAAGTCAGATTATTTTACTTTGCTAAACATTGCACACTTGGCATAACATTTATCTTTGTTTGGGCAAAAGAAGCACCTTAGCATTTAGAAGAAAAAAGAACAAGGAAACTAGGTAGGGGCAGAGTAGATTATAGACCAGTGGTTTTCCAAGTGTGATCTGGGGACCCTTAGAAAAGAGACCCCGAGACCCTTTCAGGGTGTCTGTGAGGTTAAAACATTTCACATCACTAAGATGTTATTTGTCTTTCCCCTTCCCCACACCTGACTCTCAATGAGGGTATGGAGTTTTCCAGAGACTATATGATGTGCAATGATTTCATTGTTCTGCAGGCTAATGGAATGTAAGTTGGTATTTTAAATTTTGTTATAATATCTAATACAATAAACATTAGTTATAATTAGTATTTTTAAGAAAGCTCTTAGGGGTCTGCAATAAATTTTGAGCATTTTAAGTGTCTCAAGAACAAAACATTATTGGTCTAGAACAATGCTGTTCTATAGAATGAATTACAGTAATGGAGATATTCTACAAATCTGCATTGTCTCATACAGAAGCCATTAGACACATGTGACTATTAAGCACCTGAGATGTGGCTAGTTGTTAGTGCAACTGAGGAATTAAATTTTTAGTTTTTATTTAATTTAAATATAAAGAGCCACTGTGGATGATGCCTACCACATTGGGCAGTGCAGACCTGGACTCTCAGTGACCTGATTTAATGCTTTTCCTGATCTTTTTTGCACATTTTTAAAATAGTTACAAATATTTTTCCCTGCTACCTATTAAACTTTTGGCTTGTGTGATGTGTAAGAGTTTTGTTAACAACAAACATGCAGTATGAGAATTATTATGCAGAGCTCTGAAATATGGATAAATTCCAGATCAAATTTTTAAAATCTTGTAGTTGCCCCTTGGGAATTACTAGTATAAAGAGCTCAAAAACAATGTTTCTTTATGCTGTACCTTGAATTAAATACACAGGTTTTAGAGTTTTTCAATTATAAACAGTGTTTTAGTCAGGGTTTCTTTTGCAGTCACTTAGAGACAAGGAGGTAATTTTCGCACTTGCATAGGAAGTGAGGTGGTGTTTAGGCCTGATACTGAAATTGGCCTGCTATGGTGTGGTCATAATTCACTAGGATCTGAATCTCACTTAGCAGAAATCCTGAATTTCCCAATTAGAACTTTCTGGATGTTGGCACTGACTCTTGCTAATCATACTATTAAGAGATAAAGGCGCACAGAGGAGAATCTCTATTTGAGAACATAAGCTTTGAATTGTGCAACCCTGTGTGAGTTACTGAAGTGAGATAACTATATTATTAAGTGGTTTCCCCACATGTTGTTGAGAAAATGAAATGAGATGATACGCCTAAAACACTTTTAGTATAACTCGTACAAATTATAAAAATTTGATATGCGGCAATGATTTCGGAAATTATTACTGTTAGCTATATTTACTTAATAAAATTTTAAAAATTTATCTTTATTGTTGAAAATATTAGAGCTGTCCCCTTTTTGCTTTTCCTCACTCACTGTTTCTTTCCCACTACTGCCCCCTTCCCAGGCTTTCCTGATCTATTTTCTGTGTTCATGGGTTGTGCATATATGCTATAAATTCTTTGGTTAATCTCTTCCCCTCCCCTTCCCTCTGAGAATCCTCAGTCTGTTGCATGCTTCCATGTCTCTGGGTCTATTTTGTTTCCGGTGTGAATGCAGACTGTGCAGCCACTATGGAAAATAGTGTGGGGTTTCCTCAAAAAATTAACAATGGGCCCTAGCTGGTTTGGCTCAGTGAATAGAGCGTCGGCCTGCGGACTCAAGGGTCCCAGGTTCGATTCTGAGCAGGGGCATGTGCCTTGGTTGCAGGCACATCCTCAGGAGGGGGTGTGTAGGAGGAAGCTGATCAATGTTTCAAACTCTCTGTGCCTCTTTCTTCCTCTCTGTAAGAAAATCAATAAAATATACATATTTTTTAATTAACAATGGAACTGCCATTTGACCCAATGATCTCACTTCTAGAAATATATCCTAAGAAGCCTGAAACACCAATAGGAAAGAACATATTCACCCCTGTGTTCATAACAACATTATTTAGAATAGCTAATATCTGGAAACAAATCTTTATTGAGTGTCAATTCAGTGCCAGACAAGTGAATGAGTAGACATGGTCCCTGCACTCATGGAGTTTACAACTTAGTGAGAAAGAGAGAGAGAGAGAGACAAATAGTCACATAAATTAAAAAGAGTTCTAGATGATGCTGGCATTTCTAAGAGAAAAAAGCTGGGTCATAAGTTAGGATGTACAAGAGAAAACTGTTGAGATCCAGAAGTTTGGAAAGTCTCTCAGAGGAAGGAATATTTAACCTGAGACCTGAATCCCAGTAGCATTTATTACTGGTTGGAAAATATTGTGGGGTGTATTTATTGGAGGTAATGGTTAGCAATAACTAACCAATATGGAAGTTTATTTATCTTTCACTTAGCAATCCAGGGTCAGTATTGCACCACATTCCTGCAAACCAAAATTCCAAGAAAAGCATGAGTGTAGAAGAGTCACAGCTTGAAAATATACACTTTTAATTGAGTTTCTAATACTTTATGAGCATTTTCTTCTCTATATATTGTTGATAGGATTAAATGAAATTATATCATTTCCACTCATATTCATATGGTTTTGTAATATGGCTATACCTCAAAGAAAGTGAAGCTAGGAAATGTAGTTTCTCACTAGACGGCTATATTCTGAGCGAAAGGGAAAACAAATGGTTTCCCCTAGGTGTCTAACACACAGGCAGAGAAAATCAAAACATAAAGCCCTAACATGGGTAAGAACTTGGCGTGCTAATGGAACTTAATGGAGACAAGGATGGGTAGGGGAAAGTGTTATGATATAGGCCTCAACAGCAGGATCCCCTTCTCCAATCCATTTACAATCCACTAGGAAATATAGAGAAGTAAACATAGTTAATGTTAGTAAAGCTGCAAACAACCACCAGGTTTTGGTAGCAGAAAGTCAGAATAGATTAATTTTCCCCCCTGGGGAGTATGTGGAGAATGGTACATTTTAGAAGGATCTTGGTGACTGAGAACATGGGTGTGAGGTGATAGATAAAGGCATGGGAGGAAGATTAAGAGCAGCTGAACAGAGTAAAGTGCATAGCAAAGGCAAAGAATCAGGAAATATACAGGGTGTGTCCCGAGAGATAAGAACTGTGACTTAACACATTATCAGAAACAGGGGGATGAAGGCTTGAGTGGGAGGGATTGGGAAGTAATGGGAGGATAAGACACATATGTAATACCTTAATCAATAACAAAATTTAAAAAAAAACATTATTAGAATGAGAGTTTTCCTTGACTACTCTTAAATATCACGCAAAGAAAAATTCCACACAGTTGGTCATACAATTAAAAAGGAATTACAATAAAAAGGTCATGGATCAAGATGTCATACCAATTCCTTCGGTTATATTCAAAAACAGTTTGAAAAATGGTGCCCTCTGTCTTTATAAAGAGCCAACATTATTATCTTCCCCACTAAGAATCAATTCCTATGTATCAATGCCTTGTTGAACAAGTTAACTGTTCAGTTTGATCCAAAACAAGAAATATTGTTGCACTCTGAAACATACAGCAATACAGAAATAATTTTTATTTACTATGAAATTCAATTTAGTTCAATAACACTTTGAACTTTTACTGTTTTCCCCTCAAAACTAAACACAGGTTCGATATTTTCATTTACTTACTCATACACTAATTCATTCAGCAATATTCATTAATATTTCCTAGAGTTAAGAGGAATTAACTTAGATTACACATACAAAGTGCTCAGCAAAGAGCCTGGCACCTAGTGATCGCTCACAAAAGGATAGATCTTATTACCAAAAAGTGTTCATGAAGGAGCTTGCAATCTCATAACTCTTTGGGATACAATTGATAGAGTGCAAAGAGCACAGACTTTGGAATCAGATAAACTTGAAATGAATTCTTATTCTGTCTTTTAAAACAGTGTGAATGTGGGCATTTTCTAAAATGAGGCCCACTTTGTTTCTGCCTGAGATAATTAGAATACTTCCCACCTCAAAGATTGCTGGGAAGATCACATGAAATAATTGGTAGCCAGACTAATGCACTGTAAGTAAAGAATAGCAGTTGCAACCCCCATCATTTTGGGTGTCCCTTTCACATCTCCGCTGGGAGATGAAAGTCACACAATTTGACCTCAGCCTAAGTATGTCCAGTCTCAAAGACAATCTTGGCAAAAAGCCAGGTGAAAGATAAGGCATTGTTTTGGGAAATCAGTTATGGATTTCAAAAGAGAGGAAAAAGTAGAACCAACTCTTACTTGCTAGACCTCTTGCTATCTGATTCCACTAACACCTAACAGAAATCAGCCACAGAATGCCAATGGGCAGGTTAGTGACTGTGCAATGTTTTCAACTGGATAAAGCATGCAAACAAGGCAAGAAGGACAAACCAACAGACATGTGTATGTGTGTGTGTGTGTGTGTGTGTGTGAGAGAGAGAGAGAGAGAGAGAGAGAGAGAGAGAGAGAGAGAGAGAGGAACTTTTAATGAATCTGGGGCAGAGACAGCACATAAATTAATTCAGAGGGAGTTGTGTTCTTTTCTACATGAAAACAAACAGAATTGGAACATCTAAGTAAATAAGCTGTCTTTATACTTGGGAGGAGTTATGGTACCAAGGTTAAGAAAGGTGATTTAGGAATAGTGGTTGTTGGTGCAAACCTTGGCTCTGCCACTTGTGAGAAGTACAGCCTCCTGAAAGTTATTAGAAGTTTCTGAGATGCAGTTTCCTTAGTAGTTCCTAACTCATGACATTAATGCAGTAATTAACTATTATAATCCACACAATGCAGTGAAATAGTCTTGGCACATAGCACATATTGAAAAACGTTAGTTTTTGTAATTGTGATTGAAGATTTTAGCTGAGTCAGCACAGCTCAAAATTCAAAGGTAATATCTATAGCCTTTGTAGGTGATGCAGATGAGAAGCAGAACGAAATAGCCATTTACCTTGCAGCCTGAACAACTCAGTATACAATACTCTCCTGAAAAAGACTTTCCTACTAGATCCATCTTCTTTTCCCATTTTTAAAAACTGTATTTTTCTAATCTTCTGATACATGGCACTTCTTCATTTCTTGAGAAACTGCTTTATTAAAAGCTTTCATCAAGTGGCTTCTCCGGTACTTTCAGGCTTGGCAATAGCTCATAAATCTTTAATCTAGTCATTATCGCTCCTCCCTGTGGTTTGGATCTTACTGTCTTCCCTTCTTACTCAATGCAGTCACTATAATCTTGCTAATACCCCTTGGGGGCAACAAAGCACTTTTCACCTTCCAGCTTTCTGAGAGAATTTTCTTTACCTGGGAAGTGTCCTCTTGTCCTCCACCTAGCATTTATCAAGCATCAGTTTTGTGCCTGGGGTTGTGCTGGGTTATCTGAGTCTTCAGATGCAAAATATGTGTCTGGCCTTCCAACAGTTTGGAATCTAATAAAAGAGACAAATCTCCTATGCATGAAATCAGTGGAGAACAAGTGAAAGCAATTATGGAAATAAGGAGGATAATATGGTTAATACTGGCTATGGTCCACCAGACAAGTGAGACAATACAGTACTAGGGGCCCGGTGCACAAAGATTCGTGTATGGGGGATGGGTCCATACCTCAGGCCAATCTCCACCCTCTCCAATATGGGAGCCCTCAGGGGAGCCCTCTCCAATCCAGGAGTTTCTGTCTGTCTTTGTTATCATATGAACAAATTGTTTAAGACCCAACCCAGTTTGGTTTGGTGCTCACAGAATAATAAAGGTCTTTTTTTTTTTCTTTGCTCCATTGGTGGAGATTTCCTAGAAGTTGCAGAATATCTTCCTTTTAATTTTTCCTCCACACTGTGACTTTACTTATGTCTCTCACCTTTGCTTTCTCTCCATCCCCCACTACAACAGTAACTTGCTCCAGGCTCACTTTGCTCTAGTGCCTAGGAGATCCCGCAATGCGTCTAGGAGATCCCGCAATGCGTCTGCCACTATAACTATGATTCCCAGCATTCCTGGTGCTCCCCGTGCTCTTGGTTTCTACTTCCCATCCAGGAGCTGCATAAACCAAAAGGACTTCGAACTCCAGCTGCCCCAGGCCTGGCTGACAGGACTGGACACTGCACTGCCTACAAGCCAGCCATCTTTGTTGGGTTAATTTGCACACTCACTCCTGATTGGCTGTGGGTATTGCAGAAGTATGATCAAGTTACATATTTGTCTATTATTAGTATAGATGTTGTTTTCTTGGAAACAGCAATCACTACAGCTGGGAAAGGGAGCGGAGGCAGTGAAGAATTGTTGGTTAGAGGGTTGGCTAACAGCACCACAGCGGGGGATTTATACTGTTTGATCTCCTGCAGCCCTTTCTTGCCACACAATGCACTTTCCTCTATAGAGAAATTATAAACAGCACTTTGCTCCCCACATATTTTACACAGAATGATTACATCCAAAGAGCAGCTGTACTATAGAGTACAAGTGTACATTAATAACTAGTATTTTATAGAATATTACATTGTAAAAGAGCTTTTTCTTACGTGCCTTACTTAATGCTCATAACTAACCACCCTTTGAGGGAGTTACCTATTATTTCCATTTTCAAACGACTAAGTAACATTAATAGAAATTAAGCAAATTTCTTAATGTCATTAATGTAGACCATAACTATTGCTAGTGGATGATTTCCGTATTCTAACTTGTGCTACACTAAGTTACTTCACATTTGGGATTAGAAAGAGTATAGGAGTGTGTGTGTGAGTGTGTGAATGTGTATATTGGGGGTGTCAGAACAAGGGTTATCGTATAAAGGAATCCATTATTTAGAACATTATTTCAAGAGAAAAATATTTAAATAATAATAAAGCACCTTGGATTAAATTTTATTTTCAGAATATAACCCATTTATAAATTAGAAACTGATCACACAAAGTATAAATCTGTATCTGCAGCCTAATATTTTATTATCTGATTTATCTGTGAAGCAAAAACATATAAACTTACTTTTCAGTATTTTTTCATATACTCGTTTATGAGATCCTTGGAGACTGATTAATATAGATATATTTTTCTCTTTCACATTAGATGACAATCACCATGCTGGAATTGAAAGGATTTCCTCCATTATTAATATCATGCTTCTTTGTTAAACTATATAATGAATTAGTTTCCCAGGACCTTCCTGCTACAAAACTTCATTACAAAATGGTGTTTATAATATATTTTATTTGGTCTGTTCAGTTTGACATGAAAGTAAATTCCACACTTTATTCCATTTTATAGTGAGATTTCCTTATCTAAGGTCAAGTTTTTGGTCATAGACAAGCCATATTTTTTAAGTGAGTTCTTACGTCTTCCAAGCTCTGGTTGTCTGACTAAGTAATATCTCATTGTCACTCTGTTTAATTCCTAACATGTGCAGGACATTTAATTTGTTAAGAAATTTTACTAATGATTAGAGATAAATGTTAAAAAGTGTTAGAAAAAGATTATTTTGTTTTCCATGTTTCCAAAAATCTGTCAACTTGTGGTTGACAGAATGAGTACAATTTTCTTCTTTTGGGAAGTGAATAATCTAAGAGATGCACTGTCGGCAATTAATATGTTTACAAGGCTTTGTTCTCTGTTAGAGTTGGCCAAAATTTTAGAACATTTTTACTTGGCCAATATTTATTTATTTTTTAAATATCTTTTTTTTTTTTTTTCAGAGAGAGGAAGGGAGAGGGAGAGAGCGAGATAGAAACACTGAGGCTGCTTCCGGCACACACCTTAATGGGATTGAGCCCACAACCTGGGCATGTGCCCTGACTAGGAGTCAAACTTTCATGGGAGGATGCTCAACCAACAGTCAGACCAGCCAGGCAATTTGGCCAATATTTTAGAATGATTTTTGACTGTTATATGCTATAATATCAGAACTATTTGTCTATTATTAAAAATCATAAATATTAATATTAATGCACACATGTATTAAAATAAAAAAAATAAATGAAAAAAATATTAAAGCGCATATACATACACTTAAAAGACGACATGGATTGTAAGCCAAGCAGTGGCTTATTTCTATTCCCACATGAGCTTCAGATGAACTTGACCCAGATGGCTGGATTTGTAATTTTTCCCCACAGCCAGCACTTGCTATTGTAATGTAATTTTCCTCATAATTGGCACTTATTATTGAGAAACAAAAGATAAAATAACTTGTCCAAATATGTCAAGTTATTGTCAAAGCTGGGATTAAACCCCGGGTTCTCTTATTCCTTTCTCCTAGTATTGAATTTGATCCACAGGATTCTATTCCCTCTGATCCTTATTTCTATAAGATGGTCCCAATATTCATCTAAACGGGAAGCTGTCATGGACAATTCAGTTGGTCTTTGATGATCCTTCTGTAGGCTCCCATGCTCATCTTCTTTGCAACTCATTGAGCTCTTTCCAGACCTTTCCTTAAAAAGTTAAGATTTATTTGCCAACTAATTAACTTGTGTTAACCTACCTTTTACTTGCAGTGTGAATTTAGCACCCAGTATGCAACTGAAAATTGGAGCTTATCTCTTCACAATGACTCTGTGAAGTGTTGAGAATAATTGCAGTCCACTTATCTTCAGGATCTTGGATTCTACTCAGGTCATATCTGTGAGACATTTTTGTGGGTTGGAAGATTTGCCATTTCCCTCCTGCCTCAACAATTCCAAATAAAAGCCTATCCACAGAGCCCAGCACCAGGAAAGTCAGGGGACTTAGGAGAACGTGCAACTGAACTCAAATGCAAGGTCTGTTTGTTCAGACTCCATCTTTTCTCTTCTCCTAACCCCAAAAAACCTTCAGCCACCAGAGAAGCTAGGAAATAATAGAACTAGTTTGAACTAGGAGGTGGAATCCACATTTAGCTAATATGGTGAGGAAAAGAGAATGTGAAAATCTGGAAGATAGAGACCAGGAAAATTCAAGAAGAACCAGACTTTCTGGGGTAAGTGGCAGAACAGAGAGAACTCTGGATCAGGAAAGCACTAAAGAATCCAAGGCTGCCAAAACAGATTTGGCTCAGTGGATAAAGCATCGGTCTGCAGACTGAAAGGTCTCAGGTTCGATTCTGCCCATTGGTTGGGGGCGCATCCCCAGTAGGAGGCAGCTGGTTGATGTTTCTCTCTTATCGATGGTTTCTAGCTCTCTATCCCTCTCCCTTCCTCTCTGTAAAAAAATCAATAAAATATATTATATATATAAAAAAAGAATTGAAAGCCTACCTTTAAAGGGTAAAATAACCTACATTTGGGTATTAACTTATCCTCTAAATGACTGAAAATTCAGAATTAGTTGAGGGTAAAAGCCACTAGATAAGAGTAAATAAGGGGCCGAGGTCGGTTTGGCTCAGTGGTAGAGCGTCGGTTGCGGACTGGGAGGTCCCGGGTTCAATTCCAGTCGGGGGCATGTACCTTGGTTGCGAGCACATCCCTGGTAGGGGGTGTGCAGGAGGCAGCTGGTTGATGTTTCTCTCTCATCGACGTTTCTGGCTCTCTATCTCTCTCCTTTCCTCTCTGTGAAATATCAATAAAATATATATTTTTTAAAAGAGTAAATAAGGGGTCTACAGGCAGAGAAAAATGGACAAGAAGCCTCATGGGAAGTTCTAAATAAATGTTCATTCAAAAGAGTCCGCAGCTTTAAATCAAAATTATGTCTTTCCCAAGGGGCCGTGTGCCCCAGGCGAGCCGTGTGCCCCGAGGAGGCCGGGTGTCCCGGGAGAGCCGTGTGCCCTGGGGAAGCAGTAGGACCCGGGGGGAGGGGCGGTGTGAGCCAGAGGAGGAGCGGATTCTATTCTTGTGGTCCTGAGATAGTCACCTTAAAACAAGCAGACTGCCAAATGAGGAGTGGATTCTATTCATGTGATTCTGAGAGAGTCACCATAAAACAAGCAGATTGTCAAATGACAGCGGGGAGGGGAAGGAGACCTGGGGGGAGATGGGAGAACAACCGAAGGACTGGTATGCATGCATATAAGTACAACCAACGAACACAGAACTCTGGGGAGGGAGGGCATGAATGGGGGGGGGGGGCAATGGTAAGCTATGTACACATATAATACCTTAATAAATTTAAAAAATTTAAAAAAGAAAAAATAGCATGCTTTCTGACATTTCAGCCAGAGGATGTACGAATAGATGCTGTGTTGGCAAAAACTAGATGTCTCTATAGGAAGACTGACAAAAAAGTGAAAGTATCACTTTAAGAATATTGCCAAAACCAGTTTTGTTCAGTGGATAGGATAGAACGTCGGTCTGCAGACTGGAGGGTCCCAGGTTCAGTTCTGGTCAGGGGCATGTGCCTTGGTTGCGGACATGTACACCCTGGGGGGTGGGGGAGGTGCGGGGCTGGGTGGGGGCTGATCGATGTTTCTCTCTCATTGATGTTTCTATTTCTCTATCCCTCTCCCTTCCTCTCTGTGAAAGATCAATAAAAAATATATATTTTTTAAAAGAAAAAAAAACTATGTCTTTGGCATAGGAATTAAATACACAGGAATATATACTAAAAGAGAATCTTAAATTGCATAAAATTCTTAAAGACAAGAGATCACTGTAATATTTTATGGTGAAAAATGAGAGCAATATATGTTCTTAAAAGCATTTAAATAATAAATAAATAATAATATACCATGGAAAATAAAGTCATAATATTCAAACAACTCAAAATATTTTGAATTGTGTATTACAATACATCAAATAGAAATATGAAAACTTTGCACCAGCATAATATTTGACATATGCACAAAACTTAAAAATATGGAGAATGATTGTCTCTCAGCAATAAAATTATTTCTCATTATTTTCCAAACTTGCCAAAGAACACAGGAAGCAATCTAACAATGAGTAAAAACTCGAGATCAATATTTGGTTGTCTGGCTTCTAATTTTTTTCTATCTTTACTTACAATTCTTGAGGCCTCAGTTTTCTCACCTATCTCAGAGCTGTTTTAAAGATTCAATGAAATAATGTAAAGTACACGGAACAATCCTGGCACATAGCTAACAATTTGATAAATTTTAGCTATTCATTACCTTTAAAGATGATGCATACACATACATGCTCATACATACATTTAGGTTTTAAAGCAATGAAAACAAACATAGCTTCTCATTTGTTAATACCATTGAGTACTGTTAAAAACCCAATTTAGTCATATTTAATTTTCATTGAAAAAACATAGGAAGGAAACTGATGAAGAGTAGGCTAGTCAGAGCTATAAGTGTACTCCCTGTCCAAGCAAAGCATCTTCAACCCTATAGCTTCATTCATCACTGTCACTCTTGGATCACATTTGTCCACTTCTCTCCTGATTGATCAGTACGTTGGAATTAACTGAGGTTATTAATAATGTTTTATAAATGTGACATGATACACCTAGGAATACAGATTTTTTCAGCAAACCATTGAATGTGGGAAGCACTTTGCTCAAATGCTTTTTCTCCATTCACTAAGGGTTACAAAACTGATGTTTTCAATAGGCTGGCTATATAAAGAAAATAAATATTAGCGGAATGCATTAATTGTCTTTTCTAGTGCCCTACAAATTATAGTAGGTCTCTATCTCAGGGTCTTTATTTGCTCCAAAACGAGAAAAGTAGGTTGGAAGAGCCAGTCCCCCAGAGAAAATAACTGCTAAAGAATTATTGTTGCAGTTTAATCTCTATTCTCCACAGTAATCTCTATCTATGGGGTTGTGTGCATTGGCAGAAAAGGATAGATTGAACCTAAGCTCTGGATTTAATAGAGCTGAAATTGGGTACACTATTGGAATTCCTTATTCTTCCCATTTTAAAATCAAGTTTGATAATAGACACTACATAGATATATTAGAAGGATTAATAAAATACTACTTGGGGTAAACTACATAGTACAAAGTAGTCATTCATTAAGTGGTAGTTACTGCTGGACAAGAACCAGGGAACAAAGGGACATGCATTAGTAGAGTTTTCATAGTGATCATAAGAGCTAATACTTGTAGATATTTAATATGTGTCAAGGACTATTTTGAGCACTTTACCTATGGTAAGGCAGGTAATCATCACAACAGCTTTGAGTTGGATATTATTATTAATTTATCCAATATTAACATCCACAATATTGAATTTTTCCATTTTATAAATGAGACTATTAACTATGACAATCATTTAGGAGTAGAGTTACTTGCAACACAATATCTGTATTATAAAATATCTGTCTCTCTGACTCTACTAGTAGATTGTGAACTCTTAAATGACAAAAGCCATATATTTATATCCCCAAGTTTTTCTAATTTACAGAAAATATGCAATAAACACATGCTAAAGAGAACCTATCCGCTTCTGTGATTGGAAATCAGTACTATGCTCAATACAGAAGTTCATTTTATTTTTTTTCAATTACAGTCTACATTCAATATTAGTTGCAGATGTAAAATGATTTCATTTAAGATATCAATGGTGTACTGGTGCACAGTGTGGATCTGTGGTTGAGCAGTGATCTATGAACAAGGAGGTCACAGTTGATTGCTGGTCAGGGCACATGCCAGGATTGCAGGCTCAATTCCCAGTGTGGCACCAGCAGAAGGCAGCCAATCAATGATTCTCTCTCATCATTGATGTTCTATCTCTCAATCTCTCTGCCTCCTTGAAATCAATAAAAATATTAAAAAAAAATATTTTAGTGGTTTCAGGGGACTGAATTCATTTTATCTTCTTCGTTTACAATCCATATTTTCATACTTAGAGATCAGAATCCTATCTAATAAAAGAGCAATATGCAAATTAACCATTACTCTACTACACCCTCAAGCCACACCCACCACCCAATCAGGAGTGAGTATGCAAATTAACCCAACTAAAATTAACCCAGAGACAGCAGGAGGTTTGGGTTTCCTTGACAATTGAGGAAGCCAAGCTTTCCACACACTCTGGCCATCTCAGGCCTCCACTCAAGGCTACAAAGTTTCAATTATAGAAGGTAAATAAATCCCAGATACCAGGGCCTCTGCTTGGGTCAGCAGGGTGTGTGGCTGGCCTGAAAACCACCAGGCCCCTCACCTAGGCCACACCACACCCTAAGGAAACCTCCACCTTGATCCAGAACACCCATCAGGGCAAACCAGCTGGCCCCCACCAATGCACCAGTTCTCTATCCAATCTAATAAAAGAGTAAATATGCAAATTGAACATCACTCCAACACACAAGATGGCTGCCACAAGAAGGCCAGCAGGGGAGAGCAGTTGGGAAGGACCAGGCCTGCAAGGAGGGAAGTTGGGGGCAATCAAGCCTGCAGGGGAGGGCAGTTAGGGGTGACTAGGCTGGCAGAGGAGGGAAGTTGGAGGCAGTCAGGCCTGCAGGGAAGGGCAGTTATGGGGGACCAAGGTCTGGGAGGGTGAGCAGTTAGGGGTGACCAGGCTAGCAGGGGAGCAGTTAGGCATCAATCAGGATGGCAGGGGAGTGGTTATGGGGTGATCATGCTGTCAGGCATAAGAGGTTAGGGGCAATCAGTAAGGCAGGCAAGCAGTTGGGAGCCAGCAGTCCTGGATTGAGAGAGTGATGTCCAACTGCCCTTTTAGGATCGGGCCTAAATGGGCAAACATCCCTAAAGGGGTCCCAGATTGGAGAGGGTGTAGGCTGAGCTGAAGGACACCACCCCCCCAATGCACGAATTTCATGCACTGGGCCTCTAGTTTAATAATTATCAAGATCATTCATCACTTTGTATTCATTACCACCAATTTTATGCTGCGTATTATGGATTGTATTGCAATTTTTTTGTTTTTCTGCTGCCAATTCCGTGTTTCATCATTTTCTACTGTTTCCATGAGCCTGCCAAATCAACCACAGCAGTGTGCACTTCTCTCATCTAGTTTTGCTTAAGACCTGTGTCCACATAAATAACTTAATAAAATGTGCAAAAATTTGAACCAGCCATTAGACAATAGGAATAATCATAACCAAAGACTAGGTCACAATCTGAGGCCACAAATGTGGCTGACATTAGGTACCTTGAGATTTGCATATTAGTAATCTGTTAAGGAATGCAATAAAATGCATACGAACAAAAGTCCTTTTAAAAAATTCTCTTCAACATTATGACATCAAGGAAAGTAAATGCCAAAGAATTACTGAAGTCATTGCAATAAATCTGAACTCTGAAGATATTTTCCAGAGCAGCATTTATTGAAAACAGTGAGTTGACTTGAACATTTCAGGGAAGCACGAGAGATTAAGTGACTTTTACACAATATGCTTGTTTTCTAATTCTATGAAAATAAAACGTTCACATAACTTTAAACCACTCATATGTAAGTGATTTGTGGCTGTGGTTATCTAAACTTCTGAGTCAACATTTTACTGGCTATGGAAATGTTATGGTTGTCCAGAAATGTGTTTGATATTCCAGCTGGGACACAGAGTAGTTACAAAAGCTCATGATTTATTTTAGACTTTTATTCGTTGGTAATACACAATGACCGTAATTTAAAGATGTAACTACCTATTCTAATGGTTTCAATAACCATCTCTATTGAAATAAGCATGTGACATTTTTTAGAGTACTAGAGAAGAAGTTTATTCAAAAACATAAAACACTTCCTCCATCTATTACCTCAGATGTGCACACACCTGTAAACACAGGCAGAGGTCAGTGGAGCAGCTAAAAGAGTATGGGTAATATTTGAAGAAATGGATACCACCTATCAGCATTGGCTAAATTTTCAACTAACACATCAATTAACACAATTTATGGTCAGTCCATCATCACAGTTATGCAAGAAATATTTCTCTATTTTTCTGCAGTCCAGCTCTATTCCTATCCTTAATCCTATTCTGCCTGGGTGGTGGACATCTCACTCAGTAGCTGCTTCTCTCCTTTTATAAAGGTTTTGCTAAGTTAGGAGGCATACACAGAACTGAGATGATAGGCATAGCCCTCTGAACATCATTGTCAATTGTCTGCATGGAAGCCATGTATGTCCACAATTTCCATCTGCCTGAATTCCTTGGATACATGGCTCTCTCCACAGATCCTGGCAAAAGATCAAGAAGAGATGAAGCATTATGTCTCTTCCATGCCACTGCTAGGGCATATTTCTATGCTCTGTGAGGTGATCTGAAGCCTCTTTGCCCAGACTTCTCTTTTTTGTAATGTATTTTTATTGTTGAGAATATTAGAGACATCTTTAGGAAACTGCTTTTTATAAGATCCTGCAAACTCTTTGGGAGTTTTATCATTTCACCTACACTCTTCTGGGAGATAGAGCACAGGATTTCTCTCTCTCTGGAGCCCACCAGTATCTACATTGTCATGACCACCTTCCATCCTTTCAATCTACTTTATCAGCACAACAACAAGAAAGAAAGAAAGAAAGAAAGAAAGAAAGAAAGAAAGAAAGAAAGAAAAGAAAAGAAAAGAAAAGAAAAGAAAAGAAAGAAAAACTTTTCTTGTCCCTAGAACTGGATTTCTTAATCTAAGTACTATTCACATTTTGGGCCAGATGATTTTTTGTTGCAGGAAGCTGTCTTATGCATTGTAGGATATTTAGCAGCTTCCTTGGCCTCTACCCAGTAGATACCAACAATACACTTTCCCAAGTCATGACAATTAAAAATGTCTCCAGACTTTGCCAAAAGCCCCTGAAAGGGGCTGAGGGCAGGGGTAGGGAGACAAAATTACCCAGTTCAGAACCACTGGAAGAAGTCCCTTTTCAAATCTCATTTTTTTTCAAATATTTTGTCTAAGTTATAAATCCTCAAAATGCCCTATCACCTCAGGACTAGAAGCAGGAGAATCTACACTGATAAAAGAGAAACATGCAAATTAACCATTGCTTCACTGTGCCCGCCAGCCAATCAGAGTATGCAAATTAACCCAACTAAGATGGCGGTCACCATGAGGCTGGAGGGAGCAGGAGGCTTGGTTTGCCCCTGGTGATGGAGGAAGCCAAAGTTCCCATCCACCCTGGCCTGCCCTGGCTTCCGTTCAAGGCTACAAAGTTTCAATTATAGATGATAAATAAATCCCAGATACTTGCTTCCAGCCTATGCTTGGGTTACCGGGGGGCATGGTCAGCCTGCAAACCACCACAGGCCCTCACCTAGGCCACTCCACACCCTAAGGGAACCCCTACCCTGATCCGGACATCCTTCAGGGCAAGCCAGCCAGCCCCACCAGTGCACCAGGCCTCTATCCTATCTAATAAAAGAGTAGCATGCATATTGACTGTCACTCCAACACACAAGATGGCTGGTCCCATGTGGACACAAGATGACCACCACAAGATGGCCAGCACAGAAGGGCAGTTGTGGGCAATCAGGTCAGCAGGGTGGGTAGTTTGAAGGGACCAGGCCTGCAGGGGAGGGTAGTTAGGGGCAATTGAGCTGGCACAGGAGCAGTTAGGCATCAATCAGACTGGCAGGGGAGTGGTTAAGGGGTGATCAGGAGGGCAGTCAGAAGCGGTTAGGGGCAGGAAGGAAGGCAGGCAGGCTAGCAGTTGGGAGCCAGCAGTTCTGGATTGTGAAAGGGATGTCTGATTGACCGTACTGGCATCAGGCCTAAACGGGCAGTCAGACATCCCTCAAGGGGTCCCAAATTGTAGAGGGTGCAGATTGGGCTGAGGGACACATACACCCATGCATGAATTTTGTGCACTAGGCCTCTCGTAATGTATACAAGGAGAAAAAGAGGGTATATTAAAAAAAACCCTTTCATATAAAACACCTTTCTTGATAGTGCAATAATTCCTTCCTGTTAAGTAAATGAATAACAGAGCTTGTATGAAGTCTTTAAAAGAGTTATATTATACTGATTACCTTTTTACAAGTGAGTGTAGAGCTAATAAGGCATCTCAGTATTTACTAATAAATAAAAACTATTCTTTTTTCCTTATTCAATTGATTAGTTTAAAAAATATTATTATAAAATATTTCAGACATTCAAAGTGGTGTAAAACTAATCTAATAAATAATATATTCACCATACCTTTTAGGAACTAAAATGTTACCACTGCAAGAAGTTCCTGTGGACTCTCTCTAATTGCATTTCCAGGGGTGGCCCTGGTTTTGATTTTGATGACAAATTATACACAATCACATGGAAGTTCTCCCTGTTGGACAACCCTGCAGCCAATATAGCTACTCCAATATTCAATACTTTGGATCTTGCTCTTGGCAGTAGAATTTTTAAAAATAAAAAATATTCAGAAAGAATTAGGATAAGAAGCTTTGGCTCATGTAAAGAGAAAAGCTGCCAATGTTCTAATAAAACAGAATAACAACTCAAAATAGCCACTCAAATAACTAGATGTTTATCTGAGATACAAGTCAGTCCCGGTCTCACTCTCCCAATCTTGTTTACATCCTCTTTCCCCCACTTAAGCTGTCAAAAGGAGGAAGAAACATCTTAAGTAGAGATTTGAGGGTCATGTACCCTTCATTTTTCTCCCTACTTGTCTCCCTTCCCTTTGCTTTCCCACAATATCACTTACTTTGTTTTTTACAATAAAATACAAAGACTTCTTCATATTGTGGCTTTCACCCAAGCTCTTGAGAGGAGAAATGTGATATCACAGGAATAAGTCACTTTTTATTAGTACTCAGTCCCATACATGTTTGTGTAAGGTCAGAAACACTGTCAAAGGTTAACTATTCATTTTTATTGACTATCAGTAAAGAGATAATTTCAGGGGAATAAAAATTGATGGCCTTGACCACAGTGTAGCCTACATTGTTTTGGGAATGAAGAGGTCAAACAGCAACTACCTTAACTAATGTTCTGAGGGAGCGTGTAAAGGAAAGGATGTACCACTGTAAAAGGAGGATGTGTTTCCAGCTTGTGCTCCAAGTAAAAATTGACACTTCCTGCCGGCATTTTTTATTGTCACTGAATAAATTCAGTGCTGAAAATTCAGTGTCATGGTGCTGAAAATTCTCACCATGGCAGAGCCCTCCTCCTGCCCCTCCTGATCCCAAAAATATAGAGAGTTTAAGTTAGAGAACAGAGTTGCAAAATCACACAATTCTTTTCCAAGATAATAAATGTTATATAATATTTTGCAGGTCATATTGAGGAAGCAAAACTTTCTAAAGATATGGAATAATAATGACAATTCAATAATTGAAGTTTGATTATTAATAAAATGTTTAACTATCGATAGTTGAATAATGTAGATCAGGATGAATAATGTAGACATACAGGAAATGTATGTAGACCAGGAAATAGACATACCTGCAAAGACAGTGTAGGACAGAACAGCATGGAACATTCAGAAAAGAATCAGAACCAGTATCAATGTTCCTTCCTTTAGAGACTTTGATGAGCAGTTTCCCTGGACTGGAAGAGAAACTATATGATAATTCATTGTATACTTGAGAGTTTGTTTAATATTAATAACATGAGAAGAGTTAAGTATAATTCATTATTTCTTCTTTCCTCTTTCATCTAAAGATGGAGCCAGGGTATTCCAGGGTCTTTGTTATGTTAGTTGGAGTAGGAAATGGTGAAAGGTTTGGAAGGAGTTAAAACTAAAACCTAGATTCATGTTTTGTTTTTGTTTTGTTTTTTAAGACATATTTTTATTGATTTCAGAACGGAAGGGAGAGGAAGAGAGAGAGAGAAACACCAATGATGAGAGAGAATCATTGATTGGCTGCCTCTTACACACACCCCACTGGGGATCGATTCCACATGTGCCCTGATAGGAAATCTAACTGTGACCACTGAGCCACACCCACCGGGCTAGATACATTTTCATTAGAAAGGGCAATAAACTCATCCAAGGAAAGCCAAAGGAAATTTAAAGACTGAAGGAGGAGATGGATAAAAGAATTGAGAAGAAAGTGAAGTGAGCCATAGAGAAAGTGTTTTTACAATGTTTCTGGAATTATCAGAGAGAAGAGATTTAGAGGTAAAGAGGTTTTGGGGAGATAGCTGAATGGAGTAGGTTTCTGACCTAACCCATGTGATTTCCTTCTGTTACAATGTAGACAGATTTTGGTAAGTACTTCCTAGCTGAAATGCACCACTCAGGCATGACACTCAAAGGTTAGAGCACCACCCTGATGTAGTATATGTATTCAAACAGCAGTCAGTGTATGGTGTTGGAATACATACATGGATCAGGAAAATGGCAGGTAGACATAGTACTCAGCTTTCTAACCACTATGTCCAGCAACCCATGTGCAGATTTTATGCTTCTGAAACTCACAATGCTAAGCTCTGACAAATCAAAGTTTTGGTTCCAAGGAGAAGAACATTGGTACCAGAAGGAAGTTGTAGTTTTGGTTTTCTGAACCTAAAACTACATCTTTCTTCTGGTCACTTTGAACTCCTCATACTGATGGACCAGCGGATAAAGAAAAGAGTTACTATCCTGGTTGATATAAGGACCCTGATTATCATGAGGAGTTAGGATTTCTGATACATATGGGGACTTGTGATGTTTCTCTGCCGTGGAAAATGGGCAATTTCAAAAACTGTGGCCAAATAAGGGCAAGACAACAAACGTTAAAACCCCTCGGGGATAAAGTACTATGTTACTCCACCAGATAAACAAATAAAATCAGCTCAATTTCTAACCAAGAAAAACAAAAATCTAGAACAATGTGGACAAGAGAGATGATGAATATCAATGATGGCCTGGGGCTAGTTGAAATTGCGTGTGTGTGTGTGTGTGTGTGTGTGGAGGGGGGTACATAGCTAGCTTATTCCACTGAGGCCAGTGATCAAGAGAACTCATATGGCATTCTAGTGAGCCTCTGGGGGGTGGTAAGGGATAGCCTCTGATGTTCATTTATTGTTCTCCACATCATATACCCCAGACTTACCTCTGATTTCAATCACAACTATGTAGAGGAGTTCCATGAAGTCTCAGATTTACTTTGCACTGGTAGCTGCCTAGCTCAAGAGCAGGTATCTTATGCATTCTACTTTCAGAGCTCTCTTGGAGGTAATGGTATACTGCTTGACTAGTGTGCAAGGAGAGCTACTGATACAAGTAGGAGGTGCAATGGAATGCCTGGGGTACCAACCACTGGGTGAGGAGAATTACTGGTTACATATTCCACACTAAGGCTTTAAGGCAAACAATTCTAGGAGGCATTCTATGAGCTTCCCAGAAGTTCAGGAAAATAGAAACCCTGTTTCCCACAGCAGCATCTCCATGAAGCACACTTACCTATACTGGCTTTCCACCCTTCTCTGTTCCACTTCACTTCCTCACATTAGTGTCCAGGGTCCCTTTGCAAATGAACTACAAGCAAGTAAGGACTTGTCTCACGTTCTGATTTTACAAGAATAAAAATTATGGCAATTCTTTTAAAAAAGGTGGCAGCAAAAATACACTAAGTGGCCAGATTATTATGATCTCTGAATGCATAATAATTTGGCCACTCATTGTATGTATATATTAGAGGCCCAGTGCATGAATTCGTGCACGGGTGGGGTCTGGCCAGCCTGGACATGGGGAGGGGACATGGGGGGTTGGCCAGCCTGCCTACTGGTCAAACCCCTGGTGGAGGGGACAATTTGCTTATTAGCCTTTTATTATATAAGATATACACTGAGTGGCCAGATTATTATGATCTCTGAACGCATAATAATCTGACCACTCAGTGTATTTTGTCTACAGAGGCACATTTCTCTCTAGGCGTTCCATAGATTATAAAACCATTTAGCTTTCCATTATTCAGTTGCCCATTTTAAAATTCTTTTGTTTGCATTTATTTGGTCTTATGTCGACTTCTCTTTTAGGAAATATCCAGTTATCCCCAAACACCTACCTTAATTTAGTCTCAGGATGGTGATATCACCATCCCCATTGCTCTTCCCCCTCGCATGCTTTAGTTTTGCATAACAGTAAACAAAGTTAAGAAATCAATATAATTCTGGAATATGTTTAACACTTGCCCTGAGGTTACAGATCTTATATATTTTTCCCAAGTGGCTGATTTCCTCACAGCTCCTGTGGTTAGTTGTGTTTGGAGGTATTAAGTTATGAATTTAAACAACTAAAAATGGTCTTTCTTTATAAAACACTGGACTGTGAGTCAGAGACCCTTAACTCCTTTTCATAATTCAACTCATTATGTTGAGAAACCTCCTACCCTTCCAGGAAGTTTCTCCATCCCTCATGGAGCCCCCCAGCATTGTTTGCGCCCCAGACTAAGAGAAGCAGTGTTGATAGGGCTGGGAGCCTCTTCAATACTTAAATCATGAGGGGCCTAATTCTGCTACACTTCCTTATGTCTACAATCTAAGACAGTTTTATTAGTTGTCTTATTTAGATGTAGTAGGAAATATTATCTGACTACAAATGAAGAAAGAACTATCATTCTTGTTTTTATGTAATAACTAGAAGCCCAGTGCATGAAATTCATGCACGGTGGGAGGGGGTGGTGTCCCTCAGCCCAGCCTGCTCCCTCTCCAATCTGGGACCCCCCGAGGGATGTCTGACTGCCTGTTTAGGCCCACCGGGATCAGGCCTAAATGGGCAGTCAGATATCCCTCTCACAATCCAGGACTGCTGGTTCCCAACTGCTCACCTGCCTGCCTTCCTGATTGCCCCTAACCGCTTCTGCCTGCCAGCCTGATCACCCCCTAACCACTCCCCTGCCAGCCTGATTGATGTCTAACTTGCTCTCTTGCCAGCCTGTTTGCCAACTTCCCTTTTCTGCTGGTCTGGTCACCCATAACTGCCCTCCCTGCAGGCCTGGTGCCTCCCAACTGCCTTCCCATGCTTGCCTGATCACCCACAACTGCCCTCCCTTGCAGGCCTGGTCCTTCCCAACTGCCCTCCTGTGTTGGCCATCTTGTGGTGGCCATCTTGCATCCAAAAAGGGTCAGGATCTTTGACCACATGGGGAAAGCCATATTGTGTATTGGAGTGATGGTCAATCTGCATATTATTCTTTTATTAGATAGGATAGAGGCCTGGTGCATGGGTGGGGGCCAGCTGCTTTGCCCTGAAGGGTGTCCCAGATCAGGGTGGGGGTTCTATTGAGGTGTGGGGCAGCCTGGGTGAGGGGCTTATGGTAGTTTGCAGGCCAGCCACAACCCCTGGAGACCCAAGTGGAGACCCTGGTATCTGGAATTTATTTACCTTCTACAATTGAAACTTTATAGCCTGGAGCAGAGCCAAGCCTCCTACTTGCTCTGTGACTGCTGCCATTTCTGTTTGGATTTGTTTTCCTTCCATAATTGAAACTTTGTAGCCTTGAGTGAAGGCTTAGGCCAGCTAGGGCAGGCAGAAAGCTTGGCTTCTTCCATTGCCTGGGAAACCCAAGCCTTCTTCCTGCTCTCTGTGGCTGTAGCCATCTTGGTTAATTTGCATGCTCCTCTAATTGGCTGATGGGCATGGCTGGTGGGTGTAGTGGAGGTATGGTCAATTTGCATATCACTCATTTATTAGATAAGATTCTGATACAAAGAGAGTAAATCATTTCTGAACAAAATCATTTTAAATACTGAGTGGCTTATTGGATCTTTACCTCCCTTTTTGAGCTTTATCCTGACCTAGTCAATACCACTTTGCCTTCTAATTTTACAAGGTTGTATTATTCCTCCAGATAAAATAATGCACAAGTCCACAGGATGCTTCTAGGAAACTAAGGATGGCATTTAAGAGCACACTGTTATAACATGTACATAAACCTCTACTATACTTAAAATTATCAGAGGTATATGGGAGCAAAGGGCTGTGTGTGGCCACAAAGCTCATGCATTGCAATTTTACTTTGATGAGAGAGGAGAGAAAGAGAGAGAGAGAGAGAGAGAGAGAGAGAGAGAGAGAGAGAGAGAGAGAGAGAATGCACATGTGCATGTGTGTCTGGGCTCATGTTTGTGAATTGTTAAGGTATTGTTAAAAAAGAGGTAGTCTACAATAAAATATAACTCCCACATATTATCCTATTGGAGATAGCTTTTGGTGCTCCAAATTCTCTTTCAAGTTTTTTGGTAAAATCTTTGGCTTACTCATTTATCTTATAGATCAAACACTATAATCAGATCAATTCATTATTGATCTATAGCACTGAGGTGAGGGTGGAGCTGGGACAAAGAAGTAGAGGATAAGGTAGTTTTTGTTTGGAAGAAGAGGTGGAGGCACTGAAAGGCAAATTCTGGTTTACCAGAGAGCATGACATAGTAACAAAGCTCTGAGTATCAGAGTGTAGGGACAAAGGTGGATGGAGGCCAAAATGGTTTAGGAAGGAAGGAAAGAAGGTGACAAAAGGAAAAATTGCTTAACATGTGTTGACTTTGTGATTTTGCCTAGTGAATTCTTGTAAGAATATGTCCATGGAAATGACAAAGCTCCCTATCAATTCATCCTAACTTTCCCAGTCACATCTGGTTTCCAAGTGGAGAAAGAATGAGAAAAAGGAGAAAAAAAATCTGTAAAGAAAATCTGCATATTGTTTTTCTCTCACACATGCACACACACACACACACACACACACACACACAAACTGTTTGGACACACATACCCCTTTCTTAGGTATGTGTGTAATTCTTATACCAATACATTAAAACCATTAGGATTTATATTCCCAATACTTATCTCTCATAATGCAGAGCATCCATAACACACAGAAGAAAATGATGGTTCCAAAAAGGAGAAATGAGACAGCTAGTACAAGGTGATTTGCAGGACAGAATTAATTATGAGGAGGCTTTGGAAATAAAGGTAGAAGGAAGTATAAAATATGCTCTAAACTAAAAAGTACCTGCATTTCAAGTTCAAATGGTAGGGTTATCACCAAATATTACCAATTTTATGCCACAATATCTTTTTAATTCAAGCCAACCAGTCTAGCTCCATTGTCTCTATCTATGTATCTGTTACCTGGGTTATTATCACAAGCCAACTTAAAAGTCATCCTTAACTCTCTTTTCTCTCACACTCGACATCCAACTCACCAGGTAATCTTGTTGGCTATACTCTCAAATTTTAACCCCTCCCACTGGTACCCTTCTGATTTGGGCCACCATTGTCAGCCACCTAAATGACTATAATAGCTTCCTAATTGGTGATGAACCTTATGTTCATCTATGTCTATTCTTGACAACACTTTCTAGAGCAGTATTTCAAAATATAAGTCAGATCAGGACTTTACTGTCTTCAAAATCCACCATTAGCTCATTTCTCACCCAGAGTTAATATCCAACTCTTTAGAAATTGGTCACTGCATTTGGTGGCAGTTTGACTGTTTTCCCCCTTGCTTATCCAATCCCACTGAACTTACTCTTCCTCAAACAAACAGCAACCAGGGCTCCATTTCAGGAATGATCATTCTGCCTGGAATTCTCTTCTACCAGGTATCTATTTGACCACATCCCTCATTTCCTTGAGAACTTTGTTCATATCTCTTCTACTCCATGATGACTACTCCTCAAGTTGCCTCCTTTGTCCTTTCAACATATCCCTCAGTTTTTAAGCACTTTCATACTTTCTGGCATAAGAAGCTTACACCAGGCTCACCCCATACTTTGTCTTCAGTAGCTCTCAAGCTTTCATTAAAGTGCTGGGCCCCTATATTATTCAGTGTGTGGATATTGTTGAGCATAAGGGCTGACATAGGAGAGAAGAGATGCCAACATTCAATCCTCCACTGATGCGTGCTTGAAGCAACAGCTATCTGTCACACAGGATCATAATCCAGAATTCTAGACACCTACAGTGCTTATGTAAACTCCTTTACATCTTGGATTCCATTTTTTTCATAAATGTTTTATTAAATAAATTAAAATATAAGCACATTCATGACTTCTTAATATTGTATGGTCTTCTGACATTCTTGATTGTATCTTTTTATATTTGAAGACCCAGACATGACTATCATTTCTGGCACTTAGTAGATGCATAATAAATACTTGACCAGGAAAAGGAAGGAAGGGGCATCTTATCAATTCTATCAATAATTCAGGTAGAAATTATTGAATGATTTGTGCATAAAGCCTACAGCCAGAGCCTGGCAAATAGCAGGTATATTATCAGAGTAACCAAAGTAAAAGCTGAAGAGATTTTTGCAATCTGCTGGTTCTGAGATATAATATTTTGTTTATTATATTTTCTTTTTAAAAATATATTTTATTGATTTTTTACAGAGAGGAAGAGAGAAGGATAGAGAGTTAGAAACATCCATGAGAGAGAATCATCAATCAGCTGCCTCTTGCACACCCCCTACTGGGGATGTGCCTGCAACCAAGGTACATGCCCTTGACCGGAATTGAACCCGGGACTCTTCAGTCCGCAGGCCGACACTCTATCCATGAGCCAAACCGGTTTCGGCATGTTTATTGTATTTTCTACATTCACATTGATACCATAATAAACTGGTAAAAAAATTATGAGAAAACACATTTGCCATTTTCTTGTTTAATCTTAAATGTTGCACAGTTTTAAGAATATTATTTTCAAATGTAATGCTAATTTGAGTTTTTCTGTTTGAGTCAGTGCACAGTAAGTGATTGTCAATAAATCACATGTAAGTACTAAATTAAAACCACAAAACAAACTGATCAATTCTGAGCAGAAAGTATAAAATCTGAGACTTATGCTTCCAGTGTTTATATTAAATTTGTGATTACCAAAACACTGATGTAGTTTTATACAAACTAAATAATGCTATCAATAATTTAATGTCTAGGTTGGTTTTGGAAAATAGCTACATGTCTAATTGTAAGCATGAACCAAAGTTTAGGGTTGTAATTAACTCTGGAGGCAAGGGATGGAAGAGTGGAATAGCCCATAGACCTGATAATAGAGATCAAGTTCTAGCTCTGATGTTCACAGTGTACATTCAAGCTCGTTTGTTTTTTATCATACTTCTCATTATGCTTTACATTTTACCTCTTTGGTAAATGCTTCTTTCATATGTAGTAATTATTACGTAATAAAATAGTATATAGCCAACATTATGGAAAGCACTAATCCATTATATCAAGCTCTCAGTTTCCTAATATGTTAAATTGAGATAATACTTATTTTTGTTAAAATTAGATTAATTGATATATAAAAGTATGCAACAAGAGTGCTTGGTATGTGTGTACGGGAAGAGACTGTACAGAAATTATACACCTATGGATGAGGACAGCCGGGGGGTCAGGGGGGAGATAAAGGGAGAGGCTGGGGTGGAGATTGGGTGGAGGGGAGCTATGGAGGGGTAAAAAGAGAAACAATTGTAATAATCTGAACAATAAAGATTTAAATTAAAAATTAATAAATAAATAAATACAGTGGCTCAGAGCATGCATTCATGCACATTGAAAAGCAATTAATTAGAAGAAATATTTTAATATTGCTATTTACCTTTTCTCTGTAATAGAAGTGTCAGAGATGAAAGAAAATTAGTAAAATGTATATGAAAATAATATACAAATTAATTAATAAATAAACAAAACATGATATAACAAAGACATGATAGAAAAAGAACAAAAACATGATATATAACAACAAAAACATGATATAAAAACAACGTTGATTAAAAATAATGACTGATAAGCTGATTAAACTTATTCTAACACTGAGGCCAGTGTCAGACAGGGACAAATCGATTCTTGGAATCAGAACAATCTCTCCTCCACAGATCCTGTTAATACTTTAGCTTTGATTATGTTAGGTCACAATCTTTTGATAATAAATCTAGTACCATTACAAAGACCCTACTTTCAATTCTAACTTATGACATGAGATTCCTGAAGAAGTAATACTTTTAAGAAATTCGTTGGGAAAATATTCCTTTTTTAGCATCTATTGAATCTAGTATTATTGTAGATTACACCGTGATCTCTGAGTCTTAATGCAATATCGGTTCTCCAGCTTTTTCACCATGCGGGAAAAGAATAGGATATGTCATTGCATCTAATGTAGGAAACAGGGTACTTATTTGTTTCATTTTAGTGGTGTTCAAATTATTGGGATCTGGTTTACAATGAATGTCCCTTTCAAAAGGAGGTCTTTCATCTTCGTTTCTGAATATGATGGCAACTTCGGTTACACGGGGATGATTATATCTACCTGGATCACTATTACAATCATATTTAATCACCATTGTTAACTTTGTGTGATGTCATTGCTTTATTTCAGCTTCAGAATGTCAACAAAAACAACCAAATTCACAATGGACAATTACAGATTAAAACACAGCATGCGGATTGGTGCCAGCTAGAGCTTTATATGTATTGTGCATGTGAGAGTCAGCTTAGCCTTTTATAGATATAGAACAAACTTGCTTAATTAGAACTGCTTTCTGATGTAGCTAAACTTTTTTTCAGCCCAGTGAAGCACCCCAACTTCTCTTTCAGGAAATTGTCATCAACACAAAGCACATTATTATTGTAGATCACACAGGGAGAACAAAGGGTAAATAATGTAACTGCAGCAGTGTTTGACTATATTCTGCACAGTGAGAAAACCTGAAGTCATTTTCAAGGACCACCATTTCTTACTTCTTTTCAGTTGGGTTAAGTTTCTAAGCTTTCTACATCTCTGTTTTCCAGCTAATGAAAAGAAAATAGGATTCCATTGAGTATTCTATCTACTTACTGCAGGTCTTCTATAAGGATCAAATGAGATGAAGCACAGGAAAATGCTTCACAGACATTTGGTTATTATGTAAAATGTTTCCACCTGAGGCTAGTCTTCGTTAGGGAAAGGAAGCCAGGTGCTGCTACTTGATGTCATTACCCAGGTTGGATACTTAACATATTAGCCTTTTATATAGACAGATTCCCTATCAGTTGCAGTCAGTTGCTTAGCATTGTCTCTATCATTGCACTACCTAGCCTGGAAAGAATTGTTCATTGTCTGGAGAGAAATTGTTGAGGCTCCATCTTAAGATTTGAAGGATTCTGAGATAAGAGGAAGAAGTCATGAATTAGTCATGATCTTCTAAAACCTTTAATCTGAGGCTTTTCTGACAGGATCTTGCATCATTTATAATCTATTGTTTTTCTCTGTTTCAAGTAAGAGAGGATAAAGGGGAAAGAAATGGTTCTCAAACCATTTCTACAAGTACTCAGGTAAAGCCAAAAAATAAATAATTGCCAAATAGTCCATTTACAAAAGAGGGAAAAAGGTAAAGATTAGAGGTTTTTCTCAAACATGCTAGGCCATGTACTACTTGAAGTGTTCAGCATCAATAGGATGATTTATTCACCACTCTATTGAAACTAGCCTTGAAGAAAAATGTCTAGACACATTTAACAGCCTTCTTGCCCATTTCCAATAAATGAGGCTTGCTTTTTTCTCTTTTTCTAGCCAAATGGACAGCTCATTATTAAGTGTCCACCTACACTATGAATTATTAACATGGGTTTTTGCTACAACGTCTTCTTGCTGTTTGATTCATTTTCCGTGATTGCAGAGTCAGAGAGTATATGGATTTGGGGCCACCTTGTGACGGATTTAGAAAATTCTTGGAGATAGAACCTTAGGATCAGAGATTTAGGATTCCATTCTTAAGTCATTACTTTTCAACAAATAAATTTTGCAAAAATGTGGCATATGGTAATGGCTGATTTTTGCTAATGAAAGGACAGTTAACAGTATCACAAGGTAGTCAGTTACACATACTGACTTGTTTCTTTGTACCATCCACTGCCTTTGACCATCTTCAACATTATATCATTGGACACTCACAATGATCCTATGAAGTGCAGGCCATCGTATCTTCATTTTACAGATGAGGCAACTGAAGTTTAGAGATAATAAGAATTTGTCCAAGTTCATGCTGAGAGCAAGTGAGATCTTTTGAAAGCCTCAAAATATTCTGATCAAAAACGTGAAAATGTTGTTATATAAAAAAGTGCAAAATTACATGAGAATATTAAGAACTGAATCAACATAATTTCCTTTTAGTAACATTTTTCAGCCTCAAATTGTACCTTATTAGCAAGTTGAAAATAAATGCAGAAAACCTGGAAGAAATCCATAATAACAGATAATATGAAAAAATGTCGTGGTATAGAAATTACAAAGCTTAAATATATTACATTCTTCATACTCACACCCCTTTGACTTATTCCTGAGCTTTAACTATGTTGTCTTAAAAGAGGATTTGTGTGGGGGTGTGTATGTGTGAAAAAACAAAGGAGCAGATTTTTCTAGCTAAAATTAATACTAAATACTCTTGGATTCCATTTTCAGAGAACTGACATCATTAAATCATGTGTCTCATATTATTCCTTTAAGGATCTCAGACAATGTCTTCAAAGTGCAGTCATTATGTTCCCCTATGTTGTCATTAGATTTTTTTTCTCTCAAACATAACAATGGCAGTAGAATTGTGTTCCACTATCTAGACATGCCTTCAACAAAGACCTTGCTGGAGCTGCCTTATCCAAGGTCACAAACTTCCTGGGGCAGCCTGCATCCAGTAGCTTAGTGAGAGTATAAAGAGTTTCAGCTCTAGGCAAGACAACATTATTTGCTCTAGGGCTTGACTGCTGGGTTGTCTAAATCTATGGTAGGACTTGCATAAGCAATTCGGCTGTTCACCTGTGCCCAATCCTGCTTCCTCCCCCTTTTTTTATTCATAGGATCTGATCCTTAGTAAATGTCTTAAATGCCAAAATTATCCCAGAACCTCCTTCCTAGTTGGTTTGTTTTTTTTATTGTGGCAAAAAGCACATGAATTAAAATTTACCACCTCAACCATGTTGAAGAATAGAGTACAGTAGTGTTAACTATATGTATATTGTTGAACAACAGTTCTCTATAACTTTTTCATCAAAATCTGCTTCTTGAGAAGCCAATTTATGGCAATACTTTCTTCACTAACCTAAATCCTTTTCAGATGTTTTGAAGTGCTACTCTATTTTCTCAGTAATACCCTAACCAGGCTTACAATTAGAAATCATAATGACTATAGGTGATAGAAAACACATAATGCAGAGTATTTGCAATGATCACTCCCCTTTTTGTGGAGGTGTGAGTATTTACTATTTAACTTGAAAATTTTGGATTTTCTTTTTTCTAGCTATTTAGAAAAGTATATAGGAATTAAAAGGCTTTCTTCTAAAAACAGACAACTAAAGGTATATTTTATTAGAGTACAAAAGCAGTGTGGCAGGGCTCTAACAAAGTTTTTGACTTAAAGTTTGACAAAGTTCTGAACACTGGTCCCATTGAGACAAGTGTTCGTGTAGTGCTTTAATGCCAGGGCAGGAGGACATAGTCTACTCCTTTCTATCCCAAATTTACCAAAGAATCAAAAGTGATTTTTTAATAGACTACACTGTAAATACTGAGAAATCATGTGACTGCTTTCAAAAGTGCTTCTTTATTTGAGTTCTGCAAATGTAGAATATATAGGTGCTGAGTGTTCAGTGGTGAACAAAATTGCAAAAATAAATAAATAAACAAACAAACAAACAAACAAAATCCTATATAATAAAAGAGTAATATGCAGATTGACCATACCTCCACTACACCCACAAGCTATGCCCACCAGCCAATCAGAAGCAAGCATGCAAATTAACCCAACCAAGATGGCTGCAGCCATGGAGCTGCAGCAAGCAGGAGGCTTGCATTTCCCCAGCAATGGAGGAAGCCAAGCTTCCCTGCTGCCGTGGCTGGCCCAGGCCTACATTCATGGCTACAAAGTTTCAATTATAGAAGATAAATAAATCCCAATAAAAATAGAGGCAGCCACGGAGCTGGAGAAAGCAGGAGGCTTGAGTTGCCCCTGGTGATGGAGGAAGCCAAATTCCTGCAGCTCTGGCCTGCCTTGGCCTCTGTTTGAGGCTACAAAGTTTCAATTATAGAAGATAAATAAATCCCAACAAAAATGGCTATGGCCATAGAGTGAGCAGGAGGCTTGGATCCGCTCAAGGCTACAAAGTTTCAATTATAGAAGATAAATAAACCTCAGATACCAGGGCCTCTGCTTGAGTTGCCATGGGACATGGCCAGCCTGCAAACCACCACAGGCCCCTTGCCCAGGCCCCCCACACCCCAAAGGAACCCCACCCTGACCCAGGACACTCTTCAGGGAAAACCATCTGGCCCCCACCCATGCACCAGGCCTCTATCCTATCTAATAAAAGAGTAATATGCAAATTGACCATCTCTCCAACACACAAGATGGCTGCCCCATATGGACACAAGATGGCTGCAACAAGATGGTCAGCAGGGAAGGGCAGTTGGGGGGGGGGGACCCAGGCCTGCAGGGGAGAGCAGTTAGGAGTGACCAGGTCTGCAGGGGAGCGCAGTTAGGAGCAATCAGGCTGGCACAGGAGCAGTTAGGCATCAATCAGGCTGTCAGGGGATGATCAGGCTGGTAGGCAGAAGCGGTTAGGGGCAATCAGGAAGGCAAGCAGTTGGGAGCCAGGAGTCCTGGATTATGAGAGGGATGTCTGACTGCCCATCCAGATAGGATCGGGCCTAAATGAGAAGTCAGACATTCCTTGAGGAGTCCCAGATTGGAGAGGGTGCAGGCTGAACTGAGGGACACACACACCCTGTGTAGGAATTTTGTGCACCAGGCCTCTAGTAAATAAATAAAATCCCTGTCTTTATGAAACTTAACATGCTACAAATATCTCTTTAGTTTTATTTATGGTGTCCCCTAACTTCTGAATTCCATAGCAATGGCTTCATTTATGTTATATAATTAAATTCCAAAACATCCTGGGGATCTGGCTCATCTTCATTCTACAGAGGTAATCATAGAAGCAAGAGAAGGTTTCTTGAAATAAGAACTAAATTTGAATTGGTATTAGAGTGATTGAAGCAACTCTAGGTGCATGTTGGCTAACCCTTGAAATCTGATCCAGGTGACCTGGAATTCCTTTCACTGTGACAGTTGAGTTCAATGGCCTTTGGCCCTGCCAGATCTTCCAAGAAATTGTGAAAAAAAACAGGCCGGATCATTTCAGTTCACCACTGAATCCAACAGACAATGATTTCAATGACAAAGGCATATCTAACCCACATAAATAAATAATTTCTCTCTCTCTCTCTCTCTCTCTCTCTCTCTCTCTCTCTCTCTCTCTCTCTCTCTTTCTTACTGTGAAGCTCATTCATGGAGAGACCTCACTTGTACTTGCAGCAAAAATGGGTACAGAAGCCTGTACAGATAGTTTGGAGGAGGTTTTTTTGTTTTTTAAATCCTTACCCAAGGATATATTTTATTGATTTGGGTTTTTTTCTAGAGAGAGAGAGAAAGAGGGAAGAAAGGAGGGATGGAGAGAGAGAGAGAGAGAGAGAGAGAGAGAGAGAGAGAGAGAGAGAGATATTGGTTATCTCTTCCTGACCTGGGATCAAACTGCAAACTTTTGCTGTCGGAATGATGCACCAACCAACTGAGCCACCTGACCAGCGAGGAGGCAAGTTGAATTTTAGCAATTAAAAATCTTCATTTATCTTCCTGGCTTGTGTGGCTCAACAGTTGAGCTTTGACCCAGGAACCAAGAGTTCACGGGTTCTGTTCCCGATCAGGGCACATGCTGGGGTTGTGGTCTTAACCCCAGTAGGGGGCGTGCAGGAGGCAGCTGATGGAAGATGTTTCTCTCTCATGGATGTTTCTATCTCTTTATCCCTCCCCTTCTTCTCTCCCTCTAAAAATCAATTTAAAAAAATACTTTTTAAAAAATCTTCATTTATCATGGAACTAACAAGGAAAACTCAGAAAAATCAGCTTAATTATGTGATAGAATTGGACTAACCTTTTTTTGCAACTATTTAAAAGGCTTCTTTCATGCATTTGCCTCTTCAATGGTAGAAAAAGGAGCAGCAAAAGCAATTATGCTTTTTTAATAACTGAAGATATGGATCAAAACAGTAAACCCAAAAGAGTATTACTTTCTCAAAGAAAAGCACAGCAAAAGTTCCTTCATTCTGTATTAATTTATTGTTTGTTATTAATTGCTTTTGGGAATTTTAATTTATTGTTTGTTATTAATTGCTTTTGGGAATTTATTAATTGCTTCTGGGATTATGGTCCATAGGAAAACACTGGTCTGCTCAGAGCCTCCCAGTTTATTGGTCGCAGAAATCAAGGTGAAGCTGCAAGTCTAGCTGATTTATCCTGAAAGTCAGAGGACATCTTTGGTGCCATATCCTGTTTGGTAACTACCCTTTCATTAGGAAAACCCAGCCATTAATATTGACTTAGATTTAAGAGGACGGGAACTAAATTCTATCTTTCAATGGCAGGAGTAGTAAAAAATTCTCAGCCATATTTAAGTTGCCAAAGTAGGACTGAAAACCACCGTAATGGCCTAATCTCACCATGTTATAGATGGAGATGCTTTGATAGGACATCAATTTTGAGTAATTACAATAACTCTAAAACTTCAAACAGGCACGGGCTCTGACCAGGAATCAAACTGTGATCTCCTGATTCATAGGTCAACGCTCAATCTCTGAGCCACACCAGCCAGGCAAAGACTAATATTTGTAATTTTAAAAATGAATATCATACCTCTAGATGACACTTTTTCTTCTATTTAATTTTGCAGAAACTTCTGTGACACTACAAGGCTCTTTACAGGAGGTGAGCTATGACCTCAAAAAATTTAGAAATAATGAATAGAAACATATAAATATTTCAAAGAATTCTTATTAAAAATGAATATAAATACAAAGAAAAGAAGCAAGTACAGAAACTGTGTGCTAAAAACACAATATTATTTGTCATAGAGAAGGATGCCAGGAGGGTCTAGGATCCATTATAGGATCCTCAAAATGGACAGAAAATCATAGTTGTCTGTGCCTTCATCAATGGAATGCTGACTAAAAATATATGGGTTGTGTGGCTAAATGTGAGTAGACAATATTTCTCAACTGTGGAATATAATATAAATGGATATAAGTATATATAGTGATATATACGATGATGACGTTCAGCTAATATTCAGGTGTAAATATACATGTTACAGAAAAAAAAATTGATTTTTAGCAAAGAAATGCCTACATCAATTCAAATATTATAGTTTCCTCAGAGGGACAGAGATAGAGCCTAAATAATTAAAAATATTATTTTAATCAGGTTGACTTATGCATTAGGCACAGTAAGCACAGTGGTTTTAGAATATGTTATTTTAGAAGCACATGAAAATGTTTTAATTTCTTTTAAAATAAGAATATAAAGCTTTAGAGTGAAAGAAAGTATTATTTTTGCATACAAAAAAATAATATTGGACACACACACAAAAAAACTACTAAATTTTGTCTCAAACAGAAGAAAAAAAAAATATGATGATGAGCTCCACAAAAGTAAAAAGGTCTAGGGCCCATGAAAGACAGTGTGTACCCTTGTCAACATTAAATGAATTCAAACAGATTTCTTTTGTTTGAGTAAAAAGCATTTTGGATAGTTTTGCTTTCTGAGGATCATAGTTAGACCAAATAAAAATCTGTCCATTGACAGGAGGGGCCTTGCCGGGGTCCTTCTAGCACCTACAAGGGTTCAGGAATCTGGAGAAGGGGATGTGAGTAAATTAAAAATAAACTAGACATGAAATATAAATTTTGAAGGCATTTGGGGGGAGCCAGAGGAAGCTTAGTTCCTCAATTTAGTGACAATTCCTCAAATCTCCGCCCCCAGGGCTTTTTATTCCCACATTTTCCCCTCTATCAAAGCAGATATACATATCAAAGGTAAGGCCTGGTAAACAATAAAAAGATTATCAGGTTGGGGGAACTCCCTTCTGCTATTTCAGCAGCAGGTAATAACAGATAGATTTTCAGCCCTGCTGAAGGTGTCCATCAACCTTTTGATGGACGTCCTGCATTTATTATGCCTCTAGCAGAGCCTCCCTTCATGGGTATTGCAGAAAGCAAAAAATTGTCAAGAGAGCAATGGTGCAACAGTCAGTCTGCAAGTCATATTTACTTTGGATCCTTTCTTTCCAGTTTCTTACAGCCTGTGGGTACTGGGCTGCTTAGCTGCCTCTGAGGACTTTTGTTGGCTTGAGTTCACTTGAGGCTTTACATATTATTGCAACACTACATGTTTGCGGGACCTCATCCTTACACTATATTACTGGCAATTACACCAAATCCAATATGCTACACTGCACTTTGAAACGAACCCTGAGAGAAATAAACACCTGTAGGTCTCTTAGCAAATGTTCACATGCTTAAAATTTAACCTGATTTAGTACAATTACTGTTCTGTACAATGTGCATGTCTTATTTTGATCAGGCTGCTATAACAGAAGTATCAGAGACTGGGTGGCTTATTTCTCACAGTCCCTGATGCTGGAAGTCCAAGTCCACGGTGCCAAAAGATTCGGTGACTGGTGAGGACCCACTTCCTGGTCATAGATGACCTTCTTCCTACATCCTTACATGACAGAGGGGGCGAGAGAGCTGAGTAGGGGCTTTTATAAGAGTACTAACCCCATTCACTATGGCTCTACCCTTCTGACTTAATCTTCCCGAGAACCCCATCTTTAAATGCCATCACATTGGGGATTAGGTTTGAACACATGAATTTTGGGAGGATACAAGCATGCAGTCCATAACAGTACATAGCTCTCAATTTTTCAATGAGTGTATAGCCCTAATTTTATAATATTTTTATTTTTAAATACCTTTGAACTTATTTAAAAGCTGTAAAAAGAATTCTAGAATAGTTTTCACCCAGATTTCCAATATTTTCTAAGAACAAGGTAATTCTTTTATACAACCACATTTACAATGATCAAAACTAGAAAAATAATGGTGACATGATATTATTTTTAATCTACAGACTTTATTCAACTTATGAAAATTGTTCCAATGATATTTTTATAGAGATGGATAATTGGATAGATAGGTAGATAGTAGATAGGAAAGAGAGAGATTCCAGGATGCAAATCTAGGATTATGCATTTTATTTAGTTGTCAGGTGTCTTTAGTCTTCTTTATTCTGGAACAGAATTTCTCCAATGTCTGATGTTCCTCATGATTAGATTCATTTGGGGCAGCAATATCTCGAGGTGAAGTTGTGTACTTCTCATTGCATCATATGACACTATATCCCTAGTCCCATATGCAGAAATAATAGTTAAAAAGATTTTGGACGTCAGCAAATAAGACATTAAAACATCAGTTTATGACTTGGGGGGGGGGTTGCTAAATGAAACTCCCTTGCTCTGTTCCCACTGCTTTTCATTTTGTTCTGTAGGAATAGTTTCAGAATCTGGGTAAAGTGAGCACTGTCCAAGAGCCCGTGCAGTAGTTATAATTGATAAATACTGTATTTTGATCTATCACCTTTCCTCTTTTCCAGAGCTCAATACAGCAGTAAATAGATGCTCATGGAAGTGTGTCTATGTGTATATATGTGTGTTTGGGAAGGAAGGGATGAAATCTATATTAAACAGCCCATTAGTAAAGCAAAGCAAATGATATTAAGTATTTGGTCCTTCATGTTGTTAACCTTTGTAATTTTTTCTGAACTTAAATCATTTGTCCATTAATTTAAAAATGTCATTTAATAAAATCCATGTTCCTAATTATTTGGACAATACTTTTCAGCTTGTGCTGGCATTGTGGTAGGTGCTGTGAATAAGACATAATTTCTTCCTTTATAGATCTTGAAATCTAGAGCATAGACAGGCAAGTAAACTGCAGTGGATGGAGGGTTAGAATATAGGTAAGTACAGAGGCCATGGGGACACATGGACAATATCATTCAACCACCTTAGGGGAGTTGATTTATGAACTGAGCACTGGGTTTAAGCATAGTGGAGAGGAGACGTGGTCCTCTTATGCGAGCACTTACATACACTGGGTTTGCTCCTGCAGACAGCTCAGTAAGGGAAGCTACTGCATGGAATTTCAGGCTACTTTTGGACTCTTTTGAGGGGGGAAATGACTCAAAAATTTGAATATGTGAATACTCAGTGAATCTACTGATATTGCTTCCAAGTCCATTGGCAAATACTGTATTGCCCATTTTTTATCATTATGGTCACTATTATTGATATAGTTTATTTTCCAAGGGCTCAGAAAAAAAAAAGGTAGTTAATGACTGGGTATTTACCACCATGTTCTGTTCAGTCCATTCAAATTCTCAACACATACCAACAATCAGTATATCAAGCGGTCTGAGTTAGGGAAGCACAGCCTAGGGCTGGACAGGGACTGCACAGAGCTGGGTAGCCAACCATGGATCCAACCTCACTAGAGCAGCCTCTGTCAGAAATCAGACTCAAAGGCTGCTGCTTTCTTACACCACATATTCCCCTTCTGGCTTATCTTAGCAATTACAGCTGAACCAATGGACAGCAGGAGAACATAGTTTAATTACTCTCCTCCCTCAACTTCTACCTCATGTTTAATACCCATATTCACTGTGCATCTGATCTGGGTGCCATAGTCTATAATGCCTGCTTTGTGGAAACTTCTAGAACAGGTTAAGTTGAAGAGGTTTCGGTAGGAACCATAACTTTCTCATTTATTTATTTGTTTGTTTATTTATTGTTTAAAGTATTACATATGTCCTCTTTTCCCCCAATTTACCCCACCACCACCACCACTCCAACCCCTAACAGCAAGCTCCAACACCCCAGGGTCTGTGTCCATTGGTTATGCTAATATGCATGCATACAAATCCTTTGTTTGATCTCTAAGCTCAGCTCCCATGCTATGTCTTTGGATCTATTTTTGTTCATCAATTTATGTTGAGAGTGAGATCATATGTGTGATACTTACCTTTTTCTGGCTGGCTTATTTTGCTTAGCATAATGCTCTCCAGGTCCATCCATACTGTTGCAAATGATAAAAATTTCTTCTTTTTCATAGCGGCAGAGTATTCCATTGTGTAGATGTGCCACAGTTTTTTAATCCACTCATCTGCTGATGGGCATGTAGGCTGTTTCCAAATCTTAGCTATGGTAAATTGTGCTGCTCTGAACATAGGGGTGCATATATCCTTTCTGATTGGTGTCTCTGGTTTCTTGGGATATAGTCCTAGAAGTGGGATTACTGGGTCAAACTGAAGTTTCATTTTTAACTTTTTGAGGAAATTCCATACTGTCTTTTACAATGGCTGCACCAGTCTGCATTCCCACCAGCAGTGCATGAGGGCTCCTTTTTCTCCATATCCTCTCCAGAACTTGTCATTTGTTCATTTGTTGATGATAGCCATTCTGACAGGTGTGAGATGGTTTCTCATTGTTGTTTTGATTTGAATCTCTTGGATGATTAGTGACTTTGAGCATTATTTCATGTCTTTTGACCTTCTGTATGTCCTCTCTCAAAAAGTGTCTATGTAGGTCCTTTGCCCATTTTTTATTATTATTATTAGATTATTTATCTTCCTTTAGTTGAGTTGTATGAGTTCTCTATAAATTTTGGAAATTAAACCCTTATCTGAAATAGTATTGGCAAATATGTTCTCCCTTGCAGTGGGTTTTCTTGTTGTTTTGTTGATGGTTTCTATTGCTGTACATAAACTTTTTATTTTGATGTAGTCCCATTGTTTATTTTTTCCTTAGTCTCCATCACCCTAGGAGCTGTGTCTGTAAAGATATTGCTATGACATATGTCTGATATTTCATGTTTGCCTATGGAGTCTTGTGGGATTTTTATGGTTTCCCATCTTACATTTAAGTCTTTTAGCCATTTTGAGTTTGTTTTTGTGTATGGTGTTAGTTGGTGATCTAGTTTAATTTTTTTTGCATGTATCTGACCATTTATTGAAGAAACTGTCTTGATACCATTGTATGCTCTTGCCTCCTTTGTCAAATATTAATTGAGCATAATGGCTTGGGTTGATTTCTGGGTTCTCTGTTCTGTTCCATTGGTCTATATGTCTGTTCCTATGCCAGTACCAGTCAGTTTTGAGAACCGTAGCTTGGTAATAAAGCTTGATATCTGGTATTGTGATCCTTCCTATTTTGTTCTTCTTTCTCAGGATTGTTGTGGCTATTCGGGATCTTCTTTAATTCCAGATGAATTTTTGGAGAGTTTTTCCTAGGTCTTTAAAATATGCTGTTGGTATAACGTTCTCTTTCTTAGTGGAACCATTTTTCCTTCCCATACACCATTGATTATATCTTTTCAATCGCTTTGAAATCTGTTTGCTCTTCCTTCCATCCTTCTTTCCTCCTTTCCCCACTTCCTTCCTCCATTCTTCTTTTCTTAATATTTGTCATAGTTCTGCATTACAAATAGGATTCACTTTAAGTATACAAAAGTAGAAAAAATTTAAAAAAAAAGTCATCTGTCATGTCATTATGCAGAGATTATGGCTGTTAAGGTTTTAATATATTTCATTTCAGTCTTGTGGGTTGTGTGTATGCTACAGTTTCACTTTCTATTGTGCTTCTAAAATTTCTTAACATCAGCCAGTACTTCTGCTTCATGATTGTCAGGGCGGCATTTTTGTTTCTCCTTCTACTTGCTTCTGTGAAGTATTCCAACTTGTAACTTTGCCTAGTCTTTTTACAAACTACTTAGTGGATTTCTTCCCTCTTCCTAGCCCCGCTGCATTAAAATGAGTCCCCTTTTCTCTGACCCAGATCACCACAGGAATCTCCTAAAGGATCTAAGCTCAAGCTCTCTACCTCCACCATTTACTCACTTCTGCTCAATGAACTTTCTAAAATAGAAATCTGGCCATGTCTTTTCCTGGCTTCAGTCTTCATTGTCTATCTCCATGCTGTAAGCTTTAGAATACAGTTTATATTTTTGCCCAGATAGAGTTTTCCTCTGCTTGACCCTTTCCGACCCCTCCAGCTCTTTCTCTCCTGCTAACCCTCAGCTTCAGCCTCTTAGTTTCTTGTACCTCTGATTCTTTGCTCATACTATTCCCTCGGGCTGGAATACCTTTCCTGTTTCTTTCCAGAACAAAACCTATATGCCAATACATCCTTTAAATTCAATCCAGGGAGCACTGCTGCTTGGGCACTTCCTGAAAGTTCATTCTTCCAAGTTTTATCTCATTCACATGGATTAAAATCTCAAGGTCTATCCTCTCCTGATTGGTGAGCCTTCCTGTAGCCCAATGTACCCTTTTCTAAGTAACTTTTGTCTGCTTTTTTCTCCTTAACCATAGGAGCTGAATTTGAATCCCAAGCACTTCACAGAGTGTGAACCTTCAAGGAAAACCCACAAAAAGGAAAAAGACTTTCGTGGTCGTTATGGCTCAGCAGTTAGAAGTTGCTGTGTCACAGGCCAACTTCCTTCAGTTAATCCATTCTGATGTCCGCCTGCCTGATGCATGACTCATTAATTCCTGGACAATGTCATTTGTTGGCATGGCTATAAATTCTTGTCCACTTTCGGAATTTCCCAAGGATTTCAGAATCTCCCTTTAAAATCCCTTTCTCTAATCAGCCCTGTAAAAAAAAATTACTCAAGAGAAAAATAACAATAAGGCATTATTACACTAAGAATACATCATCTATTAAAAAATCTGCCACATTTACTTTGCTCTTAGGAACTACAACAGAAGAAACCAAAGAAGAGTCAGTTTATAGCTTTGATGAATTAAAGTTTAACACGCAAATTTTAATGTAACAGATTCATGAGTAGTTTAGGTAGGGAAGCAGAAAGAGAGAAAGAAATGCCTATGACTAGAGCAAAATGTGTGCCACTTTAGTTCCAAGAAAAGAAAAACCTCTTTGAACTTACCCTAATGGGAGCTTTTTGTAAAATAATTTCAGTGTCCTAGATCTGTTTCACTATTTTGACGGTACAGCAGAATCCTCTTGTATTTGTAACTGCTACCAGTTGTCTTTGGGAGGGGCACTAGGGAAGTTTAGCTATAATAATAAAAGCATAATATGCTAATTAAACCCAATGTCCTTCTGGGTGACCTTCCTGACGAAGCCGAGGGTGGAAGGTGCCAGATGGAATCCAGTGCCAGCAGTGGGAGAAGGAAGGACTACTCTTGCATGAATTTCGTGCATTGGGCCTCTAGTATTTTTATAAAAGTTGCTGAAGTCAGATATTTTAACCAAATTGGTAGTACTGCTTATCTTCTTTACTTTCACTTCCCCTCTTTACACTTCTCCTTGTGTTGGATGATGTTGGATGTAGCTGTGTGTGTGTGTTTTTTAATTTAATTTATTAGGTTGACATTGGTTAAGAAAATTATATAGGTTTCAGAGGTACAATTCTGTGTTTTTGAGATATGGCTAATGGGGAGTTGAGGTGAAATATCTTAATTTATTTTAGGTTCAGAAATATATATTTTACCGGTTCATAGTCATGTTAGAAATGGTTCTGTTTTTACTAGACATCCTGATGTAAGAAGAGCTCTAGGAATATCCCTTTTCTTACTGTGCCTACACACCCAGCTTCGTGATGAGGAGATGAGAATGTGTCTTAAGTTACACAATAACAAAATAATGCAGATATTGGGGAAAGAGATTGAACTACACAGAGCCAGTAGTGAATCTGAGGGAAATTCTTCCAATCATCAAAAGGAAAAGTTACAAGCAGAGAATTCAGTTCATGCTAAACCTAGACGAAACAAATTCTCCCATTTCAGGGACATACTTAATAATGCAGGGTATACAATTATACACCTTTCACACTTTTTTTCCCTATTTGACTGGAATCATGTTACATAGAGTTTGTCAGGATTACTGTTTGTAGAGCATGACAAATAATAAATGCATCCGTATGTAAGAGGCATCCTTTATACATCCAGCTATCTATAATAAAAATAAAGCTTATTCAACCATCCTAACAGAAAAATGAACCATTATTTTTATATAGAAGATTATCTTTCATAAATTATTTTAAATGAAGAATATATCAAGAGCATGTGACCAAATTGTAAAGTAAAAATATTTTAGAGGTGTTGCAAGCAGATATTTAATAGACAAATGCTATTTTTTCCATTGTTTTGTTTGTGGTATTTTTTCACCTTTATGTATTTTCAATTTGCCATGATTTCTATTCTTATTTGATCTAAATGTTTATTTTTTAAAATTGCTTTTAGAGAACAGAAGGGAGAGAGAGAGAAACATCTCTCTCTTTTTTTAATATTGCTTTTAGAGAGCAGAAGGGAGTGAGAGAGAACCATAAATGGATTGTTCCTCTGTCCCCCTGCATTTGCCTTTATTGGGGATCAAACTCTCAGCCTAGTTATGTACCCTGACTGGGAAATGGACCTGACACCTTTTGATGTATGGGACAGCAATCCAACCAACTGAGTCACACTTGCCAGGGCTAGGTGTTCATTTTTGCACTTAACTTTACATTGTAATTTGTGTTCTTCCTTTTAGAGCTGGTCCATAATGTGTGAGCTTCAGGCACTACAAAACCTGGGTCAGTTATGATTTCTAAATTGAAAGTGCATATTGCTCTGTGCTTTCTTTAATAGGGTGGCCCTGTTCCCTCGTGTGGAGTCACAAGGCTTCACTCAGAATTCAAGAGCAGTGCCTATATCTCTAAATAAATAAATAAAATAATAAAATAAAATAAAGTAAAACAAGGCCAAATTTGTGCATTTGCTGTGCATGGTGTAAACATTCCCACTATGGCCAAATTTATGTTACCAAGAATCAAAAACTGGCTAACATAATTCCTGACAATTTACCACTGGTTTGAGCTAGCTTGAGCACAGCAATGACCATAGGCAATGCGAGGGAATACTCACTTACTTACCAAGGATGAGCTCCTCCTATAGGATCCTTGCGTTGATAGCTCTCCAATTACAGAGGAGAGTTTTCTGTTAGTGAAACGGACCATGTTTTACTTAGGGAGTCAGTGTGCAAATCCTGTTCGTCAAGAGGAATGTTTTTTTTTTAATATATTTTATTAATTTTTTACAGAGAGGAAGGGAGATGGATAGAAAGTTAGAAGAGGGAGAGAGAGTTAGAAACATCAATGAGAGAGAAACATCGATCAGCTGCCTCCTGCACACCCCCTATTGGGGATGTGCCGCAACCAAGGTACATGCCCTTGACCGGAATTGAACCTAGGACCTTTCAGTCCGCAGGCCGATGCTCTATCCACTGAGCCAAACCAGTTTCGGCAAGAGGGGTGTTTTGAATGGGGGTTTGGGGTAAAATAAAGTAGTTTTACACCTCAGATGCCAGGCATCTCTGTTCCCAGGTTTAAATGTTAATTTATATTGCTTAAATGAACCCTCCTCACTCTCAGAAGAGAGGCCATGGAAGAGGAAGGAAGAGAAAGAATGTAAGTGAAAGAACCTTGTGTTCTCACCTTCCCTGGGGCCTCTCTCACTCCAGCCCAGTTTGTAGGGCCTTGGCCTTCCTTTCTGTGAAATAAACATTGGTTGCCCTTAGGTTGCAGGAAAACTGGTAGAGCTAGACTCTAAAATGAGCCAATATTATCCACAGTCAATATTATTTTTGAGCCAATGTTATTCCTATTGGGCCAAAAACAAAATAAAACAAACAAACAAAAACAACAACAACAACAACAATAAGGGAACATGTGGCACAAGGAAGTTGTCTTCGAGAAATTATTTTCTATTTGCATAAATTTGTCACATGTCAGCCATTTCAATAGAAGGAAAAGAGCATGACCTTGAGTCTGCAGGCATCCTGTTGCCCTCTACAGTTAAGGTCAGACTGTTTCCCCTTTTGCTTCATTTCTGCTCCTCTTAGAGGACTCAAGTCTGGCAGATCTGAGGCTGCTGGCTGGGTCCCATTGATTTTTTTCCCCCCAATATCGTGTGCTCTGAGTAATGTATATTGTGCAATTTCATTTTGCTGATATTTTGGTTTGTTGAGCCATGAGCCCTATAAGTAGTTCAAACCACAAAGCAGCATTTCCCGTGTCAGTCATAAAGAAACTATGGCCAGAAGTTAATTACCAAAGATGCCCTTGACGAGATCATGTGGCTCCACATTTTTACTCTAAGATCAGATTCCCCTCTGCTTACTACAAGGATATCATTCCTGTGAATGTAACATGAGGCTCAGCCATCTGCATACAAATCCCAATACACATAGTGATCAGTTAAAACTTCTGACCTAAGTATGAAAGTCTCCTGACAGGAAATGTGTTAATTCATAAGCAATCTGATGTCACTTTAGTAAAAAGTGCAAGTTGGGAAATAAACTTCCTGCTGTTGAAATTTCTACTCCTTGGAGTCCTTCAATAAACAGAAGTAACTAATCAGTAGATTTTACATTACTAGTGGAAGAAATTTTCTTAAAACCAGACCAAATTCACCATCTTTGAACAAGTGAGTAGATTCAGATTCCTAAACCACTGAAAAATAGGCCTGTCTCCCATTGAACAATTTTTCAAGGCTACTTTGAGGAACCACTGAAGCCAAGACAATAATTCTTTGATTTTTTCTAATAATGTCATATGGAATTATGTTACCAAAAATGTATTATTGGGGTAACTTCCAGTCAAGATGGCAGTGTAGGTAAATGAGGTACTTGAACACTCCCACAACCACAACAAAAATACAACTAAACTACAGAAGAACCACTATTCAGAACCATCTGAAATCTAACTGAATGGATGTCCTACAACTAGGAACTTTAAAAAGAAGTCACAATGAGACTGGTCAGAGGGACAGAGATGCAGAATGAGCTAGTCCCACACTTATGTGTGGTGATTTAAAATTGGGAGGGATATCTTGGCTATGGTGGTACCCCTGAGGAGTCAGAGATCCCAGCCCCATATCAGCTGCTTCCCTCAGTGCCTGCCCCGCCTTCCTCCCCTTCCCCCCCCCACACACACAACAGTCCAGAGTTCCACTGTTGGGAAGACAAGTCCCCATAATTTCTAGATGTAATAACAAGCAGGGATTATGGCTGAGTGAGACAGAAAGCTGCTGTAGTCTCAGACAGTTCCTCTTAAAGATCCTGTACACTGACTGACTGATTCCAACTCCCTCCCTCTGAGCCCCAGTGCTGGGGCAGAAGCTTGAAAGAAACCAGGGGCATACAGGGAGGAACTAATTGTCTGGCATCTGGGAGAGAAGGGTGGACAGTTTTTTGACAGACAAAAGTGCTGGCAGAGGCCATTGTTCCTTTTCTGAGAGTCCCTTCTCCACACTGAGCTAACAGGTGGGCACTATATCTGAGTCACCATCAAGCTCGTTGAACCAGACAATTAGCAGAGATGTTTTGGTGAAAATAAGCAAAAAGTATTAAAATTGAAATAAAAGCACTTCAATTGTCTTGTTGAAAAGTTTACACACTAGAAAGTGGGATACATTTGTAAGGTATTATGGTTTTACTTTCTCCTTTATTTCCCTTTGGATTACTGCCACACACACACAAAAAAAATATCCCTCATTGGATATAATTAGTAAGTATGACCCAACTGGTCAAAGGACCAAAACAAATTTTGTTTTATGCCAATCTTAATTTTAGGTGAATTCTGCTAAGAACATTGAGAAGCTATCATTCTTATCAAGAGCATCAGACGCCAGCATTCCTATTGGGAAAAGTACAGGTTGTACAACAATGTATTGTTATTCTCTGTTTTTGCAAACTTTCAGAGAGTGAGGAAATTAAAATGGCATTACTTCAACTTTTTTTTTTCTTTTCCTGACTGGAAATTCTCAGCAGCTAGTGTTTACAAACTAGGAACTTATTATCTAGTCACAACCTCAATCAATGAAACAAAATCATTGAAGGGATATTTTTGCCTGTGGAAGTTCCTTTTCTGCATAGTGTGCATTAATAATTTAGTTTTTTACAGTTACTCATGAATATAAGAAATAAAAGTTTCACAAAATAATGTGATAAATTACTGTGTACTAGAGGCCTGATGCATTAATTTGTGCACATTGAAAGGAAATCAATGAGAAGAAATATTTTAGAGGCCAAGAAGGGACTATGGGAGGACTCCAGGGTGTGTCCAGCCCATCTCGAACAGTCCCGATCAGCTGGACCCCATCAGCAAGCTAACCTACCAGTTGGATCATCTGCCCACTGGTGGTCTGTCCGCATCATAGCAACTGGTCGAGATGTCGACTGAACGGTAAACTGATTGGTCAGACACTTAGCATATTAGGCTTTTGTATATATAGATTCTCTTTTTATTCTATCCTATTGTATTTAATTCCATTATATTTTTAAAAACTAATTAAAACCCACAAAATTGATTTTAGGACCTACTAATGCATCATGAGTTGTTTAAAAACACTTTTCTAGTTTCTTGATAACAGAGCCACTCTTTGATGGCTGATGTCCTTGTTAGTGCCATCCAAGATGCTTAGAAAATCTATAGAGATAGAGCAGGTAGGCCCTTTACTCACCCTGCGTTTCAACTACCTTCAGTCTGATTATCAGATCCTGACCTAGTGTTGGACGTCTCTGAGCACTCCATAGGGTGAAGTGTTTGGATTTCAAGTGGCACAATATGTAGGATAGTCTCTGGGCTGTCAACACTCAGGGGCTAGTTATTGTCATTGTCCCCACATTTCTGTTTGGTACCTAGTATAAACTAGATAAATATTTTTTAAACTGCATTGATTTCTAGGAGGGTTTAAAAAATTAAATGCACTCATTAGAAATAAGATTCCTCAATCCCTTCTTTCCTTGTCGAGAGAAAGACTGGCTTGGAGCCAATGAGCTTCTGAGTCAGTTTTGAGTTTGAATTTTAACTGTACCTTTGAGGATCTCTTCCTGACTTTCCACTTCTATAAAGTGAGAATAATGATATCAACCTCATAGTATTGGTATCATTACCAATTATTAAATTTGCATTATGAAATGCTCAGGCACTGCACCTGACCCAGAATTGGGACCTAGGAAATATTACTCTCCCTCCTTTCCTTTAGTACTTTATCACCAGAACACATAACATTATCAAACAGCAATGGCCACAATCCCTGAGCTAACACACAACCCACTAACCACACCACAGGCAACATTATTTCTTCAGCAGAACCACAACCCAATGCTACAGTCAGAAAAAAAATAGCAAAATGAATGTAAACCACATTTCCCAAAATAATCAAATTTAAAATCCAGAAAGGCTTGTCAACCACAATGTTTATAAGACGATAAAGTGTACGGAGTATCTGGAAATTGAGAGGCTGTCTTGGCTTCCTTTTTAGTGTAAAAAGATAAGAATCAATAAACATAGTATATAACCATGTCAATTATTTATTTCTTCACCGAGTCAGACTCAACAAAGGGATTAAAACCGTGTCTAGTTTTGTGTGGTTGGCAGCAAAACTTGGAAGCAAAGGAATCACTAAGCATAAACAGAGTTAGGATTACCAAATCTTAGTCATCAACAGTGTTCCCTGATCTGTCTTCTTACTTTATGAGCTTTGAAACAAGATCAGGGCAGTAATCTTGTTACCAGTGGCATTATATCAATGCTTGGTATCCCAGCATTAAAAAAAAAATCCTTATCAAAATTTTGTATAAACCACATTACCCTTCTTATGGTTAATATTTGAAGAAAAGGAAAAAAAGGGGGGACTGAAGAGTATTATGTAAAGTGAAACAAGCCAGTATCACATGATCTCACTCATATGTGGATCTAATGAACAAAGTAAACTGATGAACAAACTAGATCCAGAGACACAGAAGCATGAAATAGACTTTCTCCCAAAATACCATATCCCAACCTCCATCAAATCTCACTCTAAAATCTATTGCTGAGACCTGATGCAGAGATCAAGCATGCAACAAAGCAAGGTGCGTGCCCTTGGCTGGAGTCCAATCTGGGACCTTCATTCTGCAGGCTGATGCTCTATCCAATGAGCCAAAAGGACTAGGGCTTTTTTTGAAAAATTTATCTTGAGGAGAGGGAAAATGGCAGAAGAACAGGTAGGCAGGTTCTGAGCCTTGTCCCAAAGAAGAAAGAGAGAGCAGTCAAGGGTCGCATTGAAAGTGTTTGTCAGCAAGCCAAGAGACAGGTGAACAAAGGGGAAACTGGGGGTCTGCTGATCAGGGTGCCCCTGACAGTTAAGCACCCACAGCTAGGTCCCATCCTGGAGCTACCTATAGGCAGGGATTGGGAAATCTCACCATCTTGAAGGGAAGAGGTTTGTGTCAGAGGCCTGAATATCCACAGCTGCAACAACCACCAAGCAGCTGATAGCCCCAGAACACTGATCACAGTCAGAGTGAACACTTGGACTCAAAGGAGTGCTCCACCCCAAAGCGATAAGGTCAGATTTCTCAGAGATCTGGTGAGTCCCCCACAGCAGGGCAGCGGAAGACAGGCCCACGTGTGCCAGGCACAAGGAGGCTGGAGGACTGGGCCTGGGTTAAAAAAAAAAAAAATGGGTTATGGGCTGGTGGTGCACCTGACTATGGACAGGGCTCCTAAGTGGGGGGATATCTAAGGAGCAACACGATCTGACTCTAAGGCATATCCAGAGAGTTACAGGGGAGTGCAGTCGGCTCGGTCCTGCCCCCCACACCAACCCATCCACAGATCAGGGACACAGAGAGGGGGGAAAAAATAGAAAGGCTTCAGAGCCCTGGAAGTCAACCCAGAAACACTGCCACCCAGAGACTAAATCACACATGGACTCTAGACCTGCTTAAAAATCAGGTCCAGATTACAACACTGAGGAGCAGTAAAACACAGGGAACTGCAATTACCACCGAGACTGAGAACAGGCGTGACAGACTGAACAACAGTGGAAGTGAAAGACCTTCATTACTACAAATTTTATTTAATTTTTAATTTTTATTTTTTAATTGTTTAATTTTTGGTTTTTTATTTACATTAGTTGCAACATTTACTCAAGAAATTATTTTTTTGTCTTCCCTCACTTGATTTTACCCTTTTAATTAATACATTTTATATTTAATCAACATAATTACTACTACTATTTTACCTTTTTTAACTTATTTAGTTTTGTTTATTTTTATTATTTTTTTAAGTGTCATATTATTTACCTTTTTTTTTCCTTTTCTTTTTTCCCCCGTTTGGGATTACTATTCTACAGACTATTTATACCTTTCCTTCTCCAACTCCTTATTCTATCTCAAGTATCTCAAGCCTACCTTTATGCCATCCTCTCTTCCTAACCCTTTCCCTTGGGTGTTTTGCTTATCTTAACCCTTTACTGCTCTAGTTTTTCCCTACTCTTTCTGATTACCCCCTCCTAAAATTTCACCCTACCTCTGTATATCTAATTTCCAACCCCCTGCTCCAAGCCCATTCACACCTACCTTGTCACTGTCCTAAAAAAAAAAAAAAAAAAACCAAACACACACACACACACACACACAAATCTTTCTCTCTACCCATTTGTAATTGTATGTTGAATGTTAACTATATTGAAGTTTTATGCTTTTGATTGGTTTGCTTATTTTTTATATATATTTTATTGATATTTTACAGAGAGGAAGGGAGAGAGAGAGAGAGCTAGAAACGACAATGAGAGAGACATCGACCAGCTGCCTCTTGCAAACCCCCTACTGGGGATGTGCCCCCAACCAATGTACATGCCCTTGACTGGAATCGAACCCTGGACCTTTCAGTCCGCAGACCGATGCTCTACCACTGAGTCAAACAGGTTTTGGCAACTTATTTTTTTTGTTTGATTGCATGTTTTTGTTAGCTGCGATCTAAACACCTTTATTGGAGGATTGTGATTAATATCACAAACACATTTCTGTCCAGTGCCTTGTGTGTTGTACCTAGTTGTGTTGTATTTTGTCCCTTTAAATCAAAGCAGGAGAGAGAGAGAGAGAGAGAGAGAGAGAGAGAGAGAGAGAGAACTAAATAACCAGACATCCTAAAAAGAGAGATCATGGGGAGGCAAAGAGATAACCTGCTTATGAAAGAAAATCAGGCATCACCAGAAAAGGAAGTAAAGGAGTTAGAGGCAAGCAACCTACCAGAGCAAGAATTCAGAGTAATAATCATAAGATGGCTAAAAAGAATGGAAGACAAATTTGACAATATGAGTAAGAACCAAGAGGAAATGAAGAAGAACCAAGAGGATATGAGTAAGAACCAAGAGGAAATGAAGAAGAACCAAGAGGATATGAAAAAGAACCAAGAGGAAATGAAGATGAACCAAGAAGAAATGAAAAATGATATCGCTAATATGAAGAACTCAATAGAAAGCATCAAGAGTAGACTAGAAGAAGCAGAGAACTGCATCAGTGAGCTAGAAGACAAGATGGAAAGAAATACCCAATTAGAGCAGCTGCTAGAAAAAAAAAATTAAAAACAGGAGGAGAGCCTACGGGAGCTTTGGCACAATACAAAACAAAACAATATTAGAATAATATGGGTTCCAGAAGGAAAGGAAACTGAGGAAGATATGAAAAAAGTATTTCAAGAAATAATGACAGAAAACTTTCCTGAGATAGAGAAGAAAAAACCCACACAAATCCAAAATGCTCGCAGAGTCCCAAACAAAATGTAGCCCAAAAGACCGACACCAAGGCACATTATAATTAAATTGACAAACAGCAACGACAAAGCCAGAATCTTAAAAGCAGCCAGAGAGAGACAGAAAGTTACATATAAAGGAATCCCCCTTCAGACTAGCATTTGATTTCTCAACAGAAACTCATCAGGCCAGAAGGGAATGGGATAACTTTTACAAAGTCATGCAAAGGAAGGGTTTGAATCCAAGAATACTGTACCCTGCAAGGCTATCAATCAAAATTGAAGATGAAATCAGGAGCTTCACAGACAAAAAAAAAAAAGACTAAAGGAATTTATCTCCACCAAACCAGCAATTTAAGAAATGCTAAGGATCTACTGTAAAAATAAAGAAATAGGAAGTGAAGAAGGAAGGGGTATAGAATAAAAATGTCATCAAATACCTACCTTTCAATAATACCTTTAAGCCGAAACCGGTTTGGCTCAGTGGATAGAGCGTCAGCCTGCGGACTGAAGGGTCCCAGGTTCGATTCTGGTCAAGGGCATGTACCTTGGCTGCGGGCACATCCCCAGTAGGGGGTGTGCAAGAGGCAGCTGGTCGATGTTCCTCTCTCATCGACATTTCTAGCTCTCTATCTCTCTCCCTTCCTCTCTGTAAAATATCAATAAAATATTTAAAAAAAAAATAAATAATACCTTTAAATATAAATGGTTTAAATGCTCCAATCAAAAGACATAGGGTAACATATTGGATAAGAAAGCAAGACCCATACATCTGCTGTCTACAAGAAACCCACTTCAGAAAAAAAGACGCCCACAGACTAAGGGTGAAGGGATGGAAAAAGGTTTTCCAGGCGAACAGAAATGAAAAAAAAAAAAAAAAAAGCTAGGGTAGCAATACTTATATCTGAAAAATTAGATCTAAAAGTGAAGGACATAACAAGAAATAATGAAGGCCACTTCATAATACTAAAGGGAGCAATCCAACAAGAAGAAATAACCCTGGTAAACATATATGCACCCAATACGGGAGCACCCAAATACATTAAAAAAAAAAAAACAAAAAAAAAAACCTGCTGGAGGACATGAAGGGAGAGATTGATTGTAATACAATCATAGTAGGAGATTTTAATACCCCACTGTCACCTTTGTACAAATCATCTAAACAAAAAATCAGCAATGAAACATCAATCCTAAATGACACACTAGAGCAGATGGAATTAATCGACATCTTCAGAACATTTCACCCCAAAGCCACAGAATATACATTCTTCTCAAGTGCACATGGGTCATTTTCAAAGATAGAACACATGTTGGGACATAGGCAAAGTCTCTTCAAATTCAAGAAGATAGAAATCATATCAAGCATCTTCTCACATAATAGTGGCATAAAATTGGAAATCAACTACAATAAAAATAATCCAAAGAAATCAAACACATGGAGACTAAATAGCATGCTATTGAACAAAGACTGGGTTACCAGAGAAATTAAGGAAGAAATTAAAAACATCATGGCAACTAATGACAATGAAAACACAACAATCCAAAATCTATGGGACACAGCAAAAGCAATCTTGAGAGGGAAGTTCATATCTCTGCAAGCCTATTGCAAAAAACAAGAAAGAATGGTAACAAATTATCTAATTCTACAACTCAAACAGTTAGAAAAAGAACGGCAAGAAAAGCCCAGTATAAGCAGAAGGAAGGAAATAACAAAAATCAGAGCAGAGATTAACAACATAGAGACCAAAGAAACAATACATAAGATCAACAAAACCAAGAGCTGGTTCTTTGAAAGGATAAACAAGATTGATGAACCTCTAGCCAGGCTAACCAAGAAACAAAGAGAGAGGATCCAAATAAACAAAATCAGAAATGAAAGAGGTGAAATAACAACAAATCCCGCTGAAATACAAAATATTGTTACAAAATACTATGAATAACTCTATTCCAACAAATTGGACAACCTGGAGGAAATGGACATATTCCTAGAAAAAATACAACCTTCCAAAACTCAATCAGGAAGAATCTAAAAATTTCAATAGACCAGTGACTTGGGAAGAAATTGAAGCAGTCATCAAAGCTTCCAGCAAACAAAAGCCCAGGGCCAGATGGCTTCACAGGAGAGTTTTACCAAACATTCAAGGAAGAACTAAAACCTATCCTCCTCAGACTTTTCCAAAAAATTCAAGAGGAAGGAACACTGCCAAACTCCTTTTATGAAGCCAGCATCACCCTAATACCAAAACCAGATAAAGACAACACAATGAAAGAGACTTACAGGCCAATATCCTTCATCAACATAGATGCCAAAATCCTCAACCAAATTCTAGCAAATCAGCTCCAGCAGTACATCAAAAAGATCATACACCATGAGCAAGTAGGATTTATTCCCGGAATGCAAGGATGGTATAATATCCGCAAATCAGTAAATGTGATATGTCACATAAACAAATTGAGAGATAAAAATCATATAGTCATACCAATAGAAGCAGAAAAGGCTTTTGATAAAATCCAACACCCTTTCCTGATAAAAACTCTCAACAAGGTGGGAGTACAAGGATCATACGTCAACATAATAAAAACTATATATGATAAACCCACAGCCAACATCATGCTCAATGGGCAAAAACTAAAACCATTTGCTCAAAGAACAGGAACAAGACAGGGATGCCCACTCTGACCACTCCTGTTTGACATAGTACTGGAAGTACTCGCCATTGCAATTAGACAAGAAGAGGAAATAAAAGGCATCCAAATTGGAAAAGTAGAAGTAAAGTTGTCCCTATTTGCAGATGACATGATATTGTACATAAAAAACCCAAAAGACTCCATCAAAAAACTAACAGACTTAATAAATGAATTTGGCAATATAGCAGGATAAAAAATCAATGCCAAGAAATCTTTGGCATCTCTATACACTAATAGTGAACTTAAAGAAACAGAGACTAAAAAAGCAATCCCATTTACCATTGCACAAAAAAAATCAAGATACCTAGGAATAAACTTAACTAAGGAGGTAAAAGACCTATACGCAGAAAACTACACGACACTGAAAAAAGAAATAGAGGAAGATGTAAACAGATGGAAGAACATACCATGTTCATGAATTGGTAGAATCAATGTCATCAAAATGTCCATACTTCCCAAAGCAATTTATAAGTTCAATGCACTCCCCATTAAAATACCAATGGCATACTTCACAGATCTAGAAAGAACTCTCCAAAAATTCATTTGGAACAATAAAAGACCCCAAATAGCCTCAGCAATCTTCAGAAATAAGAGTAAAGTAGGACGGATATCAATACCAGATTTCAAGCTGTATTACAAGGCGATTTTTCTCAAAACAGCCTGGTACTGGCACAAGAACAGACATATAGATCAATGGAATAGATTAGAGAATCCAGGTATCAACCCAAATCACTATGCTCAATTAATATTTGACAAAGGAGGCATGAGCATACAATGGAGTCAAGACAGTCTCTTCAATAAATGGCGTTGGGAAAACTGGACAGATACATGCAAAAGAATGAAACTAGATCACCAACTTACACCATACACAAAAATAAACTCAAAATGGATACAGTACTTAAACATAAGACGAGAAACCAAAAAAATACTAGAAACATCCACAGGCAGCAAAATCTCAGACATACACCTAAAGAACTTCTTCACTGATACTAACCCTAGGGCAATGGAAGCTAAAGAGAAAATAAACAAATGGGGCTACATCAAAATAAAAAACTTTTTTACAGCAAAAGAAACCATCAACAAAACAACAAGAAGTCCCACGGTATGGGAGAACATATTTGCAAATGATATCACTGATAAAGGTTTAATCTCCAACATCTACAGACAGCATATACAACTCAATAAAAGGAAAATAAATGAGCCAATTAAAAAATGGGCAATGGACCTACATAGAATCATCCAAAAGAAGACAGAAGGAAGGCTAAGAGGCACATGAAAACATGCTACAAGTCACTAATTATCCAAGATATGCAAATCAAAACAACTATGCAGTACCATCTCACACCTGTCAGAACGGCCAACATCAACAAATCAACAAATGACAAATGTTGGCAAGGTTGTGGAGAAAAAGGAACCCTAGTGCACTGCTGGTGGGATTGCAGGTTGGTGCAACCACTGTGGATAACAGTATGGAGCTTCCTCAAAAAACTAAAAATGGAACTCCCATTTGACCCAGGAATCCCACTACTAGGAATATACCCCAAGAAACTAGAAACACCAATCAGAAAGGATATATGCACCCATATGTTCATAGCAGCACAATTTACAATAGCTAGGATTTGGAAACAGCTTAGGTGCCCATCAGCAGATGATTGGATAAAAAAACTATGGTACATCTACACAATGGAATACTATGCTGCCATAAAAAAGAAGGAATTCTCATCATTTGCAGCAACCTGGATGGAATTGGAGACCATCATGCTGAGTGAAATAAGCCAGTCAATGAAACAGAAATACCACATGACCTCACTCATTTATGGATAATAAAGAACATTATAAACTAATGAACAGAAAGATAGATATAGTGACAGTAAAGCAACAAGCAGACTGTCCAATGACAGCAGGGAGGGTAGGGAGATCTGGGGGAGATAAGAGATCAACTGAAGTACTGGTATGCATGCATATAAGTAGAACCAATGGACACAAAACTCTGGGGAGGAGGACATGTATGGGAGTTGTGGGGAGGCAATGGTAAGCTATGTACACATATAATACCTTAATAAATTTTTTAAAAAATGAAGACAAACAAACAAATATAATAAAATAAAATCTATTGCAGTTATTTGCTTGTGTTTCTGATCTGTTCCTCTAGAAGAGCAAACTTTACCCTCCCCCTCCCCACCCAAGATATCTGCATTCTAGGAAAATGCCAAACATAGTAGATGCTAAGTTTTTTTCAAGTTTTTAAAAAATATGTCTTCATTGTTGAAAGTAATACAGATGTCCCTTTATTTTTTCCCCAATGATACCCCCCTTCACTTCCCACCCATTCCTCCTAGGCCTTTACCACTCTATGGTCTGGTCATATAAATTCCCAGGTTAATCTCTCCCCACCCACACTCACACCTGCCTTCCCTCTGAAATTAAATCAGTCTGTTCCATGCTTCTATGTCTCTGTATCTAGTTTTTTCATCAGTTTACATTGTTCATTAGATCCACATATGAGTGATATCAATGTTCAACCACTGTGTCACACTGGCCAAGCTGTGTCTCTATTTAAAAAAAAAATTAATGCATGTACATAAGCCAGTCAGAGAAAGATAAATAACACATGATCTCACTCATTTATGGAATATAATGAACAACATAAACTGATGAACAAAAACAGGTCCAGAGACAGAGAAGCATCCATCAAACCTCAGAGGGAAGGTAGGGGAGGGTTGAGGTAGGGGGGAGAAATCAACCAAAGGTCTTGTATGCATGCATATAAGCCTAACCAATGGACACAGGCAACAGTGGGGGGGGGGGGTGAGGGCATGAATGAGGGGTAGTAATGGAGGGATAAGGACACATATGTAATACCTTAATCAATAAAGAAATTAAAGAGAATACAGTGCCACTGGAATTCACATCTACTATTGCTGTAATGTAAGATGTTTAACCACTTTAGAAAATAGTTTGGCAGTCATAAAGTTAAACAAACATTTACCACTTGACCTTTCAATCCCATTTCTAGGTATTTGCCCAAAAGTAATGAAAACATACATCCAAACAAAGACTTGTAGGCTATTTTTTATAGCAGCCTTATTTGTAATTGTTAAAAACAAAAAACAAAAAAAAACTGGATACCCAAACGTCCATAAACTGGTGAATGGATAAATATACAACCACCAAAAAAATAAAGAAAAGAAAAGAAAATGCATGTACAAATGGACAGGAGTCAAGAAGAATAAAAACAAAAATAAAAGTATTTCTGGTATATAAATATATATGGATATATAGTACAAAACATTAAAAATGTTCTATTAAACAGCATTCAAAAATCAAGTTACTAGAGACCGACAACAAGATGGCGGCAGAGGTAAAAGCCTAACTGCAGCTGCACTCAACAATTTCAAAAAATACAACTAAAATATAGAGTGGACACTATCCAGAACTACAGGAAAGTTGACTGACTGGGAATTCTACAACTAGAAGGAAAGAGAAAACCAGAAGGAAAACCAGAGGAGCTGTAAAAGCCTAAGGTACGAAGGCGCGGTGTGCGCTTGCGCGCGGGGAGAGGACGGAGCCGGAGAGGAGGGGCGGCTGAGTGCCTGGCTGGCGTTCCCCAGCGGGAAGGAGATAAAAGCTCCGGACTGTGCTGAACCCCAACCCCGACTGCACTGAACCCCAGTTCTGGGCAAGACCCTGGGGTCCCAGCCTCATATAGAAGGAAACTGGGCTGTAAGACGGAAGCTCAGCGGAGCAGCGGCGAAAGGCAGAGCCCAGGAGTCGTGCACATTTGCACGCAGAGGAGGGACTGTTCGCTGAGCTGCTGAATTGCCCCAGCGGGAAGAACTCAAAAGCTCAGGAATGTACTGAGCCCCAGTTCTTACTGCACTGAACCCCAGTCCTGGGCAAAACCCTCGGGCTCCAGCCTCATACAGAGGGAATCTGGGCTGTAAGACAGAAGCTTAGGGGAACGGCAAAAAGCAGAGCCCCTGAGTCGCGCACATTGTGCGCACAGAGGACAGACTGTTGTTTGGGCCGCGAGATTGCTCTGGCGGAAAGGAGACATAAGCTCCGGACTGTGCTTAACCCCACTTCCAACTGCTCTGAACCCCAGTTGTGGGCTTGTTGGGGGAGAGACTACGCTGTCTGGTAGCGGGCGAAGCTCTAGGGTGCCTTTCTCTCAGAGGTGTTTGCAGCGAGTACCAAAGGACACTGAGGAACACTGAGACTCAGGAACCTCAGAGGGCGGGGCTAACCGGAAGCCAAGGCTGTAGGCTCCATCCTGAAACTCTGCCCCTTCCAAGCTGAAATCAGAGAGGCTTTTGCAGGTTTCCAAGTCTAACGGAATAAGGTTGTCTCCTGGCATAGACACAGCTGATCCTCCCAACCTACCAACTCAGGGAAGCAGCGAAAATGCTGAAACGAGGAAACAGATCACAAACGAAAGAAATGGAGGACAAAAAGCGACTGGATATAGAGTTCAAAGCCACGCTTATAAGGATGTTCAACAATCTCTTAGAAAAAGCGGATAAAATAAATGAGACCTATGAGGATATGAAAAGGGGTCAACTAGAAATAAAGAATACATTCTCTGAAATAAAAAATATTATACAGAGTCCTAAAAACAGATTGCATGATTGCAAGAATCAAGTCCACTATTTGGAACACAAAGAGCCAGAGGACACTCCTCTGCAGAAGCAAGAAGACAAGAGAATCCAGAAAGTTGAAGATGGTGTGAGAAACCTCTGGGACAACCTCAAGCGAACCAACATCAGAATTATGGGCATCCCAGAAGATGACAGAGAGCAAGATACCGAAAACATATTGAAAGAAATAGTGACAGAAAACTTCCCCCACCTGGGGAAAGAAATAGACTTACACGTACAGGAAGCACACAGAACTCCAAACAAAAGGAATCCAAAGAGGACCACACCAAGACACATCATAATTAAAATTCCAAGAGCTAAAGACAAAGAGAGAATATTAAAAGCAGCAAGACAAAAGCAGGTAGTTACCTATAAAGGGGCACCCATACGACTGTCAGCTGATTTCTCAACGGAAACCATGCAGGCCAGACGGGAATGGCAAGAAATATTCAAGGTGATGAATAACAAGAACCTACAGCCAAAAATACTCTACCCAGCAAAGCTATCAATCAGAATCGAAGGCCAGATAAAGAGCTTCACAAATAAATTTAAGCTAAAGGAATTCATCACTGCCAAGCCAGAATTATATGAATTGCTGAAAGGGGTTCTTTAGGAAGAGGAAGAAAATAAAGATAAAAATATGAACAAACACGTAACTATCAACAAGTGAGTCTAAAAACCAAGGGAAGTAAAAATCATGATGAACAATATTAACTGGTGAATATAATAGAATTAGAGGTATGGAAGGGGAGTGGACTGATGATTCTCGGGGAAATGGGGAGTGGAGCGGGGCGGGAAGAGACTGAACATAAACTGTACCTATGGATGAGGACAATGGGGGATGGGGAAAGGGCAGAGAATTGAATGGAAACTTGGTGTAGGGGAGCAATTGGGGGGGGGGGGATGAGGAACATTTGTAATAATATGAAAAATAAAGATTTAGTTTAAAAAAAAAGAAAAAAAGGAAAAAAATCAAGTTACTGATTCTTTATTCATAATTCTTCTAGCTTATATTCATATTGTGACATTGTGTTCATATGACATTTTATTAGTGGTTTATACACTCATTTACTGACTTCTTCATTTTTGCCTCCATAAAAACCAAAATCATCATGATGTTTTTATTCTCCAAAAGGTTTTCTCATAATAAACACTATTTCCATGGAGAAGTTTCCCTCTATCCTATGTTTAGTTCACTTTTGTAAATTTGTCATATCACTGTTTCTTGCTGTTTGAGTATATAATCATGGTAGTATTTATTTAATCAGGGCTGATTCCTTAAACATTTAGAAAACAATTTTAAGAAGATAGAGATGAAAGCCTAATTTAGAGCAACTTTTAAAAATCTTTAAACATTGCCCAAAGCCAATATTTTCTAATGCTGATTAGTGTAACTTGAAATGATTTTAAATCATTGACAATTGCTCAAATCATCGGAATCCTTATTACAGAAGCTAGTTAACAGAAATAACTAACTTTTATAGGGAGTATATAGGATGGATATTAAAGAATGTTATGAGTTTGGAGTTTATTCCATTTTGCATGTCTTATGAAATCTGTCATAGCACCTTGTACATAGTAGGTTCTTGCAAAGGTCTATTGAATTGAATGTCCACTATCTTCTCATTTTTGCCATATACCAAGTCTGTTATTTACTCTGAGCCTCCCACACACCACTTAGTAAGTAGTAAATTTCTGCACATAGAGTCATAGAAAAACCTTGAGGTGGATTTAAGAGCATTCCAGTTCCAGAGGTAACTAGATTTATAAGAAAAGATAGCCCATTGCCAAATAACAAGGAAAGTTAACAGATTAGGTAGGACAAAACTATGTTCAAACAATGTTCCCAATAATCCTATGTTTGTACAGGCCAAGTCTGTGCTTTTCTCTATGACAACACAGTTCCCAGGCAGGCTCTCCCTAAGCAATGGCAAGACTCTGGATTCCTATTTGACCACTTTAGCAATCCCAGCAAGAAGCAAGAGCTTCTGGATTCCCCTTCATTCCTACACCATTGGCATTGTCTATGAATCCACCAATCTTAACTTATGGACTTGACTTTGAATCCATATTGGCCTGGGCAAGCGTGTAGGCAGAAAGGAGGGAGCAATGCTGCCTTAGGGTCACAGACTTCCCCTCCTGAGTTCAGAATTGAAGTCATCTTACCTTAACCCCATGGATTGATAACAGCAGAGGTGAATATTTCCAAAGGAAAACCAGGATTCTGTTTTAAGAAGAAGGTGCAAGGGTAGGTGTCAGACAGGTAGAAAGAGCAGATGTAGTGGAGACTGGAAAAGGAAATTAGCAATGACAATTAACTGAGTTCTCTTAGACAGAGAGACAAATGATCTTGAGATCTAGTGACATGTTAAGGCATCTTCATTTTCTCCCTCCAAAGCAGAACCATTATACAACAAAGTATCGCTGTTAGAAATGGGGAGGGAGAGCTGGTATTTAGGTCAACAAAGTTCTCAAGGCAAGCCAGGATAAAATAGAGCCATACATACCTATTCATTCTTTTTTTAAAATATAGTTTTATTGTTTTCAGAGAGGAATGGAGAGGGAGAGAGAAAGAGAAACATCAATGATGAGAAAGAATCATTGATCATCCGCCTCCTGTATGCCCCACACTTGGGACTGAGCTCGCAACCCGGGCATATGCCCTGACTAGGAATTGAACCATGACCTCCTGGTTCATTGGTCAGAGAGCTTGACAGCTTTCCCAAACTCAACCACTGAGCCATACCGGCTCAATGTGCAACATTCTTGCTGGCTTGACATGTAACAGCAACCCTAGGTTTTGAGGGGATATTACATTGTGGTAGTCAATTTGAATGGTACAATGAAAATTATAAGGTAGAATAAAACGTAATAACTTGCTCCTATTTTAGAAGTAACTTTGTTGAGTTAGTGATTGTATGAATTTATAGCTTCTGCATATAAAAGTGGCCTTCAGCACATGTTAAAAAAAATTAGTAGGCTTCATAACATTAGTGCTCTTAAAATTTCCTTAGAGATCAACTGAAGGACTTGTATGCATGCATATAAACATAACCAACGGATACAAGACACGCAGGGGGGGAGGGGCAGATGAAGGCATATGCAGTGTGGGGAGGGGTGGGGAGGCTGGGGGAGGTGAAGGGGGGAAAAGGAGACATATGTACTACTATTTGTAATGCTTCAAACAATTAAAAATGATTTTTTCGTAGAAAAAAAGATAGAGGAATGTATGACATCCTTTTGATGATTTTTTTCCAAGTGAGAAAAAAAATTCCTTAGTATGGGGTTGTCATAAATTAAGTCATAGAAATGATATGTTATGAAAGAAGAAAAATTTTCACTTCCTTTCTGAAAGCAAATGATTTTCATTCAACAAGTTTGATGAATCACATTGTAAGTCATTCTGTAGGTAATGATTTTGGCATGTCTCATCCTTTTGCCTGCTACTGTAGATAAATTGAAATAGTACTATTTCTTTTCTTTTAAAAAATATATTTTATTAATATTTTACAGAGAGGAAGGGAGAGAGATAGAGAGCTAGAAACGTGGATGAGAGAGAAACACCGACCAGCTGCCTTTTGCACACCCCCTACCGGGGATGTGCCCGCAACCAATGTACATGCCCCTGACCAGAATGGAACCCGGGACCTTTCAGTCTGAAGACCGATGCTCTACCACTGAGCCAAACCGGTTTCGGTGAAATAGTACTATTTCTGAGTACTTGTTTACATCAATACTTTGGGTTGGGTCTGGGAATAATTATAGATAATACTTTCTATTTCTGGGCAGCCAGCTGTTAATGTCTGCAGCAAATATTTTCCCAGAAGTAGATTGGTGAGAATTTTCTTTTTACTTTATACGGGAAATGGTTGAAACTAAAATTTTAAACAAGCCTTGAATTTTAAAAATCTACTCTAAGATCCCCAAATAATATAGGTGCATTGCTTTTTTAAAAGCCTAATGCTAAAAATTTTAAAAAATAATAATAAATTAAAAGATGTTTATTTGACTTTTTTCTGTTTGCATAAAGACTCACAATAGAGTGCTTCTGTTTAACTAAGTGTCTTAATCAGTTCAGGCTGCAATAGCAAAACACCATATGCTGGGTGAAAACAAACATTAATTTCTCACAGTTCTGGAGGCTGGGAAGTCTAAGGTCAAAGTGTCTGCAGACTTAGTACTCTTTCTAGTTTGTAGGCCTTCTTGTTGTGTCCTCACAAGGGGAGAGAAGAGAGAGAGAGAGAGAGAGAGAGAGAGAGAGAGAGAGAGAGAGAGAGAGAGAGAGAGAGAGAGAGAAGTTCTCTGGTTGTCTCTTTTTATAAATGCAATAATGCTGTCCTCATGACTTCATATAAACCGAGTTACCTCCCCAAAGCTCCATCACCTAATATTATCACGGTGTAGGGCTTCAACATATGAATTTTTGGAGGACATAATATTTAGTCCAAAACAGTAAAGTTGAAAAACACTACTTCTATTGTGTCTCCTTAACAAACCTTAACAAATATTATATAGCACTAATATTTGCTAATGCTTTACAAATGTAAGCACATTTATTACTCATACCAACCCTGTAAGGTGAGGGCTATTGTTGGCTCTCTTTTACAGAAGGAAAACAAGAGCACAGAGAAAGTTAAATAAATTGTCCATGGTCGGATAGCTGGATGGCATGTGAATGTGTAGCTGGGGTTAGCCTTTACAGCTTTTACCAAACTCTGTGCTCCTGAGGCAGGCCACTTCCTGCACATGTAGCCCTCCTCCCAGCACTGGCAGAATATTTCGCCCATCCCAGAGGCCTGCATCCACTCTGGAAAAGCTACTTAACCCATCTACAATTTAATGTAAAAAGAGAGATTGAGGGTGAAAAATGAGTCACAGTCATCCCAAATATCTGTGGAGGACTGGCTCAAGGACAGGCCCTCCCCACCATGCGCAAGTACCTTTTTTTAAATGACAGTATTTGCATATAACCTGTGCATATCATCCCACATCCTTTATATCATCTCTAGATTACATATAATACCTAACACAATGAAACTACCATGTAAAGAGTTGTTATACTGTATTGTTTAGGGAATAACAAGAAAAAAAATCCTGACATATCAGTACAGACACAACCATGGTAGGCCTAACTATACAGCACACGTCAACAAAGACAGCAACGTTAAATATACATATATATATATATATATATATATATATATATATATATATATATAATTTTATCTGAGGTTTGTTGATCTGAGGATGTGGAACCAGCAATAAGGAGGGCCAACTGTATCCAATGAGGTGGCTTCAGATACACAGATTTTGAAATGTTTCATTATAATGCTTAGAAATATAAATTAGTACATTGATAGGCGCCCTGACTGGGTAGCTCAGTTGGTTAGAATGTCATCCCAACATACTGTGCCAAGGCTTCAGGTTTGATCTCTTGTCAGGGCACATGTAAGAAACAATCAGGGCATATGCAAGAATTACCCAATGAATGTATAAATAACTGGGACCACAAATTGACGATGTCTCTCTATTCCTTCCTCTCTCTTTGAAATGAATACTTGAGTACATTGATGACAATTTCTCAAAAAAGAGTCCTAAGGAGGCAGGCAAATTCAGATGTCATGGAGTGGAATATACTACTAATTTAATATTTATATATTTCGAAGAACACATCTGTTTGCTGCGAGTGAAGTAAAGGCAGAAGTCTCTTTCTGGTACCAGTGGTCTTTTCTGCCCATGGACAGCACAAGGAAAGTGGACTTCCCGAGCCCACCAAGGCCCTCCTGGCTTTTCCATTACTGTCAGCAATGAAAACAGCCTCCTGTCAAAGAAAAAGTGTTGCTCCTGGATTGTGAGTTTTGGGAAAGTCCGAGAATTTCAAAGACAGGGAAGTTGAGGGATTACAACATTGTCATCCCCAAATAAACTCTGAATTAACTTCTTCAATGGTCCGCCCCCTCATTCTTACTCCCCCGTGCCACGAAGAAAAACATGACACTACGTGTGATTTATTTGAGCTCGAAGACACCGGGAACAAAACAAACATTCTTATGTGTAATCTGAGATGACAGATGTATCTTTAAAGAGTACATTTCTTTCAGAGATGAAGAAAAACCAAAGACCCAAATTCACCATTGGTGGGAATGCATATTGGTATAACCACTATGGGAAATAGTGTGGCAGTTCCTCAAAAAAAAAAAAAAAAAAAAATTCCAATTGCCTTATGACCAAGCAAATTGCTTCTGAGAAAAAATCTGAAAAAACCTGAAACACTAATTTGAAAGGATGTATGCACCCTTATGTTCATTGCGTTTTTACATACAATAGCCAAGATCTAGAAGCAACCCAAGTACCCATTATTGGACCAATAGGTAAAAAAGGTGTGGCGCATGTGGCACCTACGCAAAACGGAATACTACTTGGCCATAAAAAATAATTAAACCTTATCTTTTATGACAGAATGAGTGGATCTAGAGGGTATCATGCTAAGTGAAATAAGTCAGTCAGAGACTGACAAATACCATATGATTTTATGTACCGTATTTGCCGGCGTATAAGACGATTTTTTGGCCCTGAAAAATACGTATTTGCCGGCATATAAGAGACTGGGCGTATAAGACGACCCCCTAACATTTCCACTAAAAATACAGAGTTTGTTATATACTCGCCATATAAGACTACCCCCCACTTGGAGGCATATTTTTCAGGGCCAAAAAGTCGTCTTATACGCCGGCAAATACGGTATATGTGGAGTCTAAAGAACAGAATAAATGGACAAACAAAATAGAAACAGACTCCTAGAGAACAGACTGACAGCTGTCAGAGGGGCAGGGGTTAGAGGGCTTGGAGAAAAAGGTTAAGAGATTAAGAAGTACAAATTGGCCGAAACTGGTTTGGCTCAGTGGTAGAGCGTCGGTCTACGGACTGAAGGGTCCCAGGTTCGATTCCGGTCAAGGGCATGTACATTGGTTGCGGGCACATGTTCCTCTCTCATCGACGTTCCTAGCTCTCTATCTCTCCCCTTTCCTCTCTGTAAAATATCAATAAAATATATTATTAAAAAAAAGAAGTACAAATTGGTAGTTACAGAATAGTTACAGAGGTATGAATCACAGCATAGGGAATATAGCCAATCGTACTCAATAACTATGTATGGAGCCAGGTGGGTGTTTGAAACAGGGGGTGGGGAGACACTCTGTAAATTACGCAGTTTTCTAACCACTATGTTGTATATCTGAAGCTAATGCAAAAATATTGAATGTAAAGTATAATTGAAAATTTTTAAAAGCATTTAAAAAAACATAATTATGCTGAGGGAAAGAACTCAGACAAAAAGTGTAAATTTCATTATACGTATATAAAGAGCTCTAAACGATGCAAAATGATACATAATGATAAAAAGATCAGTCATTGCCTCAACATAAGACAACTGGACAAGAAGTGGGAGACGGCTGTAAAGGGCTAATAGGAAACGCTGGAGAGTGATGGATATATTCATTATTTTTATTGTGGTGGTTGGCGGTGTAAGAATGCCTATGCAGGTCCCCATTCGGAATGGTATTCACTGGAAATATGTGCAACTTACTGTTTTAACAGTTATATTCACAAGGCATGGGTACAGAGGTAAAAATTAGTGTAAGAAACCAAACTTCAAAATGCTTCCTTTTCAGAGACTCAATAGACCGTGTGGGCACCGGGAACCGATTTTAATAGAAACAAAATAACATTGTACATTAAAGAAAACGGAAAGGAGGATAGATAGACCAGAGAGGCTATCCTACAGCCTTCTCTCTTCAATCCCAACCACTGAAGTTTCCTTGAGAGAAATACCTGTCTCCCCCGAAGAAGTGGCTCAGCCTCCACGTGGGTCTGAAGGCCGGACGCTCCCGCCCAGGGCCCTGGGGTCCCTGGGCGCCCACGGTCACCCTCGCAGGGACAGCGCCCCACTCCCGCTTTGGGGATTTGGGCAGAAGAGGAACCTGGAGGAGTCCGCACAGTCACCTCGGCGACGTCAGGCCCGCTCGCACCTCCGGGGCGGGGCGGGGCCGCGCCTTCCGTGCCGAAGGGACGGCTACGTGCGAGCCCCGGGATTTCCCCCGGCCCTGCGGTGGCTACCTTTCCGCCTCGAGCATGGATAAAAGGGGTTCACCCGTCTCGGGGAGCCACAGATCTCGCTCCACCAGCTCTCCCGCCACCAGCTCTCACACTCCAGGCTCCGCACGCAGCACCGACCCTCCGAGCTCAGCCCCATGGCCCGCACCGCCGCCGCCGCCGCCGCACCCCGCGCTCCCGGGCTCCTCCGGGCCGCGCTCCTGCTCCTGCTCCTGGTCGCCGCCTGCCGGCCAGCTGCAGGTGAGACTCCGCCCTGGGAGCCCCAGGAGGAGTAGGGGGTGATGGGGGGGCGCCCCTTGGGGGAGCATCCCGCTAACCCAGCCTGTGGTCCCCCCCGCAGCGGCGCCCGTGATCACTGAGCTGCGCTGCCAGTGCAGGAACACCTTGGACAGAATTCATCCCAAGTACATCCAGAGTGTGCAGGTGATCTCCCCTGGACCCTACTGCGACCAAACAGAAGTCATGTAAGTTCACCAAGCTCTGCTGCTGCCACCACCCTGGTCACCTCCGCTGTCCGGATGCCCCCGCCCTGGCCCTAGCCCGCCCTCCCGTCTCACGTGGGGTCTCCCTTCTGCCTGCAGAGCCGCTCTCAAGGATGGACGGAAGGTGTGTCTCAACCCCGCATCCCCCCTGGTTAAGAGGATACTGGACAAGCTGTTAAAAACGTGAGTTCTGTGGCCAGAGTCCTTTGGGACAGATGTTGGCATCATCTGCCTCCCGAGGACTGTATCGGGGAAGCCCGGGGTGAGCTGGAGGAGGGACCAGTCACTGTTTCACAGTTAGAAGTGCCACCCCCGTCAGGAAGGTGCTCTGGTGCCAGGGGACCTTTCCGGTGCCCTCCACCGCCACCCCCCTCCCTCCCCTTTCAAATGCGAGGGGGTGAATGGTAGTCCTCTAAGGCTAAATAGATTCAGCCAATGATGCTAAAGGCCCGTTACTCGTTAAGGACTATAGCATGTTTACATTTTGTTTTATTCTTCTTGATCCCTTGGGTCCCTGCTGAATGTCCAGGGTGATCGTGCCTAACTTTAAGCCTACTCCTGCCTGTTTCTTCCCTTCCGTTCCTCTTCCTCCGGAAGGAATATTGGACACCCTGCGCTCCACGCCCACCTTGAGAAACCTAGTTTTACAGAAAATCCAGCATTTGAGACAATATGGGCCTGGGCCGTTAAATAGTGAAGAGCAGGGACTTTGCAGTAAGACCGCCATAAGGTCAAGTCCAAAATCTCTGGGAAAAGTTTTTTAATCCCTTTGAGCCTCTGGGGGGAAACGTACTGCATGAGCATTACGTGGAGTCATGCCTGTACATTTTTAGCCCAGTCTGACATAATCCAGTTGAGTCCACAGTCCCACTTCCTCAGTAAAGGAGCAAGCTGTCTGCTGTGCAGGGTAGAAGACACAGCGGGGCTTCTGGGTTTAGGGTTTGGCCAGGTAGGTCTGCGTGCAGCCATTCCTCCGGCGCCAGGGACTCGGTGAGGGAAGATGGCTTTCTGTAACACCTGTAACAATAACCCCTTTCTCACCTCAGGGACAGCACCAACTGAGGGGGAAGAAGCTCGTGGTGGCAGTTCCTGAAAGGAGGTCCCTGCTCTCACAGGACTGAAATGAAGACCGGGAACAGCTGGATTCCAATAGACAACTAGAAAGAGATTGCTGTATTTATTGTTTTTACAAACCAGAGATCTATTTATTTATATATGTATTTATTTTCAAAGCTTGTACTTTAACATTGTAACGTTAGTATTTAAAGGTGTGAAACATGTGAATGTGTTTAATCAAACATAACTCGGTTCTGATTGTTATTTAATTTGAAGATGAGGGGTTTTAAGTGTCTCGCCGAACTAATATTTATTGGGAGATAATTACGTGCCAGGCGCTGTGATGGAAGTGGAGGGAGGGGGGAATGTATGGGAGGGGGGGATGTAAGCAATTTGACAATGAGATCGATCAATGTTGTCAGGGAGAGTGTGTGCACATCTGTTTTTGTACTTATTTAAAAGAATGCCACTTGTTATTTATTGAAACTAATTTATTACTCGGTCAACATTTTGATGTTGAAGATTCCTTTGGACATTTTATGTCTTGCTTGTAAGGCATAATGCCTTGTTTAGTGCCATTATGCAATGTCTCTCTTTGTCTTAGAACAGAGAAGTTAAAACTACTGTTACATTTTTACAAATGTTGTCAAAATAAACGTTTTGCAAAATATAACATGTTTGGGTTTTGTTTTATTCTTCTTGATCTTTGGTTCCCCACTGGATGCCCAAGGTGTCGGTCGTGCAGTTGGATTGCAGGTCTTGCTTTACGTTAACCCTACTCCTGCCTGCTCCTTTCCTTAGAGGAAGGCACTTCATCTCTCTTCCTTATGAAAGAATATTTGATACACTACCTTCCCCACCTACCTAGAGAAGCCTAGTTTTACATAAATTCAGCCGTTTTTTGCACTGATCAATTCATTATTTAAAATTAGCGCTTTATAAACTTCTGAATGTGTATAAATATTTTAACAAGGTTCCAATTAAATGTTTTTGGTATGTGTTTGTTCAAACAAGTATGCAATTTTTCCTTCTTAATGAACACGCAAACAATTTGTGTTATTTACAATATTAAAAACCATTATTATCTGTGGAGGTAAAACACACTCTAAAGTAAACTACATGACAAAGTCACACAAAGGGTAGGTAGGGAGATAAATTGACTTATAATATTTCTTCAATTGTTAGAGAAAAGTATTAAGTTTAGGAAAGTTGTAATGTGGTAAGATTTATTAGCATTTTTAGGGATTTATTAGCATTACTAACATAACCTCTCAAAAGGAAAGGCAAAACTTTGGACATAAAAATCCATAAAGAAGATATAATGCAAAATAAGGAAATGCCTGAATATTACAAGAGGTGACAGAAATGAAGAAATAAAGGAGCAGAACAACAGATGGTGCAAGAGAGAAGGGTACACAGCTTTGCTGAAGAAGCCTTGTACATTATGTAGGTAGTCTCTCTCCTCCCGAAAGTGGGACTTCATTCCTCCCCTCCCTCCCGTGTGTGGGGGCCAGATATTGTGATTTACTTCCAAAGAAGAGATTAGAAAAAAAGGGGAAAACAGTAACGTTACAGTGGAGAATTTGGCAGACACCACCTTAACCGTGTGATCGAGATTATTATCACCAGTTGTGTTATGGAATATATGTATTCCCCCACATGATTTGAAGAGGAGGGTATTTCATCTCCATAATATTCTTCCCCAAACCTATAACCTCAGTATGTTCAACAGAAAATCATCATAAAAAGCCAAACTGGAGAACATTCTACAAAACCCCTAATAAGTATCCTCTGAAACTCTCAGCCATGGAAAATAAGACAATACTGAGAATCTGTCACAGATCCGAGGAGACAAAGGAGACGTGGTGACTAAATACAATAAGCTATGCTGGATTGGATCCCAGAATAAGAAAGGGTCATCAATGGGAACTTTGTGAAATCTTAGTAAGAGACTACCTTTGATAAATGAATTATAATTATACATTTTTCATAAATCTGGATATTCAAATTTAAAGTTTATTTTAAAAAACAGGACAAATAGAATAGAAAGACAGTAGACTGAAATCCAACTATAGTAAAAATTAAAATAATTTAAATGGAACAAACATTCCAATTAAAATTGAATTTTTTTTTTACTTTTTAAATACAGACTACAAAAACAAGACAAAAAATGTATGCTGCATAAAAAGTCACCCTTTAAATATTATATCTCAAATAGCTTGAAATTAAAAGAATCAAGTGTTATATCATGCTAATATCGACAGAAACCTAGTATAAATGTACTAATGTATTAATTACTTATAATTATTAATCTATTATTGATATAAATTATTAAGATATTGGCTAATTTATATATTAATGAAACCCTCATTAATATATTAGGACACAAAGAAAGAAGTAACTTAGAGATAAAGAAAGCTGATTTAAAATAAAACGGGGGCAATTCTGTAAGAAATAAATAATTCTAAAAGTTTATGAACCTAACACCATTTATTGAAATACAGGCCGGCATTGCTCAGTGGTTGAGGGTCAACATGTGGACCAGGACGTCAGGGTTCGATGCCCAAGGTGAGGACTAGATTCCCACTGCGGGAGATCGATGGTTCTCTCTCATCACTGATGTTTCTATCTCCATCTCTATCTTCTTTCCTCTCTGAAATTAATAAAAATATATTTTTAAGAATTTTATATATATATATATATATATATATATATATATATAGAGAGAGAGAGAGAGAGAGAGAGAGAGAGAGAGAGAGAGAGAGAAACTAAAAGGATCAATAAATGAAACCTTGCCCATAGTTAAAGATTCTAGCAAACCTCTTTAAATACTTAATAGGCAAAATAATAAAGAATCAACAACAGTATAGAAGTGTTAAGCAACATGATCAACCAGCTTGGCCTGAGCGATATATATAGACACTTCACTTAATAGGTCACCTTTCCCCCCAAAAAAAACACAGGGAACTTTTAATATATATATATTTTACAGAGAGGAAGGGAGAGAGATAGAGAGCTAGAAATGTCGATGAGAGAGAAACATTGACCAGCCGCCTCCTGCACACCCCCCACCGGGGATGTGCCCGCAACCAATGTACATGCCCTTGACCGGAATCGAACCCGGGATCTTTCAGTCCACAGACCAACGCTCTATCACTGAGCCAAACTGGTATTGGCAACACAGGGAACTTTTTGCAAAAGAAATATATATGGACCATAAAAAGTGTATTGACAAATTTCAAAATGTTGAAATATTTAAGTATATTTCATAGTACATTTATAACTCATCTCTCAACTTCCTAAAATTTGCTTTCATTATACAGGAAGCAGCAAAACTGGGTCATCATGCTGTTTCCATGCGCGTTATAACTGTGATAGAGAACATTTCCATGAAGACATTTCCTCATTTCCTATATCTGTTTCTTGATGTTCTTTTGTAATGTTGGCATTCCTTTTTTTCTTTGGTCTTACATTATTTGTAATGTAATTACTCATTACTACCTCCGCAAAAGTTTTAAACAAATCTTAGTAAGTGGAAAGAGAAAGTTTATATTGAAATCCATTCTTTTAAAAGCCTCCGAATAATGCCCAAATCTAACATACTGGATGGTGGGTGCTCAGAGGTCATTGAAATGAATTTAAGTAATTATAGGTGGCTGGAATCAACCGGATGCTTTTACTGTAGAAACAGGAGAAAAAGACCAGCTGTGACCCTTCTGACTCTGTGTGTGTGTGTGTGTGTGTGTGTGTGTGTGTGTGTGTGTGTGTGTTTGGACAAAACTAAAAACTGTGGACCCCCCTGAGCCCAAAGTAACCTTCCCTCCCCCCAGAAGCTCCAAAACCTAGTTCGTGGATTAATCAGCGCCCTCTAAGCACAAGAGGGGGTACGTACACAGGGATTACCAGATCACTCTGGAAGTTCCAGAATTTCACAGAGAAAGGAAACGGTAGGATTGGGACACTCTGTCCAAGATTAAAGCCCTGAGTTAAACTTCTGGCACGGGTCATCCGCTCACCCCAGACATAAAAAAGACAAAGTGTGACTTCTCTGTGCTTGTAAAATACCAGACGGACAATCTTAGGTATAATCTTCCGTATCATCTGAGAAGACAGAGAGAGAGAGCTACGTTCAGAGTGCCTTTGTGCAAAGGAAAATAAAATCGTCCGGCCAGAAGCTACTTAGGCGTTCCTAACAGGGAAAATTCAGTTGTTGCCCCGTCCGCACATTCTTTGGGGATGTTGCTATTATAGATCAGCGTTACCAACGGGGTGCTGTCTCCTCCGCTAATAAGTGACATCGCGCTTACTAAGCCACTGGCTCCCGCTTCTTTGGGGATTTGGAAAGAGAATCTCACAAAAGCCCGCCAAGTCCGTGGGGAGGCCAGGCGGGGCCGCACCCCAGATCCTCCTCCCTCAACCACACCCCCCAACCCCCCCCCCCCCCCCTCCCGGCGACCGGGAACGACCTGCAGGTCCGGGAATTTCCAGGTCCTGGGGTGGCTCGCTTTCCGCCTCGAGCATGGATAAAAGGGGTTCACCCGTCTCGGGGAGCCACAGATCTCGCTCCACCAGCTCTCCCGCCACCAGCTCTCACACTCCAGGCTCCGCACGCAGCACCGACCCTCCGAGCTCAGCCCCATGGCCCGCACCGCCTCCGCCGCCGCCGCACCCCGCGCTCCCGGGCTCCTCCGGGCCGCGCTCCTGCTCCTGCTCCTGGTCGCCGCCTGCCGGCCAGCTGCAGGTGAGACTCCGCCCTGGGAGCCCCAGGAGGAGAAGGGGGTGATGGGGGGGCGCCCCTTGGGGGAGCATCCCGCTAACCGGGTCTGTGGTCCCCGCAGCGGCGCCCGTGGACCCCGCAGCGGCGCCCGTGACCACTGAGCTGCGCTGCCAGTGCATGAAGACCTTGGACAGAATTCACCCCAAGAACATCCAGAGTGTGCAGGTGATCTCCCCTGGATCCCACTGCGGCCAAACAGAAGTGATGTAAGTTCACCAAGCTCCGCTGCTGCCACCACCCTGGTCACCTCCGCTGTCCAGATGCCCCCGCCCTGGCCCTAGCCCGCCCTCCCGTCTCACGTGGGTTCTCCCTTCTGCCTGCAGAGCCGCTCTCAAGAATGGACAGAAGGTTTGCCTCAACCCCGCATCCCCCGCGATTAAGAAGATACTGGACAGGATGTTAAAAATGTGAGTGATGTGACCAGAGTGCTTTGGAACAGATGTTGGCATCATCTGCCTCCCGAGGACTGTATCGGGGAAGCCCGGGGTGAGCTGGAGGAGGGACCAGTCACTGTTTCACAGTTAGATGTGCCACCCCCGTCAGGAAGGTGCTCTGGTGCCAGGGGACCTTTCCGGTGCCCTCCACCGCCACCCCCCTCCCTCCCCTTTCAAATGCGAGGGGGTGAATGTGTCGTCCTAAAAGATTACTAGGTGGATTTGGCCAATGATCTCAAATGCTTCCTGCCCATTAAGGAAGAACGCTGTCCACCTAGGCTGCTTTAGGGCGGAAAAGCGGAAGCCCCTGATTTGGGGCAACGCGGGCTTCTGAATCTTAGTGGTGATGACCAGGGTCTTTGCGGGGATCCTCTGCTCCAAAGGTGTGTCTAGGCTGTTTTTACTACTCCTGTACCAGGGAGAAAGAATTTAATCCCTTTGAGTCTCGGTTATACGGGGGAAATAATAACATCTACTTCATGGGGTTTGCTATGAGGCTGAAGTGATGTTATGCATGTACTTTTTTTTAGTGTAACAGTATTCTCTGGCTTGTTGAAGCTAATAATACAAGTGTGGCCGCAGGTCCCTTATTCCTAAGTAAACAGCATCCAGTAGCCTGGCATTTTCTATAAAGTTAATTGGCTCATTTGAAAAAGCTCCTAGCTACCCAGCTAAGTTTCCTAAGAGTCCTAATAAGCCACCATTTTCTCATCACAGGGCCAGCACCAACTGACCTACGGAGGAGGAGGAAGCTCACAGGCTTATTGTTGTGTCCTCAGCGGAATCGGAGTGAAAGAAGAGACGCGGAGAGCTCCTGGGGCCACCTGTGTCTAATTTGTTTGACTGTTTCTTATGAGAGTTCTATTTATTTACATATGAATTTATTTATTTTTCAAAGTTCTATCTAATATTTAATGACATGGAAGTGTTTGTTAACTTGCTGTACTGTTATTTTACATGGTCATGTTTATGTCACATCAAAGCTAGTTCAGCCTGTTTATTTAATTGATGATGATGCATTGTAGATGTTCTCAACTCAACTAATGTTTCTAGTTGGCTGGGTGGGTTTTTCCACCCACTACGATAGGTCACAGGGAAATGTTCCGTGTACATCTGTTTTTGTACTGTTGAGAAAAATGTCAGTTGTTATTTATTGAAACGGTTTCACAGCATGTGGTCAACATTTCTGTTATTGAAGGAACTCATGTTCTAAATATCCCTTGGACATTTTATGTCTGCCTAGTAAGGCATAATGCCTTGTTCAATGCCATTTATGCATTTGTTTCTCTCTATCTTGGAATAGAGAAGTTAAATGTTTATGGATGTGTTTTTACAAATAAGATGAAAAATAAAGATTTTTTTTTTTTACAGAAACTTCTTGCTTTGGTTTATTTTAATATTGTGATGTCTTGTTCCTCCTGAATACCCAAGTGCTGTAAATTTCTAATAGACTGTAGCTCACACCCATTACATGGCTGATATTGGCTGGCACTTCTCTCTCTTAGTTTCACTCCTGTTTATGAAAGCTTATTTGGTACATTTTGAAAGTCCTGCAGGCCCTCACCTTAAAAATCCCAGTTTTAGCCCTGACTGGTTTTGGCTCAGTGGATAAAGTGTGAATAAAGTGGATAAATTGAACCTGCGGACTCAATGGTCCCAGGTTCAATTCCAGTCAAGGGCATGTACCTTGGTTTTGGGCACATATCCAGTAGGAAGTGTGCAGGAGGCAGCTGATAGGTGTTTCTCTCTCTCATTAATGTTTCAAACCCTCAATCCCTCTCCCTTCTTCTCTGTAAAAAAATCAATTAAAAAAAGAATCCCTGCTTTACATAAAAGATTCATTTTATTTTAGTATAAACAATCTGTTACTTAATCCTGGCTGTTTAAAATGTTTCAAATGTTTATACATATTTTAAAAGAGCTCTCAATGAAATTAATATGTAAAATTGTTTTTCAAACAATTTTATATCCGATTCCCTCTTACTGAAGCTGGAAGCTAAGTTGACAGGTGGATTTGTAGTAGGCAGGTCGACAGGTCTGAGAAGAGCAGGAACAACCGGCCAGGTGCAGTGGGTCACCAGCATAAGAGCCCCGGGTGCCCAGCAACTGTCAATACTATAAGTCCTTGTAAGACCATTCCCTTAAGCATGAATCCCTGAGCCTGGGAAATTCTGGACTGGCCCCAGGCCCAGAAAAAACAGCAAAACCAGGCTAAGCAAGCCTTGGCTGACCTCAGAACCAGCTGCAATGACCAATGCCCCAGCACTCCCACCACCTCAGAACTGACCAACCAGTGGGGACCATGACCCTGTGGAGACACCCCAGGAAAGCTAATGAATATCCTATTGAGCTCCTCCCCTGAGGTCTCAGATAAAGGCCCTCAGGATGCAGGACCAGAGTGGTTCTCTCTGTAGAGCACACCCTTGGCCTTTCTCCTTTCCCTACCCTTCTTTCCCCAGGACTGATATTTCTCTCTTTCTCTCTCTTTCTCCTATCCCCACCCAAGCTCAAGGGCCCTTCTTTTGCTGTAACTTGTTTCCTGAGCCCATTTCTTCTGTGGCGCACTTCTTTGATCTCAGTGACTTTTTAAGGAAACCTGAGTCTTGGCCCTGAATTCTTCTCTTAGCCAGAACTCAAGAACTGTGGTTACCAAACTGCGTTAACACCTGGCGCTATGTTTCCACCACTACCAGATTCTTCCTCAGAACTCAAAGAATTTGTGCCATGCAGGGGCAAAAGTAGGTTAAAGCAAGTGGTGGAGGACTTCCTCTAGGTAAATCGTCTAGCAGAGAAGGGCTTCATTTCCTAGCCTTCATGGAAAGATAACAGTCACAAGTATAATGAATGCTGTTCCAGTGATTCACAGACATACTAATGGGTTAAATGTTTCTAAATCTGTAAATTTGAATTTGCATTGCCCCAGGACGGCAGGAACACATCTAGCTTTCACAGTAGACACAAAGGCTAGCACCTAATGATAGGGAAAAGGAAAGATCTGAGTCACCTGGAATAGGAGGGAAGTTTGTGCGTAAGTTGGGAGGGCCAGCTAGGTGTTCGCTTGTCTCTGACTCAGCACCTTTCCTGTGTCCCTTGTCAGCCCTCAGTAGGAGGGAGATGGTGGGTGCATGACCAAGCTTGCCCTGAACATCTGGGTACAGCTACTCTGAGCCTCCTTGGCCTGCACTGAAAATTCATTAAAATAGTTTCTTCATAGCCCTAACCGGTTTGGCTCAGTGGATAGAGTATCAGCCTGCGGACTGAAGGGTCCCAGATTCGATTCCAGTCAAGAACATGTACCTTGGTTTCGTGCACATCCCCAGTGAGGGAGTATGCAGGAGGCAGATCAATGTTTCTCTCTCATCAATGTTTCTAACTCTCTATTCCTCTCTCTTCCTTACTGTAAAAAAAAAATCAATAAAATATATTTTTAAAAAATAATAATTTATTCATAAATGCAATGGTATTTTCTCAGATTTATGAGATAAGATACAAAAGCAATTTGTAAATTGTAGGAGATGAACAAATGCAAATCATTCTGGAAGCTTCATAACTGCTAGCATTGATTTCTTTCTTAACCCCTTTAGGCTGTGGGAAATAAAACTTCCTTGGATTCCTCTTGTGCAAAGTCCTAGCTTCTTCACATACCACAAGTACTAAATCTGCAGCTATTTGTCCAGTTAATTGCTCTGATCCTAACAGATAATAAAACTTCTGTAATCTCTCCCACAAGGACCCATTGGTTACCTCTAGGACTGTTAATGGTGAATCGGCACCAGATGTTGACTTTGGGCTAAGAAAGAATTCAGAGGCAAGACTCAAATACAGCCAAAACCGGTTTGGCTCAGTGGATAGAGTGTCGGCCTGTGGACTAAAAGGTCATGGGTTTGATTCCGGTCAAGGGCATGTACATTGGTTGCAGGTACATCCCCAGTAGGGGGTGTACAAGAGGCAGACAGTCGATGATTCTCTCTCATCGATGTTTCTAACTTTCTATTCCTCTCTGTAGAAAAATCAATTATATATATATTTTAAAAAGACTCAAATACAAGAAAAAGGTTATTTAGGAAGTCACAGAGGCAGAAGTGAGCCACACACCTGTGCCTTCCCTAGCCCCACATCCCTCATACCCCCTCCTCCCGGGCTTGTTTCCTTTGTCCCAGGGGTAAGACCTGAGGCAAGCAGGAAGTGACACACGTTCTTTGTGAAACGTGTGTTTGGTTCAGAACACTTCATGTATGGATGGATTCATGATAAAAACTTAAAATACGAATATTAGAAACTTAACATAGGCTTTGTTAGCCTATAACAATGCAGAAAAGGATGAAGGAGATGGAGTCATTCATGGAGTGACTGAGAACATGAGCTATGAAGAATTAGACTGCTTGGGGAGTTGCTTTCAGTTCCAACACCTTCTAACTGTCTTAATTTGAGGCTATATTTTTGATTAATTTAAACTTCATTTCTCCTTTTGTTGTTGTTGGGATTAGCTAGTTTATTAATATTAATAATTGGAAGAGAGCAAAGAGAAGGCCAGGCATTGTAAACATGGTCATCTGGGCAGCTTCCCCAGGAAGCTACAGCTTCACTCTCTTCAGGAAACCATCAGTCCATTCCCTGCAGATCACTGGGAAAGGGACTGGACCAAGGGGGGGGGATGGGTGCATACCCAGTGAAGTCAGGGTGACATAAGGAAAGTACTTGCTTGTCAGTCTAGCCTCGGGAACAATAGATTGGCTAGGGGGTAAACCCCATCAGATATGAAATTCTATAAAGTTAGTTGCCTAATTAGGAAAAGCTCCTAGTTAAAATCCCCAAAGAGTTTCCTCTTGTTCATTCCCTCCTCTTCTGTCTTGTTCTCTTGCTCTCTTTGGCTCCGTGGCTGTCACTCTCTCCAGAGCCATGTGGACTTAAGCATCAGCATGGCCATGGCCATTGGGATCCCACACACAATGGACTGCAGCTGGGAACACAAACTAAGCTAGTCTGATGCTGGACTGGACTTGACTTTAACATGGAACCAAAATTCTGGGAAGTGGCCTTAATTTTGGCCCTGCTAAAGACAAAATTGGAATTCTCCCACAGCAAGGTGGGGCGTTGGAGGGGAACTCCCTTAATCTTACATCATCAAGAAAGCTTCCATGAACCCTCATCCTCCCACGGGGGCCTCAGGCAATTCTTTTCTTCAAAGCACCCTAAGAACTCCACTTTCACCGGTCACACTTTCATAAAAGAGGTGGACTAATAGAATCTCCTTTTTTTGTACTTTTTCCTAGAATTGTGAGTTATAATTTGAATAAAGAGCTGGACAGTTCATGAGAAGTAATGGTTTGCCCCCTAGGAGTAAAATCATGAACAATTAATTATTTAGTTTTGTTGGTTTATTTGAATATGAATAAATGAGATGAAATATAAATGACTCAATTATCTCACTGTACAATATATTTGTGAGTTTAACTTAGGATGTTTTATACAAGACCGTTACTCCATTTTATGACAACACCAACATTTACTTATCTGCTCCACTATTAGGTTGAAATCACAGTTTTGCTATTGTGAAAAATACAGCTCTCAACATTTTTTGTACTGGTCTCCTGCTACAGGTGTCAGAGATAATCTAGGATAAAAATATAGGAAGCGAATAAATGGCTCTCAGGGTATGCACATCTTTAACTTCACCAAAGAATACTATTGTCCAAGTGGTTGTACAGATTTATTCCTCCCAAAAGCAATTCATGAAAGTTCCTCTTTCTCCACCTATTGGCCAACACTGGAATTGTCAGATTTAAAATTATTGTCAAATTCTAAATAATACTATCTTATTATGGTTTTAATTCACATTTCCATTTTTACTTGCTTATGAGCCATTTTTATTTTATACTTTGTGAAATTTTATTTTTCCCATATGTTCTATTATTTTCCATTTTATAAAAGTTTTTTTTCAAAACAAACATTAATCATTTGTCACTTATATATGTAGCAAAATGTTGCATGTGTGGTGTTTTTTAAAATAAAGTTTTATAACTTTTTGATGGCTAGTCTCTTCTCAAAGTAATAAAAATATTTTCTATAGTGTCTCCTAAAAATTGAATAGTTTGAACTTTTATATTTAGAATTCAGAATTGATTTTTGTTTTCTAAAATATGAGGTAGAAATAAATGTTTTACACATAGATAGCCAATTATCCCAGTGCCACTTACAAAACTTCATCATTTTTAAATTTCTACCATAAGTTAAGATAACAAGTATGTATGATTTTGGGACTTTGTTTTCTTCCTCATCAGTCAATACATTCGACCTACAATGTCATACCCTCTTAATTGCTATAGCATTATTAAAATTCTTGATAAATGAAAAGGCACATGTCCTAACATTATTGTCTTAGCTCTTCTTAGTTCTCTCAGCTTGTAAATATGAGATTTTGAGTAAAAGTGCCTTGAATTTATAGATCAGTTTTTATAGGAGTAGTTGATGCATCTTTACAATAGTAATTCTTAAATTTTGTGAACTAAATATAGTTAATAAATTAAGGTCTTTAAATAATATTAAAACATTTTCTTGTACTTTTAAAAAAAAACTTATTTCTATAGCCTTTTGTGGCTGGATGCTATTATAATTGTTATTTTAGAGACTGCATTTTATGTTTTTTATATATTATTATGTATCCATCAGCCTTTTAATTATGTATCTGTAAATTATTTTGCATTTTCTACATAGAAAATTATGTCATCTGCTATTAATGACAATTTTGCTTTTCTATTCATTATATATTTTAATATATTTTCTAGCCTTCCTCATTGGATAAAATCTTCAATACAAGCTTGAATGGAAGTAATAATAACAGGTACTCTTGTTTTGAATTCCATAGACAACTTATAGCCATTTTAATCACATGTTAAGTGGGGATAATTATAGAAGATAAATAATACATTACATAAAAAGTGAATTTATAATTCATTCAAGTTTTCAGCAAAGTTTTTTTTAATATTAATCTACTTAAGATTGGTATTTAAGAAGCAAAATTTTGCCTCAAGCTACCTTGGTATCTATTGTACCTGTCTTTAGTCTGTGTGATAATGATTGTCATCCATAAATCCTCAGGGAAATCCTCAGGGGCAAAGCAAATTAATTTTCTATCTTTCAAAGTGGCTCTGAAAGGAGACCATTTGATTACTGAAAATGGGAGTGCTGCCTTTCCCCAAAAATTACTTAAAATCCCAAAGTGATTTCATATTATTTACTAGGTTTTAAAAACAGCTACAAAATATATGTGTTTCTAAGCGAATTTGCCTGAGATGTTTATTACACTAGCCATATATTAAGAATACAATGCTCTGTATGTACTACCACAGTTTTCTACCATTCACTATGAATAATGTCAGTTAAAATGGAAGATAGGACCTTTTCAGCAATAAACCAGTCAGCAAGCACTTATTACTATGTATATAATGTGTACACAATACATGCAATTCTATTTACAAGGCTGTGTAGGTTTGGTAACCTACATGTGCTCTCCCAAGCTGCCACCATAGAATATTCGTCATTTATTGTTTAGCAATAATGCCTGGAAATCTTTTTGATCTATTTTTGTTTGTTTGACTTGCTTTCAGAATCTCATGAAAAGCTCATTTATTATTGGGCGGGGAGAGACTATGTTGTCCAAATCTGAAGGGCAAAGTTTCATGTTCCTGTTTAAGTTCTTAATTAAATTAATTCTGAACTTTTCAACTGCTGTTCCCAGACCGCAGAGCCCTACCTCCATCTCCAGGACACCTCACCTCAGAAGTTCATTAGGTTCAAGCGTCACCATCTCACCGTAGTTTCAACTCAGAGTGGAAATTCCAGGATTAAAAAAAAAAAAAAAAGTGTTATTCAACATGAGCTTGTGATTTAAAAGGAAACGGAAGAAATTCTTGATAGCAGATGACTTCCTCAACCTCATAAACCCATAAACCGTCTACAATAAATGTTATACCTAGTGATTAAAGTGTTTAAGAGGTTTGGTGAGAACAAAACAATAGTATCTGCTATCACTTCCAATCAAGCTTGTACTAAACATGTTAACCAGTGCAGTAAATTTAGAAAAAGACATGAAATTTTATAATAAATGGAAAACAAAACGGCTATTAGTAGCAGATGACATAATTGTCTATGTAGAAAATGCAAAATAATTTACAAATGTGTAATGAGAAGGCTGGTAGGTACAAAATAATACACAAAATTGGAATGTGCAGTTTTAACGACATCATATATACTACCATAAAAGACACCCTTTATAATAGCATTTAGATAAAAAAATCTTTAGAAATAAGTTTAACAAGCAGGTATGAGAAGAAAAAAATTACGTGTTTTTTAAAGACCTGGGTTTATGAACTATAGGAGTATTGTCAATGGTCTGTTGTTGGGAGGCTGTATATGATTAGCAGTTTAAGTTCTGGTGAAGACACAATCAATAATGAATAGCATTATTAGCTATACAGTCTTGAGAAAATTACTTAACAGCGTATAATTTGGGTTTTCTCACTTTGTCACTATAAGACTCTGCTCTAGGCATAGTAGAGCACTTCTTGGTTCTCTGAAAATATCATTTGTTTTCTGTTTCAGCTCAGGGTCTTTTTTTTTTTTTTTTACAAAGAGGAAGAGAGAGGGATAGAGAGTTAGGAACATCGATCAGCCACCTCCTGCACCACCCCTACTGGGGATGTGCCCACAACCAAGATACATGCCCTTGACCGGAATTGAACTTGGGAGCCAAAGCAGTCCTGGCCCAGCTCAGGGTCTTACATGATGGGATATCTTTCATCTCTTTCCCAACTCCTAGATCATTCATCTGGTCAATTTTTATTTATTCTTCAGCTTTTAATTCATTAATCACCGCAGGGAGGCTTTTCCTGAGCTCTGTAAGTATTAATTATCCAATTAAGTGTCACAATTCATTTTCACCCTGATTTTGCTAGTGAAAGGCAATGAAGCAAAGAGGAAGCAACTGAGTGCCCAGGGTTAAAAAAAACCTGTGAAAGGCCGAGCCAAGGCGGGACGCCAAGATTGTTATCTCCATTTTTTTCCCAACACTTCCCCTTCAGCCAGCAGGGCCAGCTCCACCCTGGCTGCACCCAGCCTCTGTGGAATGTTGAGCCATAAAACCTCCAGAAAGAGACCCTCTGAGTGTTTCTGGGTGAGGTGCATTTCTTCCCCATGACAGGGTAACTCACTGGGCCAAGACGTCCTGACTGCTCCTCCTTGCCAGCGCTACCAGCATCCCCTCACTGGTTGTCAGATTCTACAATCTTAACCTGGGTTTAAGCCTGTCTCTGCATTTTCGCCTTTGTTGCTGATGTTAACATGTAACGACTGAAATTTCATGAGCTCTCCCCAGAGTTCAATGGGGACCCACTGTTTTCTCTGTCCTTTTTTCTTCCCCCCCCCCCCCCCCGTTTTACTTTATAAACTATTCAGTCAGTTGCCTAAGCCAGGGGACTTGGCTTCTTCATAGACTGACCCTCTCCTTCTGCTTTGCATCCAACTGGACATTAGGTCCTGTGATTTCCACCCCCTTCACAATTCTCACATGTAACACCTTCTCTCCCTTCCCTGTGAAATTGCCTTAATTATGCCTCTTATCAGCTTTCACCAGACCAGTGGTCGGCAAACTCATTAGTCAACAGAGCCAAATAACGATTGAAATTTCTTTTGAGAGCCAATTTTTTTTTTAACTTCTTCTAACGCCACTTCTTCAAAATAGGCTCACCCAGGCCATGGTATTTTGTGGAAGAGTCGCACTCAAGGGGCCAAAGAGCCGCATGTGGGCTCACGAGCCACAGTTTGCTGACTGTTATGCCCAGACTTCGTGATCCCCAAGGACCACCAGGGAGCCGAGTCCGATGCAATAAACAAAAGAGCCTCTTCCATGCTAGCATGGGGTGTGTCCCACTCACACCAACAGCATGGTGGAAGAGGGCGAACTTCGACAGGTCAAGGAGTTTTATAAGGGTGGTGATGTCACTGCTCTGGCTGACCCTGATTGGTTGGGTGAGGGCTAGGATCGTTACACAAAATGGAGGATAGCTCCGCCCTGTTCTGCCCTGCCCCACAATACAAAATGGAGTCAGGACTTAGCCTCGCCCTACCCTCTCACTGACCATGGCACTAGAGACTAGAACATTGGCATAACTTCCTAACCAGTGCCCCAGACACCAGGCTGTCTCCTCCTGTCAGTCTTATTTACTGCAAAGTGATTGTTCTACAGAGCAGATCTTATCTGGTCATTCTCCTTCAAGGACTGTCTACCCCATAGCCAGTGTCCCTGGTTGAGGTGGTGTATTAGTTTGCTTGGGCTGCTGTAACCAAGTACCAGGGACTGAGAGGCTTCACAGAAATTTATTTTCTCATAGTTCTGGAGGCTAGAAGAAGTCTAAGGTCAAAGTGTCCTCAGGGCTGGTTTCTTCGGAGACTTTTCTCCTTGGCTTACAGATGGTCGTCTTCTCCATGTATGTTCACAGGATCTTCCCTCTGAGTGTGTCTGTGTCCTAATCTCCTTTTCTATGAAAACACCGATGATAGTGGACGAAGGCCCACCCTAGCACCTCATTTTAACTGAATTCCCTTTTTAAAATAGTGTATCTCCAAAGAAGGTCACATGGTGAAGTACTGAGGTTTAGTACCTCAGCATATGAACTGGAGGACAAAATCCAGTCCATAACAAGTGGCTTACACAATTGGATTATTTATACAATTTCTTGTTATTTAGTCTCCTGGTATGCCCTAAAACATACAAGACACTATCAGTTGGCCCAAGCACTCTCCCCGTCCTCCTTGAGCCTTTCAAAATGTCATAGTCCTTTGACAGAAAGATCCAAACTCCTAACTACCTTGGTGGTCACTACATAAGCACATACTGCTGATCATTCAGAAGTAAAAACTTTCACCATCAAGTAGGTAAACTGGTTATACGTTTTTACTGAAGGAAAAGTGTGTGCACATTATAAAAATTCAAATGGTAAAAATGGTTTTACAGTAAACAAACAAACAACCCTCAAGCCTCTTCCTTCTACTCCGGATCTTCCATTTTCCTTCCCAGAACCTGTGAGCATTACTAATTTTCTGCTTTCCATCATTCTTGGAATAAAATAGCCTATAAATAAATCAGTATCGCCGAAACTGGTTTGGCTCAGTGGTAGATCGTCGGTCTGTGGACTGAAAGGTCCCGGGTTCGATTCCGGTCAAGGGCATGTATCTTGGTTGCAGGCACATCCCGGTAGGGGGTGTGCAGGAGGCAGCTGGTCAATGTTACTCTCTCATCGACGTTTCTAGCTCTCTATCTCTCTCCCTTCCTCTCTGTAAAATATCAATAAAATATATTAAATAAATAAATAAATCAGTATCTGTGTTTATTTGTGTGTGCATGCTATAGACTATTGTAGTGTACAACATGCACACACACACTTCTTTTTTTTTATGGCACACATGGAGAAATACCATGCATATTGTTCTGTACCTCCCGTGCTCTGTGTAAAAACATGTTTTGGTGAGTATTCAATTTCTGTGAGTATTTTCATATATTTCCCTAGAGGTGGAGAAATGTGGGGCACAGTATTTTATTGCTGGAATGTATCATTAGTTATGTAAGAAGTTTCATATAAATATAATTAAGGTGCTGTAGAGAGCCACCTGGGAAGGCACATGGGCATTTTCCTTAATTATCGCCAGCTGAACTCAGGGTGTAGGCAAAGCCACGCCCTGAAAACATGTCTCCCCAAGGTTGGTGGAAAATGTAATCAGCTTGGCCTTTGTATCCGCCCAGGTGTCGGCAGGGGCGGGACTAGATATGTAAATCCAGGCATGCTAGGGCCTACTGAAGAATGCAAATAAGTTGGTGTTACTTTCTGGCATTGGGGGTATAAAATAAATGCGCTGGGAAGGTTCACGTTGCTGTCATCCTCTTCCTGCCTCTCCAGCAGACAGAATGGGGGCTCACCCAGCTCCCAGCTTGAAATCTCTCTCTGTGCCTTCTCTCTTTATTTCTATTATTTCTCAATCCCTGGCCGCCTCTACTTAGAACCGGTTCGTTCATCTCTCTTTCCGTGCCTTAAGCGGAAAAGGGAGATCCCCGCTGCATCAGGCCCCAGCAGAGTGCTTTTAATATTTTGTTTCTTTTGCTCTAATCTCTGTATCTCATTTCTTTTCCCTGTCTAATTCCATTGTCTAGTACTTCCCCAAACCTGTTATATAATAATGACTGTTATGGACATCCTGTCTCAGTTTTAGCTTTTTAATCCCTTCCTTCTAGTTTTCTACCATTAGACACCATGCTGACTTTTGGCCCCTACCCTGTTTCCCCCAAAATAAGACAGTGTCTTATATTAATATTTGCTCCCAAAGATGTGCTAGGTCTTATTTGCAGGGGATGTCTTAATTTTCCATGAAGAAGAATACGGTACACATTTATTGTTAAATGAAAATAAAGGAAATTTATTACCTGTATACAGTAAGGTAGTACAGTAGTTGTCAACACAAACCAGACAAACTGAATCCTACAGTATCAAGAATTTACTCATTTATTCAACGACAATCATGTCATCATCTTCTGGAACATCATCATAACAATCCAATTCCTGGATTTCCTGGTGAATGTCTTGTGACTCCGCTTCTTTCAGAATCAGTGGACCACATCTCTCATGTATAGCAATAGCACTGTCTTTAAATGAGTACTTCTTGTCAAGGTAGCCTGCTTGCGGTGCATTTGCAATGCAACTGTCAGTGATTTTCTCCCATGAATTCTTCACCCAAGTCACCACTTCTTGCAGTTTAGGTTTCACAAAGTTTCCACGCTTATTTCTCTCCATTCACACAGCAGTGACATCAGGACTCTGTGTAACGTCACTGGTTGCTAGACGCCAGTCGGGGCGGCCCTAGCGACCAGTTTATGGTAAATTAATTTTCATTCTGAGACAGAGCCTGGGGGCCTTATTTTTTTTTTTTTGGGGGGGGGGGAGGATGCCTTATATTTCACTCAGAAGGAAACCTGTAAGTAGGTCTTCTTTTCGGAGGATGTCTTATTTTCGGGGAAACACGGTATAATACATGTAGGTTGTTAGTATTTTTATGTGTGGGTTTTTTTTTTAAGTTTAAACTTATTTTAAATGAATTTTTAATTGATTTTTTTACAGAGAGGAAGGGAGAAGGATAGTTATAAACATTGATGAGAGAGAAACATCTATCAGCTGCCTCCTGGAAATGTGCCCACAATCAAGGTACATGCCCCTGACTGGAATGAAAGCTGGGACCCTTCAGTCCGCAGGCCTATGCTTTATCCACTGAGCCAAACCGGTTAGGGCAATATTGCTATGTTTAATAACTTACAATATCTGTTGGAAGAATACTTTTCCATCGCTTATCTTTCTTTTAAACTGGTGAACTTAAATAACATGTCTAGTCTCTACTTGTCCTTTTTATCATTCTGATAGGAGGAGAATTAAGTTACCTTACTTGGAAGGAATGAATCAGGCATGCTCAATTTAGTATTTCCCTTTTCCACTCTGTAACCAGGCCATCCATGTGTGTGAGGCCTCTCTGGTTCAACATTACCATGACTTGGTGGCTGTCTGCTGATTTGTGGTATTCAGCAGTCAGTCTATTTGACTCCCATCTTAAGATATATCTTCCAATGTTTGTTTTTAGCAATAGTAAATACTGGGTTTAATTTCATCTGCCACTCATATGATCTTTTCTTTTTTTGTGTGTTTGTTATAGCAGTGAGATATAACATTTTTCTTGCATTCTTGAGATACCCCAACAGTACATGTGCAGTAATATTTTATTAAGAACTTTAAAACCCAGAATGGATGTTAATGCATTCTTAGCAATATCTACAGATCATTTAATACATTACCAGTTTATTAATATAGGCACACAGTATATGCTGAATAAATGATTATTAAATTAAGTTATAAAATCTCTGTATTTGTAAATTCATAAGTAAATGCAAAACTGCCTTTACTGTTATATGTTTCCAGGTATGATTCCCAAATTTATTCCTTTTTATACCATATCAGTTAAAAACTTCAATAACACATATTATGGGGATGTTATTTATTCTTTTCTAGTTTTAGAGGCTAAGAAAGGGTTTCATTTCCACTCAACTATAATACCAGAAAAGTGTCTTATAAAACCAATCAATATAATAAAATCATCTGTGTACATAAATCATGTTATAGTTACCAAAATACAATAGCCCCTAGACAATGAAGGCAATAAAGCAACCATAAGTAAAAGGACCAGCCACTCCCTATATTATTATTTGATATTGTTATTTGATAACGTAGTAGAATTAAACCAAGAATATCGTCTTTGGTTTGGATTAGAAATGAAATTGCCCTTTGAAGTTTTTTCCTGGGACTGAAGTAAGTATTTCTTTTAAGTTAATTCTTTAGGCTGAGGTTTCTTTAAGTACAACATCATGAAGGTGATTCATCTTAAAGTGGGATAAAGACGTTCTGCTTTGAAAAGGTTTTACATACACGGAAGTTTCTGGAAATAGAGTGTGTAGATCAAAGGTATGGCTGTGATAGCCAGATGGACTTATCTGTGACCCTAACTTTGGCACATACTAACTGTGTGACTTTGGAAAAGTTATTTAATCTCTCAGAGCCTCAGATTCTAAATCTGAGAGTAAAATGAGAGTAATTCCCTTTAGACCCTATAAAACTGTTTTAAGGATTAAATAAAAGAAAAGGTAATGATGTAACACAATACCTATTCCAGGAATATAATACTATTTTTTAATATTAACATTAATGTGAACTCTCTTCCCTTTCTCCCCTCTATCAGTTAAAATATACATTTGTGCCAAACGGGCTTTAATAAATGTACAAATAACTTCCACACAAGGCTTGAAACTATTTACTCTTTATTATCCATTTCATTGTTCCATCCATTTAAACATGAATATGTTTTTGTCATGTAGCAAGGTACAACTAAGTTAAATGTACCATATTTGCCGGCGTATAAGACGATTTTTTGGCCCTGAAAAATATGCCTCCAATTGGGGGGTAGTCTTATACGGCGAGTATATAGCAAACTCTGTATTTTGAGTGGAAATGTTAGGGGGTCGTCTTATACACCCAGTCGTCTTATACGCCGGCAAATACGGTATTTTCAGGGCCAAAAAATCGTCTTATACGCCGGCAAATACGGTATTTACAGTTTCTTTTTCCTTGGGAATGCATCATAAATTTAATGTATAAATGATACAAAAACTGTTCTTTTTGTCTGAGATTTTTTTCCTGATAATAGATTACAATTGCTCCTCTAACAATTTAAGTGGAGATCATCCTATATAATAAAAGCCCAGTGACTGCTGGCAGGACGACTGGTTGACCAGTCGCTCTGATGTTCACTGACCACCACGGGCAGATGCTCCATGCAGAAGCTGCCCCCTGGTGGTCAGTGCGCTCCCACAGTGGGAGCACTGCTCAGCTGACCAGGATGAGCAGCAGCTCCCCAACCCAGGCTGATAGGCAGGAACCCAGACTGTGATCATTGCCTCCTCACCCCAGGCTCCTTCTCCTTGCTTCCTGCCACCTCCTCTGGAGGCGCTGCACTCACAGAGCTGACCCTGGAGGCTGAGAGGCACTGTGGGACTGAGCCCTACTCTGCTGCCTCTCAGTGCTATTGTCCCTGGGCCCAGCCCCAACCAGGTCCCCTGGAGTGGTGAGTGCTCCTGCTCCACAGAAGATGCCTGCACAGGGAGCAGCCACTCAGAGGGCAGATCCACAGCTGCCCTGCTGACTGGGATGAGTGGCGCTCCCACAGAGGCCAATCTCTGCAGACCACCCCTCCCACCCACCATCACCAGTACATGAATCCCATGCACCGGGCCTCTATGTTTAGCATAAGATGAAAGGATTCTGCCACCCACTGCCCACCCCTTTCTAGTTGTAATACTCCATTAGATTTTCCTGCCTAAGAGTTAGAGCTACCAAAAAAAAAAAATATGAACCATTTTATGTGGCTACTAAATATTAATAAGCTTTTAGTATAACTTTCTTAGGTGAGTAATATTAAAACGCTTCAAAGAAACATAATGTAATTATGAATATTCCACATTGTGAACAAATATTTCATTTGTACTTTATTCTAGATACCAAATAGTGGTTAAATTCTACCATGGGTTCCCTCTAGTGGCCATGTTATATATGATTTACAATCAAGTAAAATTAATGAGTAAATAAAAGCTCTGGGGGCAGTACACCTAAATATTGACAGCATTCTTATTTGCAGACTGTGTATCTTATGACAGTGGCTTTTGTAATTCTTCTCCTCTTCCTCTTTCTCTTCTTCCATTCAGCTTTTCTACAACTTTCACATTTTCTATAATGAACATGTATAACTGTTATAACTAAAAATAGGGCCTTATTTAAAAAATATTCCAAGGTACCCTGGAAGGACAGTTCAGTTGATTAGAGCATCATCTGGATGCAGCAAGGCTGCGGGTTCAATCCCCAGTCAGGACACATACAAGAATCAACCATTGAATGCATAGATACGTGGAACAACAAATTGATCTCTCTCTCCTCTTTTTCTCCCTCTCTCTCTCTCCCTCTCTCATCTATAAAAATATTCCAAGGTTATGTTCAAATGACTCACAACATTTAGATGGAGGTCCAGATTGGGTTCACTATTTCAATAAACTAATGAAAAGACCTTCATCCCCTCCACAAGTAACATTTTTATTTTCTATTATGGCCAAAAAGAGTTTTATCAAATTTATTACTAAATTCTTACAAATCTGTTAATGAAAGTTTTCACATTTTATTTTATATTATTATTTTCTGTGCAAGTATATCCAGAGATGATGTGATATTCAAGTCAATACCAAGCTTTTGGATTTATGAAACATGGATTCCCTCTAGTGGCCAAATTAATTATGGAAAATAAAAGTAGTGTAAACATGTACTCTTAAAAAAGAGGCTTCAGCTTGGTGGTTGAGTGTTGACCTATGAACCAGGAGGTCATGGTTCCATTCCTGATCAGGGCACATGCCCAGGTTGAGGCCTGGGTTGTGGGCTTGATCCCCAGTGTGGAGTATGCAGGAGGCAGCTGATCAAGAATCTCTCTCATCATTGATGTTTCTATTTGTCTCTCCTTCTTCTTTCCTCTCTGAACTCAATAAAAAATGTTTTAAAAAGAAAAGAGGCTTCTTAGTGAGTGAGGAATGTGGATTACATCCAAAGAGAATCAACCATGCTTAACCCTTGTGTTTTATCTATTTTAATTGAGGTATAATTTACACACAATAAAATGTTCTTATTTTAAGTGTGTGAATTGATGAGTTTTGAAAAATGTATACATTATATAACATAATAATAAAATCTAGAACATTTTATCATACAAAATTCTTTTGTACCCTTTTTTTTTAGAGCACTCAGGATGAACAGTATAATTAAAGTAGAAAAAGTGAGGAAATACCATTGTTTTTAATCTTAGGGGTCTTTCACTATGAAGTATGATTTTATTTGTGAGTATTCATAGGTCTCATTTTTACCAGCTTGATGAATATTTCTAGTTTTGTTAAAGATTTTTATTTTTATCATAAATGTTGAATTCTGTCATATACTTTTTCTACATCTATTGAGATCATAATTATTTTTTCTTCTTTAATTTGTTGCTTTTGAGAATTACATATTAAATTTGAATGTTGAACCACTTATATTCCCACAATATATATTAATGTATATTACCCTTATAATATATTGCTTTATACTATTTATATTATTTAAAAGACTTCTGTTATTATGTTGAGAAATATTGGTCTGTAGTCTTTCCTTGTGATATTTTGATATCAGGGCAATGGTGGCCTTATAAAGTGAGTTGGGAAGTGTTCCTTTCTCTTCTATTTTCTGAGAAATTTGCATAGGATCATTATCATTCTTCTCTTAAATGTTTGAGAAAAATCACCAGTGAATCCCACTATGCCTGGAAATACTTTTTCAGAGGTTATTAATTACTAATTCATTTAAAAAATTTTATATTGAGTTATAATATTTAAAATTTCTCCTTGGATTAATTTTTGATGATTCTGTTTTAAATTTCTATTTTATTTATGTTGTCAAATATATTGCATTACTATCTTATTAACATGTAAGTTTTTTATATTATCACTTTATCAACGTTGCTGGGGGCCCAGTGTACAAAATTCATGCACAGGGGGGAGGGAGGAGTCCCTTAGCCCAGCCTGCACCCTCTCCAATCTGGGACCTCTCAGGGGATGTGTGATCGCCAGTTGGACATCCCTCCTGTAATCTGGGACTGCTGGCTTCTAACCACTCACCTGTCTGCCTGCCTGATCACCCCTAACTGCCTCTGCCTCAGCCCCCACCACCATGGCTTTGTCTGAAAGCAAGTTGCATGTCTTGAAGATGGCCAGTCAACCTAGTCTAAGTATCATATTACCCTTTTAGTAGTATAGATAGATTATATAGGATAGGATTGCTTAAATGGGGGGTGCCTTTTTCAGCAGGAGGAGATGCTCTTGGCAGACAAAAAGACATAATCCCTATATCTGGACTGATTGCCATCCATATGCACTATACTACCAAACCGGTCATGAAAAAATTGAACCATTTTCTTACACCTTACACCAAACAGCTATTGTCCTTAAAAACCCTCCTTGGCCCCCACTTTAGGTTCTGCCTTCACAGTTCACCCAGATTAGGTTATGATTGGTCAGTTTCTATGCCAGTCAACATCAAAAGCTCCGCCTCTGAGCCATGTGTCGCAGAGGGCCGTGTGCCCCGGGGTGAGCCGTGTCCCCCAAAGGGGCAGTGTGCCCTGGGTGAGCCGTGTGTCCCAGGGGAAGCAGTGGGACCTGGGGTAGGGGCGGTGTGAACCAGAGGAGGAGCGGACTCTATTCATGTGATTCTGAGATAGCCACCATAAAACAAGCAGATTGTCAAATGACAGCGGGGAGGGGAAGGAGACCTGGGGAGAGATAAGAGAACAACCGAAGGACTGGTATGCATGCATATAAGTACAACCAACGAACACAGAACTCTGGGGAGGGAGGGCATGAATGGGAGGTGCGGGGGGGGGGGAAGCAGTGGTAAGCTATGTACACATATAATACCTTAATAAAATTAAAAAAAGAGAAAGAAAGAAAAAGCCATTGGCTCCTGACACTTCACCCAGACTTGGTTCTGATTGGTCGGTTTCTATGCCAAGCAGCGTCTCTGGGCCTATCTCTGGGCATGATCAAAGAGGGGGCTGCTGATGGGCCCCCAAGAGTCCTGGAGAGAAACAGAGGTGCTGCTGGCGAAGCTGGGAGAGAAAGAGAGAGGCAATGGCTGATCAACAGTTGCCACAGAGGCTGGGATCCTGCCTCTTTCTCTGCAGACCTCTCTCTGGGCCTGATCCGCAGTCCCTTGGGCAGTCAGTGCTGGGTCACTGCACCAGCACCAGCTCCAGTCAGTGCTGGGTCGCCACAGCAACCCAACACTGACTTCCAGTATTGGGTGGAGCCTTGGTTGTTAAGAACCCTGGATCTTTATATAGAGAGATAATGCCTTTAGCATCTGTAGTAATATGCCTTCTTTCATTCCTTATAATTTGTGTCTTTATGAGGAGTTAATTTCATCCTACCTACAATCTAATAAACTAGCCTTCCACAGTTTCATGAAGACTTACAGAAGACATGAGACTCATGGACAGAGACAAAGAAATTCTTTACAGCAAAAGTAGTTGCAAAAATGACCAATCCAGAAATAATATAAAAAGAATAATTTCATTTACAATAGCATCAAAAAGCATAATGTACTTTATTAAAAGAAAATTTTTATAAAAGAAAATTAAAGCAGACACAAATAAAGAGAAAGACATCCTGTGTTCATGGATTGGGAGACTTAATATTGCTAAGATGTTAATGTGACCTAAAGCAATCTACAGATTTAATGAAATCTCTATCAAAGTCCAAATGGCATTTTTTTTGGGTGGGGGGTAGAAAATCCATTCTAAAATTCATATAGAATTTCAAGGGACCCTGAAGAGCCAAAACCATCTTGAAAAAGTACAAAGTTGGAGGTCAAACACTTTATGATTTCAAAACTTATTCCAAAGCCATAGTAATCAAAAGAGTATGGTTCTGGCATAAGGCAGGCATGTAGAACAATGAAATAGGAAAGAGAGCTCAGAAATAAGCCCTCAGATACATGATCAAATGATATGACCAAAAAGAAGGTAGTTGCCAGAGCATTAGCATCATTGTTCCAGTTTCTTGAGCCCCACGTATCACAGAGCGATGTGGGGGGCCAGCTAAAGTCTGCATGGGTAATTGGTTGACCACAGAAGGGGAACTCTGAGTTTAAGGAATCCATCACCTTTATGGCAAGCAGTAAGGAAGCATTCATTCCCTTTGTACAGAGAGAGTCATTACCTCCTCTCTCATATGGAATCTCAAGGGACCCTGTCATCTCTCAGGCTCACCAGCTTCATGAAGACTCCTGAGAAATGGGTCAAGTAAAAAAGGGTTAAGATAGTGCTGGGAGATGATGTCTTTGGTAAAGGTATTGTGTACACATTAGCAACATTAAAAACCTCTCCAAATTAAAAAAAAAAAAACAACATTGAGCATCCTTATATCCAGTGCTTTGAACTCTATCTGATAGTGTCCAGAAATCCCTTATCCGAAGCTCTGTACCTAGCTTGGAAATAAAGGTTGCTTCTTTGTGTCATCCAGACAAGAGTAAGATGTTTCAATCTTATTGATATGACTTTAAACAGCAAATTTTCTGACAGTCTATGATTTTAGAGAAGAAGGGTCAAAATGAGAAAGCAGCAGTCAAAGGGATTTTGATGACACTTCACACCTATAGTCTGACCTTGGGAGAAATACTGTTTCCTTTAACTCTGCAGCTGGTTCTATCTGTGTCTGTTGTTATACTAGTAAAACAAGACAGCATGCCCCAAATGGAGTGGCTTATGCTAAGCCTCATGTCACCATATGAAGACTTACTTACATCTCAGCTCTACCAGAATCAGACTCTTAAACCAGTCAATCAGGAATCACTCAATCATCACTAGTTAGGTAATCTGGCCCACCATCCCCTGGAAAGGAACTGCCTATATTTTTAAAAGGTTACTTACATTGGGTCAAGGAGAATTGACTTTAGAGAGACAAGAATAGAAACAGAGAGAACCATTATTATACTTTCATGTAATGGGTCTAGCTGTTTCTAATTTGTTTTACATGTGAATATACTACAAAATAATTCTACCCTTACTTCTACCTTTACTCTTTACTCTTGCTAAATAGTATTTCTACAGCCCAGACACTATGACTGTTCTTTATCCAAGGCTTGAATGAGAGCCCTTTTAATTTCATCAGGAGCTAGAGTATTTACAAACTATGAAGGAAGAGCAAAAGTTTCATAATAAATTGAGTTTAATGGAGAATAATGATAGCTTAAATTAGTTTTAACAAAATTTAATTCACTTTTTTATTCTATAGGCCCTTTATGGAACTCAAAATATATATGTGATAACTTTTGATAGAGTAATTTACCTCTTCATAGAGTACAAATATAAATATTCCCATTTTAGCTGAAACCGGTTTGGCTCAGCGGAGAGAGCATCGGCCCCCCAAACATGCCCTCCCTCCCCAGTCCAGGGCATGTACCTTGGTTGCGGGCAGTTGATTGATGTTTCTCTCTCACCTATGTTTTTAACTCTTTATTCCTCTCTTTTCCTCTCTGTAAAAAATCAATAAAAAATATATTTTTTAAAAAATATTCCCATTTTCAAATCAACAATCTGTTAATCACATTTCCTGTTTTTCTAAAAAATTATATTCAGGTGTTATACCAAATATAAGATTTTGAGCTCAATTGACAAAAGTAGGATGAATATTTAGAGAAGCAACAATACACTTTGTCAGACCACAGAGAGACACTAGGTGAAATACTGCTGCAGCAACTGATAGATTCATGCAAGATAAATTACATTGACTTCTTTTGGAAACACTTGAAATCACACACAAGACTCAGAATTTGGTGAGGAATTTGAGTGGTCATCATTGCTAATCTCTAATTTTAGACAAAATGAAAGCTACATTACCTTCAAATTTTCATTTGACTCTGATGTTAACAACATATAAGGAATATTTCACAGTTGATCTTAGTTCCCATTTATAAATTATAATATCAAATGCATATTTTTTATTGAGTACATATTTGGAACAAAATCCCTTAGTATGCATTCATACTCATGTTTTGGTGTTATGAGAAATGACAAATGGGTAGTTACCAACCTCTTTCAAGAACCACTGATATTCTGTTGTGACTAAATCAGACTTTATATCACAAGTCATTATTCTTGACTTTATCATGTAGACTCACTATGAGAAAGGAGTTAAAAAATAAGAAAGGTATAGGGAAAGGGAAAGGGGACCAATTTTATATAAAGTTAACAAATAGGAGCCTGGGGTACCCAGGTCTCTAGGTGATGAGGCAGTATTGAGGCTATCTCAGCCATCCTACTCAGGATATCCTCTTACCACCAGAGGGCGCCAATCCCATGTACAGGCTACTTTAGACAGCCAGTTGGCTACATAGTCTTAAACCTGGAAGACAATTTTGAGTGAAGGCAGTACAAAAAGGTATTGTTCCTTGCTTTGTATTCCAGCTGTAGTGCCCCTAATTAGATACAAATGTATGCTGAATTCTGGAATAAGCTCTGTGTGTAGGCCTGCAATCATCCTTAGGAAGTAAACATCTGTCTAATAGGAAATTTCAGGAAAGAAAATTGAGAGTTTATAAGAAATAACTAAAGATCACTACATATTTACTTCCTTAATAACCACCTGGAGAATTTGATGATAAAATACTTAGGTGTTGGTAAATTATAGTGGAATTACAAGGAAGGCATAACCCCCCCCCCCCCCCCCCCCCGACTAACAATGAATAAGCATATTATGCATTCTGTGTGGGAAATAAACACATGATAAGCACTGGGTATTACAAAAGGATATAATGACCTCATGGCAGAGATATTGATCATTGTCATAACTAGAATGTCAGCATATATGAAAGCAGTACCATCTCAAAGTTAGTAAGAGTAGACGAGGAGGAGTGGGTGATCTATCAAGTACATTGATAATATCTGAAATAACAATAATAAAGAATGTGGTGATGAAACCTTGGGATGGGTTTACAGAAGAAAAGGTATAAGAGGAAATGGTATGTGATGATCCTGCTGCATGACCAAAATTAGCTTATGTTCATATTAATCTCATTTTTCCAATTTCTCAAACTTTCATAGTTATAACATCATAGGTTTAACTATATAGGACTTAACCTTTTTATATATAGAAAAAAGTTTTTTTTCTTTTTCAATTTTTTTATTTTTATTTTACTTATTTTTAATAAAATTATTATTTGTACATATTTTACCATTGGCCCCCATACATGCCCTACCTCCCCAGAGTTTTGTGTCCATTGGTTGTACTTATATGCAAGTATACAAGTCCTTCGGTTGATCTCTTATCTCCCCCATATCTCCCTACCCTCCCCACTATCATTTGACAGTCTGCTTGTTGTTTTACTGTCTCTATATCTATCTTTTGGTTCATCGGTTTATAATGTTCTTTATTATCCATAAATGAGTGAGGTCGTGTGGTGTTTCTCTTTCATTGACTGACTTATTTCACTCAGCATGATGTTCTCCAATTCCATCCAGGTTGCTGCAAATGATGAGAATTCTTTCTTTTTTATGGCAGTATAGTATTCCATTGTGTAGATATACCATAGTTTTCTGATCCATTCATCTGCTGACGGGCACTTGTCTGTTTCCAAATCTTAGCTATTGTAAATTGTGCTGCAATGAACATAGGGGTGCATATATCTTTTCTGATTGGTGTTTCTAGTTTCTTGGGCTATATTCCTAGGAGTGGGAATACTGAGTCAAATGGGAGTTCCATTTTCAGTTTTTTTGAGGAAACTCCATACTGTTCTTCACAGTGGTTGCACCAATCTGCATTCCCACCAGCAGTGCACAAAGGTTCCTTTTTCTCCACAACCTCGCCAACACTTGTCGTTTGTTGCTTTGTTGATATTGGCCATTCTGACAGGTGTGAGATGGTACTGCATTGCTGTTTTTATTTGCATCTCTCAGATAATTAGTGACTTTGAGCATGTTTTCATGTGCTTCTTGGCCTTCCTTCGAAAATATTCTATTTAGGTCCATTACCCATTTTTAATTGGATTATTTATCTTCCTTTTATTAAGTTGTATAAGCTGTCTGTAGATGTTGAAATTAAACCTTTATCAGTGATTACATTTCTGAATATGTTCTCCCATACAGTGGGCTTTCTTGTTATTTTGTTGATGGTTTCTTTTACTGTAAAAAAGCTTTTTATTTTTATGTAGTCCCATTTGTTTATTTTCTCTTTAGATTCCATTGTCCTAGGGGGCAGTATCAGAGAAGAAGTTCTTTTGGCATATGTCTGAGATTTTGCTGCCTGTGATGTCTCTAGTATTTTTATGGTTTCCCATCTTATGTTTAAGTCCTGTATCCATTTTGAGTTTATTTTTGTGTATGGTATAATTTGGTGATCTAATATCACTCTTTTGCATGTATCTGTCCAATTTTCCCAACACCATTTATTGAAGAGACTGTCTTGACTCCATTGTATGTTCGTACCTCCTTTGTCAAATATTAATTGAGCATAGTAATTTGGGTTGATATCTGGATTTTCTATTCTATTCCATTGATCTATATGTCTGTTCTTGTGCCAGTACCAGGCCATTTTGACAATAGTACCTTAGGTACTCAAAGCCATACCCCTCTGCATTCCCAGAGAGAAATAATCTGTTGCTAGGAACTCTGCTGTACCGAGGTTATAACACATAACAATATACATATATAAAAGCCTAAGCAACCTTTACAACCGGACAACTGACCAGTATATATGATGCACAATGAAAGCCTGGAGTTAGGCACTCAACGCAGGACCTGCCTCCTGGTGGTCAGTGTGCTCCCACAGCCAACCTCCTGCAGTCCCTTCCCTTGGCTGGCCCCAATTGGCCCCAATCACCAGCCAGGCTAAGGGACCCCACCCATGCATGAATTCGTGTAACAGGCTTCTAGTTGTTTAAAGTTGTCTATATTCCTCCCTTTACTATTGCAGGGACAGGAATTTTTTTAAATGTCTTTATTGATTAAGGTGTTACATATGGGTCCTTAATCCCCCATTACCCTCCCAACCCCTCCGCCATGTCCTCACCCCCCTGTTGTCTGTGTCCACTGGTTAGGCTTATATGCATGCATACAAATCCTTACATCTCTCCCCTTACCCCCACCCTTCCCTACCTTCCTTTTGAGGTTTAATGGTCTGATCGATGTTTCTCTGTCTCTGGATCTATTTTTGTTCATCAGTATATGTTGTTCATTACATTCCATAAGTGAGTGAGATCATGTGATATTTATCTTCCTCCGATGACTTATTTTGCTTAGCATAATGCTCTCCAGTTCATCCATGCTGTTGTAAATCATAAGAACTCCTTTTTTTACTGCAGCATAGTATTTTATTGTGTAGATGTACCACAGTTCCTTAATCCACTCATCTGCTGATGGGCACTTAGACTGTTTCCAAATCTTAGGTATCATGAATTGTGCTGCTATGAACATAGGGGTGAATATATCCTTTCTGATTGGTGTATCTAGTGTATTGGGATATATTTGTAGAACTGGGATTACTGGGTTAAATGGGAGTTCAATTTTTAGTTTTTCGAGGAAACTCCATACTGTTCTCCACAGTGGCTGCACCAGTCTACATTCCCACATGAGTGTTCCTTTTTCTCCGCATCCTTGCCAGCAGTTTTTGTTTGTTGATTTCTTGATGATAACCATTCTAACAGGTGTGAGAAGGTACTTCATTGTTTTTTTTATTTGCCTCTCTCGGAAGATTAGTGACTTTGAGCATATTTTCATATGCCTCTTGGCCTTCCTTCTGTCTTCTTTCGAAAATATCTATTTAGGTCCGTTGCCCATTTTTTTATTGTTTTTTATCTTCCTTTTATTAAGTTGTATGAATTCCCTGTAAATGTTGGAGATTAAGCCCTTATCTGTGATAAGAATTTTTTTTTTTTACTGGTGCTCAGAACAGTACCTGATGTACTGTGGGTACTCAATAAATATATGCAGCTTTGATTTTGAGATGAGAACTGGAACAAATACTTTTCAAATTATTACAAATTGAGCTGGTGATGTTTTAAAGAACAATTACATTTATTTAAGGCTGGGGGTTGGGGTATCCAAAGGGAAGGACTGCACACCACACAGCCAAGGGGACATTGATTGGGTCAATGGTGACAGCACCCAGGAGCTGGAGATTCATCATTATATGCAGTCACTGGCAGGAAAGTTGTCATCAGTGGGTTTGGGGGCTGAGCTGGTGGGCTTGGAATGTGGACGGAATGTAGGTGTGAGATCAAGTGCCTTCAGGACAGTTTCCATTCCTTGTATGGTCTAACTTCTGGTGTCTAGTGAGTTTTTCTTGGTCTCTTGTTCTCCTGTGGAGGGAAGCTTACAAATGGCTATTAAGGATTGTCTTGCCCTATAGGCCTAACATTTCCTTCCTCTTTCTATTTGTTAATAATTATTCTTAATTAATAGTTATTCCATATAAGAAACCAGTCATCCAGCACCTTAGTACCCTGTTTCCCTGAAAATAAAAGTATCTTATATTACTTTTTTCTCCCAAAGATGCACTAGTTCTTATTTTCAGGGGATGTCTTATTTTTCCATGAAGAAGAATACGGTACACATTTATTGTTAAATGAAAATAAAGGAAATTTATTACCTGTATATGGTACGGTAGTACGGTAGTTGTCAACACAAACCAGACAAACTGTGACTCCTACAGTATCAAGAATTTACTCATTTATTCAAAGACAATCATGTCATCATCTTCTGGAACATCATCATAACAATCCAATTCCTGAATTTCCTGGTGAATTTCTTGTGACTCCATTTCCTTCAGAATCGGTGGACCAAATCTCTCCTGTTTAGCAATAGCACTGTCTTTAAATGAGTACTTCTTGTCAAGGTAGCCTGCTCGCAGTGCATTTGCAATGCAACTCTCAGTGATTTTCTCCCATGAATTCTTCACCCAAGTCACAACTTCTTGCAGTTTAGGTTTCACAAAGTTTCCACGCTGATTTCTCTCCATTCACACAGCAGTGATGTCAGGACTCCGTGTAACGTCACTGGTTGCTAGACACCAGTCGGGGCTGCCCTAGTGACCAGTTTATGGTAAATTAATTTTCATTCTGAGACAGAGCCTGGTGGCCTTATTTTGGGGGGGATGTCTTATATTTCACTCAGAAGGAAACCTGTAAGTAGGTCTAATTTTCGGAGGATGTCTTATTTTCGGGGAAACACGATATATATAATACTGTGGTAGCTCTATTCTTAACTTCAGTTTCAGACAGTATTAAGTTCCTTCAATGAAGTAAAGAACTATAATACCTAACACTGTTCCCAATCCCATTTGGTTCCCATTTTTTGTAAATTACAGCATAGTTATATATTTTTCATTCAGTTACCTTTATAAAAATTCTTTAAACAGCATACTTAAAACACTGTTTTGGAATTATTGAGTTTATTAGTACATAGGACATTTTGACTTTCTCTAAATAAAAAATAGAAATGAGTTCATTCTACTGTTTTCCTTTTTTTCACTTTTTACTTTGTCACTCACTTCCTAATCTCTTCAGGTTACTTTATAACATTAACTTTACCCTATTTTGTAACTCCAACATCCTATTCTATTACTACTAGAAGCCGGATGCACGAAATCCGTGCATGGGGGGGGGGGGGGCGGTCCCTTAGCCTTCTACCCACCTACTTGCTCCTTACCATTTGGCTCCCTGCTCCTTAGTGCTGCCAGAGGCAGGAGAGGCTTCTGCCACTGCCTCTGCACTCACCAGCCATAGCCTGGCTTCTGGCTGAGTGGTATTCCCACTGTGAAGTGCACTGATAACCAGAGGGCAGCTCCTGCGTTGAGCACCTTTCTCTTGGTGGACAGTGCACATCATAGTGAAAGTTTGTTCTGCCATAACAGTTGCTGGGCTTTTATATATATATGAGAGGCCCAGTGCACAAAATTTGTGCACGGGGATGGGAGAAGGTGTGTCCTTCAGCCCAGCCTGCATTCTTTCCAATCTGGGACCCCTCAAGGGATATCCGACTGCTCAGTGGGCCTAAACAGGCAGTCAGACATCCCTATCATAATCCACTCCCATCTGCCCTCACCTGCTGGCCCAGTCACCTTAAATGCCCTCCCCTGCAGGCCTGGTTGCCCCCAACTGCCTTCTGACGGACTGTTCACCCCTAATTGCCCTCCCCTGCAGACCTAGCTCCTCCCAACTGCCCTCCCCTGATGGCTGGATCGCCCACAACTGCCCTCCCCTTGCCAGTCATCTTGTGGTGGCCATCTTGTGTTCACAAGGGGCAGCTATCTTTGACCACATGGGGGTGGCCATCTTCTGTGTTGGGGTGACAGTCAATTTACATTTTACTCTTTTATTAGATAGGCTAGGTAATTAGTGTCTTTTTTGCTTTTTTTATATAGATTATTTTAAAATTGAAAATCAATAAATAGCGAAGCAAGATGGCGGCCCAGGAAGTCTCCTGGGCTGCCATCTCCTCAACAATTTGGAAATAAACAATGGATAAAACTGAAAGGGATCGCACCAGACCCACAGGAAAGCTGGCGAAATGGGAAGGCTACAACTAAACGCAAAGCAGGACATCGCTGCTGCCATGTGGAGTTTAAAACTACAGTGAAACTGAACCTGCCGGAGCCGCTGCTGCCGGGAATGAGGGAAGCCAGACCTTGCTCCGCACCGGGGCCCAGGGAGTCGGCCAGCCCCGCCGGCCGCCCGCCACGGGAGCTGAAGGGGGCCTACGCCGCCTCCACCACCACCACCGCCGCTGCCGCCGCGCCTTCGCCACGCCTTTGGCTCCTGCCTGGACTAGAAGCCCGTGAGCTCGACCTCCCAGCCCGCCCACAGTGCTAGAGAGGAGCGGGCGCAGCGTCTCCCCTCCCGCACAACCAGCTCGGCCCAGAAATGGGAAGGCTACAATTAGACACCAAGCAGGGCGCCGCAGCTGCCATGTGGAATTTAAAACTACGGCGAGTGGAGGACTGAGAAGGTGGGGCAGTTCTGTGCCATGCTGCCTTCCACTGGTTGAGACCTCCGAGAGCGAGGGCCTACTGAGGTGAGGATGCCCCTATTGTCACCTGTGGAGGGGCAGCGCTGAGCTGGCCAATATTTGTGGTGGTGGTGCTGCTTGTCCTGGCTCAGGGGAAGCGTTCCACTAAGTCTGAAAGACTGGGACATCATGGGGACTCTCCGCCACTGCCCGCGGCCTGCTCTGCCAGGCCTTCGCACGCGCTGTGCTGGCGCTGCACCTTCCTTGGGCAGACCCAGAGAGTCCTCTCTCCGCTGCCGCATGGCCAGGCCAGGGCATCAGTCACTACCACCACGCAGATTTTAAAACTGCAGGGGAAATTGAGCCACAGGCGCTGCCATCGCTGCCGCCCCCGCTGCCCCCCCCAAGAATGGGAATCCACCGAAATCAGAACTCACTACACACCGGGCTCATAGAGAGTGTGGCTTCAGAAATTAGCCTCTGCATCCACAGAAGCTCCACATTCGCAACAAAGAGGACACCATTGAGGGCGGACTCTCCCCATGCAGCCATCACAGCCCGCCCACAATCTTCCCAGCACACTCACCATGCTGGGAGGGAAATGGAGCGTGCTGGTGAGGAAATGGCACGGTGCCTTCCATTACCCACTCAGGCGAGCCTATCCTCTGATGCCACATGGCCAAGCCGAAGCTCTCACCACCACCGCCATATGAACTTTAAAACTACAGTGGTAATTGAACCACAGGAGCGACCGTCAATATTGCACCTGGCACCGCCACCCGCCACTGCCGCTGAGAATAAAGGAAATCCACCAAGAACAGAGCTCACCACGCCTTGGGCTCAGGGAGTGGGCGACCTCAGAACTTAGCCTCCATGTCTGCAGCTGCTCCGCTCCCACACCGAACGAGACACCTTTGGGGGTGGTCCCCCCGCCTGAAACCATCTCAGACCAACTGCAGCTGTCCCAGCCTGCCCCCCATACTAGCAAGGAGCTGGCGCGGCGCCTCCAGTATGCGACCCCAACACCCTAGAGGGGCCGTGTGCCCCAGGTGAGCCAAGTGTCCCAGGGGGCCGAGTGCCCCGGGTGAGCTGAGTGTCCCAGGGGTCCAAGTGCCCCGGGTGAGCCGAGTGCCCCAGGGGGCCAGGTGCCCCGGGTAAGCCGTACCCCCCAAAGGGGAAGGGTGTCCCGGGTGAGCCGTGTGTCCCAGGGGGCCGAGTGCCCCGGGTGAGCCGAGTGTCCCAGGGGGCCGAGTGCCCCGGGTGAGCCGAGTGTCCCAGGGGGCCGAGTGCCCCGGGTGAGCCGAGTGTCCCAGGGGGCCGAGTGCCCCGGGTGAGCCGAGTGTCCCAGGGGGCCGAGTGCCCCGGGTGAGCCGAGTGTCCCAGGGGGCCGAGTGCCCCGGGTGAGCCGAGTGTCCCAGGGGGCCGAGTGCCCCGGGTGAGCCGAGTGTCACAGGGGGCCGAGTGCCCCGGGTGAGCCGAGTGTCACAGGGGGCCGAGTGCCCCGGGTGAGCCGAGTGGCCCAGGGGGCCGAGTGCCCCGGTTAAGCCGTACCCCCCAAAGGGGAAGGGTGTCCCGGGTGAGACGTGTGTCCCAGGGGGCCGAGTGCCCCGGGTGAGCCGAGTGTCTCATGGGGCCGAGTGCCCCGGGTGAGCCGAGTGTCCCAGGGGGCCGAGTGCCCCGGGTGAGCAGTGTGTCCCATGGGGCCGAGAGCCCTGGGTGAGCCGAGTGTCCCAGGGTGCAGTGTGCCCTGGGCGAGCCGTGTGTCCCAGGGGAAGCAGTGGGACCCAGGGGAAGGGGCGCTGAAAACCAGAGGAGGAGCGGACTCTATTCATATGGTCCTGAGATAGTCACCATAAAACAAGCAGACTGCCAAATGAGGAGCAGATTTTATTCATGGGGTCCAGAGATAGTCACCATAAAACAAGCAGATTGTCAAATGACAGGAAGGAGGGGAAGGAGACCTGGGGGGAGATAGGAGAACAACCGAGGGACTGGTATGAATGAACATAAGTACAATCAATGAACACAGAACTCTGGGGAGGGAGGGCATAAATGGGAGGTGAGGGGGGGCAATGGTAAACTATGTACACAGAAAATACCTTAATAAAATAAAATTTAAAAAAAAAGAAAAAAAAAGAAAATCAATAAATAGCATTTACAGCATTATAGGAACAAGTAATACATTGAATCTGTGAAGAAAGATATCATTTAAATTCTGCTCCTCAAAAGAGAATCTAGTCTATGAATCTATTTCAAGGTGTCTTTCTATTTTGTTTTCTCCACTTCTTGTGGGTCATATTATCTGCTACTCTTTCTTGAACTACATGCAATTCCCTATCACGTTCTTCCATTTAGGTTTGATTTTTCTGCCTGGAATTTCCCAGATACATTTTTTGACATTGGGTATGTGAGTTGTTAAGTTCTTATTCATCTTGAAATGTATTTCCTCTTACATTAGATTGACAGTTGGCTGTTTATCACATTCTAATTTCAAATTATTCTGCTAAGAACATTTAGTCACTGCTTCATTGCCTTTCACTGCTCAGTGTTGCTGCTGAGAAGTTCCATATCACCAGTACAGTATCACACAGGCTATCACACCTTTCATTTATCATTTATAAGCTTTTAGGAATTTTCTCTCAAGGCATATGGTAGTGAAGTTTGGATGGTATTTTAAAATTAAACAAGATCACCATTCCATTTTTTGTTCACTCTTAAAACTTTCAACTGTAAGTAAATTTAATTTTTTTAGCTGTAAATACTTTTAAGTGAAATTTTAGTTCAATAAATTAAAAAACTTAATCTTTCTGACAATAAAATGCAGATGGAGAGAATTAAAAATTCTTGATATAGCTTTAAGGGGGAGATATGATGCATTTTCCACTTTTACTATTAAATGTTCTGTACAAACTAAAATATATTATAATGTATATGTCATTTTACAAATGAAGTGTTAATAAAGAAAGAACACTTGGGTATTATTCATTCTCTAAGTTCAGAATAATTGACTTTCACCTGCGTGATGTTAGGAAATCATTTGAGATTGATTCTTGATAGATGTGATGATTTTTCCCAAAATGATTATTACTTAAACCACTGGCTTTCCCACTTATCATTTTGTCTACCTCATTTCCATCTGAGAGTTTTAATAGGCTTCAAAAGGAACTATGTGGGATGCAAAGCAAGAGGCATATGACTTTCTATAAACATACTGTTTACCATCTGAGTCATAACCATTTTGTTGACTGTTTACTTTCCCTGTTGTCAGCACTATAGAGCTGACACCAATGACTTGGAAGTGAGTTACACACTATTCTTAATTTATTACCATCAGGTCTTGATAACTCGGGGACTCATGTACTCTGAATTGGTTTCATTTCTTAGTGTGACCTGAGATATGGCCTTGCCCTGAGCATTAGACCCTTTAAAGACAGGCTTTTATCATAGTGTTAAAGTGTAAAATTTCCTCAAAAAATTAAAGCTATCATAGCATCCAGCAATTCTTCTTCTAGACATGTATCCAAAGGATGTGAAATCACTTTCTCAGAGATATCTGCACTCCAATGGTCACTGCCTCATTATTCACAATAACCAAGAAATGGAAAACTGCCTAAGGACCCATCTATACTAGTATATATAAAAGCCTAAGCAACCATACTGACCAAAGAACAACCAGGCAACCAGTTGTATGATATGCACTGACCATCAGGGGGAAGACGCTCAATGCATGAGCTGCCCCCTGGTGGTCAGTGTGCTCCCAAAGAGGGAGTGCCTCTCAGCCAGAAGCCAAGCCCACAGCTGGTGAGCACAGCTGTGGTGGCAGGAGCCTCTCCTGACTCTGTGGCATGCTACCAGGTGGCAGCAGCAGATATAGCAGGCCAAGATGAGTGTGAGTGATGCAGCGACCAGCCCCAGAGTGCACTTCTCTTGCCGCTTGGCACACTGCTACGTTCTTCAGGGGATGTCTGATTGCTTATTTAGGCCAGATCCCCACAGGATTGGAAGAGGGCACAGGCCAGGCTGAGGGACACCCCCCTACTGTGCACAAATATGTGCACTGGGCCTCTAGTTGATAAATAAATGAATAAAGAAAGTGTTTTTTATATACACACACACATATGAAGTCCAGTGCACTGGGATGGGGTGTCCCTCAGCCAGGCCTGCACCCTCTCCCAGGCAATGAGCTCTCAGGGATAATGTCTGCCACGGGGATTGGACCTAAGCAGACAGTCAGACATCCCTCTTGCAGTCCCAGGCTCTCGCAGTCCAGGACCCCTCACTCCATACAGCTCATGCAGAAGGACAGAATTAAATCTGCAGTGGAGACAGGAGAGGCTCCCACCACCACCACCGCTGTGCTCACTAGCTAAGAGCCCACTTCTGGCTGAGTGGCACTCCCTCTGTGGGAGTGCACTGACCATCAGGGGGCAGCTCCTGCATTGAGCATCTGTCCTCTGGTGGTCAGTGCTCATCATAGAGACTGGTCATTCTGCCATTCTAGCAATTTTCATATTAGGGTTTTATTATATAGGATATATAATAAATATATTATATATTTATATATATATATTTTATATATTATATAATATATTATATATTTATATATATTATATATTATGTATATTATATATTATGTTTATATATAATATATATAGGATACATATTATTATATAGGACATATATAATATTAGTCATACATAATAAAGGAAATCCTACCATTTGAAACAGCTTGGACAGACCCTTCAGGGCATTATCTATAATAATAAAAGCATTATATGCTAATTAGGCTAGACAGCCAAACAGCCTTCCAGACTTAATTCCAGATGTCCTTATTGACAAAGCTACTGTGATGAGGGCCAAGGCAGAGGCAGTTAGGAACAATCATGCAGGCAGGTGAGCAGTTAGGGGTGATTAGGAAGGCAGGCAAGTGGGTAGGGGTAATCAGGAAGGCAGGCATAGTGGTTAGGGGTCACCAGGCAGGCATGCAGACGAGCGGTTAGGAACCAGTGGGATCAGACCTAAAGTGGCAGTCAGCCATCCCCGTGGGGTTCCCCGTGGGGGGGATTGTAAAAGGGTGCATACCAGGCTGAGGCAATATATGAATGAAAAGTTACTCACCATCATTAGTCATCAAGGAAATAAAAATTAAAACCACAATGAGATCCTATTTCACAGCCACAAGAATAGTTAAAGAAGACTAACAACACAAAATGTTGGTGATGATGGAGAACAGCTAGTCTCACCTTCATTGCTGGTGGGAGTGTAACATGGTGCAACTACTTTGGAGAATTTTCTGCAGGCTTTCAGAAGGCTAAACTTACATCTAACTTATGACCCAGTAATTCCATTGAGTAAGGTTACTGTACACCTTCCCAAAGTTTTTCATGAAAAACTTAAGTTTCAATACCTATTCTCCTCCTATCTCACCCTCTCCACCTCATATACACCAACTTCTCCCCAACCTTACTTAAACATATGAGTATTTCCTTTTAAAAAAAAAACTTTTAGATATAGCAATAAAAAAAGAATCTCTCTGTTAAAGGCTGTTTAGCAGAGCCATAAAAACCAAACTGGAGGCCAGAAATTGAGTGAGAGGAGAGTGATACCTGTGGAAAGAGAAAAACACAAAATCTAGATTGATGCTGAGCCAGATATTTTGGCATAAATGCAGGCAAGGTGGCTCTCTCTTTGGTCTCATTTTCTTCAATAGGGTATATACATGTCTATATATAACAGGCCAAACATGCAGGCAAATTTAATGTGTTTAATAGCTGAATATGATGCAGAATCGTGCTACCCAGAGCCTTAATATATGTATCTTCCTACTGTCTTTCTTTCCTCCACCTCTTTCCTCCTCCCTTTCCTTCTTCCCCCCTTCCTTCCTTTTGTTCTTCATTGATAATAAATTGAGTCAAAGCCACAATAGAAATGATGTCTCAGGGAGAGAAAGATGTACACAAAGAGGCAGAAGTGAATAATCTATATTTTTTCTTCATGTTTTAAGGAATTCTACCATTGCCACAAGCTGTCACGTTTAAATACCATGTGTCGTGAGGAGGAAGGCGTGGAGATAGTGGTAATAGAGTTGGCTTTCTTCTTCATATGTCCTCGGCCTCCTGGAGCATGATGGTACACAGAAAGCATCAACTTTGGAAGCAGAACTACCGTGTTTTCCCAAAAATAAGACATCCTCCGAAAATAAGACCTACTTAATGGAAACATAATACATCCCCTGAAAATAAGACCTAGCGCATCTTTGGGAGCAAAAATTTATATAAGACACTGTCTTATTTTCGGGGAAGCAGGGTAGCTTTACTTATCAGTTATATGATGTTGAACAGGCTATGAAAAGCTCTTTCAATCTCAGTTTCCTCCTCTGATAAATGGGGACTGCATGAGTGTTTTATAGGCTCCCAGTTAAGGTTGGCTCCCTTCCCTGTGCTGCAGCTTCACACAGTTACGTCTTCATTCTCCCCCACATAACACGGGTCATTTTCTTCATCTTCAACAAAGAAGTAGATGAACGTAAGATGACTCTTGGCAATACAAATTAAAATATTTTATGTTTATAAAGTACTTCACAGTGTGCAAAGAGTTTTCCCACACATAAATTAAGAGCATCTGGGCAAAAGAAATGAGTAAGCAGAAAAAGGGGAACCCCTAGGACCTATATCCATCTTCTGAGTTTTTGCTCAGAGAAGGGCCATTTCTCATATTACACTCAGAATGTTTTCCTTTTAATTGCTTTGGCTTTCAACTGACTAGCTCATTGCAACCAATAAGCTTTCTTTATTGCTTTCAGTAAAATTGTTTTATGAGTATAGTTTGCATCACTTGTTTGTTTTATTCACTCATTTTTAATAAAAATCTACTTCATATAAATAAATATATTTTCAAGTAACACCCACCAAATGCTTTTCTAGACATCGGAGATGAGCAGTGAATTAGACAGATGAGGTCCCTACTCTTATTATAACTTGGGACTCTAAATAATTAACTAGATAGATAAAGACAATTTCAAATGTAGATGAGACTGTGAAGCAAATAGAAGGAGTGAGAGAGGGCTGGAGTGATTGTGCCTAATGCATGTTGAAAAGGTCAGGGGAGTTCTCTTTGACAATGCATTTGACCTTGGACCCTGCACAGATTTAGGTGGAGGGAATAAAAAGCATAAAGCCCTGAGGCTAAAATTGTTTTCCAGGATAATATACTTCCCTAGGAGACCTTAAGGACAAGCATATAGTGGGTCGAGTAATCATATGGAATTTTATGATCTGTGAAAAGGTAGAGTTACAAACATTTCCAGCCACCTGTTCCCAAATTAATAGAATGGACTAAGATTTTTCAGTATCTAAGTCAATAATGTATCTGCAGGAGAACCAGTCTTGTGTATCCCCATAAGAGAGTTGTTGAATCACTTAATATAGTGAGTTCTATTAAACTTTATTCTTTGACCTTTTCTACCATTCAAGAAAGTGTCCAGAGGAATGCAGAGATAAAAGAGTTTTGTCCACATACCCTCCTCTGCTTTTACCCCCACCTGCTTTCTTATTCTCTTCACTTGCTTTCTTACTCTATAGAGGCAGCTGTGACATCCTGCATGGAGAAGGAAATGATGTATATCTTCTGCCACCCACTTAGAAATACTTTGGTGTCATTGGCTATGGTTATTTTTCTCTCATCCCTACCCCCATCTCTAGCCCTGTCTATCCAGTATGAGAACATGGAAACTCATGTTGGAAAAGGTGATCTCCTTGGTCCCCAAACTTAATCTTGCTTATTCTAGGGTGATTATATTAAGGATGAATTTTTTTCATTGTCTGCTACTGTGGTATTTTTTTTTTTTGCAGTAAATATAGAAAGTTAATAGTTTTCTTATTTTTAAAAGATGTGTCATCTCATAGAACATGAAAATGATGGGTGGGTAGATTTAAATATTAATTTAGTTTTCTTTATTTTAAAAGCATTCTTCAGAGAACTATTTTCAGTAGCAAAGATGGAGTGCACTTAAAATAAATTTGATTCAGTCAGGAATGTTAAGAACAACTCTAGTACAAAAGGGATTAAATTTGCTGGGTGTATTATGGCTTTGGATAAGATAAACAGTTTGAAGAAGGATATGATATCACTCATCTCTTTAGGGAAGCGTTTCTCTGTCTTAGAGTTAAAGCTCCAGGCGGAGGAAATGGGAAGGCGGGAGAACATGGACCAGTTCCCGAGGAGACATCGGGTCTTGGAGAATGTAAACAGGCATCAGAGGGCGTGTAGAGAGGGATTGGAAAGAGGGAAGAACGGAAACAGTGGGGCCTTGTGTGCCCTCGCACCTACACCCATGCACACACACCAAGCTCTTGGGGGATACAATGATAAGTCCTTAGTACTTTCAAAGAGTGACTGTGTACCCCAAGCAACCAAATCACTTCCACATACCGGCTTGGCTCTGGGGGAGAATCTGACACACCAAAGTTAAGGAGGTGATGAAAGTAGAACAGCCTCTACAGTAGAAGAAAGAGCATTGTAAATTGTCAGCATTTCAGTCTTTTGTTTAGAAAGGTTGGGAAGGAAATGAGAAGTCACTTCTTGAGGCGAAGCAATGCAAATAAAACTGGTGGGACTTAGTTGTGGCAAGATTGGGTGCTTAAGGCACTCCAGAGATCTCTGCTTGCCATCTGTGTGAGGTATTTTCATTTCCCAGTGGACGTGGATAGGTGAAGGACCCTTGTTTCTTTGAATATCTATATATTTCTGCAGCTCAGGACTCTAACACAGAGACCTGACATTTGACCAAATCTTTTATCATATCTTGCTCACTATATTTACATTCCTTGCATTTAAAAAAAATCTTTGAATTTTTGTAAAATTGATATTCTGAGGATCTTAAAATTTTTTTACAGGAATTTTATTTAATACCTGCGCACTTTGAATTAAACAAATGAAACCACTGCTGTCATCCGCACTATATCATATGGCATTAAGAAAATTTGATACCCACATGAAGCACGTGAATGAACAAAATAAAAGTATGGCCTTTGTCTTTCAAATTAATGCTCGATTTTTTTTTGACATTTTCTCGTGAAGTAAACCAATTACACTTGAAAATAAAATAAAATGCCTTCCATTTCACCATCATTATAGCTTCCAGTGTGATCTATTAAACTATTAAATAAGATTATGTTACTCCTATTAACTAGGAATTTTTCCCATAAGAAGAAAAAAAGGTATAATAATATCATTATGGCCAAAAGCACCTTGTGATCTGACCTCTGCCTGCTTCTATGAGTGGTCACCATACACCTTACTCTGTATCTAATTATCTTAAAGTAATAAAGAATGCACTCTGTTACTCTAAAAAATATTGTTGATAAATCAGGTAGTCACACAACCCCAACCTCGTTTTTCTGTCCCTGCCAAAGATGTTCCTCCCTCCTGCCTAGAGCACATGTCTTCTCTGCATGTGAACATTTAGGCCTTTGAGTCTGCTGAAACTGTAAGCTCCCAAGACCCCCGGTGAGTCCAATGGAGGGGGTGACGACCCCAAGTCAAACGCCGAGACCAAAACTTGATGCAAAAAGCAGGAGGTTTTATTAGTACAAGAGCAGCGCAGGGGCTTCTCAGGCAGACAGCAACAGTGCTGGCTGACTGGGAGTGCCGAGTAATTGCAGGACATGAGTTTATAAAGGCAAAAACCACACGCAGGTGGTCTGTAAATCAGGGAACTATGTTAACAGATAATATTTGGCTCATAATAGTTGACAGTTGACTCATTTCCCGAGGAGGCCGGATGGTCTGTTTTTGCAGGCCGATTCCAGAAACAGATAAAATACAGCTATAGTCCTCCCAGAAACAGATAAAAAAAGCTACAGCCCTGCGGTTAAGGAGGCTGGATGGTCTCCTCCTGACAGGTACATTCTGAGGTGGTCAGCTCAGTTCCCAAGGGGAGAATTCCACAGCGGTCAACCTCCCTCGAGACCTAGCCCTGCTTTAATATTTGTCATAAAATATTGCATTCTGGCTTTTTGCATTTCAGGGTAGGGAGTTTCTGGGGACTGATTTCATTCTTGCCTAATCTTCAACCTTAAAGAACTGACTTCATTCCTATCTAATCTTTAACCGTAAGGGTCACATCCTGGAACAGGCAGTGGGGGAGGCCAATTCCTCAATCTTGGGGCCCTACAAAACTCACTTCTGCATATCCAAGTATAAGTGATTACACGTGTCATGATTTGTGATAATTTATTTCAGTATATGTTTATATTTTTAATATTGTCTTCTCCACAGGACTCTGATGCAAGGGCAGGACTGATATTCTGATGGTTCCACTATAGCCTGACAAGGGTGCTGTGTGTCTGCTTTTTCCATCATGGATACCAAGCGCCTGGCATAGTGTCTTCTAGAACAAGGTAGGCGCTCACATCATTTGTTTAATAAATGAAAAACTGACAAAGCCAGAGCATGGAATCAATTTTCTGAATTCAATTAATACAGTCTTTATTGAACTCTTATCATTGTCAGACATAAAGAGAGTAGTTCAAGAACCATCTGAATCAGCTGGGGCTTGATGAAAAGACCGAATTTCAGGTAAAAACCTGCTGAGTCACAATCTGATATTTAACACGATACTCAGGTGCTTCCAAGTACACATTAAAGTAAAAATGCAACAGTGCAAAGCTATGTACTAAGCATGGAAAAATAAGAAGCTGACTACTTGGCTGGCCAACATGGCCAGTGGTTGAGCTTTGACTTATAAACCAAGAGGTTGTGGTTTGATTCCAGGTCACAGCTAGATCCTCAGGAGGGGTATGCAGGAGGCAACCAATCAATGAGAAGCTGATTACTCATACTCTTCATTTTCAAGCAACATTCATGGCCTACCAAAGGGGCCAATGCCTATTTTAAATATGGGTGAAAATGTGCCAGTTATTCTAAATTTCTTTCTACTATCTCCTGTATTTCTTATAAATCATATAATAAAATAAATAATTCTATTACAAAGTTTATGATTTCCTGTTTTAGCATATTGTCTTAATCTAAGCAAATATAATCGGATTTGGTATCTAATCTAAAATATAAAGGTGTACAGAGTATTGAAATTATACTGTGGTTTTTAAATAAGTACAATTATCTCATTTAAAAATATTAGTGAATAAATGCCAGGAAACAGGAACCAGGAAGAACCAGGAAGCAGGAAGAACCAGGAAGCAGGAAGAACCAGGAACCAGGAAGAACCAGGAACCAGGAACTAAAAACCTAATGTAAATGGAGCTGGCCAACCTTGATGGCTCTGAAAGGTCAGAGCTATTCACTCATTGACTCTAGGTTGGGTCACTATTGTTAATATGCAAAAAGAGATGGCCAACTTCAATGGCTCTGAAAGGTCAGACCAATTAACTCATTGTCTAGTTGAGATAGTAGAACTTGAGGCAAATTTAATTTGTTAATCATATGTAAATTCTTATTAATTTTCTGTTGCTGGAACTTTTCCACCTAAGTGATGTCTTTTGTCTCAGAATCTCAATAAAAGGAATGGCAACAGTCCAGATCAGAGGTGAGTCTTCCCACTTGAGGTGGACTCCCCGCCTGGCCCCCATTTTCCCAAATTAACTCTTTTCCAGTCTCTTCATTTTAGTGTGCGGCCTTCTCCAGAAACCGAACCCTGAGTGTGGGCCCTGAACCACGTGGGTCCTGTTAAGGGATCCCACAAATAAAGGTAAAATCATAGTGATACATAATAAAGTCACTCAGATTGGTGACTCACATATCGTTCATACTTGTCTTCAAAGGCTCAGTGGACATTTACATAAAAAGAATTTTTGCCTTTTACTTACTTCAACAGAGTCAATTGATTTCCTGTTAATCAAGATTTGAAAATGTCACTGAGGTTCATTTTAGAATAAACTAGGACAATTTAGAAGGACCCAGGCCAATATCCGGAAAGCCAGAGGTAATCAAATGAACTTTGATTCAAAGCACACAATGTTACAAGTCCCATAGCTGTCCTGACATTCTCAACTCAGAAGCCTCCTCTATCAAAGGGCAGAGAGAGAATGCATTTGTGAATGCCAAGGCATGATTAATCTTAGCATTTAGCATATGAGGTAGCTGCCAACTACAAATTTTGCATATTAATCAAAATTTAATTTATAATTAATATCGTATTCATTATTTATTTATTTATTTATTTTTTTACTCATACTAGTGAGAAAAACAAGGTAAGGTACTAATTTGTCCTATAAGACCTTAACCCAGAACCTAAAATCCCAAGACCATTCATGGGTTACTAAATTGAATACTTTATTGTAGTGTCTATTAGGGTAATAGGATGCTTTAGCTTCCATTAGATTCTCTAACTACCCAAATGAACAGAGACAAAGAACTAAGTTCCGATGAAGGTGAATTCAGGGCACTGCCCAAGTATGGAAGTGTCCAAAGCTCTACAGAAATGTCCAGGAGACCTGGGGGAGGCTCCAGTATTGCTGCGGTAGGACAGCGTAGAGGCTACGGCATATGCTTTGGAGTCATAGGACTGGACCCAAATCCTGACGCCCATTACTTGCAGCAAGCCTCATCTATGGATCAATGATAGTAGTTACCTCTGAAAGGTTTTCATGGATTAAGTCAAATAATCAGACAATGTCTGGAATTTACTATTAACAATTAAAATAGATAATAGACTTAAAACAAAACTTTCAAAAATTATCAAGCTTTCTGGGGACTTCAAATGCATGATGTAAAATGGCTATATCTTTTTAAAAAATATATTTTATTGATATTTTACAGAGAGGAAGGGAGAGAGTGAGGGAGAGCTAGAAATGTCCATGAGAGAGAAACATCGACCAGCTGCCTCTTGCACACCCCCCACCGGGGATGTGCCCGCGACCACTGTACATGCCCTTGACCGGAATCGAACCCCGGACCCTTCAGTCTGCAGACCAACGCTCTACCACTGAGCCAAACCGGCTTCGGCGTTAAATGGCTATATTTTAACACCATTCTTACTAGTGGCAAGCTTTGGCCAAATCATTCATTCAACATATATTGATTGAGAATCCATATTGTGTTATGACAATTACTAGAAATCCAGAAAGAACACACAAAGGTTGTAAAATACAACTTGGAGTTTAGTGGAGATAATATTTTTTTTAAATATATATGGACCATAAAAAGTGTATTGACAAATTTCAAAATGTTAAAATATTTAAGCATATTTCATAATATGTTTATAACTAATCTCTCAGCTTTCTAAAATTTGCTTTCATTATACAGAAAGCATCAAAACAATGTCATCAAGAGGTTTGCCCCTCCACACACTCTTTGGCTTTCCCAACCAGTGCATATTTCTGCTAGTTGATAGATTAAATAGAGAAGGTAGACCAGAGACTGGGAATTGCAGAACACACACGCTTTATTGGAGGGAAGAGGACCCCTGCCAGCTGCTTCCACAGAGGGGGGGAGGAGGAGGGAGAGATCAAGCTGGGAACAAGCACCTTTAAGAATAGGGGGCGGGGCTGAGGGCACTCAGCACAAGCTGCTTAGTGATTAGGGAACCTAGGGACTTAGGGATGGGGGCTTAGGGTATTGGTTGGGTGCTGACTGGGGATGCAGAGCTCAGGAATGCCTGACCACCTGTGGTCTGTCCATCAACTGGAGGAAGAGGGGCTCTACCACTAGTGTCATCAGCTCTTACTAACCAATTGTCTCCTGCTTCCGGAACTTGGAAAGAACCTCTCAGAATATTATAAGTGACAGGAATTTCCACGCCCTGCCATTGCTCAATGTTCCTCTCCAAGCATGGATAAAAAGGGTTCACCCGTCTCAGGGAGCCACAGATCTCGCTCCAGCAGCTCTCCCGCCACCAGCTCTCACACTCCAGGCTCCGCACGCAGCACCGACCCTCCGAGCTCCCAGGCTCCTCTGGGCCGCGCTCCTGCTCCTGCTCCTGGTCGCCGCCTGCCGGCCAGCTGCAGGTGAGACTCCGCCCTGGGAGCCCCAGGAGGAGAAGGGGGTGATGGGGGGGCGCCCCTTGGGGGAGCATCCCGCTAACCGGGTCTGTGGTCCCCGCAGCGGCGCCTGAGAACGGCGCACAGGGGCCCTTACCCACTGAATTGGGCTGCCAGTGCTTGCAGACCATGCTGAAAATTGACGCCAAGGACGTCCAGAGTGTGAAGTTGACGACCCCTGGACCCCACTGCGACCAAACAGAAGTCATGTAAGTTCACCAAGCTCCGCTGCTGCCACCACCCTGGTCACCTCCGCTGTCCGGATGCCCCCGCCCTGGTCCTAGCCCGCCCGCCGGTCTCACGTGGGTTCTCCCTTCTGCCTGCAGAGTCACTCATAAGGATGGAAACAAGGTTTGTCTCAACCCCGACTTCTCCCAGGTCAACATGGTACTGGAGGAGCTGATAAAAATGTGAGTGATGTGACCAGAGTGCTTTGTGACAGATGTTGGCATCATCTGCCTCCCGAGGACTGTATCGGGGAAGCCCGGGTGAGCTGGAGGAGGGACCAGTCACTGTTTCACAGTTAGATGTGCCAGGGGACCTTTCTGGTGCCCTCCACCGCCAACCCCCTCCGTCCCCTTTCAAATGCGAGGGGGTGAATGTGTGGTCCTAAAAGATTAGGTGGATTTGGCCAATGATCTCAAATGCTTCCTGCCTATTAAGGAACAACTCTGTCCACCTAGGCTGCTTTAGGGCGGAAAAGCGAAAGCCCCTGATTTGGGGCAACGCGGGCTTCTGAATCTTAGTGGTGATGACCAGGGGCTTTGCGGGGATCCTCTGCTCCGAAGGTGTGTCTAGGCTGTTTTTACTACTCCTGTACCAGGGATAAAGAATTTAATCCCTTTGAGTCTCGGTTATACGGGGGAAATAATAACATCTACTTCATGGGGTTTGCTATGAGGCTGAAGTGATGTTATGCATGTACTTTTTTTTAGTGTAACAGTATTCTCTGGCTTGTTGAAGCTAATAATACAAGCGTGGCCGCAGGTCCCTTATTCCTAAGTAAACAGCATCCAGTAGCCTGGCATTTTCTATAAAGTTAATTGGCTTATTTGAAAAGCTCCTAGCTACCCACCTAAGTTTCCTAAGAGTCCTAATAAGCAACCATTTTCTCATCACAGGGCCACAACCAAGGGATCTACGGTGGACGAGGAAGCTCCCGCGGTTGTTGTTTCAGTCTCAGTGGAATCAGAGTGAAAGAAGAGACACGGAGAGCTCCTGAGGGCACCTGTGTCTAATTTGTTTGGCTGTTTCTTATGAGAGTCCTTCTATTTATTTACATGTGAATGTATTTAGTTTTCAAAGTTCTATCTAATATTTAAAGACATGGAAGTGTTTGGCAATTTGCTCTACTGTTATTTTACATGGTCATGTTTTTTATAGTTTTAATTCGCATTTCCCTTTTTGCTTGCTTACGAGCCATTTGTATTTTATACTTTGTGAAATTTAATTTTTTTCCCATATGTCCTATTATTTCCCATTTCGTAAAAGTTTTTTTTCCAAAACAAACATTTTGTCCACTAATCATTTTTCACTTATACATGTGGCAAAATGTTGCATGAGTGCTGTTTTTTAAAAGAAAGTTTTAAAAGTTTTTATTAAAATATATATTTTATTTATTTTTTACAGAGAGGAAGGGCGAGAGAGGGATAGAGAGCTAGAAACATCAATGAGAGAGAAACATCGATCAGCCACCTCCTGCACACCCCTACTGGGGATGTGCTGAAAAACACAACCCCCCCTGCCTCACCTAGCAGTGAGGAAGCTGGAATTTCTCATTGGCATGTGGCCTGTGGCTGCCCTGAGCTGTTCAAAGAATAAACATCTTTTTAAGAAGGCTGTCTATCTTATCTCAACTCACAAGGTCACCCGTTAGTGATGGGAACATAGCTCTTAAAACTGCTCAAGGAAATAGCCCCAATTAGTGCTCTGTGAGTTATGGCCCTTGAACAGTGCTCTGATATATAAGATAAGATTACCAGGTCGGCTGTTGACTAAGTGTAGACCCTCTCATAAAACAAGTAATTAACAAGCCCAGCTCCCCTTTTTGGAATTCCTTTGTTCCCTTCTTCCCCCTCCATGTGTAACCCCTCCTATTCGAGACTTTTGCCTATATATATGCTTCTAAGATTTTCTGCTCCGGGCTCGACTCCTCTGCTCCTGCATGAGTTACGAGTTGAGCCCCAGCGCGCTGGAATAAAGCCTCTTGCTGTTTGTATCAAGTGACGCCTCCTGCGGTTGATTGGGTCGCCGTCGATCCATAGGACAGAGTGAGGGTCTCCTTCTGGGGGTCTTACATTTGGGGGCTCGCCCAGGATTTGACAACCACCCCTCATCCTCGGAGTCAACCTTGGAGGTAAGAAGGGGTACCCCAAGGTTGTCTGTCTTTGTCTTGTGTTTTGTTAGTTGGTCTGGTCCTGTGTGCGCACTTTCGGTCTGGCAGCCATTCGGTGACTCGTGAGAGTGGCCTGACAGTGGTTGGTAGATGTGCCTGGAGGGCACTTTTGGTTTTTGCAGCCGTTCGGAGGCTCGTGAGAGCTGCCGGACAGTGGTCGGTCGACGTTCCTGGAGGGCCACAGGCTGCAGCCCTGGGGGACGCCCCAAGGGTGGAGGAGAGCCAGGGACGCCTGGTAGTCTCCTGCTGTAAGGGCGCTGATGGGGACAGAGATTGTCAAGATTGCGCCCGTCTGATCCGTCTGATTCTGTTGCGTGTTTGCGGAGGACAAAATGGGGTAGGTGGGTCCTTGTGTCTGTGGCATTTTTGTTATTTGTGTTTCTAACAGCATGCGGACTGACGATGGGACAGACTGTGATGTTAATGGCTTTGATTTGGCCACACTTTTTCCCAGGTCAATGCCAGTCTGTGGGACGGCTTTCCCCTCATGGTTCCTAGAGTGTTAGTCTTGTTTCCTTTGTCCAACATGAGTGCCATTTCTGTTTTGCTGAAACACTATAATATAACTTGTTTATTGAAAGGGTATAAATACAGATGTTTGTTTGATATTTTGTTTGTCTGCTTGGGTATAATTATTTGTTCATGTAAGTGTAAAAATTTATGAAAAACAGAAAAAGGAAAAAGAAAGAAACTTTTAATTTGTTTAAAACTAAGTGCTCTGACGGCTATCAAACCGCCCCAAATGGCCACGGGGAACTTTTTTTGTTCCCCAGGGGTGCTTGCTTTCTGCCAGAGGGAAAATGGCCGGCATAACAAAAGTTCTATGTATGTTTATTAATTTGAAGGTATATGTTAGGTTTGAAGGGAAACAGGAAACAGAACAACAGGGAGTGTTAAAGAGAGTTTATTCCCCGCTGATGGGCGAGACCCATCACCGAGGTAAAGAGATCAGAATTAGGAAGAGAGGGAACAGGAAATTGGACCCCACCGGGCTAATGGAGGCCCCCCTCCAAAAGGCGACACGTGTCTCGCTTAGGGTCCTTCTTAAAGGACGGAAAGGGAGGGGGTTGGGCCCAGGGTGGAACAGGAAGGGATGGGCCCCAAGGGCACTTTGGCCCATGCTAATTGGTAGTTCACTGTCTTGGAGATGTCCCTATGGCAGGTGCCAGTCATGTGTTAGCTCCACCTACCAGTTTGGGAGGGGGAGAACCTTTCAGTATGAAATTATAACAATTAAGGTACAAAAAGTTAAAAGCAGATACCATATTCTTAAGTTAACTATTTATAAGAAGGAAGATTGTGCTGGCAAAGTCACCAAGTCTGCCCAGCAAGCTCAAAAATTAAATGAATCTTATTTCAGACACCTGCCGCCACCCAGTTATCATCAGTGGTGGAGGAACAGTTTCAGAACTGTTTGTCTCAATTGGTCATTTAAGTTTGATATGATTAATGATTACAGTACATTATAAAATGTTTAGAAGGAAAGGAAAATATTTTAAGGACAACTTGGTCCTGGTGTGTGTGTGTCAACTCTTAAGTTATGGTTTTAAAGTCGATAATATTAATAGAAACACAGTCGAGCAGAGGAACTTTTCAGAACATTCAGGGATCGCAGTGTAGGGGTCACTGGTTCCCCTGCGCCACCTTCATCAGCAGGAGGCAAGCGATTTTCCCAGTAGGCCGCCAGATAAAAATGCCTCTGTGGAAGCAGCGCCTTCGCCACCTGGGACCTGCGTCGCCCCCTGTCTCCACCCACCCGGTGTCCATTCCCTCCCGGGGTAGTTTACAGTAGCTGGAGGGGGCGGCTGACTAGGAGGGAAATTCTTTTGTGACCCCTCTGTACCCCAATGAGACCCCCAAACCCCCATGACTGCTTGGACACTTTTCACCGTGTTCTGTTAGGGGACTTAAGGGGCTTAAAAGTGCAGTTAGAAATTCCCCTATTCCTCTTTTCAGGTTTATCATAAACTGAGACCCTTATCTGTAGGAAAAATGTGTCACTTTAAATTTGAAGCGGCTGGAGGCCTGGGAACAGGGGGCTGAGCCTGCTCTCTCTTCCCTCTCTCCTTTTCTAAATATTTTTTAAATAATGGAAGGTTTAAGGCATGGTTTTGCGTTTTTGAAAGACATAGAAAGAAGGTTTGAAGGCTAATTTAACATAGTAAAGATTTTTGTAAAGGTAGTACATATGATGAGAAGGGGAACAGGGAAAGGTTGAAAGGAGGAAAAGGCCAGCAGTAAATAGGAAGGAATTAGTATGCCTATTGCAGGAAACAAAGGCACTGCAAGGGAGGATGTCCTAGCAGATTAGCTAGAGAGGCAAGAAAGGGAGACTTAAACTTCAGGAGTTTTTTTTTAACATAGAGGAAGAGGACTAACAGGACCGGGGCTCCTTTCCATTAAGCCCCGACGGGTAACCTTACAAGTGAGAGGTAAACCTATTTATTAACTTACTGGTGAACACTGGGGCAGTTTATTCAGTCTCGACAGAGCCAATGGGACCTCTAAGAAGATATCAGTCCAGAGAGCCACCAGAAAAACTGCCTGTTTTCCTGGGACATCGAGAAGGACCATAGACCTGGGAAGGAACACGCACTGGGGGAACGCAGCTGCTGAACTGGACCGAAGTGGAACAACTGGCCTTTGAGGAGCTAAAGAAGCCTCTCATCTCAGCACCTGCCCTAGCCTTGCCAGATGTCACCAAGGGACTGAGGTAAGGGGCATTACAAAAGGGGTTCTCACTCAGACTCTAGGTCCCTGGAAGAGGCCTGATGCCTATCTGTCTAAGAAGCTAGACCCTGTGGCAGCAGAGTGGCCAGTGTGCCCTGGGCAGTGGCCACTACAGCATTGCTGGTGAAGGAGGCAAATAAGCAGACTCTGGGCCAGGAGCTTGCCCTGACAACACCCCATGCCATTGAGGCCCTCTTTCGAGTGCTCCAGAGAGATGGATGTCAAACACCAGAATCACCCAGTGCCAAGCTCTTCTCCTGGACCAGCCCTGTGTCCAGTTCCATAAGACACTGGCCATCAACCCTGCCAGCCTGCTTCCAGATGATCCAGAGGAACCCATTCATGACTGCATAGAGGTAACAGACGCAGTACTGACAGATGTCCTGCCATCATCACCAGAGGAGGTACTGTTTACCGATGGGAGCAGTTACGTACAGGATGGGATCTGATATGCAGCAGTAGTCACCATGGACCACACAGTTTGGGCACAGTTCCTGAACTTTTTCCTTAATCCCGGCCCTTTGATGGGGACACAGTGCCATCCCCCGGGGAAAGAGGGTTACCAACTCCAGCCAGAAAGGACATTATTTTAGCCTTATTTGAGGCCATCTGACTCCCAAAGGCAGTTGCAATAGTGCACTGCAAAAGACATCAGAAAGGGGAGACAATTAGAACTAGAAGAAATAGAACTTCAGACCAAACCACTAGAACAGAAGCCCCAAAACCAGTGGGGCCTTGACAAGTCTTAGTAACCCTGCCGGACCCCTACCTACACCAAGCAATAAGAGGAATTGGCTGAACAGAAAGCAAGTCATCAAAGGACCAGATGGTTGGTGGACTCTACCAGATGACAAACTCTTGGTCCCAGAGGCTTCAGGTCAGACATTAGTTGCCCAGTTACACCAGGTTACCCACTTAGGTGTCACTATGTCTTCTAAACTTCTGTAAGACAGGTGCTACCAAGCTTAGATAAGGTAATTAAAAGCATAGTCACTAGAAATACTGTCTGTGCACAGGTAAATACTTAGCAAGGTAAGAGGGTCCCCCTGGGAATTCGGGCCCCAAGGAGATTCCCCAGGAGAGCATTGGGAGGTGGATTTTCGCAGAGATTAAGCCACCAACATTAAGGTATAATTACATGCTAATTCTTTTGTTTTTTGTTTTTGTTTTTTTGTAAACACCTCAGGTCAGGTTGAAGCATACCCCACTAGGACAGAAACTGCCTCTAGGTTTGGGCTGCCAGTAATCATAGGATCAAATAACAGCCCAGCCTTTGTAGCAAGGTATCTCAAAATATAGCTCAAGCCTTAGGACAGGCATGAGCAGGACTCTAAAAAGTTTAATTAAACTTGTCCTAGAAACCGGTGAAAATTGGACCAACCCCCTGCCCTTCTCCCTCTTATGGACCAGATATGCCCTCTACTGGGATGGGTTCCCCCCTTTTTTGAGATCATGTATGGTAGACCTCCTCTCCATCCTTCCCAGGGTCAGGGAGAAACTAAAAGCTAAAATTCCTAACTGTTCCCTTGCTCAAGTCCTTACAGGCTCTGCAGTTTACCCAGAGAGCCACCCATAAGCTTATTTCAGATGCACTGCCAGTGCCCACCGTGGACCCTATACACCCCTTCCGGCCCAGAGACTCTGTGTGGGTAAAGAAATTCACTGCCTAAATACTAACCCCAACCTGCAAAGGACGCTACACTGTTACCCTGAACACTCCCACGCCCATGGCTGTTGAAGTAGATGGCACCCAGACCTGACTACATCACTCCCCGCTCCTGCACAGAAAACGGCCTGGATCCTGGCAACCAGCGGCCTCACCTGTGAGATCCCTAGCCTGAGCTCCACACGGGCCAGGAGGAGACTTGATGCCGGCAGGAGGGGAATTGGACTTCAGTGAGGACAGTACTAATAGGAATAGTGGTATTGTGGTAAAAACATTTTTGCTAGCCATTGAAAAAGTCTGAGGCTTAGTAAAGCTAAATGTGCGAGCAAGAATTAAGTCAACAAATAGACCAGGATTTAAGTACCCTGGAGAAATCTATAGGCGAATTAGAAAAATCGGTCAGGTCCCTAGCAGAGGTACCTGCCCCTCTCTCAAGATGGAGACCTATAGTTCCAGGATTGGGACTTCCCTGAAAAGAAAAGGGGGGAATGTAGGGCCCCAAGATTGAGGAATTGACCTTCCCCACTGCCTGTTCCAGGATGTGACCTTTAAGGTTAAAGATTAGACAGGGAAGAGGTCAGTTCTTTACGGTTGAAGAATAGGCAAGAATGAAATCAGTCCCCAGAAACTCCCTACCCTGAGGACTTACCCAGAGGAATGGGAAGGGGAGAGACAAAGGGGCTTGCAAGATTACCAGATGGGACTATTGACTAAGCATAGACCCTGTCATAAAACATGTAATTAACGAGCCCAGCTCCCCTTCTTGGAATTTCTTTGTTCCCTTCCTCCCCCTCCATGTGTAATCCCACCTGCGTGTGGTTTTTGCCTTTATAAACTCATGTTCTGCAGTTACTCGGTACTCCCAGTCAGCCAGCACTGTTGCTGTCTTCCTGAGAAGCCCCTCATGCTTGCCGAAACCGGTTTGGCTCAGTGGTAGAGCGTCGGCCTGCGGACTGAAAGGTCCCAGGTTCGATTCCGGTCAAGGGCATGTACATTGGTTGCGGGCACATCCCCGGTAGGGGGTGTGCAAGAGGCAGCTGGCTGATGTTTCTCTCTCATCTACATTTCTAGCTCTCTATCTCTCTCCCTTCCTCTCTGTAAAATATCAATAAAATATATTTTAAAAAAACAAAAAAAAAACCTCATGCTTTTTGCATCAAATTTCGGTCTCGGCGTTTGACTTGGGGTCATCGCCCACTCCGTTGGACTCACTGGGGGTCTTGGGACCTTACAACACCTTACTCTGTATCTAATTATCTTAAAGTAATAAAGAATGCACTCTGTTACTCTAAAAATTATTGTTGATAAATCAGGTAGTCACACAACTCCAACCTCGTTTTTCTGTCCCTGCCAAAGATGTTCCTCCCTCCTGCCTGGAACACATGTCTTCTCTGCATGTGAACATTTAGGTCTTTCAGTCTGCTGAAACTCACTTCTGCATATCCAAGTATAAGTGATTACACGTGTCATGATTTGTGATAATTTATTTCAGTATATGTTTATATTTTTAATATTGTCTTCTCCACAGGACTCTGATGTAAGGGCAGGACTGATATACTATTGTTTCCACTGTAGCCTGACAAGGGTGCTGTGTGTCTGCTTTTTCCATCATGGATACCAAGCGCCTGGCATAGTGTCTTCTAGAACAAGGTAGGCGCTCACATCATTTGTTTAATAAATGAAAAACTGACAAAGCCAGAGCATGGAATCAATTTTCTGAATTCAATTAATCCAGTCTTTATTGAATTCTTATCATTGTCAGAAATGAAGAGAGTAGTTCAAGAACCATCTGAATCAGCTGGGGCTTGATGAAAAGACAGAATTTCAGGTATAAACCTGCTGAGTCATAATCTGATATTTAACACAATACTCAGGTGCTTCCAAGTACACATTAAAATAAAAATGCAACAGTGAAAAGCAATGTACTAAGCATGGAAAAATAAGAAGCTGACTACTTGGCTGGCCAACATGGCCAGTGGTTGAGCTTTGACCTATAAACCAAGAGGTTGTGGTTTGATTCCAGGTCACAGCTAGATCCTCAGGAGGGGTATGCAGGAGGCAGCCAATCAATGAGAAGCTGATTACTCATACTCTTCATTTTCAAGCAACATTTATGGCCTACCAAAGGGGCCAATGCCTATTTTAAATATGGGTGAAAATGTGCCAGTTATTCTAAATTTCTACCTACTCTCTCCTGTATTTCTTATAAATCATATAATAAAATAAATAATTCTATTAAAAAGTTTATGATTTCCTGTTTTAGCATATTGTCTTAATCTAAGCAAATATAATCGGATTTGGTATCTAATCTAAAATATAAAGGTGTACAGAGTATTGAAATTATACTGTGGTTTTTAAATAAGTACAATTATCTCATTTAAAAATATTAGTGAATAAATGCCAGGAAACAGGAACCAGGAAGAACCAGGAAGCAGGAAGAACCAGGAAGCAGGAAGAACCAGGAACCAGGAAGAACCAGGAACCAGGAACTAAAAACCTAATGTAAATGGAGCTGGCCAACCTTGATGGCTCTGAAAGGTCAGAGCTATTCACTCATTGACTCTAGGTTGGGTCACTATTGTTAATATGCAAAAAGAGATGGCCAACTTCAATGGCTCTGAAAGGTCAGACCAATTAACTCATTGTCTAGTTGAGATAGTAGAACTTGAGGCAAATTTAATTTGTTAATCATATGTAAATTCTTATTAATTTTCTGTTGCTGGAACTTTTCCACCTAAGTGATGTCTTTTGTCTCAGAATCTCAATAAAAGGAATGGCAACAGTCCAGATCAGAGGTGAGTCTTCCCACTTGAGGTGGACTCCCCGCCTGGCCCCCATTTTCCCAAATTAACTCTTTTCCAGTCTCTTCATTTTAGTGTGTGGCCTTCTCCAGAAACCGAACCCTGAGTGTGGGCCCTGAACCCCGTGGGTCGTGTTAAGGGATCCCACAAGTAAAGGTAAAATCATAGTGATACATAATAAAGTCACTCAGATTGGTGACTCACATATCTTTCATACTTGTCTTCAAAGGCTCAGTGGACATTTACATAAAAAGAATTTTTGCCTTTTACTTATTTCAACAGAGTCAATTGATTTCCTGTTAATCAAGATTTGAAAATGTCACTGAGGTTCATTTTAGAATAAACTAGGACAATTTAGAAGGACCCAGGCCAATATCCGGAAAGCCAGAGGTAATCAAATGAACTTTGATTCAAAGCACACAATGTTACAAGTCCCATAGCTGTCCTGACATTCTCAACTCAGAAGCCTCCTCTATCAAAGGGCAGAGAGAGAATGCATTTGTGAATGCCAAGGCATGATTAATCTTAGCATTTAGCATATGAGGTAGCTGCCAACTACAAATTTTGCATATTAATCAAAATTTAATTTATAATTAATATCGTACTCTTTACTTATTTATTTATTTATTTTACTCATAGTAGTGAGAAAAACAAGGTAAGGTACTAATTTGTCCTATAAGACCTTAACCCAGAACCTAAAATCCCAAGACCATTCATGGGTTACTAAATTGAATATTTTATTGTAGTGTCAATTAGGGTAATAGGATGCTTTAGCTTACTTCCATTAGATTCTGTAACTACCCAAATGAACAGAGACAAAGAATTAAGTTCTGATGAAGGTGAATTCAGGGCACTGCCCAAGTATGGAAGTGTCCAAAGCTCTACAGAAATGTCCAGGAGACCTGGCGGAGGCTCCAATATTGCTGCGGTAGGACAGTGTAGAGGCTAAGGCATAGGCTTTGGAGTCATAGGACTGGACCCAAATCCTGACGCCCATTACTTGCAGCAAGCCTCATCTATGGATCAATGATAGTAGTTACCTCTGAAAGGTTTTCATGGATTAAGTCAAATAATCAGACAACGCCTGGAATTTACTATTAACAATTAAAATAGATAATAGACTTAAAACTTTTAAAAATTATCAAGCTTTCTCGGGACTTCAAATGCATGATGTAAAATGGCTATATCTTTTTAAAATATATATTTTCTTGATAATTTACAGAGAGGAAGGGAGAGAGAGAGAGAACTAGAAACGTCGATGAGAGAGAAACATTGACCAGCTGTTTCATCACCGGGGATGTGCCCGCAACCAATGTAGGAATCGAACCCCGGACCCTTCAGTCTGCAGACCAACGCTCTACCACTGAGCCAAACCGGCTTCGGCGTTAAATGGCTATATTTTAACACCATTCTTACTAGTGGCAAGCTTTGGCCAAATCATTCATTCAACATATATTGATTGAGAATCCATATTGTGTTATGACAATTACTAGAAATCCAAAAAGAACACACAAAGGTTGTAAAATACAACTTGGAGTTTAGTGGAGATAATATTTTTTTTAATATATATGGACCATAAAAAGTGTATTGACAAATTTCAAAATGTTAAAATATTTAAGCATATTTCATAATATGTTTGTAACTAATCTCTCAACTTCCTAAAATTTGCTTTCATTATACAGAAAGCATCAAAACAATGTCATCAAGCGGTTTCCCCCTCCACACACTCTTTAGCTTTCCCAACCAGTGCATATTTCTGCTAGTTGATAGATTAAACAGAGAAGGTAGACCAGAGACTGGGAATTGCAGAACACACACGCTTTATTGGAGGGAAGAGGACCCCTGCCAGGTGCTTCCACAGAGGGGGGGAGGAGGAGGGAGAGAGCAAGCTGGGAACAAGCACCTTTAAGAATAGGGGCGGGGCTGAGGGCACTCAGCACAAGCTGCTTAGTGATTAGGGAACCTAGGGACTTAGGGATGGGGGCTTAGGGTATTGGTTGGGTGCTGACTGGGGATGCAGAGCTCAGGAATGTCTGACCACCTGTGGTCTGTCCATCAACTGGAGGAAGAGGGGCTCTACCACTAGTGTCATCAGCTCTTACTAACCAATTGTCTCCTGCTTCCGGAACTTGGAAAGAACCTCTCAGAATATTATAAGTGACAAGAATTTCCACGCCCTGCCATTGCTCAATGTTCCTCTCCAAGCATGGATAAAAAGGGTTCGCCCGTCTCGGGGAGCCACAGATCTGGCTCCACCAGCTCTCCCGCCACCAGCGCTCCAGCAGCTCTCCCGCCACCAGCTCTCACACTCCAGGCTCCGCACGCAGCACCGACCCTCCAAGCTCAGACCCATGGCCCGCACCGCCACCACCGCTGCTGCCTCTGCAGCACCCCGAGCTCCCTGGCTCCTCCGGGCCGCGCTCCTGCTCCTGCTCCTGGTCGCCGCCTGCCGGCCAGCTGCAGGTGAGACTCCGCCCTGGGAGCTCCAGGAGGAGAAGGGGGTGATGGGTGGGCGCCCCTTGGGGGAGCATCCCGCTAACCCAGCCTGTGGTCCCCGCAGCGGCGCCCGTGATCACTGAGCTGCGCTGCCAGTGCAGGAAGACCTTGGAGAGAATTCACCCCATGTACATCAAGACTGTGCAGGTGACGTCCCCTGGATCCTACTGCGGCCAAACAGAAGTCATGTAAGTTCACCAAGCTCTGCTGCTGCCACCACCCTGGTCACCTCCGCTGTCCGGATGCCCCCGCCCTGGCCCTAGCCCGCCCGCAGGTCTCACGTGGGTTCTCCTTTCTGCCTGCAGAGTCACTCATAAGGATGGAAACAAGGTTTGTCTCAACCCCGACTTCTCCCAGGTCAACATGGTACTGGAGGAGCTGATAAAAACGTGAGTTCTGTGACCAGAGTCCTTTGGGACAGATGTTGGCATCATCTGCCTCCCGAGGACTGTATCTGGGAAGCCCGGGGTGAGCTGGAGGAGGGACCAGTCACTGTTTCACATTTAGATGTGCCTTTCAGGTGCCCTCCACCGCCACCCCCCTCCCTCCCCTTTCAAATGCAAGTGGGTGAATGTGTCGTCCTAAAAGATTAGGTGGATTTGGCCAATGATCTCAAATGCTTCCTGCCCATTAAGGAAGAACGCTGTCCACCTAGGCTGCTTTAGGGCGGAAAAGCGGAAGCCCCTGATTTGGGGCAACGCGGGCTTCTGAATCTTAGTGGTGATGACCAGGGGCTTTGCGGGGATCCTCTGCTCCGAAGGTGTGTCTAGGCTGTTTTTACTACTCCTGTACCAGGGAGAAAGAATTTAATCCCTTTGAGTCTCGGTTATACGGGGGAAATAATAACATCTACTTCATGGGGTTTGCTATGAGGCTGAAGTGATGTTATGCATGTACTTTTTTTTCGTGTAACAGTATTCTCTGGCTTGTTGAAGCTAATAATACAAGTGTGGCCGCAGGTCCCTTATTCCTAAGTAAACAGCATCCAGTAGCCTGGCATTTTCTATAAAGTTAATTGGCTCATTTGAAAAAGCTCCTAGCTACCCACCTAAGTTTCCTAAGAGTCCTAATAAGCAACCGTTTTCTCATCACAGGGCCACAACCAAAGTATCTACGGTCGACGAGGAAGCTCCCGCGGTTGTTGTTTCAGTCTCAGTGGAATCGCAGTGAAAGAAGAGACACTGAGAGCTCCTGAGGGCACCTGTGTCTAATTTGTTTGGCTGTTTCTTATGAGAGTCCTTCTATTTATTTACATGCGAATGTATTTAGTTTTCAAAGTTCTATCTAATATTTAAAGACGGAAGTGTTTGTCAATTTGCTCTACTGTTATTTTACATGGTCATGTTTATTATAGTTTTAATTCGCATTTCCCTTTTTGCTTGCTTATGAGCCATTTGTATTTTATACTTTGTGAAATTTAATTTTTTTCCCATATGTCTTATTATTTTCCATTTCATAAAAGTTTTTTTTTCCAAAACAAACATTTTGTCCACTAATCATTTTTCACTTATACATGTGGCAAAATGTTGCATGACTGCTGTTTTTTAAAAGAAAGTTTTAAAAGTTTTTATTAAAATATATATTTCATTGATTTTTTTTTTTTCAGAGAGGAAGGGAGAGAGAGGAATAGAGAGCTAGAAACATCGATGAGAGGGAAACATTGATCAGCCACCTCCTGCACACCCCTACTGGGGATGTGCCCACAACCAAGGTACATGCCCCCAACTGGAATCAAATCCTGGACCTCTCAGTCTGCAGGCAGACACTCTATCCACTGAGCCAAACCAGCCTCAGGAAGTTTTATAACTTTTTGATGGTTAGTCTCTTCTCAAAGTAATAACATATTTTCTATATTGTCTCCTAAAAATTAATAGTTTGGACTTTTATATTTAGAATTCAGAATTGATTTTTGTGCTCTAAAATATGTGGTAGAAATAAATGTTTTCACACATAGATAACCAATTATCCCAGTGCCATTTACAATACTTCATCATTTTTAAATTTTTACCATAAGTTAAGATAACAAGCATGTATGATTTTGGGACTTTGTTTTCTTTCTCATTAGTCAATACATTCAGATCTATAGTGTCATATCTTCCTAATTACTATAGCATTATTAAAATTCTTGATAAGTGACAATATTTTCTTAGTTCTTTCATATATACCTTAGAATCAGCTTGTAAATATGAGAATTTTAAGTAAATGTGCCTTGAATTTATAGATCAGTTTTGGTAGGAGTAGTTGATGCATCTTTACAATAGTAATTCTTAAATTTTGTGAACTGAATATAGTTAATAAACTAAGGTCTTTAAATAATATTAAAACATTTTTCTTGTACCTTATTTTAAAAACTTATTTCTAAGGCATTTAGTGGCTAGATGCTATTATAAATGGTATTTTATTTTTATTATTTTTTATTTTTTTCCACCATTTTTTTCAATTTTTTAAATTAAGGTATTATATTTGTACATATCTTACCATTGCCCTCCTCCCACCTCCCATATCTTACCATGCCCTCCCTCCCCAGAGTTCTGTGTTCATTGGTTGTACTTATATTCATGCATACCAGTCCTTCGGTTGTTCTATTATCTCCCCCCAGGTCTCCTTCCCCTTCCTGCTGTCATTTGGCAGTCTGCTTGTTTTATGGTGACTATCTCAGGACCACACGAATAGAGTCTGCTCCTCCTCTGGTTCTCACCGCCCTTTCCCCTGGGTCCCACTGCTTCCCCTGGGACACACGGCTCTCCCGGTGCACACGGCCCCTGGGACACACAGCTCACCAGGTTGCAGGCGAGCTGAGATGGCTGCAGGCGCGTAGACTGCCCTCAAAGGTGTCTCGTTCGGTGTAGAGGTGGAGCAGCTGCAGACGCAGAGGCTAAGTTCTGAGGCCGCCCCCTCCCTGAGCCCAGGGCATAGTGAGCTCTGTTCTCGGTGGATTTCCTTTATTCGCGGTGGCGATGGCGGGTGGTAGTGGCCAGTGTGGCAGCGACGGTCGATCCTGTGGTCAATTTCCACTGCTGTTTTAAAGTTCACATGGCGGCAGTGGCGGGAGCTTCGGCTTGGCCATGTGGTAGCTGAGGGAGGACTCGCCGGGGCCTCTAACGGAAGGCGCCGTGCTGGCTCCTCACCAGCAGGGCAGGTGTGCGGAGAAGGTTGTGGGTGGGCTGAGATAGCTGTGGGTGGAGAGTTCCCCCTCAATGGTGTCTCCTTTGGTGGGGAAGCGGAGCTGCTGTGGATGCAGAGGCTAAGTTCTGAAGCCACACTCTCTCTGAGCCGGGGGCGTAGTGAGCTCTGATTTAGGTGGATTCCCATTCTCGGGGGGGGGGGGGCGGCGGCGGGTGCGGTAGCGATGGTAGCTCCTATGTCTCAATTTCCCCTGTAGTATTAAAATCCACATGGCGGTAGTGGTGGAAGCTTTGGAGCCAGCTGCTGGCGGTGGTGGCGGAAAGACTTGCCGGGGCGCAAAGGGAAGGCGCCGCGGCAGCTCCCCACCAGTAAGGTGCGTGCGGAGACCGGGCCGAGCCAGCCGCAGGCTGGGAGACACCGCACCAGCTTCTCAGGACGGTTGTGGGCAGGCGCCAAACGTGCGGTGAAGGTCCCATATCAGCTCCCTGGTTCCCAAGGCTGGCGGGCTGGCCCAATCCCTGGGCCCTGGGGCGGAGCGAGGTCTGGCTTCCCTCATTCCAGGCTGCAGCAGCTCCGGCAGGTCCAGTTCGCAGTAGTTTTAAACTGCACATGGCAGCAGCAGTGCCCTGCTTGGTGTCTAGTTGTAGCCTTCCTATTTCTACTACGGGCGGGCCAGGATGGTTGCGGGCAGGGAGGTCACGCTCACGGGCTTCTCGTCCAGGCAGGAGCCAAAGGCACGGGGGAGAACTGCATCAGCTCCCATGGCGGCCGGCAGGGCTGGCCCACTCCCTAGGCCCCAGGGCGGAGCGAGGTCTTTTCCACCATTTTTTAATTAAGGTATTATATCTGTACATAGCTTATCATTTCCCCCCCACCTCCCATACATGCCCTCCCTCCCCAGAGTTTTGTGTCCATTGGTTGTACTTATATGCATGCATACCAGTCCTTCGGTTGATCTCTTATCTCCCCGAGATCACCCTACCCTTCCCTCTGTCATTTGACAGTCTGCTTGTTGCTTTACTGTCACTATATCTATCTTTCTGTTCATTCGTTTATAATGTTCTTTATTATCCATAAATGAGTGAGGTCATGTGGTGTTTCTCTTTCATTGACTGGCTTATTTCACTCAGCATGATGCTCTGCAATTCCATCCAGGTTACTGCAAATGATGAGAATTCCTTCTTTTTTATGGCAGTATAGTATTCCATTGTGTAGATGTATCATAGTTTTCTGATCCAATCATCTGCTGATGGGCACCTAGGCTGTTTCCAAATCCTAGCTATTGTAAATTGTGCTGCTATGAACATAGGGGTGCATATATCTTTTCTGATTGGTGTTTCTAGTTTCTTGGGATATATTCCTAGGAGTGGGATTACTGGGTCAAATGGGAGTTCCATTTTCAGTTTTTTGAGGAAGCTCCATACTGTTCTCCACAGTGGTTGCACCAACCTGCAATCCCACCAGCAGTGCACGAGGGTTCCTTTTCTCTGCAACCTCATCAGCACTTGGCGTTTGTTGCTTTGTTGATGTTGGCCATTCTGACAGGTGGGAGATGGTACCACATTATTGTTTTGATTTGCATCTTTCAAATAACTAGTGACTTTAAGCATGTTTTCATGTGCCTCTTGGCCTTCCTTCTGTATTCTTTTGAGAGGTCCATTACCCATTGCCCATTGTCCATTGCCAATTTAGGTCCATTGCCAATTTTTTAATTGGCTCATTTATTTTCCTTTTATTGAGTTGTATAAGCTGTCTCTAGATGTTGGAGATTAAACCTTGATCAGTGATATCATTTGCAAATATGTTCTCCCATACAGTGGGACTTCTTGTTGTTTTGTTGATGGTTTCTTTTGCTGTGAAAAAACTTTTTATTTTGATGTAGTCCCATTTGTTCATTTTCTCTTTAGCTTCCATTGTCCTAGGGGCAGTATCAGTGAAGAAGTTCTTTAGGCATATGTCTGAGATTTTGCTGCCTGTGGATGTCTCTAGTATTTTTATGGTTTCCCATCTTATGTTTAAGTCCTGTATCCATTTTGAGTTTATTTTTGTGTATGGTGTAAGTTGGTGATCTAGTTTCATTCTTTTGCATGTATCTGTCCAATTTTCCCAACACCATTTATTAAAGATACTATCTTGACTCCATTGTATGCTCGTGCCTCCTTTGTCAAATATTAATTGAGCATAGTGATTTGGGTTGATATCTGGATTTTCTAATCTCTTCCTTTGATCTTTATGTCTGTTATTGTGTCAGTACCAGGCTGTTTTGAGAACAGTTGCTTTGTAATACAACTTGCAATCTGGTATTGAGATCCCTTCTATTTTACTCTTATTTCTCAAGATTGCTGAGGCTATTCGGGGTCTTTTATTGTTCCAAATGAACTTTTGGAGAGTTCTTTCTAGGGCTGTAAAGGATGCAGTTGGTATTTTAATGGGGAGTGCATTGAACTTATAAATTGCTTTGGATACTATGGCCATTTTTATTATGTTGATTCTACCAATCCATGAATATGGTATGTTCTTCCATTTGTTTACATCTTCCTCTATTTCTTTTTTCAGTGTCGTGTAGTTTTCTACATATAGGTCTTTTACCTCCTTAGTTAACTTTATTCCTAGGTATCTTAATTTTTTTGGTGCGATGCTAAATGGGATTGCTTTTTTAGTCCCTGTTTCTGTAAGTTCACTATTGGTGTATAGAAATGCCATAGATTTCTTGGCATTGATTTTGTATCCTGCTACATTGCCAAATTCATTTATTAAGTCTATTATTAGTTTTTTGATGGAGTCTTTGGGGCTTTTTATGTACAATATCATGTCATCTGCAAATAGGAACAACTTTACTTCTTCTTTTCCAATTTGGATGCCTTTTATTTCCTCTTCTTGTCTAATTGCAATGGCTAGTACTTCCAGTACTATGTCAAACCGGAATGGTGAGAGTGGGCATCCCTGTCTTGTTCCTGTTCTTAGAGGTAATGGTTTCAGTTTTTTCCCATTGAGTATGATGTTTGCTGTAGGTTTATCATAGATGGCTTTTATTATGAGGTATGATCCTTGTACTTCCATCTTGTTGAGAGTTTTTATCAGGAAAGGGTGTTGGATTTTATCAAAGGCTTTTTCTGCATCAATTGATATGACTATATGATTTCTAACTTTCAGTTTTTTTTATGTGACTATATGATTTTTAACTCAGTTTTTTTATGTGACGTATCACATTTAGTGATTTGCGGATATTGTACCATCCTTGCATTCCGGGAATAAATCCTACTTGGTCAAGGTATATGATCTTTCTGATGTTCTGTTGGAGCCGATTTTCTAGAATTTTGTTGAGGATTTTGGCATCTATGTTCATGAGAGATATTGGCCTGTAATTCTCTTTCATTGTGTTATCTTTATCTGGTTTTGGTATTGGGCTGATGCTGGCTTCATAGAAGGAGTTTGGAAGTTTTCCTTTCTCTTGAATTTTTTGGAATAATCTGAGGAGGATGGGTTTTAGTTATTCCTTGAATCTTTGGTAAAAGTCTCCTGTGAAGCCATCTGGCCCTGGGCTTTTGTTTGCTGGAACCTTTTTGATGACTGCTTAATTTTCTTCCCAAGTCACTGGTCTATTGAGGTTTTCAGATTCTTCCTGATTGAGTTTTGGAAGGTTGTATTTTTTTAGGGATATGTCCATTTCCTCCAGGTTGTCCAGTAAGCTATACCTTAATTTAAGTAGGCTATTTCTTCCGTTTATTTTTGATTAATTAAAAGTATTAAAAAAAAAAAAAGGTCAGTTTGTATATCAGCCCCTAGGTGGCAGTGTTTCTGGAATGACTTCCTGTCTTCTCTTCTGTCTTTCTCTATGGCGCTCTCTATGGTGCCTTGGTGGTGGCTCCTGTTCAGATCCCCTGTTTCCAGGCAGGCAATTCCCCCCTGAAGACTCCCAGGATATGCCAAACTGTGGGGACGAAGGGCATCAGGCACAGGATGGGTCTGTGCTGAGATTTCCAGATGTTCCACTTATGACGGGATAGTCCTGATTCTTAACAATTTGTCCTAAGCCCCTTGGCGTTTTAAAAAAAAGTCCCAATTTTGGGGAAGATCACGCCAAACCTGCACTGGGCCTTGCAGTGCGTGATTCTTTCTGGGGTCCCTGGCTCTTTGGGAGCCTGCTGTTCTGGCCACACAGCTGCTGCAGCCACTCTGGTCACACAGCAGCTACAGGTGCTGCTGCCACAGGAGGAACCCAGAACCCGCACGTTATCCCAGGCAAACTCTGACCTTTCTGTGGATGATTGAAGAACTTCCTTGAATCCACGTCTTTGTGCTGATTGGGGTGTAACAACTGTCGGTGGGCTCCACTGCTATGGGCTTTTCAGGCCTCAGGTAAGATCCTCTTGTCTTTGTAAGATGGCAAAGTTTTCCTTTGGAGCCCGTAGGTCTGGGAGAAGTTCCCGCTGCAGAGCAGGCTGCCTGGTCAGGAAATCCTGTCCAGCAAACTCCCCATATCTTCTCCTAGAGCTCTGTCACTGCTCAGCTTGCCAACTAACACTTCCCGATCAATTCTCAGGTGCTCCTTCTATCTGCTCTGGGACTAGGTTCAGAACAGGTCCATCTGATCCGCCGCCATTTTGTCTCCCCATAAATGGTATTTTAAAGACTCCATTTATGTTTTTTTATATATTATTATGTATCTATCAGCCTTTTAATTATGTCTCTATAAATTATTTTGCATTTTCTATATAAACAATTATGTCATCTGCTATTATTGGCAATTTTGCTTTTCTGTTCATTATATATTTTAATATATTTTCTAGCCTTCTTCACTGGATAAAATCTTCAATACAAGCTTGAATGAAAATGATAATAACAGGTACTCTTGTTTTGAATTCCATAGATAACGTATAGCCATTTTAATCACTTACATGTTAAGTGGGGATAATTATAGCAGGTAAATAATACGTTACATAAAAGGTGCATTTTCATTCAAGTCTTCAGCAAAGTTTTTTTTTTTTTTTTAAATATTAATCTACTTAAGATTGGTATTTAAGAAGCAAAATTTTGCCTCAAGATACCTCGGTATCTACTGTACCTGTCTTTAGCCTGTGTGATAACAATTGTCATCCATAAATCCTCAGGGAAATCCTCAGGGCAAAGCAAATTAATTTTTCATCTTTCAAAGTGGCTCTGAAAGGAGACCATTTGATTACTGAAAATGGGAGTGCTGCCTTTCCCAGAAAATTACTTAAAATCCCAAAGTGATTTCATTATTTACTAGGTTTTAAAAACAGCTACAAAATTTGTCTGTGATGTTTATTACACTAACCATATATTTAGGATACAATATTCTTTATGTACTATCACAATTTTCTACCATTGACTATGAATAATGTCAGTTAAAATGAAAGATAGGACCTTTTCAGCAACAAACCAGTCAGCAAGCATTTATTACTATGTATATAATATGTACACAATACATGCAATTCTATTTACAAGGTTCTGTAGGTTTGGTAACCTACATGTGCTCTCCCAAGCTGCCATTGAGAGGGCAGGGCAGGGCGGAGCTAACTCCTGACTCCATTTTGTACTGTGGGGCAGGGCAGAGCTATCCTCCATTTTGTAACTGGACCCTAGCCCTCACCCAACCCCTCAGGGTCAGCCAAAGCAGTGACATCACCACCCCTATAAAACCCCTTGATCTGTTGAAGCGCATGCTCTCTGCTGTGCCTCTGTTGGTGTAAGCGGGACAGAGCCCATGCTAGCATGGATAAGAGGCTCTTTTGTTCTTTGCATCGGACTCTGCTTCCTGGTGGTCTTTGGGGATCACAAAATCTCGGCGTAACACCAACATAGAATATTCGTCATTTATTGTTTAGCAGTATGCCTGGAAATCTTTTTTTTTTTTTAAATCTATTTTTGTTTGTTGGACTTGCTTTTAAAATCTCATGAAAAGCTCATTTATTATTGGGTGGAAGAGAATGTGTTGTCCAAATCTGAAGGACAAAGATTCACGTTCCTGTTTAAGTTCTTAATTAAATTAATTCTGAACTTTTCAACTGCTGTTCCCAGACCGCAGGGCCCTACCTCCATCTCCAGGACACCTCACCTCAGAAGTTCATTAGGTTCAAGCGTCACCATCTCACCATAGTTTCAACTCAGAGTGGAAATTCCAGGATTTAAAAAAAAAAAGTGTTATTCAACATACACTTGTGACTTAAAAGAAAACGGAAGAAATTCTTGATAGCAGATGACTTCCTCAACCTCATAAACTCATAAACCGTCTACAATAAATGTTATACCTAGTGAAAATTAACATTCATCTGGTTAATTTTTATTTATTCTTCAGCTTTTAGTTCATTAATCACCTCGGGGAGGCCTTTCCTGAGTTCTGTAAGTATTAATTATCCAATTAAGTGTCACAATAAGGATCATTTCATTTTTCACCCTGATTTTGCTAGTGAAAGGCAATGAAGCAAAGAGGAAGCAACTGACTCCCCAGGGTTAAAAAAAAAAACAAAACAAACCAAAAACCTGTTAAAGGCAGAGTCAAGGCAGGACTCCAAAATTATTATCTCCATTTTTCCCCCAACACTTCCCCTTTAGCCAGCAGGGCCAGCTCCACCCTGGCTGCACCCCGCTTCTGTGGAATGTTGAGACATAAAACCTCCAGAAAGAGACCCTCCTACACACCCCCGACCAGGGATGTGCCCACAACCAATGCACATGCCCCTGACCGGAATCAAACATGGGACCCTTCAGTCTGCAGACCAGTGCTCTATCCACTGAGCCAAACCAGTACCTGCTTTTTTGCCTGTATAACTTCCTTGTTCCCCCTCCCTTCTATATAAAACACGTTTACTTTTTTTACAGCTCCTTTTTATCCGCTAGATTGGATGTTAACTGATTCCAATCAACTTTTGCTCAACCAAACACTTAACATTTTAAAAATGTTGGCTCAGTTTATCTCCCACCTCCCTCGGTGTATCCTTTAACATACCCCAGTGTAATAAATGGCCAGTCTTGATTTTCCAAAGAGAGCTGATATTTTGCGTTCTCGGTGCAAACTCACCACACGCAACAGCGCGTTCCTAGGCTGTGTGAACTTGATCATAGACTGGAAAACCATAGACATTGTTCAGTCGTTTGTTTCTCTCTCCCCAAAGTGTAAATGATAATAAGGTAGAGCTACAGAAATCCTACAAATCAAGGCCTCGCTCAGTCAGGCGCCCCTCTTCCCCTCCACACACTCACACCCTTGTTTCTGTCTCCAGCCTCCAAGGTGCCCACAAGTCGCACTAAGGTAAGATGACCTGATTCTAACATTGGTAAAGCAGGACAGCATTGACTGGAAGAGGCTGTAAAACATCCAGGTATCTGCTTTTCAAGGGAAGATAGGGGACGGGGCTTAGGGCACTTGGCAGGTGCTGATTGGTGGTTCAGAGTTCAGGTACGTCTGGCCACAGGTGGGGTTTGCCTCTGTCAATCAGCTGGGGGAAGGGAGGATCTATCGATGATAAAATTAACAAAAATAATATAAAACTCATACCCTGGCTAGCCACCTGGCAGCCAAAAACCCTTCCCGTTAATCCCGCCATTCGCTAGCTGGTCGTGCAAAACGCCGCGGGGCAAACTGTTAGAAATCGGGACTGTCCCGCCCAAAGCGGACGTCTGGTCACCTTCCACTGAGGGAGCCAGAAAGAAAAGAACCAGGGAGACCCTCCCCCGCTCCAAACCAGATTCCCGGCGGCCTCTCCGGGCGGTGGCTGGGAGCCCCGCTCGGGAGAAAGGGGCGCTGCGGGGACGGCCGTCCCCGTGTCCTCCCCGCGGGGAGGCCTGTCTGCGGCGGGCGGAGTAGGAGGGAGGCCAAGTCGCCAAACCACACGGCCACCCACCCACCGCCAGGCTTCCCGAGGCACCACAACCCCCACCTCCTCCCACCGCCTGCCAGACCGCATCCAGCTCAAGCCTCGGGGCCCGACCCAGCCCCCCGACCAAAGCTGGGACATCCCTGAGCCCCGCCCCCGGCCCCGGCCCCGCCCCCGCACTGCTCCCCGGAACCCGGCGGCGGTGGGAGCTGCTCCCCCGCCGGGCCCGGTGGGGGCGGACCCCGTCCAGCAGCTGCGGGGCCGGACCGGCGGGGGTGAACTCCGTCCGGAAGCCGGGGGTTCGCGGTCATGGCTCTGTCCGCCCGCGTCCTCTCGCGGCTCCGCGGTCGCCTGGGCCGAATGGGGGCGCCGGCAGCGGCCGGGCCCTCGTCCCGGGCCTTTCGGAGCAGCGGCGCGAGGTACGAGCCCCGCCGGACGCCGGGTGTCCCCGGCTCTGCGCGCTCCGGGGCGGGGGACACGCGGCCGGCGGGAGGGGCGGCGCGGTGCGGGCGGAGCTCTGCGCTCCGGGCTCGGGGCTGCGGGCGGCCGCGGGGCGGGGCGCGCCCTTTCCCGGCGCCGAGCTTGGCCTCCGGGACCACGAGGCTTGTCCACTCGGCGCGGAGCCCAGCAGCTTGGACGTGCTTGGTTGGCCCTGGGCTTGGGCACCAGACTGTCGTCCCCTCTTTGCTGCTGGCGCCGTGGGGTTTGTGAGTCCCACGGGAAAGCTGCGGTTCTGAGAACGCGTGGTCTGCTCCTTCCAAACCTTTTTGTGTGTTTGTGTTCTGTTTTTGTTTGGGGTATTGTCCTTGGCAAACCAAGGAGGAGCGGGCGCTGCCCCACGTGGGTGGTGTGGAGTGTTTGCCTTTCTGAATGCCTTTGTTGGGAATACGGGGTTAGGTCGTTTCCAGCCCTAACCTTCTTAATGATTTTCAAAGTCAGACATTAGATTTTGATTTCTCAGTCTTCTTTTCTGAATGGCACTTCCCAACCCGCCTTTGAAGTAATGAGTCTTGACGTTCGCTGCATCTCTGTGGACCTTTGTTGCTGGCTAGTTTGCAAATACAGATCAGCTCGGGTTTAACACGACCCTTCCGTCCGTTACAAACGCAAATCGAAGGAGTTAGATTGTATCTTCTTGTCGCTAAGCCAGTGAGATCAAAGAGATTCTTTTAAAAAAAATATAGTACTTTATTGAGTTTTTACAGAGAGGAAGAGAGAGGGATAGAAAGCTAGAAACATCAATCAGCTGCCTCTTGCACACCCCCCACTGGGGATGTGCCCACAACCAAGGTACATGCCCTTGACCGGAATCGAACCTGGGACCCTTCAGTCTTAAGGCCCACGATCTATCCACTGAGTCAGGCTCAGAAGAGATTCTGTTTCCAGACGTAGGGTCCAGGCTTCCAGTAATGAATGCGCCGCTTTCACTGCCTGTTTCCCTGGCCAGAGATGGTGCCTTATTAGTCTTGTTGTGTCTCCATTGTTCAGCATAATTCCTGGGAAAAAAGTGATGAGCAGTCATGTGGAAATATAGCTGCTGCTTATTTAATAAGTCCCCATTGTGTGCATTTGGACGTAAGTCTTGAGTAGCTGAAATAAAAGTGATTTCCTGTAGGGTTTTACTTGGGAAGGCAGTTTTTAGTGACAAGGTCTGCCACAAGAAGATGTGAGAAAATAACCGGCTCAGAGTTCTGCTTGTGTAAGCTCTTGTCATGTCTGGAAGAATTTGCCAACTGTTTGGAATTACCCACTTTATTACCTAGGAGAAGGAGATTCTGGAGAATTCTATTTGCGTTACAAAATTGAAGGAATTAGCTACTATAGTTATTTTATCTACTGATTTAGATTTTTAAAAAAATGTAGTGTTTGAGGGCTTCTTTCCAGGATGAGGTTAACTTTTTTTCAGATTGTACAAGTTGATTAATTTCTCTTAGCCAGCTTGATGTAATCAACCCCTTCACCCAGTCCTCCCCATTCATTGAATGGGAGTCACAAGTTACAACCCAAGTGTTTGGTTGTAGCCACTAGGTTTGTACAGATGCCTCTCCCCAACATGGTAATTTAGATCGTTTAAAAGTTTTATGTAATAGTCTATTTATAACTGAAAACTAGAGGCCCTGTGCACAAGCTTTGTGCACTGGGCAGGGGGTTGTTCCTCAGCCTGGCCTGTGCTCTCTCATGGTCTGGGACCCCTGGGGTGTTGAGGGGGAAGTTGGACTGATGGCTTAGACCAGCTCCAGCAAGCTTTCTGTGGGTCCTTACTGCCACACCCATTGCCTCTGTGCGCTCACCATGAGCGCCCTGATCACCATCGGGAAGCTCCTGCATTGAGTGTCTGCCCCCTGGTGGTCAGTGCACATCATTGAGACTGGACATTCCACTGTTTAGTCGATTTGCATATTAGCTTTTTATAACATAGGATAGGATAATCAAGTGCAATAATTTTAGAAAGCTTTTCCTAATAAAGATAAGAACTGTTATTTCACCCCAGCTGCCTTCAGCCCCATTTGATGCAGATTTTAATTGTACGTAAATAAACAATACTTTTGATAGTTTTTATTTTTTGAAGGTAGCACTAAAAGTTAAGATAGGGTGGTGTCTTTGATATCCTCCTGTTGTCACTGAATACCAGATATAAAGGTGAGGATGGCTGTAAGGTTGAGAGACACCTGTGGACTGGTGGGTCTGGTGGGGAGGAATTCGGACAGTGTGTTGATGCTTATTGGTGTCTCTTTTCTCTTCTAGGGCCAGCAGAGAGAAGAGATTCCATCTTCCAGAGGTCGCCACTGTCTGCCTCCCCACTTGTCCCCATCCTCAGTCATCATTTTTTAAATGTATAGTGACACATTAGTTATCTAGGTCTTCATAGTGACTGTGGGCTAACTCTGACTTCATTCCCATTAACTTAAAATTTGAACCTTAGTGTTATTCTTACTGAAAATTGTCTTTGAGTGTGATAAACTCTCCACTGAAAGATATTATTTACTGTTTGAAGTTAACCGATTTTAGTGTCAGTTTCTGAGTTATATAGAGCCTTAAATGAAAGATGAAACATTTTTAAATATTTTTGAATAATTAGATACCTTCAATAATGGATATGTAAATATGGCTTTAGTGGAGGTTTTTTTTTTGACAAGTGAAATTTCAAGTGATAATGTTTGACAGAATTTGAAAGTTACAAAATCTTGTAGTATAATTTAGCATTTTTCTCAATGGTTTTTTCCTTTAAGATTTGCAGATTCCCTCCCCCCTTCCCCCCATTTATTTGTGAGAAATTAGACCTTATTAATAGGAAGAAAATATATTTAATGTCAAAGAAATAAATTAACTTCTATTTGTTGCAGCTTACTGTTTCTAAAATGAATTCCCTAAGTAGCCCAAAAGTTAAAAAAAAATAATAATTCTTGGTGATTAGAGTTTTCCTACTTCGTCTTGATATGCGAGAAGTTTACAAATTAAAAATGTCTTTGGGTTGTAAACATCACATAAATCTGTCTCAGTGCTTTTCAGTATATGGAGCCAGGCAGGAAATGATTGCATTTGAAGGGGAGGTTCCACACAGACCTTTTATCTTTTATTTATTTATTTTTAAAAATATATTGATTTCAGAGAGGAAGGGAGGGGGAAAGAGAGATAGAAACATCAATGATGAGAGAGAATCATTGATTGGCTGCCTCCTGCTGCACGTCCCATAATGGGGATCAAGCCCACAACCCAGGCATGTGCCCTTGACCAGAATCGAACCTGGGACCCTTCAGTCCACAGGCTGATGCTCTATCCACTGAACAAAACCAGCTAGGGCCCACACAGGCCTTTTAAGTTAAAGTCTTGCTCAAAGCAGGTTTGTAACAGGGACTTCCACAAACCCTGCTTTAGATAATCCTACGTGAACTGATTTTCAGTAAATGGATATCCCAAGTTTTTGTTTCATGTTTATCCTAAAATCATTAATTTGGCAGATTTTTTTTTCTTCCTCCTGCTATGATTCCTTTTAGCATTTATAAAAATCTATGCATTGGCCTACAGCTCTTTATAGAAGCCTCACCTTTCTTTATGTCTCATTGCCAATGGCTTTATAATTTTTGCAGATAGGCTAATATTAAAAACACCCAACATTTTGAATTTAGAAAAAGATACTAGTTTATGTTATTTAAATATTAATGTCTTATAAAGTAGGTAGTTGAATTTAATAATTAAAAACCAAATTTTATTAAGGCTGTTTATTTTTCTTCAGATTTTCCTCTCTGGACTTATTCATATTTATATCTTTATAGAAGAATTACTTAATTAAAGATCTTTTTATCCTCCGATGAGGCTGAAAGGACCCAGACTTTATTTAAGACCATTACTAAAGTTGATTTTCCACAGACTGATTTCAGCCCAGATAGTTAGTTCCAATGACTAGCAAAGACAGTTTCTCAAAATCATATTTTGTTTTGTTGGCAAATATTATAGTGTGGTTTTTCCATCTGAATGCTTTACCTATTCTAATGAAAATGAGATATGAGAGCTATATGGCTACAGTTTTTATTTAGTTGAAGACACTATTAATCTTGGGTAGATTTTGGCATTTTACTGTTTTGTGAAGGAGTATTTTATAAACAAACAAAGTCATGATTTTTTCAGTGTACTATTTTGCTTTAGTTAATTGACACTTCATTTAGTTCTAATAATCAGAGTTTAGGATAGTTAGTTTATTTTCTGGTAAATAAACAAGCTCATAGAAATAATACTAAATGCTGATGGCTTTCTGGTCCCATATTATATTGCTCCTGATTATCTGAATATGTCTGCATCTGTTACTTAACCTAGGAGAGAGAGAGCCATTTTTGCAAATCAGCCAATCAGCTCTTTAGTCAAATCTCTTTTATGTAATGTCAGCAGAGAACATTCCCATTATACACCTGAGGAAATTGCATGCCTTTGAGCACAGTTAGTGACTTGTCCAAGCTTGTAACTACTAATTAGGGCTGACACTCAGGACGTCTGGCTTGGGGTAAGTAATTAGTACTGCACTGGGCTGCCCCATACTCTCCCTCGTCCCCATGACTTATTGCTTCCTAAGGAATCCACAGTTAGCGCTAGCCCAGCAATGTGGGGAGAAAAAGGACTCAAAGAGCCCTTGTTCTACTTCCTTTGGGGGCCACTTGCAATATTTCTGCCTTTTTAGGAAATGTCACCTAAGCTAGTAATGATAGGGTAAGTTGTGTGAAAGATATGTGAAAGGTCAATTGCACTTTTGATGTTAATTTAATGGCAATATGACTGATTTTTTGACCAAATCAGCTCATTTTTTTTAAGACTAAAAAGAGACATCCAAGTAATGAAAATGACATTATGTAGAACTAGAGGTCTGGTGCATGAGTGCACTAGTGGGGACCCTCAACCTGGCCTGTGGGCTCTCCAACATCCCCCAAGGGATCCTGGATTGCGAGAGGGCTCAGGCCAAGCTGAGGGACCCCACTGGTGCATGATTCCTTGCACTGAGCCTCTAGTATGCATATAAAATCTTTGGTTAATCTCTTCCCGCCCTCCTCCATTCCCCTTCTCTCAAAGATTCATGAGTCTGTTCCGTGTTTCCATGTCTGTGTATTGAGCGTCTGCCCCCGGTGGTCAGTGCGCATCATAGCTACCAGTAGAATGGTGGAACAATTGAATGGTTGCTTAGGCTTTTACCTATATAGATATTTATTTGACTAACAAATATATTAGTGGACCCATAAAAAAGTTCTTTTCAAAACTTTTTTCTAAATTAACATTTTATAAGTACCGTATTTGCCGGCGTATAAGACGATTTTTTGGCCCTGAAAAATACCGTATTTGCCGGCGTATAAGAGACTGGGCGTATAAGACGACCCCCTAACATTTCCACTCAAAATACAGAGTTTGTTATATACTCGCCGTATAAGACTACCCCCCACTTGGAGGCATGTTTTTCAGGGCCAAAAAATCGTCTTATACACCGGCAAATACGGTAATTAAATTCTTCTACATTAAAAGAACTTAAAATTTTAATCTTAATTTTATATTCATATTGTTTTTTTGTTAAGAACTTTTCATTAAAAGTAACCATAAAATAAGCCCAAAGGAAGCTACATACTGGTCCTATTTGATACACTGATGTAAGATTAGTGTTCATAATATTTATTTATTTATTTTTATTTATTTTTTATTTTTAAATATATTTTATTGATATTTCACAGAGAGGAAGAGAGAGAGATAGAGAGCTAGAAATGTCAATGAGAGAGAAACATCGACCAGCTGCCTCTTGCACACCCCCTACCGGGGATGTGCCCGCAACCAATGTACATGCCCTTGACCGGAATCGAACCCGGGACCTTTCAGTCCGCAGACCGACGCTCTACCACTGAGCTAAACCGGTTTCGGCCAGTGTTCATAATATTTAAATAATAACTACAGGTTAGAATAATAATCCACTAGAAAAATGGTCAAAAGAGATGAAGAGACTCCATAGAAGAGGAACTCCACATGGCCAATGTGCTTTTAAAATGTCTAACCCAGCCGTGGGCGAACTATGGCCCGCAGAGCTGAAAGAGCGGAGGGTTCTCTTGCTCTTCCCTCTGCTCCTTCACCAGCAGCCCAAGATGAGAGTGCCAGCATGGTCAGGTTGCTTTTGTTCCGGCCCTCCGGTCCAGTTTAAGAACCCATTGTGGCTCTCGAGTCAAAAAATATGCCCACTCCTGAACTGCTAGTAATTAAGGAAATGAATGCTAAAATCACAACAAAATGCCATTTAATTAATTGGTTAAGTTAAAAACTTTGGCAATATTAAGGAAATAGAGCAATAAAAACTTATATACCACTGATGGACTTGTGAACTACTTTGGAAAACCATTTTGGAAAACAAGTTAGCATACGTTAAACACATATGTATCCTATAATCCAGCAATTCAATTAATGGGTGTATGTGTATGCCTTAGAGAAAAATTCTATATTAATAAAAGCCTAGGTGGTCCTTGCATGAGATCCTCATGTCATCACAAAATGGCTGCCCCAGATGGCCACCCTCACATCACAAGATGGCCAGCAGGGGAGTGTAGCTTGGGGGAAACTAGGCCTGCAGGGGAGGGCAGTTGAGGGCAACCAGGCTGGCATGGGAGGGCAGTTAGGGATGATCAGGCTGGCAAGGGAGGGCAGTTGGGGGCAATTGGGCCAGCAGGGGAGGGCAGTTGAGAGCGATGGAGCTGGCAGGCAGAAGCAGTTAGGGGCAATCAGGCAGGCAGGCCGTTGAGTTATTAGGGACCAGCAGTCCCCGATTGTGAGAGGGATGTCCAATTGCCGGTTTAGGCCTGTGGATTGGGCCTAAACTGACAGTTGGACATCCCCCAAAGGGCCCAGGTTGGAGAAGAGGCAGGCCAGGCTGAGGGACACCCCACTCTCTGTGCACAAATTTCGTGCCCCCTGCCTATAGTTATTATATATATAGTATATGATGTATGCTACATCTTTAATGATTGAAGTACAAATAGTAGATTGGATTATAAGGTAAAATAATGGAATTATTAATCAAAATTTCAGAATAGTATTAATTATGAGAGAAGATAGTGTTATTTGTTAGGGGAGGGTTACACAGATGATTTCAGTGATTATAATCTTTATTTAAGTGGGTGGTAAGGTTTAATTTGAGGAAAATATTTAATGTTTATCTTTTAAAAATGAGCCATGCTGGAATTAGCTGCTTTATCTGCAATCCTTAATATTTACTAATATAGAGGTCCTTGTTCTCTTAATATGAAAAGGCCACTAAATTAATTAATAAAAAATGAGCACTAGAAATTCATAGTAAACAGTGAAAAAAAAAGTTTGTTACTTAATCTTAAAAAATAAAATTTAAACTCAAAGTAAGTGTATTTTATCTTGATTTAGTCTATCATTTTAATTATGTACTAATTATTAGAATGTACAAAGATACAAACTATAAAAACTCACTCAAGAAAAAAAAAATGAATACCCTGAATAGCACTGTATATTAAAAAGTTAAATTTGCATGATATTTAAACCTACCCATAAAGAAAGCTCAAAGGTCAGATATTTTCACAGGTGCATTCTACCAAATATTTAAGGAATAAATAATAGCAATTTTACAGAAACTCTTAAAGAGGATGGAATACTTCCTAACATTCTATGAGGGCATCATCACCCTAGTACAAAAACCATATAAAGACATTATAAGAAATGAAAACTACTGACAAATACAAGTACTGACAAAATCACGCACATAGATTCAACACAAGTAACAAAATTTTAAATGAGATCCATAATATCTAGATAGGTACATTATGACCAAGTGAGTTTTATCCCAGGAATGCAACATTGATTTAACATTTAAAAATCAATCAATGTAATTCACCATATTAATAGTCTAAAACCAAAAATCCATATTATTATATATATAATCTCAATAAATTCAGAAAAAAAACCATTAGATAATATTCTGATACTAGAGGTCTGGTGCACGAAATTCATGCACAGGGCAGGGGGGAAAGGGTCCCCTCAGCCTAGCCTGCACCATCTCCAATCCAGAACCCCTCGAGGGATGTCTGACTGCTGGTGGGGATCGGGCCTAAACCAGCAGTCCAACATTCCTTTCACAATCTGGGACCACTGGCTCCTAACTGCTCACCTGCCTGCCTGCCTGATTGCCACTCACTGCCCCCTTGTTGGCCTACTCATTTCCAACTGCCCCATCCCAGCCTGCCTGGTCACCCCAAATGCCACCACCTCCACTGGCCTGGTCGTCCCTTAATGCCCTCCCCCCCCCCCCCCCGTGTTGGCCTGGTCGCCCCCAACTGCCCCCTCTCCCCTGCTAGTCTGGTCACTCCCAACTGCTCCCACATGCAGCTGCTGCTTGGTTGTTTCGTTGCCCCTCACATACACCCCTGCTGGCCTATTCGTCCCATGTCTGTGTGGTTGTGATGGTCACTTAGGCTTTGGTATATATAGATAAGCTCTCATCGAACTATGAATAGAGTTAAATCATAGAACTAAATGTGTAACCTAAACCAGTGATTGGCAAACCGTGCCTCTTGAGCCACATGAGGCTCTTTCACAAAATAGAAACTTGGTGGCCCATGCGCAGATGTCAGTTTTTGGCCTGGGCAAGTCAATTTTGAAGAGGTGGCATTAGAACACTCAAGGAGCCAAAGAGTAGCATGTGGCTTGTGAGCTGCAGTTTGCCGACCATTGAGCTAAACCCATAAAACTTATAGATGGAAACACTGGAGAAAATCTTTGTGACTCTGAGTTAGGTAAAGATTCATTATACCAATACCAAAGGCATGATCCATAAAAATAAAATTGATCTAAAGTACATTAAAATTTTGAACTGATATTACAAAGACACAGTTAAGAGAATGAGAAGACACAGCACAGACTAACAGGGCTGGCAAACTATGGCCTGCGGGCTGGATCCAGTGAATAAAACTATTGAATTAAAAAAAAAAAACACAAAAAAATCCGTACCCTTTTATGTAATGATGTTTACTTTGAATTTATATTAGTTCACACAAACACTCCATCCATGCTTTTGTTCTGGCCCTCCAGTCCAGTTTAAGAACCCATTGTGGCCCTCGAGTCAAAAAGTTTGCCCACCCCTGGACTAGAAGAAGATATTTTAAATCACAAACCTGATACAGGATTTGAATCTAGGCTATATGAAGAACCCTCAAATACCCATCAACAATTGAATGGATAAATTTCTGTAGGTCCATATAATGGAAAACTACTCAGCAATAAAAAGAAATGAACTATTGATACATGCTACAACATTAATGAATCTTAATTATGGTGAGTGAAAGTATATAAAAAGGAGAATGTAGTGCATAATTTCATTTTTATAAAATTCATGATGATGCAAACTAATATGGAGTGACAGAAAGCAGATTTGTGGTTGCCTGGTGATGGGAGGAGGGGGTGGCAGAGGTACATGGCAGGGACATGTAGAATGGTGAGGTTACAAATGGGATACCAGGAAATTTTTTGGGATGATGGCTATGTTCATTTTAATTGTGGTATGGTTTCCCAGGTACATGTGTATATTAAAATATCAAGTTGTACACTTTAAAAGTGAATTAAAAATCTGAGGAACAGAATAAATTGGTGAATATAAGGGGCATAGAATGGGAGGGGATTGATAATTCTCAGGGGGAAAGGGGTGTCTGTGTGGGAGGTACAGGAAGAGAATGGACAAAAATCATACATCTATGGATGAAGACAGTGGGAGGGTGTGGGTGAGGAGGTAAGGACAAAGGGTGGGGTGGGGACCAGGTGGAGGGGAGCTATTGGGGGAGGGGCAAAAGAAGAAACAATTGTAATAATCTGAACAATAAAGATTTATTAAGATAAAAAATGTGTGCAACTTATTGTATGTCAATTATCCTATATATTAAAAGGCTAATATGTAAATTGTCCCTCAACTGGGAGTTCACCTTCTGGCCGGCCCAGCCTGGTCAGCCACTATTGAGACAAGGCCGGCTAGCCCCCACCCATGCACGAATTCGTGCACTGGGCCTCCAGTACTTCAATAAAACTGATATAAATTTAGGACAGTGAAGTAAATGTGACACACTGAATTTTCCATGAACTTCCATGTCTTGAAGCTATTAAATTTTTAGTGAAAAGTCAACAAAATTAGAATCAAAAGTACAGTTAGTATACTTACAAGGTCTTGTTTTAACTGTATTGTCTAACCAATTTATTCTCTCAGTCAATTATTTACCCAGGGTTATGATTATTATTAAAATGTATTTTTGTGTTGAACTTCAGAAGTGGCTTTCAAACACGGTCATGCATAAGAACACTTGTGGGAACTTGCTAGACATGCACATTCCTAGGCTTCACCTCTAGGGACTGAATTGTGGATGTGGTCTTGGGGTCTGGGCATCTGCAAGTTCAGCAACCTTCCCAGTCAATTTAAATGCATCTACCCATAGGCCACATTTTGGAATCATTTCTTCCCAGAGCAATGTTTACATCAAAATTGTATGAACTTGGATGAGAACCATGGACCACTAGGGCCAGACTGAAATGGAGTATTCTTGATCTGGTTCTACCTGTATTTACATCACCTATTCAAGAAGGCCGCTGACTTATTTGGAAGAGGCAGCAGGTTTGCACTTGTGTGTTGGCTGATATTCATTGTGCCCACATTTGTTAGAAAATAAAAATGTACAGATATTAGAAAGAATTGAGGTACTATAAGATTTTTCTTTTCTCCTTTTCTTCTTCTGCTTCCTTCTGTTCCTCCTTTTTCTCTTCACAATGTTCATTGGCCTGCATTTGGCATTTTGTGTAATAATCATGGTAGCATGAAGAAGGAATCATCTTATACTTTACTAGAGGCTTGATGCATGAAATTTGTGCAAGAGTAGGCCTTCCTTCCCTTGGATGCCGGCACCGGCTTCCCTCTGGTACCCAGGACCCAGGCTTTGTCCGGAAGGTTGTTGGGAAGGATGTACAGTCTAATTAGCATAATATGCTTTTATTATAGATAAGGTACCTTTAAGAAATAAACCCATAGTAGATTAACATGATTTATCACTCTTAAGTTTGACATCATGGTGAGCTGGCAAGCCTTCCCATAGCATTTCTTTGTGCCTTTCCAGAGATAGATTTATGTTACCTATCAAAGCATAGCATTTCTTACATTTTAAGTACTTCTGTAAACTGCCAGTAAGTAATGTTCTGTGAAGTTGTTTTTCCCCCCTATTAGAAATGATGCCATGGTCGAAACTGATGTGGCTCAGTGGATAGATCGTCGGCCTGAGGACTGAAAGGTTCCGGGTTCGATTCAGGTCAAAGAGCATGTACCTGGGTTACAGGAACATCCCCAGTAGGAGGTGTGCAAGAGGCAGCTGATCCATGATTCTCTCTCATCGATGTTTCTAATTCTTATCCCTCTCCTTTCCTCTCTTTAAAAAATCAATAAAATAAAAAAATAAAAAATAAATGATGCCATGGCACGGGGAACAATTGGGCCGTCTTTACTGACCTGGTTCCCACAGTAATCATTGACAAGCATGGCAGGACTGGCAGCTGTTGTCATGGCGCTGTCCTAAGGCTGTGGAATAAAGTTAAGAGTTGTGCAGTACAGAGCTCATGACTTTGGGCCATGTATAGGGTACAGTAACTAACAGTGAACATACTAGCCTTAGGGTCGCAACACTGTGGGGTCACATACTACATGGCACAAGGCTTTCAAGATGTGTGTTAGTTTTTAACTAGACTGTACTGATCTGCTTCTAAAAAATAGCAGAGCTTTCAACAGAGTCAGTATTATAGTCCAGATTTGGAGTATATGGTTTGATAGCTTCAAAAATCCATATGGTAGTTATAAAGAAATGTATACATTGACATAATGCAGATCTAAATCTAAAAAGCAGACTTAGAACATTTGACAAAATTATAACTATACTTATGAATCTAAAAAATTGAGTGTCATATATACTTGGAAAATCAAAATTTGGATGCTCACTTTTTGGAACCACGAATGTTTTAGTCATTCTTCTATCTTAAAGTATGTTGTTGGATACTCCTTACTGGCGTCTTCAGTACTACATTTAATCTTTTATTCCCCACAGACATGATGCCATTATTATCTCAGGAACTGAAATGGCCAAACAAATCCAGAAAGAAATACAAGAGGGTGTGGAGTCCTGGATTTCCCTTGGGAACAGAAGACCTCACCTCAGTATCATTTTGGTGGGAGATGACCCAGCAAGCCACACCTACGTCAGGAAGAAGATCCAAGCCGCCTCCGCTGTAGGTAGGGATGCTGTAGTTGTGCTTGTTACTAAAGAATGTTTCTGATTTTACTTCAAAATGTAATATTGAATAACATTGTCCAATAAGTGTTATTTGAATAACAGTTATTATTATGATAGATTTCTTTTTTTGTTACCAATGTTTATGTTCATTTCTTACCCCTTGTCTTTAAATTTCTTATTGAATCAATTCAATGTGATTTCAGATGCTATGGTGAGATGTGAGAGGAAGACTTTACCCTGAACAGGACCATTTTTATTATGTTTGCTTTAATGAGATAATAAATCTGGTCAGTTCACTCTGTCAAATTTGACCTGTCAGTGTTGGAGGTGCTATTGATGGTTTTTAATGTGTTCAAAGTCACTAATATTAGCTTATCACAAATAAGGGCAATTTGCCACACAGGGTACTGGGCCAATGAACCCTGTTTGAGAAATCCCTTCTGATGATGCTTAGAATACCATTTGTGTAGAGGGGCCTTTCCTTCCTGTGGGACAGGAGCAGAAAAACCAGTTGTAAAAAGCACATCAAACTAACGGCCCGCATGTGGCCCACAAGGAATATTTTTGCGGCCCAGTCAAACTAACGGTGTGTAAGAAACATTTCAACAAAAATTTCATAGCTTAATGTTTACAATATCCTGTTGTACATAATTATTAATAATGAACTACAATGTTTGTTATAGACTGATTACTATAATTGTGTTGCATTCATTTCCCTTACATGCCTTATGCATAGGTGCACCATTTCTCTCCACTAATACCAGCAGCGAATAGTATAGCAGCCCATTGCCACTCATTAGTCTTGGGCTGATTTATTTGGTGTGTGCCACAGGAAATATTTTGCTTTTGGAGAACAAGAGAAATAGGTTTCTGTATTTTAAATTTATTAATTTGTCCAGTTACTCAGTTTCTGGTAAGTTAATGTTCAAGAAAAAATATTAATTTTTATTAAAATGTTCTTTTATTAAAACATTTTATTAAAATGTTTTTTTAATGTTGTTTTACGTTAACGATTGCTCATTTATTTTAGCCCTTTTGTATTCAGCATGTCTCTATCAAAATAAACCTACATTTCTATGAAAATTGAAGATTTTGATTTTTATGTGGCCCACATAGACTTAAACCTTGTTCATCTGGCCCATGTTAGCCTTTGAGTTTGACATGCTTGAGTTACACACTGTGTAAGACACCATTAATGAAAAGCACACATCTTTGTTAACCGGGTGACTGTCTGTGCTTGTTTTCTTCTAGGTATCTACAGTGAGGTTATTCTAAAGCCTAAGGATGTTTCTCAGGAAGAGCTTTTGGATATAACTGATCAATTGAACATGGACCCAAGAGTCAGTGGCATATTAGTTCAGTTGCCACTGCCAGGTATTTATAGCTTTTCTATATGTCTGCTCTGGTTAGGATAAAGGGTGTCTTTCACCATTATGTTATGATACTGCAAGTAATTTATATAATTTGTTCAGAAGGGATCAAGCTATTATACTATCATGTATTAGTGACAATTTCTGAGTGAATTATGCTTACAATGACTGAAAATGTGAAAGAACAACTTAAAGATTGACAGTACATGCATTCCTTGCTTTGCACAGTATTGCAAAACTGTAAAATGACTGTGTAAGCTGAAACCAGGCAAAATGATCTTATCAAGGGGGGAAATGACAATTGTTCTATGACTCTTAAGTTGTTTTCTCAAACCATTATAAATTTACTCACTGTAGTTTGTAAATGTATAGGGAAATGAAAAATAGTAAAACTAATATTTATTTAGTACACTGTGGTTTAAAACATTAAAACTTTGAGAATGAAAGTATTTTATTTCTTTACAAAAAACTTGTCAAGAGTTTGAACAGAACTTACCGTCTTCTCATCATATGACTTACAATATTGAACAAGCGTCTTTTCTAAGTCTTGGTGACTTGAACTTTCATATTTTCTTTTTAAGTTTGGTCAGCTTTAATTTTTCTGAGTTTCTTCAAAGTGAGGTTTTATGCCAGTGTCACTTTCTGTGGATGTTATCATTCTTTTTGTCATGACTTCCCTCATTGATGTGATAAGTTCACCTTCTCTGAATTCCTGTCACTTCCTAGCTAAGTTGCTGAAAGGGCACAGTGTCAACATTCCAGTCACCTACTTCTTGTACAACCATTTATACTCAATTAGCACCCTACTGAAGCAATTTGAGCTTGTTTTTAGGTCATAGGTCTTACATTCACTTCATGATTGCCTAGACGTTGTCTGTCTTTGCATGGCTGTCACCATCTTTAGATCTATCCAATCCACTTTCAATTCTTAGCAACTTCACATTTTGACTCTGCTGTACTTTTCCTCTTCATAGGCTAATTCCCTCTGTTGATTATTCACTTTGGGGAAATGTCATGTGAATTTACACTTGGAGAAAAAGAGGCAACATGCTTTGCTGTCTATGTTTGCACTGAATACAAATGTGCAGTGGCCTATCATGGATGGACTTTGAAAGAAGTGATATGTTGGTCACTGCTCCTGATGCTATATCTAAATAGGGATTTACGAACCAGAGCCAGCAGCTCTGACATGATACAGTTAATATACCTTGGTCACTGACATATGAACTGTATTGTTGAAGAACTGGTGTTATTTAATTAGTTGTGTCTCTAAAATTTGTGCATTTTCAAAGAGCAAAGCAAGGACTACTGATATAGTATAGGTTACATTAGTTTTGTGCAATTTCGCATCCTTCTGTAAGTTTTGACTTGCAGAAAATAAAGATGCATGATGCTTTCTTTGCCTCACATCTTTACATGGTGTTAATATTTTAATTTCTTCAACAATATAAGCTAACATCTTAGTATGTTATAACTTCCATGCTGATTAAATTGCACCCAAAATTTATATGTCTGATTCCAACATGGCTGCATTTTAAAAAATAATGAAGTTGGAAAGGATCTTGGAAGTTATCAAGTCTTCAAGGTTTGTACGCTGGGTGGGGTAGGGGAGGGAGAAGGAAGGGGGACCTTCAGAGAAAGTGCTTCTGATAGGTAATACTATGGATTCATCATGTTAAAATTAGCATAATAATTCATCACTTTCTTTTAGAACTGGAAAGAAATTCAACATGTACAACACCTTCATTTCATATCATAGGAAACTGAAGTCTAGATATGATCAGGGGTTTACAAGAATCATAAATCTATCCAAAAATATTGGCAATGGCTTTAAACTAAAGTGACCAGACGTCCCGCTTTTGGCGGGACAGTCCCGATTTTTAACAATTTGTCCTACGTCCCTTGGCGTTTTCAAAAAGTCCTGATTTTTGGAAAGAATGCACGACAAGCTAGGGAACGGCGGGAGAACGGGAAGGGAATATCCGGTTTTCAGCAGCCATGTGGCTATTTAGTCAGGATTTGAGTTTTATATTATTTTTGTTAATTTTATAATTAAAAAATTATAAACTTTAATAATAACAAATAATTGTTGAGTACTGATTATCGAGAACTGCTTATCAAAGTTCGCATTGTTGATCAGTTGTTAGAATTCGACCACCATTGTTTGGACTTAATGAACAATGGCATTTTTTGGGATTGGCAATGATGAAAACATTTTGTAACTGTCTCTCAGATGATACACATCGTACTGCGTGCTAGTAAGCTAGTTAAACAAGTGATGTCATTATAGATCAGCTATTCAGATAATTTAGGTAATTTATTTATTTCATAAATACATAAATTTTCTTGAATTTAGCAGAAATTCTCATATTATTTATATTTTATAGTGGCGGCAAAAAGTCTAGTGCCAGCCTTGAAAGTGACACAACTATACATAATTTTTATTTATTTATTATATATGTAAATTTTACTTACGTTGAAATTTAAAAAAAATATATTACAATACTATTTTTGCATTCTATGAAAATTTTTGTTGCTCCATATAGACCGAATTTTTAATCAAGAACAACCCCCTCCCCCCCGCCACTGGTCAATGGTGTCCTGCTTTAGCAATGTTAAAATCTGGTCACCAAAAGAACCCCCAATTATTTGGCTCATACAAAAAAAAAAGTTAAAAACTTTTTTTGTACTGTATTTGCCAAGCATTCTATTTACAGTTTGCAGTTTATGAAATTTCTCCCATTTGCATTTGTACTACATCCGAATCCTATATAATAAAACCCTAATATGCAAATTAACCAAACGGAGGAATGACCAGTCACTATGATGATCACTGACCACCAGGGGGCAGATGCTCAATGCAGGAGCTGCCCCCTGATGGTCAGTGCAATCCCTCAAGGGGAGTGCATTTCAGCCAGGAGCCGGATGGACATACCCCAAGGGGTCCTGGACTGTTAGAGGGCACAGGCTGGGCTGAGGGTCACCCCTCACCCCTAGTAGTTATATAAAATTTCCAAATAACAACATTCAATTTAGTCTATCTTAATTAAATTTGTATCTGTAGAAATTTTACCCATTTGTGGACAATATAACGCATTTGGTGAATTTGTCAGCAATACCACTAGATGTCACTGGTGATCTATCTGTATAGAAATACTAGTAAATTATTTGAGTCCTGTTTATTTGGAGGGTGAGAAGCATGGAGCCAAAGGGAACATGGTGCTAACTAACATCTTGATGCTCTCAGGAAGAGCAATTTTCAATTAGCTAAAAAGCCAATAATATACAAAATAGTAGTGGCTAACATTTATTACATTAAGCAGTTAAGTCTCAGTCACTTTACATGTATTAACTTACTAGAGGCCAGGTGCATGAAATTCATGCATGGGGTTGGGGGGATTAGGGTTAGGGTTAGGGTGTCCCTCAGCTTAGCCTACACCCTCTTAGGCAGGGAGTAGGCCTAAACCAGTGGTCAGACATTCCTCTTGCAATCTGGGACCACTGGCTTCTAAAAGCTCACCTGCCTTCCTACCTGATCACCCCTAACCACTCTGCCTGCCTACTTGATGCCCCTAACAGCTCCTCTGCCTGCCCAATCACCCCTAACCATCTCTGCCTGCTGCCTGATCACCCCTAACTGCTCTTCCCTACTAGCACAGGGAAGATCACCCCTAACTGCTCTTCCCCCTAACTCTTCTCCTTTGTTGGCTGCTGATCCCCCTAACTGCTCTCTCCTGCCAGCCTGATTGCCCCTAACTGCCTCTGCCCTACCACCGTGGCTTTGTCCAGAAGGACGTCTGGAAGGCCGTCTGGAAGGTGTCTGGTTTAATTAGCATATTACCCTTTTATTAGTATAGATTTAAATCCTCACAATAACCCTTTGTGGGGTTGGAGCTTTTTTATGCACATTTTACTGATGAGGGATTTAAGGCCCAAAGAGGTTAAACTTTCCGTAAGGTTACAGAGCTGGTAAATAATTGCACTGGGATGTGAATCCTTGTAGACTGGTCACCTATGGCATTACTTTGCACCATTATGTTAATACCCTCACTAGTGTATCAATGTTATTTGGTGAATAATCTGTGCTTACTATGTTGCAGGCACTCTTTTATGCAGCTATTTTATTTACTCTTTAAAACAGCCTTAAGCTGTAGGAATCATCGTCTTCACGTCACAGATGAGGAAACACAGAGGTTAAATGAATTGTCTGATATTATTTAATAGTAAATGGTAGAGCCAGGACCCAAATTCAGCCAGTCTGATTTCAGAGCCTGACTTTTTAACCTTTATTGACCTACATTTTGCTGACTCTGAACATTACATGCATGTGTTTCAAACATTCACATTCAGGTTCCTAGTGCATGTAACTACCATTACCTCAGTGAACTTCCATATGTTCTACTTGTTCTCCAGCTTTGTAGGATCGGGCCTAAACGGGCAGTCGGACATCCTTTGAGGAGTCCAGGTTGGAGAGGGTACAGGCTGGGCTGAGGGACACACCCCTGTGCACAAATTTTGTGCACCAGGCCTCTAGTATAATTTTAAAGACTATAAATAATAAATAGTCTATTCATCCTGAAGTGGCCTATGTCTTACTTTAGAAATCATACTGAGTGGTATGTTATTGCTGGCAGAAGATACCATTCAGCTTTGGATATCTGAAGTCTGAGTTTGTAATTTGACCTTTTGATTTACTGATTGTTATTTAACTGATGACTCACTTTTTTCTCTCTTGCATAAAGAGGATTGAAACTATATGACTCATTTGGGTCATATAGTTTGTTGGTCAATACAGAAAGTTGATTAAAAAGGAAAATCATAAAAACAATGCATATTTAGTGTAAACATTATAACATAAAACATTTAAATAACTAATTTAACTCAACAATTTTTTGGTGTGGGTCCAAGACTCTTTGGAACCTACTGATTAGAATTTTGTATCATCTTCTAGCATTAATAATACCTATGATTCATTGGCTATAATTTTTAGTTGGAGGTGTAGCTGAGAGAAATTTTGTCTAGATTTAGAAAATGTCTCCCCATTTTCATAGTTGTCTTGCATTTATCTAAATTATTACTAGTTCTTTTTACTTCTCAAGAGTCTTTCCAGAAATTCAGCTTAATTTTCATAAACATAACTGTTTTCACAGTCCATTATTATTTGTTCATATCATTTTAAAATTAAATTACATAATTTACTGCAAAATAATTGGTAAAACCAGATTGAGATAAATGCACAATTATTTATTTTTTTAGAAGTTAAAATTTTAGTCACCAAGTAAACATTTAGAATAAAGTTCTTTAAATTTCTTTATTAATTAAGTTATCACATATTCGTCCCCCATTCCCATCCCAAACCCCTCCCCACACAATTATTTCTCGATTATCATGAAACTCAGCTGGAAGGAGCAGGAATAGTTTATTAACTACTCTCTGATATTCTTTTGGCAAGTCCTGGACATCAGCCTGCATGTATTACAGAAACAGTGGAATACATTACTCATTTTGGTAGGTGGCTATGTGGAAGTGGGTTGAAATAGCCTCCCCTGTACTTGTGTGATAGGACTGTTGTAATGAACCAATGAGTAAATGAACAAATGAAATAATTCTATTCAGTCGTATGGGTACTCCCTTGTAGGTAACTAACTGTTTTTCTCTTGCTGTTTTTAAGATCCCCTCTTTGTCTTTTGCCCTTGGCATTTTAATTATGATGTGTGTTGGTGTGGTCCTCTTTGAATTCCTCTTGTTTTTGGTTCTTTCACTTCCTGGACTTGTAAGTCTATTTCTTTCACCAGGCAGGGAAAGTTTTCTGTCATTATTTCTTCTAATAGGTTTTCAATATTTTGCTCTCTCTGTTCTGGCACCCCCATAATTCAGATGTTGGTATGCTTGATGTTGTCCCAGAGGCTCTTTACACTATCTTCAGATTTTGGATTCTTTTTTTCTTTTTGTCTTTCTGGTTGGGTGTTTTTTGCTTCCTCATATTTCAAAACTTTGGTTTGATTCTTAGGGTCCTCTAATCTACTGTTGAATTTCTGTATATTATTCTTTATTTCAGACAATGTATGATTAATTTCTAACTGGTCCTTTTCCATTTTTTTTTTGGCATTCTCATTATGATCCTTGAAGGTCTCACTAAGTTTCTCAGAGGTTTCTAGAAGATTCTGGAGTAACCTTATAACTGTGGTTTTGAACTCTATATTCAGTAGTTTGCTTTCTTCAATTTCTTTCATTCATGACATGTTTCTTTTTCTCTGTCTTTTGGCTACTTCTCTGTGTTGATGGAGTGGCTTTTTTAAAAAAAATATATTTTATTGATATTTCACAGAGAGGAAGGGAGACAGATAGGGAGCTAGAAACGTCAATGAGAGAGAAACATCGACCAGCCTCCTCCTGCACACCCCCCACCGGGGATGTGCCCACAACCAATGTACATGCCCTTGACCGGAATTGAACCCGGGACCTTTCAGTCCGCAGACCGACGCTCTACCACTGAGCCAAACTGGCTTTGAGTGGCTTTGTGTGGTAGGTGACCTATAGGGCTCAGCTTCCCCTATTACCAGTGGGGCTTTAGTGCTCACTGAGTCTGTGTCACTTATGGATGTGAGGAGTTGAAATCTGGTATCGTCTCACACTGACCACTAGGTCAGTGGTCTCACACTGGCTCCTGGATCTCCCAGGTGGGGCAAGTCAACTACTGCTTGAGGCCACCCAGCAGGAGCTACAAGGAGATCTGCAGATTTTTCCACTTTGTTTGGGGTTTGGAAGTTTTGGCACTGTTTGACCCAGCTGCAGTGTGTGAAGTTAAACTGTGAAAGGGCAGGCCATTCATGTGCAAAGCCACTGCATATAACTCCTGTGGGTTTGTAAATTGGGCCGGGTGGGGTCTCAGGGAATCACTTGGGTGTGGCAAACAGTGATGGCTGCCAGTCAGGCCTTTCTGCATCTCCCCGTTTCCATGTTCCCACATCCTGTGCCCCAGCAGTAAACAATGATTCCTGCGAACACCTCTGCAAGAAAGCCACCTTCATTTTCCCACCTGATGCCAGACAGTCTAGCTTTTCCTTGTAGGAGTCTGGGTCCCCAGAGTCTCGCCAGAAACTGGAGTTCAGAGAAGTAGGGAGCTTGTATCTCCTTCCTGATTGAAAAAAACAGTGCACCAGTTGCCAATCCAATTCACGCGCCTCTGTACCTCAGCTTTACTGTGCCTCTGCACATCCTACCCAGTCTCAATGCACTTTTTAAAATTTCCTTCTAGTTGTGGAACTTCTACTCAGCCAGCTTTCCTGTGGTTCTGGGTGATAGTAGTTTTGTCTTTTAGTTGTAGTTATGGTGTGGTTGTAAGAGGCAGCATGTACAGGGATATACCTTATGCCGCCATCTTGGTTTCCCTCTAATAACTATTTTTAACACTAACCAAGTCTTTTTAATTTGGAATGCTAGATATATTTAATTAAAGCCTATTTGTTAAAGTATAGTAAAACATAAATTTAAATATGCAAGCTTATTGAGGCAAAGACTTATCATCTGGGTGTTCCCAGGTCTCATTGGTATTGTTTTATTTTATAGACTTTTCCCTTCCACCAGGCCAGCCACTATGGCCCTGTATTTGTCTCTTCTCTTACAGCAGTTAAAGGCAGCCATTAGTCAAGAGCACTTTGTCTTACTATTTTGGGGTTAAGAAAAATAAAAGAGTAATGATTTATAAGTGATCTGGTTGTAGGTCCTCACATTTCACTTTCTATACCTCCAAATAAAAAAAAAAAAGAAAACAATTGTAAAATTAGGCCAATTATATTTACTTTTCAGATCATGTAGATGAGCGAACAGTATGCAATGGAATTGCCCCTGAAAAAGATGTAGATGGATTTCATATTATCAATATTGGAAGACTATGCCTTGATCAGCATTCTCTCATACCTGCCACTGCCAGTGCTGTTTGGGAAATAATCAAAAGAACAGGTTGGTAATTTGTGGTCTATCGGATGTGGGCGCTGAGAACCAAACTGAGAACTTGTGCGTTGCTTTGATGGAACCACTTCAATCCCACTGAGTCTGTAGAAAGATATAAAGTTCTGTAAGTCAAAGAATAATCCAAAATAAGCTAAACTGGGCTTACAGGTAACTGCTCTTGTACCTTGTGGGGAGTGAATTTTTTAATAGTAGGCTTATCTCCCTACTTTTAATCTAAAAACAATGTATTTTGATATACATTTTCTAAAATGTATTATATTTTTCATTACCTTTAAAAACAGAATGTTCTGAATATATTTGAATCATCTGTAATGACCTAGGTTTTTATTATAAACATTCACCCTTTTTATAAAAAATATATATATTTTATTGATTTTTTACAGAGAGGGAGAGAGAGGGATAGTTAGAAACATCGATGAGAGAGAATCATCAATCAGCTGCCTTTTGCACATTCCCCGATGTGCCCGCAACCAAGGTACGTGCCCTTGACCAGAATCAAACCTGGGACCTTTCAGTCTGCAGGCCGATGCTCTATCCACTGAGCCAAACCGGGTTTGGCAACATTTACCCTTGAATTGTGCTCTAAATGCCATAGGTAATTGACCTCTACATTAATTGACCCCTAAAGCAATATGGTGTCAATTAATGTAGAGGCAAACATCTCTGGACACCTGTGAGAGCTCCACCACTGTCACTTCCATTTCTAACAGCATCTCCTTTCTAATCTACTGTTTTTCAAATGAAAGAGAAAATGTCTAAAGGAAAGCAAATCCTAGAATTATACTCTGATAATAATAGTATTTGGAAAAAACACAATATCCTTAATTTTAACTTCTTCATTTTACTTATGAGAAACTATGCCCCAAAGTGGTAAATAGGGTTAAATCTGCAAGATTTATCTTTCATACCTCTTTAAGTCCTTAAGTTTAGTGCTTCTTTCCTATGACGTTAAGGGCATGAGCTTTGTGGAAAATATTCCCCCCACTTTATTTTGTTCCAGTTGTGCTCAAAGTGTTATTGCCAATGAAACTTGACTTTGTTGTATTTTGCTTACTTTGTAATTAGCAATTAATATATTTAAGTCTCAGTACCTCTAACTCTTTTTTTTTGCAGTTTGAAACTTGCATTTTTATTTTATTTTATTTTTTTTTACTTATTATTTTATTTTATTTTTTTATTTTATTAAGGTATTTTCTGTGTACATAGTTTACCATTGCCCCCCCCTCACCTCCCATTTATGCCCTCCCTCCCCAGAGTTCTGTGTTCATTGGTTGTACTTATGTTCATTCATACCAGTCCCTCGGTTGTTCTCCTATCTCCCCCCAGGTCTCCTTCCCCTCCCCCTGTCATTTGACAATCTGCTTGTTTTATGGTGACTATCTCTGGACCCCATGAATAAAATCTGCTCCTCATTTGGCAGTCTGCTTGTTTTATGGTGACTATCTCAGGACCATATGAATAGAGTCCGCTCCTCTGGTTTTCACCGCCCCTTCCCCCTCTAACTCTTCATGTAAATCTTAATATTTAAAAAGCAATTTAATGGCAACTTGAAACTATTTGTGATTTTTTCCATGAGGAAATAATCAGAAAGGAAGTGACAAATCCAGGATGTATAAAATAAATATTTATAAATAAAGAATGTGGACACATTATAAACAAATCATGCAATAATCCAAATTCAATTAGAAAATTTTAAATAATGTTTCAGTTGGCTGTTCAAATGTGTATTTGCTTCCTGTTGATTGTTTAAATCAAACTCTGTGTTTTAAGGAATTGAGACATTTGGGAAAAATGTGGTTGTGGCTGGAAGGTCCAAGAATGTAGGGATGCCCATTGCCATGCTTCTGCACACGGATGGAGAACATGAACGACCAGGAGGTAGGTGGGACCTTTGAGATTCCATATACCTTTACAACTTTTTTACTTCTCAAATTAATAAAAGCTAGATGTTTGAAATTGTGACTTAGTGTATTTGTAGGTTTATGCAAACGAAGGTGTCCTTTATTCCTCATCTAATGACATGAGCACATTGAAAGTGAGTAAAGGAATTACTAGGAATATGTGGCCTCTTTGTTTCAATTTTTTTCTTTTGGCTATATATGCTTTCTTCAGATCATTAACAATGTAGATATTAAGAAAAGTGGGAAGCCAGTAGCTACACAAAATCACATGATAAACATCTGTATGCTCCCCCCCCCCCCCCCTCTCTCTCACACACACAGACATGGAAAAAAATGAGCTTTAGAGACTTCAGGTGACTTACCTAAGGCCAAACAAGGAAGTGGTAGCGGAGAGCTGGGAGCTGAGTACTGACTGTGCATTTTGGAGGATAACCTTGGAGTCAGACCCTTGTCCTACCAAGCCCAGGGTCTTTGGACAAGTCATTTAATCTGTGTCAGCCTCCCCTTCCCTCATCTGGAAAATGTGTACAATATTAACATATCCTTCACTGGATTATTGTGAAAATTAAATGAGATATGAAAGCAAAGCACTAATTGCAGTACCTGACACAATGAGTTAAGTAAACCCTTGGTATAAATGAACTGTGGCTATTATGATTGTTCCCATTATTATGCTCAAGTTAATAATCTGTGGCTGTCCTATTATAATAAAACCCTAATATTCAAATTGACCAAATGGTGGAACGACTGGTCACTATGATGCGCACTGACCACATAGGGGGCAGACACTCAATGCAGGAGCTGCCCCCAGGTGGTCAGTGCACTCCCACAGGGGGAGCACCACTGAGCCAGAAGCCTCTCCACCTCCTAAGAATCCTTGGGGGGAGCAGGCCTAAGCTGGCAGGTGGACATCCCCTCAGCGGTCCCAGGCTGGGTGCAGGGAACTTGGAGAGGATGCAGGCTGAGAGAGGATGCATCCCCCCACCCATACACGAATTTCATGCACTGGATCACTAGTACTAATCATAAAATTTAAAGTAATATGACCCAAGGTTAATGATGTATTTTTCACTTTCATTTGAAAACATTTTTTTTTCTCTACCAAGTTTTATGTTTGCTTTATTTTGGATCAAATCTAGTCTTTGTTATAATGATTTCATAAATGTAGAGTGGGAATTTTAAAGCATATAAAGTTTGATATAATAAAAGCATATAATTTTTTAGACATATATGATATCATAATACTATGAATCATACTTTGTATATTTTTCTTATAGATATCAATATATTTTATGGTAATTGATTTATATATTTTCATTTTTAATTATTTATCTAAGTCTAAGAAAATCAATTTACTCTTTATTCATTTAATTTTAAATTAGACATCCTATGTCATAATACATAAGTTTATAAACATTTTATACTTTGTGTTATGAAATATTCTCACTTGAATGCATGTTAAAAATTGAATTAAAGTGGAATTAGTTATATAATAGTGATTAGTTACAAACCAGTTGATTGAATTTGCATTTATGATAGTGGTACCTAGGTGCCATTATAACTACAGTATCTAAAAAGGTAATAAATTATATTAAAATTATATTGGACAGTTTGTAACATGGTGGTGTTTAAGCACATGCATATTTAATAGAAGTGTGCTGACATAGATTATTAATATACTGAATTTTTGAGAGCTGCTTACTGAAGATTTGGAGCCTGTGGGAAAGTTAATATTTCAAATGCCCATGTCTGTTAGAGCAGTAATTATATGTAATAACTACATGTGCATTGTTGGCTAATAGCAATGATGCAGGAGGATTAGCTTGGTAAATTCAGATCTATAGAACTTGTTCTCATGACACAATGTCGAGCATTCAGTTCACACTGTACTTCTTTGCCAGAAGAAATTCTGGACCCTAATGTTTCATTTGTGTATTAAAGCCAAAGATAACTGCACTAGAAAAATGGCCAAATTGCAATTTAGCTTAAAATACTATGTGTCTACTAAGGGCTAGTTTTTAGTTCTTGATTATTTAGGAATGGGTTCCTGCTGTTTTGGGAGAAATACCTTCTTTTAATTCATCAAGGGCTTGAAATATTTAGAGGACTGAGCATGCGCTAAAATTGTGAAATAAATGGGTAGTGCTGGTACTCAATGCAGCAGGGTACTAAAGGTGAATACTTTGTGCTGAGCATACATCACCACAGAAGGTTTTGTAAACAATATGGCATTAGAGCCACCATGCAGTTTACAGAGAGTGGATGAGAAATAGTTCCTGTCCTCCAAAAGCTTATAGTCTTTTTTAAAAAAATATTTTTTATTGATATTTTACAGAGAGGAAGGGAGAGAGATAGAGAGCTAGAAACGTCTATGAGAGAGAAACATCAACCAGCTGCCTCTTGCACACCCCCTACCGGGGATGTGCCCGCAACCAATGTACATGCCTTGGACCGGAATCAAACCTGGGACCTTTTAGTCCGCAGACCGATGCTCTACCACTGAGCCAAACCAGTTTCAGCAAAGCTTATAGTCTTGATGATAGTGGTGGGCATGATATATAAGTATGGGTAGTTTAAATTATATTCAGTGGCACAAAATGAAATTTGGCATCCAAATTTCTAAATTGGCATCCAAAACATTCTAGTTGTTTAGGGAAGAGCCTGGTTAATTGGGTGACATAAAGAGACTGAGAATGGAGAGTTTCTTCTCATGAGCCCCATTCCTTATTAGAATGTTTGAGTATCATTGTGACCACCTATAGGTCACGGTATATTCTTTTAACTTCTTTGTATGGAGTAACCTACCCAGTTTCACCTCCTTGCAGAATGAAAACCGAATACCATTGGCTTTAGCACAGTCTTTATTTTTAACTTTACTGCGAGGAATTGAGAGGGTTTTGCAATTTTTTAAAAACAGGTTGTTTTTTTTTTGTCATTCAGATAACAAAGTGCCATAATGACCAAAACATTATGATTTTGTCACCAAAGGAATACAGAATATTATTTTATTTCAAATTCTTTTAAAGAATTAGCAAGTTTCTTCCTGTATATTTTTATGTAGGACGTCTCATCTAAATAGATCCCTAAATGGCATGGCCACAACATGAGTTATATGTGCCCCCTTTAACTAAAAGGTTGTGGTATCATTGTAGTAGCATTGATGCTGGAACTTTTTAAAGGAGAATTTTAAAAGGGTCAGCAACCAGTTGATGTTGTTTATAGTTCTTTGGACCTAGGGGTGTTATTGAGTTCATTCAGGCAGCGTGCGCTCAGTGCTTATTCTCTGTGAAACACTGTGGGGTACAGTGTTGACGTTTCCTGGAGATGGTAGTCTGCGTCTTCAGGGTTCACCTTTGGACACTGTTTTTTTCAGAGCATGCTTCGGCATTGGTGGTCAGCTTTTTCACTCAAGCTGCCCTTCGGTTGCAACTCTCTGTATATCAGGTACTTTTTATTCAAGGAGCACCCTGTGTCAATGGAAAACCACAAGCTATTTTGCTAGTAGAATGCCTTGCTTTGTGAAAATTGGCTCCAGATGGGAAATAAACAGTTTTGCCAGCCAAGAGCATTGTCTCCAACCTACAGGAGGTGACTTCAGATAGTAATACAGGAGGGGATGTTCAGGTGCCACAAGGTGTGTGTTGTAAGTGTAATTAAGGCCAGTCAGTGCCAGGTGGGACCAGGAACTCTAGGGTTTCAAAGAGAGGAGCCAAAAAGAATCACCTAGAAATGCAGAAGTCATGCAGAGCGATCACTACCAAGACTCTTAGCCTTGGGAGTAGGGTGGGAGGCTGCCTCTGTGGAATGAACCGTTGCCAAACTGGGGCAGGGAGGCAGGCATTGTCTCTGCTCTCCCCATCCCATGATCCTGTTAGAAATTCTCATGATGAGATACTAGGATATTGTTTTGTGATGCTTCTATGTTGATTAGACTTTTCTGAATTATAGCTTTGAGTTTGCATAGTAGAAAGCAACAGGAAAATACAAGCATGTCAAGTCTCCTTTTCTCAGCTGCATGGTAAGAGTATTGTCCCTTTTCCAACATCTCCGAAATTCAGCCAGACAGGATCTGAAAAACACTGTACTTGGGAAATATGTATTCTCACATTAAACAGTGTAGATGATTACACTGTTGAAACTAACAATAAACATTCTCTCTCCCTTTCATTTTCTTTTTCACCATGACCTTGGAGGTATTTATTATATTACCAGCACAAACTGTCCTTTTTCTAAAATCGGTATGCCTAATTGTTGAAGACATCATTCATAAGGCTATTGTGGTCTGCTCCAACCTACCGTTTCAGCCATTCCTCCTATCATTTTCTCTCTGGTACCTTAGGCAGAAGCCCCATAGAACTGCACATTGTTTCCCAAACACATTGTCTCTTCCACACCTTTTTGCTATTGCATACCAATTGCATGCCAATTCTCATTACTCACCTACTTTTTTCTCACTTCTCACCCACCATCTTTCAACACGTGGCCCAAATCTTCTAAGTTTTGCACACTGTCTATGCTGTTGACACAATACTAGACCTATTGTATATTAGTTATCTATCTGTTCCCCTTTCTTACACACTTGGGGAATGTGAAATTCTCAATTCTCTTTTTGTATCTTTGAAATATAGCATGGGCTTGGTATGTTATAATACATCTAGTCAATTAATAAAAGTTTATTTAGTATATCCAATATGCCAACTACTGTACCAGTATTATAGAAAATAAGACCACAGGCAAGGGTTTTAAAATAAAATATTGTCATTTATTTATTTTTTTTTTTTAAATCCTGTATAGAAGCAAGGAAGGGGAGGAGGGAGACAAGCTAGGTACTTACCACACACAAATTTCTTAATATTCTAAAACTCTAGGCATTTATGTAGAAGTATTACTTAAGATTCCCTTTTCTCTAAGAATCAGTTCACAGGGGTGAAGGGTGCCTCATCACTATCAGCAGTGGGAGAGGAGACGTCAGGACACTGGGAAGGGAGGGGAAGTGGCTGCTGACGGCATTCATTAAAAGAGGTCACAGTGTTTTCCAGTAAAACATCTAGAGTCTATCGTCTTGTTTAGACTAACTGGTTTTTCCTCGAGCTGCTGACATGCAATGCTGTATTCTTACAGATGGACTGATTTCTTGGTCACTAAGCATAGGGCATATTATGGTTACTAAGTCAGATATCACCCTGTCCTTTTACGTTTATAATCTATTAAGAAAGACAGCCATTAAACTAATTAGCTATGAATGATTAATCACTGTAATTGTGCAAAGTGCTGCAAAAGAGTAGCATTTTCTGTAATAAAGAGCTTAGTTGAAGGAAGGGATGAACGATTTCTAATTACAGTTATATATGAATTTTAGTCCCTTTTTTTGTCTACCTTCTGTTACTGTTTATTTTTATTATTTGCTTTCTGTTACTAATCTTCATTTCTCACCTCACAGGCAAAAATAAAAAAATCTCCTACTTGAATTTATTAAAAGTATCTAAGATCTAGAAGAAAAATATGTACTCTCTACAAAAAGAATAACGCATGCCATAAATATAAATGATTATCTGATGACTTAAATTTTTAAAGTTAATGCCAAACAGTGTTATTTTATAAAGTTACTAAATGCTAAAAAAAGAAAAAGGAGTGTAGGCCCCATTTTTTGGATCGATAAATATCTCTGAAGTTTCTTCTGTTTATTATTCTTATAGTTTGTTGCTCTTCTTTTATCTGAGGTTTTTTTTTTTTTTTTTTATGTTTCCCTGTGTGAATTTTTCTGCAGATTCTCAGGAATTCCCAGAATTGCCTCCATTTTCTCCTCCCCTCATCACCATTCCGATTTAACCTCTTACCTACATCATCCTTCAGCATCCCAAATAGCCATTGCTCCCTCCTACTCCTAAAGGTGTCACTTCCTTTAGCAGGCTTCTCTGATCATCTCCCCCACCCCACCCCTCACACCATCATAGACATACTGAAGAACTTCTCTTTATAACATTTATCAGTTTGTAATAGTCACTTATTTGTGTCATTATTGGATTAATGTTCATTACACTCACTGGACAATTAATTCCACGAGAGTGAAGAACAGATCTGTGTTTCTACCCATTTTATCTTCAGTATCTAATTGTCTAAAAGATCTTTGTGCAATAAATGAATGAATAATTTATCTTATTTGTAGACCAAGGGTATCATAAAAGGTTTAATACAGCTATTCCTAAGTTGTATTATCAGGAACACTGACATACCACAAGATCTTAAATAGGTTTTAATTAAAAAAAAAGAGGAGAGGAATTGGTCGAATAGGTTTGAGAAATCTGTATTAAACAGAACCAGACTTGACTATGATCATTTCCAGAGGCTTTACTATAGTAATATAGGAAGCACTGCATCTCTGAGAGAATAATAATAGTGTTTAGTATTGGACCCTGGAAGTTGTTGTTTTTCCTCGAACAGGCTGTGTGGGGCTACCAGGCCTGCAGGGGGTTAGTTTGGGGCAACCACACCAGCAGGGGGTACAGTGAGGAATGACCAGGACAGCTGGTGGGACAGTTGGGGGCTACTATGCCTGCAAGGGGGACAGTTGAAGGTAACCAAACCAGCGGGGTGGGGGTGGGGGGGTGGGGGTGATCAGGCCAGATGCAGTTAGGTGGAATCAGACAGGCAGGCAGGTGAGCAATTAGGAGCCAGTGGTCCCAGATTGTGAGAGGGATGTTTGAAGAGTACCAGATTGGAGAGGGTGCAGGCTGGGCTAAGGGGATCCCTCATGCACAAATTTCATGCACTGGGCCTCAAGAATGTGTGTGTGTGTGTGTGTGTGTGTGTGTGTGTGTGTGTGTGTGTTGCTGTGTTTGTACTAGTATGCCCCAGAGGTCCACCCTTCTCCCAGAGGAAGGATCACTGAGAGGGCGGTAACAGAGAATTCTTTAAGATGTCTGCATTTTTTCTTTCTCAAATGCAAGAGCCTTGGGAATACTTACTAGTATTTAGCTTTAGTCTGTGACCTTGTAAGCATGTTTATAGAATCAGATATTCTAGTAAGATTCCTGAGTTTATTTTCATCTGTTAATCTTGAAAAGCAGGAAATAAATGCGATAATTAAATAAAACTTTAACAGACAGAGCCTATACACACACCTTTTAGTCAGAACAACTACAAAGGGGAGAGCAATACTTTGACTCTTGCTCTCACTTGCCCCCTGTCGCATGGCTGAGCTGGCGGTTCATTTTGTCTAGGCTTCAGGGGGGTCTTATTGCTTTAAAATTCAGTTGATTTTTTTTTTGTTGTTGTTGTTGTTGTTGCTAAAATCTGTTTCATAATCATGAGTACTGACCTCAACCCTGACCTGGCAACTTGGTAACATGAGCCTTTGGTCACCTGGGGAATTTATTCATTTGGATACTAATACATTTCATTCCTATTAATAGGGCAATAATCCTAAAGACATAAGACTTTAAAACTCCTAACTTTCATGTATAACTGCCAAGATGCTCACACCACAGTTGCAGTCTGGAGTGGTGAACATTGGCACCTGGAACATGAAAGCATGGTATGAAGGAGCACAAACTCTCTCTGGCCACATTGCCAGAGGTCACATTCTGTTTATGCATTTTTCTGTTTGATAAGAATATATGAGGGCCTTGGGAGAACTAAATGAGCTAATATTTTTGAAGAACTTAGTGTTTCCACATAGTACATACTCAATACATTTTCACTACTACGGTGTACTTATTCTAAAAAGTATTTAAGGTGGGCCATAGCAATATCTAAAACACAATGCCAATGAGCAATATGTAAGAAAAATGTAAAGGAAAGCTGGGACTGAAATGAAGCTAAAAATATGGCTATTGCTAAATCTGCACAAGGTATGTTCTTAGTGCCAATCACATTGCCTTTTATATACTAGTGCTGAATATATACCTGGCAAGTTTATTTAATTAAATATAAACTATGCTTGCTATATGATTGGATCAGTAATTTTATCCTGAGAGCTTTTTAGCAGGAAAATAATGATGAGTTACTCAATAAAGTGTCTTTAAGATAAAAAATAAACACATGCTCAGGATAAATAAAAAATATTCTGATATTAAGACCAAAGAGTAATTTCTCCTGAAGTTCCTTATAACCAGGAAACTATGTAATGAACTGAATAATATGTATAACATGCTTTACAATTTAATGAAATGGCAAAATTTTATAGAGCTATTTCTTTTTTTTTCTTTTACTTTTTTTTTAAATTAAGGTATTATATGTGTACATAGCTTACCATTGCCCCCCCCTCCCATTCATGCCCTCCCTCCCCAGAGTTCTGTGTTCGTTGGTTGTACTTATATGCATGCATACCAGTCCTTCGGTTGTTCTCTTATCTCCCCCCAGGTCTCCTTCCCCTCCCCGCTGTCATTTGACAATCTGCTTGTTTTATGGTGACTATCTCAGGACCACATGAATAGAGTCCGCTGGTTCACACTGCCCCTACCCCCGGGTCCCACTGCTTCCCCTGGGACACACGGCTCCCCCGGGACACCTGGACCCCTTGGGCCACATGGCTCACTGGAGCACACTGCCCCTTTGGGACACACGGCTCACCCTGGGCACACAGCCCCCTGGGACACACGGCTCACCCGGGGCACATGGCCCCTCTGGGGAACTGGGGTCGCGAATTGGAGGCGCTGTGCTAGCTCCTTGCTAGCACGGCGGGCAGGCTGGGGCGGCTGCAGGTGGGCTGAGATGGCTGCAGGCGGGGAGACTGCCCTCAAAGATGTCTCGTTTGGTGCGGAAGCAGAGCAGCTGCAGACACGGAGGCTAAGTTCTGAAGCCGCACTCTCCCTGAGCCCGGGGCGGAGTGAGCTCTGTTTTCGGTGGATTCCTATTATTCGCAGCGGCGGCGGGTGCGGCAGCGACGGCAGCTCCTGTGGCTCAATTTCCCCTGTAGTTTTAAAATCCACATGGCGGTAGTGGCGGAAGCTTCGGCCTGGCCATGCAGCGGCAGAGGAAGGACCCGCCAGGGCCGCGAACACAAGGCGCCAGCCAGCTCCTCACCAGCAAGGTGTTCTTGGAGGCCGGGCTGAGCTGGCTGCGGGCTGGGAGACACTGTGCCAGCTCCTCACCAGCACAGCGGGCAGGCTGGGACAGCTGCGGGCTGGGATAGTTGCCGGCAGGGAGGCCGCGCTCACAGGCTTCTCGTTCGGGCAGGAGCCACATCAGCTCCCTGGTTCCCACAGTGGCTGGCAGGGCTGGCCCACTCCCTGGGTCCGGGGCGGAATGAAGTCTGGCTTCCCTCATTCCCGGAGGCAGCAGCTCCAGCAGGTCTGGTTTTGCGTAGTTTTAAACTCCACATGGCAGCAGTGGTGTCCTGCTTTGTGTCTAGTTGTAGCCTTCCCATTTCGCCAGCTTTCCTGTGGGTCTGGTGCGATCCCTTTCGATTTTAGCTGTTGTTTTTTCCAAATTGTTGAGGAGGTAGCTGCTTAGGAGACTACCTAGGCCATCATCTTGTTTCGGTCCGACTGTTTATTCTTAACAGTGATTGGATATAGTATTATAATTTTTTTAAATGATAGGGAATTGGTCAATGGTTACCTCATATGAACCTTGTGAAACAGTTCAAATTTTGTTTATGATTTTCAGAGGCATAAGCAAGAAATGATCCAGGTCAAAATAACCTTGTTAAATAATCTTTGCTTAAATGACTAAACTGGTTTTGTCTGCTGAGAGAATTTTCAAGGTTAGTCTCCATTTTTTAAATTTTATTTTAACACTGGATAGTTAGCTCTCAGGACCAGAAACAGTTGTTAAGTTATTTGGTTTTCCATACACCCACTTCTGTCCCCTCTGAGATCCCTCAGTCTGTTCCATGCATCCATGTCTCCCACCTATTTGTTCGTGAGTTTATTTTATTCATTAGGTGTTGGGTGTTTATCTCTTTTCTGCGTCTAGCACGGAAAAGTAATGGGTCCACTTCCTGAGTGGAGGAGCTGGGGATTAAGAAATAAAAGAAAGAAAGAGAGCAAGATGCAGAAATAGAAGCAAGCTGGGAGCCAGTTGGGACCCTCCATTCTCTCTGATGGAGAGGTAGCGACGACCTCGAGGCCCACACAGTGCGTTTGTTTTTATATCCAAAATACCAGGAAGTATCACCAAAACTTAGGATCAAAGGAGCTTATTTACATTCTTGAATAGACCCTAACATTCCTGGTGCTTGCTGGATTTATATATCAAAGCCTGAACCCCGACACTTGGGCTGAAATGAAGGCCAAGCTGATAAGATATCCAGCCTTTTGGGGGAAGCATGTTCCCAGGGCATGGCTCTGCCTATTGCCCTGAGTTCAACTGACAATAATTAAAGAAATGCCCTTGTGCCTTCCCAGGAGGCCCTGTACCATTAGGTACCACATATAAATGAGATCATGTGATATTTGTCTTTCTCTGACTGGCTTATTACATTTAGCATATTAATCTCCAGGTCCCTCTATGCTGTTGCAAAGGGTAAGAGAGCCGTCCTCTTTACAGCTGCATAGTAGTCCAGGATGTAAATGGACCACAGCATTTTTATCCACTCATCCACTGGTGGGCATTTGGGCTGTTTCCAGATCTTAGCTATTGTAAAAAATACTGCTATGAACATAGGGGTGCATATATTCTTTCTAAATGGATTTAAATTTTTGTTTTTGCTCTTTTTCTTGGGACTGCCACTTTTAAAATGTATCCTTTTATTTACTTAAGTCACAGTGTTTCCCAAACTTTTGACATATGTGTACCCCTTCTATAATTTTCGTAACGCTGAGTAGCCCTCATCAAAAAAAAAAAAAGGATGTATTTTAATAACAATCAAAATATATTTTTTCTTTTTCTGGTACATACACAAAATAATAATAAATGAAAAATAAAATTATTCATAAAATGTAAATAAAAGTTATATTATAGATAACATTTATTTGCACACTGGACCATTTCACGCCTCACAAGACTGTCTTGACTTGACTCATGAAAACGTATAATTAGGCGCAGCAAAGCACAGTGCAGTACATATCCCCACCAAACTCTGGTGCAACGTGTACCCCCACCAAACTCTTCCCATACCCCTGGGGGTACGTGTACCACACTTTGGGAAACACTGATTAGGAAAACTGCATCTAGTAAAATTCACTCTTTTAGGTATACAGTTCCATGAGTTTAGACAAATGCATATAATCATGTAACTACCAATAGAACCTGAATGGTTCTGTCATCATCCAAATTCCCCTGGGCTAATCCTTATATAATATGCATTCAATGCTTTGTCAAGTGCTTTTGTAAATTACTTATTGAAGAGTTGGATTTCTTGGATCTGCTATTTGCAGGATACTTCCAGGGGTTGTGAAGGAGGTACTGGGCAGCCTTCAGATTCCTCCTTCACCCTCACAGAATTCAACTACTTCCTTTCTGTTGAGATCCTCCCCTGTATAAGTTTTTGTATTCCTTACTGTTGAACTATACTGGGTTTCAGAAGACTTCTCCAGCCTGTCTTCCTATTTTTTCTGCTATAAATATTTGCATTTTGATGTGAACTCTTCACCTTCAGGAAGTATATTTTTGCAGGAATTTTCAGAGATCTGACCATCTTGTTATTTTGTCCATTTCTTTGCTGCCTTTCTCCCTGTGGTATGTCTTCTAGTTTTCCTAAAAATAGAGACTGTGCCATTTTTGTTGTACATTATGCAGAAAGGGGAGAGAGAAAATACTGCCTCTCACTGCAATGTTCATGCCGAGAGTCCTTTTCTTGACTGCACTCATCACTGCCTTTCTCTTACTCCTCTTCCTTGGCTCTCAGGTGAAGCGCTGAAATCCTGCAGTCTGCTAACCTCTCTGATTCATACATCACTTTGTGAAAGCATGTATGAATACTTTCCCTATAGCCTAGACTTCATCATTTCTTAAACACAGAATTTCAAAGTTGGTTCATTTTTTCCTTGCTATTCTTTTGTCTTGGAATTCCTTCCTCTCTCCCCTCCCCTGATTGGTGTACTACAACTCATGCTTTAAGAACTAACAAAGTATATTACTTCTTTTAGGAACCCTTTTTTGACAACTCCTCAAGATGAATATGCTACCTGCCAATTTGAGGCAGAATTAATCTCTAACCTGTCCTGCTACAAGATGTTGCCCCATTTTTAGTGCACCTGTCTTGCTGTTTTCAGTATTTATATATCTTACTAGAGGCCTGGTGCATTAAATTCATGCATGGGAGGGCGGGGGTTGTCCCTCAGCCCACCCTGTACCCTCTCCAAACTGGGATCCCTCTCACAATCCAGGACTGCTGGCTCCAAACTGCTCACCTGCCTGCCTTCTTGATTGACTCTAACCACTTCTGCCTGCCAGCCTGATCACCCTAACCACTCTCATGCCAGCCTGATTGATGTCTAACTTCTCCCCTGCCAGCCTTTTTGCCCCCAACTTCCCTCCTTTGCCAGCCTGGTCACCCCTAACTGTCCTCCCCTGGGGCTTGATCACCCCCAACTGCCCTCTCTGGCAGGCCTAGTCCCTCTCAACTGCCCTCCCTTGCAGGTATAGTGCCTTCCAACTGCCCTCCCCTGCTGGCCATCTTGTGGTGGCCATCTTGTGTCTACATAGGGGCAGGATCTTTGACTACATGGGGGCAGCCATCTTGTGTATTGGAATGATGGTCAATTTGCATACTACTCTTTTATTAGATAGTATAGAGGCCTGGTGCATGGGAGGGGGCCAGCTGGTTTGCCCTGAAGAGTGTCCCGGATCAAGGTGAGGGTTTCCTTGGGGCATGGGGCAGCCTGAGTGAGGGGCCTGTGGTGGTTTGCAGGCCAGTAACACCCTTTGGCTACCCAAGGGGAGGCCCTTGTATCTGGAATTTATTTACCTTCTACAATTGAAACTTTGTAGTCTGGAGCAGAGCCACGCCTCCTGCTCACTCCGTGGCCAATAGCCATTTCTTTTGGAATTAATGTATCTTCTATAATTGAAACTATAGCCTGGAGTGGAGGCTGGGCTGGCCAGGGTGTGTGGAAATCTTGGTTTCCTCCATTGCCTGGGAAACTCAAGCCTCCCTTCTGCTCTCTGTGGTTGTAGCCATCTTGGTTGGGTTTATTTGCATGCTCATTCTGATTGGCTGGTGGGTGTGGCTCTGGTATAGCAGAGTGATGGTTAATTTGCATATTACTCTTTTATTATGTAGTATTATCAAGCCAATGAGTGACTGTGTATTAACTTGTCAATGCAGAACTTTCAAGTGCTAGGTTTCTAGGACCGTACTTATAGATGTCCTATATGGTCAGCACATACCCTCACTTGGGCTCATTTGATTTTCTACTGGTCAGTTGAAGGGTACAATGATATGGCCATCTATATTTTCATATCTAGATTTTGTTTTTAAAGTGATTTAATTATTTCAAAGCAATTTTTCACAGTTGAGGTATAACTGAAACTCCTCTAGAATTAGAGCACTCATAAATTATGAATACCATATTTGCTGGCGTATAAGACGATTTGTTAGCCCTGAAAAATACGTATTTGCCGGCGTATAAAAGACTGGGCGTATAAGACGACCCCCTAACATTTCCACTAAAAAATACAGAGTTTGTTATATACTCGCCGTATAAGACTACCCCCCACTTGGAGGCATATTTTTCAGGGCCAAAAAGTCGTCTTATACGCCGGCAAATACGGTAAGCTAAGTAATCATTAATGGAATTCTTCTGCATTCCAGGTGATGCAACAGTGACAATAGCTCACAGATACACTCCCAAAGAACAACTGAAGATCCATACTCAGCTGGCAGATATTATCATAGTCGCTGCAGGTAAGTCTTTAATGGGTGTTATTTGGCAGAATATAATCAGCAGAGTAATTCCTGCCCTAATTGCCAGCATGTCTGTAAGAACTATTCTTCAGAGAATTGAGATATGTATGATTATCTTCCAACAACTGGATTCTGTCTCTATGATTATCTTCCAACAACTGGATTCTATCTCTTTATAATCATAATATTGGTCACATTGGTCCATTTTGCCTGTGTTAGCATTTGTCACTTCATTATAGAAAACCTGAGTAGCCTTTGGAATGAAATATTAAGCACAAGAACAGATGCATACTTTGCCAATTCTTTTGACAACAGGATTGCTTCTAAAAACGAATTATGGGGAGACTAGTAGGAAATGCTAATAAAGGAATAGCCATGGCTGATACATGTCGGAATTTGTAGGCCATGGTAAAAATCTTGATATAAGCTACGATGGCTGAGATCAGGAGATTGACATAGTCTGGCCTATATTTTTAAAAGGTTATTTACATGGGGTCAAGGAGAATTGACTTTAGAGAGACAAGAATAGAAACAGATAGAACCATTATTACACTTTCATTTAATGGGTCTAGCTTTTTCTAATTTGTTTTACATTTGAACATACAAAATAATTCTACTCTTACTTCTACCTTTACCCTTTACTCTTGCCGAATAGTATTTCTACAGCGTAGATGCTGTGACTGTTATTTATCCATGGCTTGAATGAGAGCCCTTTTAATTTTATCAGGAGATAGAGTACTTACAAACTATGAAGGGAGAGTACAAGTTTCATAATAAATTGAGTTTAATGGAGAATAATGATAGTTTAAATTAGTTTTAACAAAATTTAATTCACTTTCTTATTCTATAGGCCCTTTATGGAGCTCAGAATATATATGTGATAACTTTTGATAGAGTAATTTGCCTCTTCATAGAGTACAAATTGAAATATTCCCATTTTAGCCAGAACTGATTTGGCTCAGTGGATAGAGTGTCAGCCTGCGGACTGAAAGGTCCCAGGTTCAATTCCGGTCAAGGGCATGTACCTTGGTTGCGGGTACATCCCCAGTAGGGGGTGTGCAAAAGGCAGCTGATTGATGTTTCTCTCTCATCGATGTTTCTAACTCTCTATCCCTCTCTCTTCCTCTCTGTAAAAAATCAATAAAAAGAAATATTCCCATTTTAGAATCAACAATAATCTGCTAACCACAGTTCCTGATTTTCTAAAAAAAATTATGTTCAGGTGGTATACCAAATGTAAGATTTTGAGCTCAATTGACAGAAGTAAGAGAGGAATACACTTTGTCAGACCACAGATAGACACTAGGTGAAATGCTGCCATAGTAACTGATAGATTCATGCAAGATAAATTACATTGACTTTTTTTGGAAATACTTGAAATCACACACAAAACTCAGAATTTGGTGAGGAAAGAGGAATTTGAGTGGTTATCATTGCTAATCTCTAATTTTAGACAAAATGAAATCTAAATTACCTTTAAAATTTGATTCGACTCTGATGTTAACAACATATAAAGAATATTTTACAGTTAATCTTAGTTCACATTTATCAATTATAATATTAAATGTATATTTTCTTTATTGAGTGCATATTTGGAACAAAATCCCTCCGTATGCATTCATATTCATGTTTTTGGTGTTATGAGAAATGACAAATGAGTAATTACCAACTTTGGTTCTTTCAAGAACCACAGATATTATTGTGACTAAATCAAACAAGTCAATATGCCAACACTGTCATTATTCTTGAGTTTCTCAAATAGACTCACTGTATTGGCACTGTAAGCAAGAAGTTAAAAAATAAGAAAGAAATAGGGAAAGGGAAAGGGGACCAATTTTATATAAAGTTAACAAATAGGAGCCTGGGGTACCCAGGTCTCTAGGTGATGAGGCAGTATTGAGGCTATCTCAGCCATCCTACTCAGGATATCCTCTTACCACCAGAGGGCGCCAATCCCATGTGCAGGCTACTTTAGACAGCCAGTTGGCCACACAGTCTTAATCCTGGAAGACGATTTTGAGTGAAGGTAGTGCAAACAGGTATTGTTCCTTGCTTTGTATTCCAGCTGTAGTGCCTCTAATTAGATACAAATGTATGCTGAATTCTGGAATGAGCTCTCTATGTAGCCCTGCAATCATCCTTAGGAAATAAACATCTGTCTAATGGGAAATTTCAGGAAAGAAAATTGAGAATTTATAAGAAATAACTAAAGATTACTACATTTTTACTTCCTTAATAACCACCTGGAGAATTTGAGGATAAAATACGTAGGTGTTGGTAAATTATAGTGAAATTACAAGGAAGGCATAAAAAACCCCTCACTAACAATGAATAACCACATTATGCATTCTGTGTGGGAAATAAACACATGTGATTAGCAGTGGGTATTACAAAAGGATATAGTGACCTCATGGCAGAGGTATTGATCATTGTCATAACTAGAATGTCAGCATATATGGAAGCAGTACCATCTCAAAGTTAGGAAGAGTAGAGGAGGAGCAGTGGGTGATGTATTAGGCACATTGATAATGATGTCTGAAATGACAATAAAGAATGTGATGATGAAACCTTGGAATAGGTTTATAGAAGAAAAGGTATAAGAGGAAATGGTAGGTGATGATCCTGGTGCATGACTAAAATTAGCTTATGTTCATATTAACCTCACTTCTCCAATTTCTCAAACTTTCATAGTTACAACATTATAGGTTTAGCTATATAGGACTTAACCTTTTAAGCATCTCTCCAAAATTTGAAATGTAGACTAATTTAGAAGTTCTAATCAGAAAACCAAATCCTGTCAAACTATGCCGTTAGAAATAAAAGGCTCTAGGTTCCTACTCAAAGCCATACCCCTCTGCATTCCCAGAGAGAAATAATCTGTTGCTAGGAACCTTGCTGTACCAAGGTTATAACACATAACAATCTACATATATAAAAGCCTAAGCAACCTTAACAAATAGACAACTGACCAGTATATATGATGCACACTGAATGCCTGGAGTTAGGCGCTCAACGCAGGACCTGCCTCCTGGTGGTCAGTGTGCTCCCACAGCCAACCTCCTGCAGTCCCTTCCCTTGGCTGGCCCCGATTGGCCCCAATCACCAGCCAGGCTAAGGGACCCCACCCATGCATGAATTCGTGTAACAGGCTTCTAGTTGTTTAAAGTTGTCTATATTCTTCCCTTTACTATTGCAGGGACAGGAATTAAAAAAAATATCTTTATTGATTTAGGTGTTACATATGTGTCCTTATTCCCCCATTACCCTCCCAACTCCTCCCCCATGTCCTCACCCCCCTGTTGTCTGTGTCTACTGGTTAGGCTTATATGCATGCACACAAATCCTTTGATCTCTCCCCCTTATCCCTACTCTTCCCTACCTTCCTTTTGAGGTTTAATGGTCTGATCAATGTTTCTCTGTCTCTGGATCTATTTTTGTTCATCAGTATATGTTGTTCTTTATATTCCATAAATGAGTGAGATCATGTGATATTTATCTTTCTCCGACTGACTTATTTTGCTTAGCATAATGCTCTCCAGTTCCATCCATGCTGTTGCAAATGGTAAGAACTCCCTTCTTTTTTACTGCATTATAGTATTCTATTGTATCGATGTACCACAGGTTTTTAATCCAATCATCTGCTGATGGGCACTTAGGCTGTTTCCAAATCTTAGCTATGGTGAATTGTGCTGTTATGAACATAGGGGTGCATATATCCTTTCTGATTGGTGTTTCTAGTATATTGGGGTATATTCCTAGAAGTAGGATTACTGGGTCAAATGGGAGTTCAATTTTTAGTTTTTTTAGGAGACTCCATACTGTTCTCCGCAGTGGCTGCACCAGTCTGCATTCCCACCAGCAGTTCATGTGTTCCTTTTTTCTCTGCATCTTCACCAGCACTTGTCATTTGTTGATTTGTTGATGATAGCCATTCTGACAGGTGTGAGATGGTACCTCATTATTGTTTTGATTTGCATTTCTCGGAAGATTAGTGACTTTGAGCATGTTTTCATATCCCTCTTGGCCTTCCTTCTGTCTTCTTTCGAAAAGTATCTATTTAGGTCCGTTGCTCATTTTTTGATTGGGTTATTTATCTTCCTTTTTATTAAGTTGTATGAGTTCCCTGAAAATGTTGGAGATTAAGCCCTTATTGGTGATAGGAATTTTTTTTTTTTTTTTTTTTACTGGTGCTCAGAACAGTACTTGATATATTGTGGGTACTTAATAAATGTTCGCTGCATTGATTTTGAGATGACAATTGGAACAAATACTTTTTTTAATTATTAAAAACTGAGCTGGTGCCAAAACCGGTTTGGCTCAGTGGTAGAGCGTCGGTCTGCAAACTGAAAGGTCCCAGGTTTGATTCCGGTCAAGGGCATGTACATTGGTTGCGGGCACATCCCCGGTAGGGGCTGTGCAGGAGGCAGCTGGTCGATGTTTCTCTCTCATCGACGTTTATAGCTCTCTATCTCTCTCCCTTCCTCTCTGCAAAATATCAATAAAATATATTTAAAAAAAACTGAGCTGGTAATTTTTTAAAGAAAAATTACATTTATTTAAGGTTTGGGGTTGGGGTATCAAAGGGAAGAGCTGCACACTACACAGCCAAAAGGGACATTGATTGGGTCAAAGATGACAGCACCCAGGAGCTGGAGTTTCATCATTATATGCAGTCATTGGCAGGAAACTTGTCATCAGTGGGTTTGGGGGCTGAGCTGGTGGGCTTGGAATGTGGATGGAATGTAGGTGTGAGATCAAGTGCCTTCAGGACAGTTTCCATTCCTTGTATGGTCTGACTTCTGGTGTCTAGTGAGGTTTTCTTGGTCTCTTGTTCTCTGGTGGGAAGCTTACAAATGGCTGTTAAGGATTGTCTTGCCCTATAGGCCTAATAGTTCCCTCCTCTTTCTATTTGTTAATAATTATTCTTAATAAACAGTTATTCCACATATCAGAAACCAATCACCCAGCACCTTAGTATGTCTATTGTTATAAGGGAGGGTGAAATTATCAGATACCCAAGGCTGAGGAAACCAGTTGAATGACGTGAGAGGTAAAAGCCGGTCCTGAGGCAGCCACAGCATCACGTGTCTGGTTTTGCTGCTTTTCTGGGCCTGGAGCTGAAATACAACTGAGGCCCAGATGTTATCTTTAGGAAGAAAAAGGTCAGGGGTATAAACCGGATGACTAGCCGTATGAAAGATCTGGCGTCCAAATCACATGACCAGTGATATGCTAGGGGAGGATAGGTTACCCTGGAGGTGAGATTCTTGTTTTCCCAGCTTTGCCCCTTGCTAGGCATCTGGGGCTTTCTGCCCTGGTGAGTTGCTGTACCTAACCCATCGTTCTTGCTCTGGGGTTCTGTTTAACATTTCCCCCCTCAAGGATCTTGGCACTGAAATCTTTCAAAGAAAAGAGGGTATAAGGTCTCTTCTATAGCAGCCTCCTGCTGAAAGGGGCAACATTTTTCATCAGAGCCCAAAATCCTTGCTCTCTGTCAGGGACAATGAGGCCTGGGCACAAAAGGAGGTTGTAATGGTGTTGAGGAGTGGTATTTCCTGAGTACAAGCAGGACTTGTAACCTGATGTAGACAAACTGTGTAACAAATCTTACTATTATTGGGACAAAAGCTAGAACAGCAAGAATTATGACAAATGGTCTGGTGGAAGGAAAGAAAGAATAGTTTCGAAGGTTGTAGCCAAATATTTAAGATTAATTTAGGATCTAATTCAAATAATAAATGAAAAATAAAGCTTTGAATCTAATTTTCATAATTGTATATTATAAAGTCTATGTAAATATAATCCCTCTAAAATAAACATAATCCCCCCAAAATCACCCTCGTTTTTATTAAAGAGCCAAATTAAGACCAATATATTTAGTGTATTAAGTTTCTATTTAGTCTGATTATTTGCATGAACACAATAAGAATAGCAATAGATTCTATAGGCTTTTAAAACCCTGCTTTGCCAATAAATTTTTAAGAATGCTTTATAATTTTATAAAGATGAATTTGTTTAAAATTTATTTGTCTTTGTAAAACAATTGATAAAGCCATTTAAGTGAAATTTTTTTAAAAAAATAAAAAAGTAGTTTCTATCATTAAGTAGAGGAGTAGACTAATTTGAATATAAATGTTAAATTAAGAAATTAGTCTGGCCAGTGTAGCTCAGTGGTTGAGCATCAACCTATGAACCAGAAAGTTCCTGGCCAGGGCACATGCCTAGGTTGCAAGCTTGATCCCCAGTATGGTGCATGCAGGAGGCAGCCTATCAGTGATTCTCCCTCATCATTGATGTTTCTATTTCTCCCTCTTCCTTTCTCTCCAAAATCAATAAAAATATATTTTTAAAAAAAGAAACCATGAGAAGGGTGAAGAAAGAGACTACTATAGCCAGCTAAAATTGGGGGTATTAAATAGTGGAATAAAGAAGAAGAGTAGCTACCCCTTGTCTGTGGGGCTATATTCCAGGACTCCCAGTGAATGCCTGAAACCATAGGTAGTACTGAACCCTATGTCTTTCTTATACATATAAACTTATGATAAACATTAATTTATAAGTTAGTCAAAGTAAGATATTAACAAAAAATTAATAATAAATTAAAACTTATGTGACTGTGTGTTCTGCATTCATTCCCTATCTATCTTTTAATATTTTATTGTATTTTATAGCTTCTATTTAGCATATTCAAATTTCCAGCATGATTACTCTGGTACTTGGAGACATTATGAAGTAAAATAAGGTTTACTCGAGCACAAGCATTACATTACTGTAACGGGTGATAATTAACATGGCTGCTAAGTGACTCAGGGCAGGGAGTGTACTCAGAGTGGACCCACTGGACAAAGGGATCATTCACTTCCCAGGCTGAACAGAGCAGGGCAACATGGTTTTATCCCATTACTCAGAACAGTGCACAACTTAAAAACTTATGAATTACATATTTATGAAATCTTCCATTAATATTTTATATCTAGGTTGACCACAGGTAACTGAAACTACAGAAGGTGAAGAAACTGAGGATTAAAGGGAGACTACTCTAGTTTTGGGAAAGGCTAAATTGGCTTGTGGAAGGCTAATGACAAAGAAGGTACTGCTGGCACGAAGAGGGCACCAATTCTAAGATTGTGTTAAAAAGTCCTTTGGGGATTTCCCCATCAGGCTAGCGACTGATTTCTCAAAAGAAACACACCAGGCCAGAAGGGAATGGGATGAAATATACAAAGTTATGCAAGAAAGGAAGGGTCTGAATCCAAGAATACTGTACCCAGCAAGGCTATCAATCAAAATCAAAGGTGAAATCATGAGCTTCACAGACAAAAAAAAAAAAAGGATTTAAGGAGTTTATTACCACAAAACCAGCAATGCAAGAAATGCTAAAGGGTCTGGTATATATAAAAAAAAAAAAAAACCCCACACAAAACAGAAATAGGAAGCGAAGAAGGAACACAGGGATAAAGTATAAAAATGGCGACAAACAATTACCTATCAATAATAACTTTAAATGTAAATGGATTAAATCCCCCAATCAAAAGACATGGGTAATGGATTGGATAAGAAAACATGACCCATATATCCACTGTCTATAAGAAACCCACATCAGAAAAAAAAAAAAGACACACAGACTGAAGGTGAAGGGATGGAAAAAGATTTTTCGGGCAAATGGAAATGGAAAAAAAGCTGAGGTAGCAATGCTTATATCTGACAAATTAGATCTCAAAATAAAGTACATTAAAAGAGATAAGGAAGGCCACTTCATAATACTAAAGGGAGCAATCCAACAAGAAGAAATAACTCTGGTAAACATATATGCACCCAATACAGGAACACTCAAATACATAAAAAAACAAAAAAACAAGCCACAAACAAAAAAAAAACCTCCTGAAGGATATCAAGAGAGAGATTTACACAATATAATCATAGTAGGGGATTTTAATACCCCACTATCACAATTGGACAAATCTTTTAAACAAAAAAAAAATCAGCAAAGAAACATCAATCCTAAATGACCAATTAGAAAGGATATATGTACTCCTATGTTCATAGGAGCACAATTCACTATAACTAAGATTTGGAAACAGTCTAAATGTCCATCAGCAGATGAGTGGATTAGAAAACTATGGTACATCTACACAATGGAATACTACGCTGCCATAAAAAAGAAGGACTTCTTACCATATGTAGCAACATGGATGGACCTGGAGAGCATTATGCTAAGTGAAATAAGCCAGGCAATGAAAGAAAAATACCACGTGATCTCACTCATTTATGGAAAATAAAGAACATTATAACCTGATGAACCAAAAGATAGGTACAGAGGCCGTAAAACACCAGACAGACTGGCAAATTATAGCGGGAAGGCTGGGGAGTGTTGGGGAGGGAGAGAAAGAGATCAACCAAAGGATTTATATGCATGCATATAAGCACACCAATGGACACAAGACACTGTCGGGGTGGGATGAGGGCATGCAACTGTGGAAAGGGGAGGCTGGGGGAAGGTCAATGGATTAGGGGGAAGGAGATATATGTACTACTATATGTAATACTTTAAGCAATAAAAGAAATCTTGATAAAGAAAAATCTTTTTTTAAAAAAAGTCCTTTGGTTCTTTCATAGCTCATGCTGGGGAAATACTACATTTTCATTACCCAGGCAGGATTGGCAATTTTTTTCCAGACATTGTCTAAAGAACCCTCCACCCATCTGAGTGAACATTTTTGGAACTAGCTTGATTCAGAAGATGAGCTGCTAAGTCAATGCCACTTGTCTATTATTATTAACCTCTAGATACAGTGTCATAGTTGGTGAAAGCTGGCATTTTGTCCACTAGGCCATCCCTTCCAGCATGATGAATGAACCTTCACAGTCATAACTCAAGCATCTACTGTAACACTTTTAAATATAGACACTGTAATATAAAACAGGGTAAATGGGCAATTCAGTAGAGCAATTGGGAATATTAATACTTACTCTTCATAAAATACAAGGTGACTAACCAACTACTTTTCACCACTTCTTCCATCATATTCTCAAGTTTTAGATACACACCCATCAGACATCATCCTAGGTCCTCAGTGCAATATTTCCTCTAACATTGAGCAGGATTAGCAATTTTCAGGATGCCAGGACACTGAGAAGTTCCAAGGGATGGAGCATGGGAATAGTCGATGCCACTATTTAGGGCTCATGCCACTTGGGCATGAAACTTACTCCTTTACAGCCCTGGTGCTTCCTGAGCCAATGTCAGAACACTGTTTGGTTTCACTAATGCTAGTGTTCCTCCCATATTCTTCTTCTCATTCTCCATCTTGTCCCCTTTAGTTTCTGCTTGTCCACTAGAATCCCTTCTGCCTTCCTAAATTTGTCCTTTATCTTAATTTTGTCAGTTATTGTCAATGGTATAGAGTGGTGTAAATGCATAAGCCTTTAGATCCCATCTCTGCCAAATGTTAATTGTAGCAACCTTGTTCAAGTATCCCATCTCTTTGAGCCTCAGTCTCTTCAGTTTGAAGAATTATAATAACCTCTACAATAGGATTGTTAAGCCAGCCAACCAGCCCAGTAAATGATATGCTAATATATGTTAGTTCTTCTTAGGCCACGACAATAATTTAGAAATAAAAAATCAGTTGATTATTAAGCTACAACTTTGATATAACTGAAGGAATATATTTTTTGGTTACTTTTGATTATATATATATATATATATATATATATATATATATATATATATTGATTTTTTTACAGAGAGGAAGGGAGAGGGACAGAGAGCTAGAAACATCGATGAGAGAGAAACATCGACCAGCTGTCTCTCTCTCTCTCTCTCTCTCTCTCTCTCTCTCTCTCTCTCTCTCACACACACACACACACACACACACACCGGGGATGTGCCCGCAACCAAGGTACATGTCCTCGACCAGAATCGAACCCGGGACTTCTCAGTCCGCAGGCTGATGCTCTATCCACTGAGCCAAACCGGTTTCTGCACAAATATATTATCAAAGTTAACTGAATATCACAAACATAAATAAGTTAATCTAAGAAGTGACCACTTCATAAAAGCTCAGTTTTTATTTAAGGTTTGTAGCTTCTCAGGATGACAACAGCCTTTGCCCACAGCTGTGTATCCAGTTGTCCCAGGACAAGTCTCCTGTTGCCTTTCTTATTTTTTCAAAAGAAGTCAATGAATAGACTTTGTTTGGGAATGGTTTTAGGTTTCCAGAAAAACTGAGAGGAATACAGAGATTTCCCATATACCCCCTGCCTCACACCTACACAGCCTCACTCACTATCAATATCCCCACCACAGTGGGACATCTGTTAATGAAAGAACTCCCATTATCACACCAAGTCCATTGTGTGCATTAGGGTTCACTCTTGTATATTCTATCAGCTTGGACAAATGTATAGTGACATGTATCCATCATTACAGTATCATACAGAGGAATTTCACTGTCCTAAACATCCCCCGTGCTCCCCTATTTATCCTGTCCTCCCCAAACCCTAGCAACCACTGGTCTTTTTATTGTCCCCATAATTTTTCCCTTTGAAGAATGTCAAATAGTTGCAATCACACAGAATGTAGCCTTTTCAGATTGGCTTCTCTCACTTAGTAATATGCATTTGAGGTTCCTCTCTGTCTTTTCATGGCTTGATAGCTTATTTTTTTTTGTAATACTGAATAATATTCCATTGTCTGATGAACCACGATTTATTCATTCAGTTCCTGAAGGATATGTTGGTTGCTTCCAGGGTTTGGTGAGTCTGAATACTACTATAAACATCCATTTAATAGGTTTTTGTGTGGATATAAGCTTTTCATTCATTTGGGTAAATACCTACAAAGTACAATTGCGGATTGAAAAAAGTATTAACATATTGGATTTTTAAAAGTACATGATTAAAATGTGACTTCTAGAAGATTTAAACTCACACCTGTGTGTCACTTATACTTCTACCTGAGAGCACTAGTCTAGGGGTGCCAGGGAACCCCTCAGGGTTAGGCGATGGTGACTGAGATTGGTACTCACAGGACCCACAACAGGCAGACAAACTGACAGCTCCACTGGCTCCCAACAGCCCATGTCCTCCAAACCAAAGCAATCTCTACAAACTCCTGACAGATCATTCTGGAAGTGTGTACATATTACATATTCTGGAGATGAAGGAGAATCCAGAGAGGACTGAGGTGACCACGTGGAAGGGACCACATTGACGTGACTCCCAAGGCATTGTGACCTCCAGTAGCCAGGACCAGGTTTTATTTATTTTTATTTTTATTTTTAAAAATATTTTTATTGATATTTTACAGAGAGGAAGGGAGAGAGATAGAGAGCTAGAAACGTCGATGAGAGGGAAACATCGACCAGCTGCCTCTTGCACACCCCCTACCGGGAATGTGCCCGCAAGCAAGGTACATGCCCTTGACCGGAATCGAACCTGGGACCTTTCAGTCAGCAGACCGACGCTCTACCACTGAGCCAAACCAGTTTCGGCTTTATTTATTTTTAAATATCTAGTGAAGAATTTTGCACTGGGGATTAGAAAACTCACTGCTAAATGAATACACTTCCTTCTTTAGAATTCAGATGTTTATCTTTGTTTAAGCCAATGGTTCTCAAGCTTTCTAATGCCGCGACCCTTTAACACAGGTCCTCATGTTATGGTGACCCCCAACCATAAAATTATTTTTGTTGCTACTTCAGAACTGTAATTTTGCTACTGTTATGAATCATAATGTAAATATCTGTGTTTTCCGATAGTCTTAGGCTCTACAGCAGCGATTCAGGGGAGATGATCTCTCCAGGATCCATTCAGCCTTAATACCTTGTTTGGGCTGTTCCACCTCACAGAGGCTTACTGTGGCATTGCATCAGCACCCTTGACTCAGCGCTTGCACCTGCAGAGTTCAGAGGTACGGTAGGGAGGAGGCAGAGAAACCGCTGAGGCATGATGACCGCCTTCAGTGAGAGAATGAGAAAATACTTTGCTTTAGGGTCTAGTGTGGGTAGGAACCCGAGCCCTTCTTTGGTGAAGACATCAGTCCTCTGGTGTATTCCGAGTGTGTGGTATTGCTGAACGTCTCTTCCATACATGTGTTGACTGGAAGAAAGTGAAACGATTCCATTATCTACAGTCAGTTATTATTAGTTGTGGTTTCGCAGTAACATTCACACATCTAATTAAAATACAGGAAAATTGAAACTTAAAAAAAAAATCAGGGATCAAAATGTTTAACCCATGTAGAGATAGTGTTTGAATGGGCTGTGGAGATTCTGACTGCACACCTACCTGGCCTCCTGCTTCAGGTGTGGCTTTGGTCCTGAAGGACAGAGATGAGAAGAAAGCAGTCACTGGTGCCAGCGTAAATCTCATCAGACAGCTTTGATGGAAAGCCCCTTCTTCTTGCCTGTATTTATAGTCAAGGGAAAGTTTCTGTCTCTGTCCCTTCAACTTCCACCTGAGTGCATTTCATCCAGATTTATTTCTGATTTGGTTAGTTAATGAATGCCTATTTTATATTTATTATTTATTTTAAATATATTTTTTATTGATCTCAGAGAGGAAGGGAGAGGGAGAGAGAGATAAAAACATCAATCATGAGAGAATCATTGATCGGCTGCCTCCTGCACGCCCCCTACTGGGGTTTAAGCCTGCAACCTGGGCATCTGCCCTTGATCAGAATCAAACCTGGGACCCTTCAGTTTGCAGGCCGACACTCTAGCCACTGAGCCAAACTGGCTAGGGCAATAATTGCTCATTTTAGAATGACTTGCCTTTGTTACAAAACCTGAGAATTAATTAGTACTATGCATGAGTGTGGGCTTTATGGCTGGGGTTCCTCTCTCATATTTCTTCTCTGAGTATGCAGATTGAAGGCTGTTCACTCTTAGTATCTTAGCAACTAATATGTGCCCTTTAAATCAAGATGGTAATCTATATCAGGGATTAACTATTACATTGCAGAAAAGGCAGGTTCATTTCCATAATGTTCTTATTATGTTTTCCCATTATTCATACCTACACTGACTTTAAAAGATAACTAGGAAGATTTACTCTTTGTAACACACACACACACACACACACACACACACACACACACACATGCACGCACACAATACATTATGATATGCATTCACCCTAGCATGGTCAGGATATTCTTAAAAACAATGTGGCACATCATATTACAGTGAATGAAAGGAATACTGAATGGCTTGGAAATAACTCAGAACATGGTGTGTTAGTTTACCTAGGACACTTAGTAACTTGACTACCTTTAGTAGTAACTTGACTACGTTTCTTCAAATACAAATACATAGATTTAAAAACTTGGATATATGCTGTGAAAACACATAATCTCAGTTCTCAAAATACCACATCCAGGAATTTATCTTATTGAGAATTGTAACAGGCTTACAGAGATAATATTCAAGGATATCCATCACAGATTTATTTATGATAGCAAAGAGTTCGAAACAGTCTAAGCACCCAACAACATGGGAATATTTAAGGAATGATGGTGTATCTACAAAAAGGAATGCTTACATCCAATTATATTCTGAAGGGAAAAAAGAAAAGGACAATTAGATTAGATTACATATAGTAGAAATCCAAATATGTGTTTAGCTTTGCAGAGCTTGCAGATTGTGACTACAGTTCTCCATCTGCCAATATATATATATATATATATATATATATATATATATATATGTATATATACACAATAAGTACATATAAGTTCTTTTAACAGTAAAAGATTTGGCATTTTCTTAGCTGAGTAGAGTATTACATTTTTATTCTAGTTGTGCTTTTACAAAGCACAGCCTGCCATATGTGTCCTTTCTATAATGTGCAGCAGTTATAAAGAGCATACCCTTGCAGAATGATGCTTTAGGAATTAATAAGTTGTTGAAAGAGCCAAAAAAGTACTATTTATTTCCATTCCTTTTTGTCATAGACCCATATTTGTTTCTGCAAAATATGTGCTCCAACTGCAAAAAACATAAGCTTCTGGGACATTTTTTATATGACTTTGATAGCCAAGGAATTTCTAAACAAATCAAAGCCTCTTTTTACCTGTTACATATTTATTAAATTTAATAAATATTCTAGCATATTAAATTATTTTTTCATCATCAAATGTACCTTATTTACCTTAGGGATTCTGGCCTGTAAACTCTAAGTGGAAGCTAGTTAGTACACTGTTAATCCTATATAATAAGAAGGTAATATGCAAATAGACCATCACTCCAACACATGATGGTGGACACATGATGGCTGCCACAAGATGGCCAGCAGGGGAGGGCAGTTGGGGGTGACCAGGACAGCAGGGGAGGAAAGTTGGGGGGACCAGGCTGGCAGGGGAGGGCAGTTAGAAATGACCAGGCTGGCAGGGGAGGGCAGTTAGAGATGACCAGGCTGGCAGGGAAGGGCAGTTAGGAGTTACCAGGCCTCCAGGGGAGGGGAGTTGGGGGTAACCAGGCCTGTAAGGAAGGACATTTAGGGGGAACCAGGCCTGTAGGGGAAGAAAGTTGGGGGTGACCAGGCCCGCAGGGGAGGGCAGTTAGGGGCAATCAGGCCGGCAGGGGAGCAGTTATCTCTCTCACACTGATCAGGCATTGATCAGGCAGGCAGGGTAGTGGTTAGGGGGTAATCAGGCTGGCAGACAGAAGCTGTTAGCGGCAATCAGGCAGGCAGGCAGGCAGCCAGGGAAGCAGTTGAAAGCCAGCAGTCCTGGATTGTGAAGAGGGATGTCCAACTGCCCGTTTAGACCCGATTCTGGGCAGTCGAACATCCCTCAAGGGGTCTCAGGTTGGAGAGGATGCAGGCTGGGCTGAGGGACACCCCCCCCCCCCCCGATCATAAATTTCATGCACTGGGCCTCTAGTCCTAGAATAATTATGTAAAGAAAAGGCTCCTCTCTCCCCCTACTGCCAAAATACAAAAATAATCATTTTCCTGGAATCAGCTGGAGATCACAGTCACTTAACAATGGTGGCTAATAGGTAAAATCAGGGCATTTTTAGCTCATTTATATATGGCCTTTTAAGCTATCTATTTTTTTGAAATATACTTTTTATTGATTTCAGAGAGAGGAAGGGAGAGTGTGAGAGAGATAGAAACATCAGTAATGAGAGAGAATCATTGATCGACTGCCTCTTGTACATCCCCTACTGGAAATTGAGCTCATAACCCAGGCATGTGCCCTGACTGGGTATCGAACCATGACCTCTTGGTTCAGGGCTCAGTGCTCAACCACTGAGCAATACCGGCCAACCAAGCCATCTTTGTTTTTTGCTCTAAAGAAATAATAGGATATTTGCAAAATAAATTGAGTTGTTAAAATTACCAAAAGGTGATTAATGGTGGAACTTTATTATACTTTGATTTTTTTTGGAAAAAAGAATTTTGAAGCAACTTATGAAAAAAGAGACATTTTTGTTACATAGAGTAGTCACTTAAAGTAACTTAATACCACAAACTGTATATAACTCAATATTCATATTGTATATGACATTTCAATTAGAAAACTAAGAAGCCAAAGGCAATTGTCATTAATTGAATGCTACTGTTTGCCAAGCACCATACTCTGTGTTTTCATCTACTTAGTATTATTTTTACAGCAAACCTAGGGCAAGGGGTGGGGAGTGTTACTGTGTTTATTTTTATAAATGTAAAATATAGTCTTACCATCAGTATAAGATCACAGGAAGCCCAACTTCTCTCCATGACTCAGACTGCATGCCTGTGCAGACCTAAAGGCCAACCTTATTCCCTACTGGGTGTCTGCTAGTTCTCCATGAAGAGCTGTCAGTGTCATCTTTCTTCCCACGTGAAGAATTCCTCAGACCATGCTTTGCCCTATTATGCTTCATGGAACAGAATGACTGCTGTATATCTACATTCCCCCCCCGGAATCTGTGATTTGGACATTGCTGGGATTTCTGCTCACCTCTCTTTCCCCTCCTGCCAATTCTTACTACTACTGCCAGGTAAGACACTCCCAAGGACTTGCAGAGACACTTACAGCTGTTTTACCTTCTCGTTTCTTCTAAACAGCCCACAGTGCCAGCCACGCCAATTAAATTATAAGGCACAAATAAGAGAAACTACTCAAATAATGTTCCGTCTCTTCTTAGAAGCTCTTTCCTCCTCACTACCGCATGAGGGAGGAGGGCATATGTCACAAGGAAAACTTTGGATTTCATAGTCAGAATTCTGAGGATTTGTTACCTTAAGATGTCTAACAGTTGCTCACTGAACTGTATTCAGTTGCTTTCTCACATTAACACATTTCCAATTGAAAGACTTGATGACTCTTGTTTTATATCAGATGCTTCTTTTTGTCTTTCTCCCCATTAGGCTAACATGCCACTTTCCTAGGACTAGCTCAGTGGTTGGCAAACTCATTAGTCAACAGAGCCAAATATCAACAGTACAACGATTGACATTTCTTTTGAGAGCCACATTTTTTAAACTTAAACTTCTTCTAACACCCCTTCTTCAAAATAGACTCGCCCAGGCCAGCTGCATGTGGCTCTCGAGCTGCAGTTTGCCGAACACAGGACTAGCCTATTAAGCTGGTCTAAAGCTACACTCTCCCTCCCTCTCTTCATTTCCTGAGCACATTTACGAGTACCAAGGAGTGCCGGGCAATGAGTTCAGTGCTGGGTGTTCCACAAAACTGACTCAATTACTGTCCTTATGGAACTTCAGTCAAATAGCAACACGCAAAGAGAATGGAAAAAATTGAAAACTTGTGAGAAAGGAAAGTTCAGGGGCTATGGGTGCATATATGGAGGGGCACTTTGTCTCGTTTTGGGTTTGGGGCCGCTGCAGAAGGCATCTCAGAGGAGATGAAAGGCTGGCATATGCTTTTCAAGAGTTCATTACTAATAGACAAGAAAGACCTTTGCAAGTTCCCTTTCCTTTTACCAGTTTTAACTGGGCACCTTGTGTCCATCTGGTGTGGTTTTATTGCAGTGCGTTTTAGTAGGGACATTCACGTTCCTCTGTCAGCTACCCTCCCACTCCCAATGTCAGCCTACTGTGTTTACACCTGTTAGCTACATGGGAAGGGCGAGTTATGGTAGGAGAAGGACTCTACCACAAAGTCTGAAGCTTTCCAATCCACTTTGGTGAATTTTGTTCCTTTTTAAACACAATCTTTGGCCTTTTTTGTTAGTGTTCTTGTTTTGTTTGATTTTTCTGCTTTTAATAAGCATTTTCTTAACCTCAAACAATGTACTAATATTCTTTCGATTTCCTTGCTTTCATCTCAGTTCTGTTTAGAGTCTCATGGGCCATTTCAGTGTTTCCAAAGGAATATGAATGCGTTGCCCTAATTTTTCATTTGGTTCTTGTATCACAAACATGTAATAAGGAACTAGTAATTCTCACAAAACAAAGCTTGTAAGCAAGGTAACAGAGCCAACCATTAAATCCCCGGGAGAACAGAGAGCTTTTCTCATCCTCTCAAAGTGCCTGTTCTTTCCCGACTTTGGCTCGTGCGCTGACCTCATCTATGGCAGTGAACTCGGTGAGATTTGGTACCAAGAATTGTTTAATAATATTGTTTTGAATGTCCTACAGAAAACCAAAATTAAAAGTAACACCACTCATTTTGTTGGTAGGTGTGACAGAACAATCTTCTTGTTACTATTTGTTTCACCTGTTGTTACATGATTATTATAGTTCAAGGTTGTGCCACTCCCTGTTTGTGGGGGTGGGGTCTCAAGTGAGAGTGAGATTAATTCATTATATTCGTCATCACAGTCTCTCCAATCTGCTGGGAAGTGGTATGATCCTCAGACCAAAACGATGGGGTGTGGGGAGGTCTTTGCTTCGTGGTAGAGAGAGATCCTTTTATTGGCTTTGAAGGAAATGGGTCAGAGTGCCCAGTGAACTGCTTTTGTCAGTGGGAAGAAAGATATGAAGACAAAGACTGGTAGTGGCTACAAAAGGCACCCAAGTGAGTTGTGGTGAACTTGTACTAGCACTCTGGACTAGACTATAGTTTGATTCAAGCAATCTTAAAGTTCTGCAAAAGCAGTGACCCCACTGTGAGCTTGACAGCTTCCCAATATGTTTTCCCCCTGAGATTGATAGTGGTACTAACAAATATGATTTTTAAGTACTGTATAATGATGTGTGACAACATTGGGAAGATGTGCATAACTCAGTGAAGTGATATTTTTCAAATAAGTAATGCATGATATCACTATATCCACTCAAAATGTAAGGTGGACCAATATTGGGTGTTAATACTATAGAATATGGAAACTCATTGAAATGGCTTCAAATTCCACATTGCAACTAACCCTCTAGAAATGGTTTCTTGTCTACTTTTGATGTAGATTCAAAGAAAGATGACCACAGTAATCTTAGAAGTCTTTTAGAATACTCCCTTTTCCAACTACCTATGAATATGATGCTGGATGCAGAAGCAGCTTGAGAATCTAGCTTCTTCTATTACCTGGACATTAAAAGATTATCCAAATCGTAAAACAGTGCCTCTCTTCTCACTATCTTTTGTTTGTTTGTTTTGGGATATGTGTTTATTTTAATTAAAATGTATCATTCTAACATGTAATGGGCTTATTATTGTCTTTTTAAAAAGAATGAAATATTTAAGCAGTTTATCAGTTTTGATTGCTTATATGATAAAGTCAATGAATGTAAGCCACATAAAAAAGTTCTTTCGTACCTGAAACCAAAACATTTGAAACTGACTACTTTGCATAACAACACTGTTTTCATTCATGTCGGTTCAAATGAACATTTGAGAGGCCTATCTAAAAATAGCAGGCTTTTTTGTTTTGTTTTCTGGCACTTATCATTGCCAGTCACTGTGTGTGGTATTTATTTGTTTGTTTGTTTGTTTCTTTCTTAGCTATCTTCCCTATGAAAAAGTTGGCTCCTTTAGGGAAGAGATTATTGTCTATCTTTTTTGTTGTTTTATCCTTTTCACTTTCTCTGGTACCTGACACATAATAGCTATTCTGCAAATATCTGTTGAAATAATGAGAATATTTCCCATCTGGATATTTTCCTTATAGTATCAAAACATTAGAGATTCTCTGTATAATTCTTTTTAATTATGCTTCATGCTTTTGCTGTTATTTTTACATTTCTCGTGGATTTTTATACTCCCTAACAAGTACAGTCAGTTTTCACAGTGTCCTCTTCTGCTTTAACCCTCATCATCCTCTTTCCACAACATGCATTCATATAGAGATGAGTTGTTGTTTTTTTATCCTGCCAACAATGCTGACCACTGTGGCCAGACACAGCCTCTTGGCTGCACAGTCCATCCTAGGTGTGCTGGAGCCCTCAAGGTAAGAATGAAGTTCTGTTGCAGAATGGAAAAGAATGCCTCTCCATCATCGCAGTCTCTCTTAGAGTGGCACAAAACATAATACAGCATTTTTAATAGCTGCCAATTCTTAATTTATGGAGTCTCCTTCTCTACATTCCTACATGGACTCATGGGAACCTAGAGTAAAGCTTGATCTGAGCTATGAATACTGAGATGTACTTAGACTTACCTCTCCCATATCAATAAATATGATGCTGCCTCCAGTCCATTTCTTTAGGGCAGGATCTCAACTTTGGTCTCACATTTCAATTAATTGGGTCCCACACAGAGAAATTCTGATTTACTTGATCTGGGATGCAGCCTGGTCATGGAAAGTATTCAAAGTTCCCCTAGGGATTCTAATGTGCAGACCTTGGTGGAATGTGTCTTGGAGGCTTCTCAGCCCTCCCCATGGGGACTTCTGTCATGCCCATTCCTCCACATCATTGGATACACCCAATGATGTATGGATACACCCATTGGTTTTTTCAATAACTTAATGCAATGTAAAACTAGCTATTTCCAACATTTTCAAGGGAGAAACTATGTCTTTAGTAAATTCAGGATACACATGAACTAGAATATGATCCATTGAAAATGAATCAGCCTTTCTCTTCTCTGAAGTGCATAGTGGGAATTGAGACTCCAGCTTTACCTCCAGCCACTGCCCTAGGCATGCATCCTAGACTGTAAGCATCTCAAATTCCTTTCAGTTTCCTTAAACTTACAAAGTTCATTGGAAGTTTATAGTTTCATTCTTGTTATTGTTTATATGCTCTGGCTTTTCTGTTTAGAACAGTCTTTCTGACTTTTTCACCTACTTTTTAAGGCATCTCTCAGAATCAACATAGTCCTTTGGAAAACAAGACCTCTCTGCCCTAGGCTAAGTTAGTATCCCCTCCCTAAACATCTTCCACTGCATCCTGGATATTTCTACATCACAATGCCACACTGTATTATAATTGTCTGGCTTTCTTGTTTGACCATGGATTTCAAAAAGTATACTATGTTTTTAAAGAATATACAGCTTTATTAATTTCAGAGAGGAAGGGAGAGGGAGATAGAATCATCAGTGATGAGAGAGAATTATTGATTGGCTGCCTCCTGCACACTCCCCATTCTGAATTGACCCTGAAACCCAGGCATGTGTCCTGACTGGGAATTGAACTGTGATCTCCTGAATCATAGGTCCAGGCTTAACCACTGAACCATACAGGCTGGGCAATAGACTATGTTTTATTGTTGGTGTTGTTGTTAATCCTCACCCAAGGATATTTTTCCATTGATTTTTAGAGAGAGTGGAAGGGAGGAAAGAAGGAGAGCAGAGAGCGAGAGAAAAACCAATGTGAGAGAGACACACTGATTGGTTGCCTCCCATATGCGCCTTCACAGGGTCCACAGATGAATCTACAACCCAGGTTCCTGCCCTTGACCAGAAATCAAACCTGCAACCCTTCAGTGCATGGGCCAATGCTCTAATCATTGAGCACATCCTCTAGGGGTACTATGTATTTGTTTTTAAATTTATGAGTTATCAGTTATCTAGACAGAGCCAATTGTACAATTGACTAATAAACATATAAATGATGACTTGATGTCACTAATAATCAGACAAACACAAACTCAAAATTAGATAATTTTTCATACATTAAATTGGCAAAGAATAAAAAAATTGATGAAATCAAATGTTGGCAGGGTGAGTAAAAGTGTGGAACAAATAGATATGTATATGTATGTCCCTCAGCCCAGCTTGCACACTCTCGAATTTGGGACCCCTTGAGAGATGTCCAACTTCCTGTTTAGGCCCGATCCAATAGGGGCGGTTGGATATTACTCTTACAATCCAGGACTGCTGGCACCCAACCCTTGCCTGCCTCTACCTGATCACCCCCTAACCACTCCCCTGCCATCCTAATCACCTCTAACTGCCCTCCTCTGCTGGCCTGGTGTCCCCTAACTTCCCTCCCTGCTGGCCTGATCTCCCTCAACTGCCCTCCCTGCAAGCCTGATCTCCCCTCAACTGCCCTCCCCAAAATGCTCTCCCCTGTAGGCCTGGGTTCCTCACAAATACCCTCCCTTGATGGCCTGGTCTCTCCCAACTGCCCTCCTCTGCCAGCCTGGTTATCTCCAACTATCCTCTTCTGCTGGTCTGGTCACCTCTTTTGCCCACAACTGCCCTTCCCTGCAGGCCATCTTGTGGTGGGCATCTTGTGTCCACATTGGGGCAGCTATCTTTTACCACTGGGGGCGGCCATCTTGTGTCTTGGAGTGACAGTCAATTTGCATGTTACTATTTTATTAGATGGGATAAAACTTACACACACAAAAGAATACTTTAGTACTAGTATATGTCTTGCTCTTTGATTTATGCCATACTACATCATCATGTTGTGATATTTCTTTGAAACAAATGTTGATTGCCACTGGATTATTTTATGACCCAGTAATGTATCACATCTAATAGTTTGAAAAATACCAAATTATAACACAATATATGCATGTACAAAAACTTTCTTTTCTTATAAATGTTTTTTCCAGGATAATATGTAAATAACTTTGCTATACTGTAGGCATGTATAGGGTATTTTTATGTGCCAGGCAATGTGCTAAGCACTTTAGCACCATATATATTTCTCTATCCATTATTATCAATTACTATAAACTGAGGCTTAGATAGGTAGTTCTCCAAGGTTACTCTGGTATTAATCTATAAAGCCTGAGGTTTAAACCTGAGTCTTTTACTCCAACCGGGGAACAGGGAAAATTAGACATGCACTTTATAATTGCCATGGCTAGTATTTTTGTCATGGATAATCATAAATATATGTTAATAAAATAGTAATTTGACGCATCATGCAATCACTAAGTTTAATATTCTCTGTCAATAATTGTCTAGCAGTATTTTTAGAGCAATACTTTGTGTGATGAATGAAAAAGAAATGCAGTTTGCCCAATTTGCACATATGGAGGCTTCATTTTTTATTTATTGCTTTTTGGCAAACAAGCACTGTAATTGGCTTGTAGAACAAACTCAAAACTAGTCTGGATGCTTTTCTAGAAATAAATTAGAGATTTACTTAAGGGTCTCAGAGTTTGCAAACATGGAACACAGGCAAATACACAGAAGTGTTTAAAAGAAGAAAGAATTAAAGTTCTTATAGTATAAAGTACATTCTTGAGAATTATTCATCCTGTATTCTTACCCCTAGGGTTAGTCTAAGGATATCAGCAGGTTTCAGGCATTCTGGCTGATGGATGTCAGGTAAATGTATATGTGAGTCCTTCAGGGGGTAATCAGGTGGCCTGGACACAGGAGTTTGTCAGTGGGTAATTAGTGGGTTAAATGGAAATCCAGATGTGTATCTAGGCATTTATACAAGATGTGGAAAGTTCAAAAAAGTTTAAGTTCCCAGGATAGTTAGAAGGAGAATGAAGTCTTTCCTCATGCCCCAACCTCCATAATGTTAATAATTTTAACAGGTTAGTTAAAATGACTTCATTTCATATATTCCCTATCTTCATCTCTCTTCAGTCTCTAAGGTTAGAAAAATCATTCCCTTCTTTCCTTCTAGGTTCTTTGGTCTGTTAATTAAATGTACATAAGACAGATTAAAAGGAGAAAAACAAAAGTTTGATAACATGTAACATCCTGTGTACATGGGACAGACCCAGGTAAATAGAGTAATCCTTAAAATGGCCAAAGCCATCAACTTAAATACTAATGTTATCAGAGAAATGAGTGGGCCAAATTTCCCTCTCAGTCGTGGTATTTGGAATCTTGGGGCACCACTGAAATAAGCAGTTTCAGAGGCCCCCACAGGAAAATATTTATAGTAAAATACGTCATTTGCATGGGATTACATTCCTGGGGTCCAACATTCCATATTCCTTTGTCCAGTCTCAAAAACCAGCAAAACCAGAAGGAGGGCCAGCGTCCAGAGTCTCCATTCCATGTTGCAGCTGGGTCCAATTCAGCATCAGACTAATTAAAGTCCATCAGTTTATTGTATGGAGTCCACATGACCATGGGCCACATGCACAAATGCTGGAGAGTGTTCCCCCTGCAACAACAGGAATCCCAAGACAGCTTAAAGGGCCAAGAGCTAAGAGTCAAGAGCATTCCTTTGTCCAGGAATTTAAATATTCAGTTTCATGCCCTTACATTGGCCATGCCCATTCTTTTTATTTATTTATTTTTTTAAATATATATTTTATTGATTTTCCACAGAGAGGAAGGAAGAGGGATAGAGAGCTAGAAACATCGATGAGAGAGAAACATCGACCAGCTGCCTCCTGCACAACCCCTATTGGGGATGTACCCGCAATCAATGTACATGCCTTTGACCGGAATCGAACCTGGGACCTTTCAGTCCACAGACTGACGCTCTATCCACTGAGACAAACCGGTTTCGGCTAGGCCATGCCCATTCTTGCCACTGACAGGAAAGCATCTTCCCATGTCACCCAGACCTGACTGGGAAGGTCTATTATCCAATCCCCTCCCAAACAATATGAGGGGAGCAGACTTGGACAATGTTAACTGAAACTTCTTGACAAAGCTGTATAAATGGCATTTTTATATCATTTGTCTTCCCTTTATATCTTTCCTGTTAAATAACCAGATTATTATAACCATAGAAATTCCAGTTGAGTGTTATATTCCATACTAGAGACCTTATGCATGAAGATTTGTTCAAGAATGGGCCTTCCTTCCCCTGACTGCCAACACCACCTTCACTCTGGCTGGAGCACCTTTCTACTACTCCTGTCTGGAGTCACCTTTCCACCTTCCCACACTGCTCAAGCGCTAGATGCAGCTGGGGTGGTGCTAAGCATCTTACCCCATCCCTGGCCACTCAGTGCCTGTGTATGCAAATTAACCTCCCATCTTCGTTTGGTTAATTTGCATATTCATTACTGATTGGCTGGTGGGTGTCACAAAGGTATGGTCAATTAGCATGTTACTCTTTTATTAGTGTAGATATAGCATGGTGATTGGTAATATAAATTCTTGCCTATTTCCCTCATAGGCACCCAACCTCCACCTATGCCCCAAATGCACCATTGTCCATTTGAAGGGAGCAAGGTTTAGTTGATAGGAGAAAGAAAAATGCAGCACACATCTTGCCCTCACATGTCCACTGGACCTTACATAGAAAAAGTTCCAAGTAGAAGCTGATTGAAATATTCAAGAGTGATCTCATAACTTTCTGAGAACAAAGGAACCCAGTACTATTCTGGCACCCAAAGGAATAGAAGCTGGAAGCATCCAGAGATTGTCCTTGGTATGGACATTATTCTCATGAGAAACATCATAAACCAAACAGAGATCACATAGGAACCAAGAAGCCAGGGAAAGAGAGAAAAGAGGATATGCCCTGTGGTCATTGCCACTCACTCACTGATTTATAAGCACTTCTAGAAGATGTGCAGGAAGACCCTTGGGGAAAGATACTGGGGCATTCTTACTACTCCTGTAGATTATATTTAGCTAGCTTGCATATAGCTGTTATCTAACTGCTTCTGGAGCAATAGTGCTGAAGAAAAAACTTCTAATCTAGAAAAAAACATATGCATCAATACAAATTCCATTGCAATTACTCTCGTAATTTATGTAGTCGGACAGCTTCCAGCTAAAGGAACAACCCACCTGAATAAGCATTTTCATGGTGTTACTTTCACATCCAAACAGGAGTTCTGGTTTTGTTCCCAGTCTCACCTCTGACTCATCATTGTGAAACTAAGAAATCACTTAGCCTCTCAGCACCTCAAATCTCTCTTCTGTGAATGAGGATAATGGGCCAACCTTCTCTTGCTTCACTGAATTGTTGTGAAGTTTAATTAGATAATGTTTGTATAGCTCTTTGAACTCTACTAATTAAATTTATGTGTAAATATGGAACTTCCTTTTATCAGGTTGCCTTGACTGGGCTGTTTCATAAAGACTTTAAGATGACTATGATAGGAGTATTCATTGGGAAAGGATTAATGTTTTTGTAATTCATGTGAACTCAATTCAGACATTGTCAAATAGGCATATGAAAATTGGATTCTAAATTGTAAGAATAAAGATATAGTCTGACACTTACTCAAGGGGTAATGGTTGTACCTTCATATCAGTAAATTTAACTCTTAGGGTGTAGAATCATGTTTGGTGTGTAGAATCATGTTTGGTATTAATATTGTTTTTTAAAAACATTATATTTATTTGGTTTATTTTGCTAAGAAAGCACTGGTGATTAATTTCTTATTTCTTATATAAGGAATTATAAAATAACATATTTGCAGTCACTTAACAAAAACGTCATAACTTTTGAAATAGTGTAATTCTTTGTAGATCATCCATTGGTTAGGCTACTTATCAATCAAAGTAATCTATCTCAGAAGGGCACGGTCTTTAGACTGAAGTAAGGGGAGCCTAGGACTTGTCAATTGAAAGTGCTGCTTGTGTTCCTTGTGCTCAGTTCCTTGTGCTCAGCAGAGAAATCTTAACTGAATCAGAACTCTTTTTTACTAAATTTCCTGTTGAGAATAGTTCACCCTAAAGTAGTTATTTTTGAAAATATACCTTAATAATAGGCCTTTTTTATACTACCAGAAATAAATTTATAAATGGATTGTCTTGAGGAAAAAAAACACAACACCATAACTCCATAAACTTATGCTAGACTTTAGTGTATAATTATATTTATAAGATAGAATTTTTAATGTTAGTATTATAAGTATGTGACAATTAAATTTTATATGTTACTGGATATCCCACAATATAGAGTGCATAGGTTTTATCAGGAACTTAGACAACTGGTATGATAATTTTGAAAACTACTAAATACAAAAGTATTCCTAATTCCTCTGCAAAATTTCTTTTTCTAACCTTTGCAAAAGTTTTCAATGTGGCTTTGGGCTTAGAACAAAGACTAAATTTCAAAACCTAAGAGGGTTTTCTCTACTCCAAGGGGAATTTAACTTTATGAGGTAATTGTACTTGGAGGTTTTTGGCCTTCCAGAAGGGAAAAGGAACGAGTCAGAAGGAAATGGAGAAACATAGCTCGGGGGAAAGAGGAATAATAAGATAAAGACTATTAGATTTGTGCTTAGATTTGGAAGGAGCTAGATGAGAGAACATTTTTAGTTTTTCTCTTTTCTTCCTCTTTCTCCTCCTCCTCCTCCTCCTCTTCCCTCCTCCTCCTCCTCCTCTTCCTCCTCCTCCTCCTCCTCCTCCTCCTTCTTCTTCTTCTTCTTTGCCTTGGCCAAGACATATTTTAAGGGAATAATTTTGGAATCTGAATACCTTTGGATATGCTCTCAAAATCATTTAATAATGCAGACCATTGAATATTTGGAATTTTATTCCTTTATGTTCTAAAAAAACCTCTTAAATGAACACTTTTGTGTACATCAAAAATTCCTCCAAAAGGTTACTACAGTTCTAAATTATCCTAGGTAAAATTATGCCATTTAGAAAGTAAGGATAAGGATTTGGGTATGGTCTAAAAATACATGTAAGAAGCAGTAATCTATCTCAGAAGGGCACGGTCTTTAGACTGAGGTAAGGGGAGTCTAGGACTGGTCAATTGAAAGTGCTGCTTGTGTTCCTTGTGCTCAGCTCCCATCCTCTCCCCCTCCCCTGACATACACACATAAAAAAAAACCAATAAAAAAAACTCGCCTAATTTCTAGCTCATCTCCAGCTGCCAACCTACTCTACTGATTTGCAGTTCCAGCAAATGAAAAGGACTGGAGAGATTTCACAGAAAATAAAAGCAAGACAAGACTGAAGAACGTTTTCATGAAATCTTGCTAAGGGACCAGAGGCAAAAAAATTTTTTCTAGGATTTTCCAAAGTTCAAAAGACACTGAATTCTTTGGTCCTCGGGGACATTTTGAAGAATAGATTCACTCAATTTACCTTCATCTCCTTCCTGTTAAAATTTCCCTTATAGATATGGAGTAAAAAATTAGAGAGATAAAACCACATTGTGTTGTAAATAATAAGACCCATCTCCACCAAGGATAAACATTTTTTAACTGACGTGTAATTAATGGATTCCTAACAGGGACTTCTTATTAATAGAAGACAAAATGAATTCAGCATTTTGGGAGCTGTAATGAAAATAGGTCAGTTCAGATTCAAGGAGAGACTAATTTTTCCATTCAGAGAGACCAACAGCTCTCTGTAACAGCAAGAGGCTCAATGGGCCACAGAGAGCATCCATGGTTTCCAAGTTGAGGTCTTGGATCATTGACAAGAGAAGTTCTTAACTAGATCTTTATGGAACCCCAATATTGTTGAATGCTGGCTCTTCCCATATATTACCCAAACAATCCATTGATAAGATGAATATGAGTTTATGGTTACTGAAGTATGGGGGAGCACCTTAGGAGCCATGGTGTGCTGGAGCTAGCTCCAATCAGCCTGAGAAGCTGGATCCTGAGCTTTTCTTTCCAATTCCATGTTCAGTGATGTAACCATGATAACTTGAAGTTAGCCAATATTAGAATATTTCTACCAAACAAACCATTACATTCCACAAATCAGGGACTTATTTTTATCTTCTGGGTTGTAGAAGCAAAGTTGGGATATTTAGGAAATGTTGGGTTTGCGTTAAGGCAAGTCTTTTAATGCAGAGGCTTGACTAAGATTTGGTAAGGATTGTAATATAAAAGTTTAGGATTGGTAGACAAAACAAGGAGAAGGTTTTGAAGTAAAGTTTTCTAACAGTCTTGGAGAACAGCCATTTGGTGCTATCTACTGAAAAGTCAGATAGTTTGATGTTAATTAAAATGAATTTTTCTGTAAGTTCCTGATAAAAAATTACTTGCAACTTTTATCTTTTTGAGCGAGAGTTTCCTGGAATACTAGTAATAAAGCCATGTTGGTGAAGACAGTGGAATAGTAAAGTCATGTTAATGTACACAGTAAGCTAATGGGTGTGGATGGTTTCGGTTCTCACATATAATACTTGAGCCTTCAAATTATATAAGAATTAAGGATAGGCTTCCATGGAATTATCATACATAAAAAAACATAAAGCTCATAGGAAATATTCTCTTGAAATCATTTTCAACTTCATAACAAGAAAAAAACCTGACTCCACATCCTAATGATATGTATGTCTTTTCTTTACCAAACATTTAAATAGCTTTTAATGCCCTTTCACTATTATCAAGTGATAAGGATTTAAATATATTGCATTTGTATACTCTGGGAACTAGCTATATCAACCATTTGCCTCTACAAGACAGTAATGTAAATGGATGACTTAGAATATTTAACATAAAAATAGATTTTTATGTCTATCAAAATTTCAATCATTAAGTGAATTTTTAATATCTTTCTTTTCTGTAGTCAGAAGTCTACAAGGGTTTAGAAATGAATTAATTGTGAGAAGAAACATCCCCCCCCCTATGACTAGACAAAAGAGAATGTTTAAATCATAGAGTTGGAAGGAATCACTTACCTTCCCAATTCTACCCCATTTTTACCCTGTTGTGAATATTTGTAATGAGGAATAAATATAATATAAAGCTTCTCTTTGAAGCGTATTTTATTATCCTTAAAACATGCTGAACTCTATGTTGATCTAAAATCTATTACCTTCCTTTGTTCCCTCCTTTCTTTATTCTTCCCTCTGAAAACATATGGAATAAATATATTTTCTGTTCAGTTTAACATATTGAAGACACTACCTCAATTACTGAGTTTCGAATTTGATTGTATTTTTTCCCCTGAGATAGTCAGCCTGAGTGTATTGAACCATTCCTCTATTTCAGAGGTAGTCAGTGTGTGGACTAGGACTGGTCCATGATCATTTCTCATCCTTTGACAACTATATGTTATAGATCCTCAAGGAGCTTGCCAGAATATAAATCAACATCCTCTTGCCTTCATTGAAAAAGTCTTGCTATGGAAAAATAAAGCTAGCTGAATTAAATAGTGCTCAACAGTGTGGTTAATGATACAGTTGCTTTACATTGTGGCACAAGCTTTTTTATATTGGTGCAGATAAACAGTTGAACTAACTCATTTGATAGCATTTGCTTCTTATAACATAAATTCTAGATCCTTTCTAATTATTCTTCTCTAGATTACAGCCAATGCTTCCAGAGAAAGTCTGCTAAAAATGCAATGGAAAACATTACTTCCTTGTATCTGGACACTATTTGTCTTAGCATCATATCCTAATAGTTTTTAATGAATTTTAATTAAGTACAGCACCTCAGAATTATATATTTATTTATTTTCAAATTCATGCTACTTATAGTTCATTATTTCAAAGTGGCTACCTACAAATTATTCTGTCCAATTTTGTATCATTTGTGAATGTAGGTTATGCAGTTACTGCTCTGTAAAACAAACAAAAACACACACACATAAAAACCCACCAACTCAGACACTATAAAGAATAACATTTAAAAGAAAATTCTCAGTCTGTGGTTCAGTGAGTCAGTTATGGTGACTTTGGTTTGTATCTTGACTGGGCATTCAAGCACTGGCTGGAGGCTGATTGGTCTAGGATGGTCTCAGCTGAGACAACCCAGCTGTCCTCCACAGGATTTGTATCCTCCAGCAGACCAGCTAGATCCTGTTCTCATGGCAGTAACAGAGTCCCAAGAGTGGTAGGAAGCACACAAGACCTCTGTAAGGATCAGCCTCAGCTCTGCACAGAGTAGGTCAGAGAAGGATAGAAAATGGACCTGTAGGTAGACAAGGGGAGAATAACTATCACCATGCCAATGTGTTCTTCAGAATTCTTTATAAACATTTTGAAAATGTCACTGACAAACACTTTTCATGGAATACCTCAATGGACCTTACAGATGCATTGATCAACAGTTTAGAATATCCTATCTAATCCTATCTAATAAAAGAGAAGCATGCAAATTGACCATACCTCCACTACAACCACCAGCCAATTAGGAGCGAGTATGCAAATTAACCCAACCGAGATGGAGGTGAATTTGCATATCCAGGTGCAGAGTGAAGACTGAAAATAGTGTAGAAGGAAGCCAAGCACTTCAGAAGGGAAAAAAGTGGGGCGGTGGAGAAGGGAAGGAAGCAGGTGGGGCAGTGGAGACCACCGCAGGAAGCCCTATTGCAGGAATCTTCCTGCAGCAGGCCTCTAGTGTTATGTAAACAGCTATGACTGTACCAATAAGAGTTTTCATCCAATTCATGTTTTTCCATGCTGTTAATAAGGGTTCCAATTTGATGCTTCAATTAAAAAATCAACTGTAGTTTCCTGAACATAAATGATTAATCACTGCATTACTTATAACAACAAAATATTGGAACAGATGCAAGGCTGAATAATTTAATATGGTAATCAACATTATAAGTTATTTCATGTGGTTTTTAAATTTTAAATAATTGATGAAAAGAGAAAGTGCTCACAATTTAATTTTAATGATGTGTTAAGATATATAGTGAAGCACAATATAATCAAAATTACAGACATCATATTTTGAAATCCTAGAAAGAAATGCAATAAAAATATATTTATTATCTTTGGATAGCAACATTATATTGATTATTATTATGTTATTTTCCACAATAAACGTACATAACATCATATCAGAAAAAAAATAAACATACATTTAAGTTTTTTGTATTTTGTAATTTTCCTGGGAATTAAAATCAAGCTCAGATTTCCCCTACTTTGAAAATTGTGCATTTGTCCATTGCCAATCTGATATTTTCTGAAAAATTATTATGAACAGTTACAATTGGAAAGGTGAGTATAGTAGCTAAAATTTAATACATATTTCAAAAGCATAGTGTCAGATTTTAATAAGTATTTCATCAACATTTTCATCTTAAAAATATTTCCTGCAGTCATAAGAATGCATATTTTATTTTCCTATTGAATGCCAAGAAGAAACAAGACTTTACTATTATCTTGGATCAATACTAAATTTCTATTCTAGAACAAATAAAAAGGAAGAAGTCTGTGGGACAAAATGGGAAAGCAGGAGAAAAATATCTCCATTGATGCTTCATTGGTTATAATATTATTATGTGACTGAGAGACCTATGAGATAACTATTTCTATTTGACAGTGACTATTTCTTTACATTCTTACTAACGCTGAAAATGACATGTCATGAGGTTACATTTAAGCCATTTGGAATACTTAAATGAATACATTCAGATGCTAATATAAAGCCTCCGAAAACACAACAGGTAGCTCTTTTCCTGCAAAGGATGTAGAATGCGAAGGTGAGTAAATCACCTACCAGACACGATGCCCACCAGAGGCATTGTGGTAAAGCTGGCCACAAATTCTCTGATTCTCTTCCCACTAAGAAGCGGAGCCTTTACCCCTCCTCTTAAATCTGAGTGGATTCTGTAGAGTAAAATATAGCAGAAGTGACACTGTTCCAGTTTCCAGGTTTCAGCCTTAAGTGACTGGCAGCTTCTACTTCCTGATTCTTGGAAAACTCATTCCAGGAAGCCACCTGCCAGGCTGTGAGAAGCCTAAGCCACATGGAGTAGTCACACCTATGGGCCCAGCTGACAGCTCCAGCTGAGCTCAGCCGACTGTGAGCATCAACCGCAGACATGGGAATGAGCTTCCTTGGAAATTGGCCAGTCACATCTTCAGGTGACTCCACCAGCCTCAGCCACCATGACTCCAATTATCTGAAAGACCCCCAGGAAGATCCATCCAGCTGAGCTCAGTCAACCCCCAGAACCATGAAACATAATAAATTGCTGTTTTAAGACACTAAGTTTGGAAATGGTTTGTTGACTACTAATAAAAACAAACAAAAAACAAAAACAACCCCCCCCCCCAAAACTAGAACATTAGCCATTTGCTGATATTGTACTTGAGATAAAATTGAAAATACAGAAAACAGATGGTGACATGAGATCTCTGTAAAACTATCTTTCAAACTGGAATGGAGACATATACTCTATAATTAATCAGAGGAACCAAGAACAAATAAAAAGAGAGCTCAATAGCACTACACATTTGAAGTATGTGTATGGCACTTTGCATTTACCATAACCCTGAGGAATATGAATTATTTCATCATTGTTTTTTATATTTTTCCTCCCTCCCTCCCCTTCTTTCCTTTGTCTACCTCCAATTTCCAAGTTGTTTTCATTCCACTAAACCTCAGAAGGAGCCTCATTCATCTCCGTATTCTCCCCAAGCCACTTACAGTACATGAGATACTAAAGAAGGCTGCTCAGACAGGACTCACTTGAAGAAGTCTGGTAGGCATTCTTAAAGGTGACAGAATAAATCCTGGCAGGGTGTTATCCACAGAAGCCCACATTTCTTCTGCTCGGTCAGAAATGATCAAGTTAGGAACAGTTTTTGTTGTTGTTTTAGGAAGAGTTTCTATTGTGTATTTTTTTTTTAAAGCCATGGCAACAAAAATATTAGATATGTAAATCTTTTTTATACTCATCACCAATTTTAAGCCTCTTCTAGAGTGTTTTACAACTCTGTTTTGCTTCTAGGTATTCCAAAGTTGATCACATCTGATATGATTAAAGAAGGTGCTGCTGTAATTGATGTGGGTATCAACTATGTCCGAGACCCAGTATCAGAAAAGATAAAATTAGTTGGAGATGTGGACTTTGAAGGTAATAAATTATATCATTCTTAATAAGTAAAGGTAAAGAAAGATTGCATTTTTCATGTTTTGATAGTAGAAAGAGAAAGTTTCTATTTGATGGCGGCAATATTATTATCAGTGTAACTCCTTCCTCCGAGGACAGCAAGGTGAATAAGAGCAAAGTGCAGGTAGAGCTTATCAAAGCTCACACTGCTGCCCTCCTAGGCTGTCACAGGCTCCCTGCATGGATGGAGCTCCCAGTCCAGCAAGCTGGCTCCAACTGAACATGTGTGTCTGTGTGTGTATGTGTGTGTCGTGTGTACCTGTTGATCTCTTTAGGAAATGACCTCATTTCTTTATTTCACTTTTCATGTTCAGTCACTAATGTCAGGTAGCAATAATTTATTTGAATGTCTCAACTTGAAAGAGAATATGTTTTAAATCTTGACCCTATTTCCTATTTTTTTGCACTGTCATTCTGCTTCTTGATAACATTACAGTTACCCTGTGTTTATTGTAAAAATTACCACACACTTAGGATGCATCCAGATGGCATAGACAGCACATATAACCAGCTTGAAGCAAGTAAAGCTGGGATGTTTTCAGTTCATACCCTTGATTGTGCTTGTGGGACAAACTTTCCCAGCAGTTCACCGCCTCTTATAAGACCCTTCTCTTATGATAGTTTGTTGGTCTCAGATCATTTCCATGCATTCTTATGTTTAGCTAAGAATATCTTTTTGCTCATGAGGATAGTCTGAAGATATTTTAAAATGAGCATTTGGGGGTGAGTGCATATGCTTCGTCCACTTCAGGTGGCAGACTACTTACTCCACTTGGTAGAATCTATTAAATTCAATTGTGGTTGTGTATCAAAGTATGTTATGAAATAAAAAAGGGAAATGACAAAGAAAAACAAGCTATGAAATGAACAGGAAAGAGCATTTGTCTGGGACTCTTGAACAGGTGCTTTTAGACCTGGTATTCTAACCCACTAACTTTGCAACCTCTCTGGGCCTCGGTGTTATTATCAGTTAAATGATAGAACGGCTCCTTCTAGCCCTAATGCTTGGTATTGTGCATCCAACTGAGTGCTACCAAATGATTGTGTAAAACCCCATAAATGTTTGCACGGTCAGATTTTCCCAATTCTATCATAAAATACACCCATCTGATTGAAAAATCTCCCTCTTGCTACATTGCTGGTTCATGGAGCTGGAGGCCTAAGGAAGACCTGGACTTAGTAAAGAAGGCCTCGCCATGTAGGCCATGACTCAGCCTCCCAGAGGAGCAGGCAAGGGGTAGGTTTCGACAAGTCGTTCTTCAGGTTGTTCCTTGGACTTAACCCGAGGTGAGGGCTGATCCCTTGGCTGAGAAGGAGGAACTTTTAACTTGGGTTGTGACACAAAACTTATAAGGTAGTGTTTGGCTGCTAATTGCCACAGGGAAAGTGTGGCTGCCTTGTGAGTATTGGTGAAAGTTTCGCTAGAACTACAGCCAAGATCGACAAGGCGGATGTAGATAAAAATCAAGTGCTGAAGGAAATTGTCCTTGCTGAAATCTTTGGCTTACTAATAAAGGACACAGGACAACCAACGTCAAGTAGATTACTTTGATGGGAATACTTTTTTTAAAGAATAATTTCATCAGTGATCCTATTAGAGGAATATTAAAACTAGGTAAATAATTGCAAATATAATGATTTATAGAACCAGGAATCATTTTATCTATTTTAGTACTAAGAAAATCCAGATGCCTATTTGTCATCTTCATTATTAGATGTTTTGGCCTCAGTTTTGAATCACTCTCTCAAAAGAGTGATATTTTATAAGGCTTGCATTAACTATAGTTCTTGGAAGGAAACATAAAAATACCTTATTTGTTTTTTACTGTAATGTCAGGGTTTTGTTTTGGTGTAGTTATTATTTTCTCTAGAACACATCTTTCTTCATCTACGAAAGTTTACTGTTCTCAATTTTCCTCTGCTTCATTCCCTTCTTCCTTCTTTTATCTTTCTCCTCTTTTTGAGCTCAGAATAGAATAGAATAACCCTTTCTAGGGTAATGGCCTTGTATGGTGGTCAGGACTAAAGGTGACATTGAGAGAAACAATTGTCCATCTCTCCACCACTGCTCAAACAATTCCCTACCACCTCAGTCACAAACTTGCCAATATTCTTAAAGAAGTGACAGGAAAATCTAGCAGAAAATTATATTGAGGGAAAAGAAAATATGAGAGGCTTTTCTACATGGGGCCACCATCTTGTATTTGTTCTTCATTTAGTAATAACAGTAGCTAGTGTTTGAGATGCTTTCGATGTGCTAGGTACTGTTCTCATCCTCTTACATTAATTATTAATTTATTATGAACCCCATAAGGTAGGTATTGTCACTATCCCCAGTTTTCAGAGGCACACAGACCCGGGGCATCTTGCCTGAGATGATTTAGTCATGTAGCACCATTTGTTCCCAGCCAGACTCTTGCAACATCTACCCTCTATTGTAGGAGTGGGGAGACTTTTTTCTGCCAAGGGCCATTGGGATAGTTATAACATCATTCGAGGGCCATACAAAATTATCAACTTAAACATTAGCCTGCTATATTTGGTCAAACATTTAATTAATTCGCCCCTAATGCCTTGGCAGGGCCAGGCCAAATGATTTCACAGGCCTTATATGGTCCACAGACATTCCCCACCCCTGCTACATCTCCAGTGTTTTGTACTTTACTTGGTTAATACATGCAGTCACTTTTTTATTTCAAGTTTCAAATGTGCCTGGACAATGCTTTGGTGTACAGCAGTCCTTAGTTTGCTTGGTTCTGATGTACAGAGATTTCAGTTACCATAATTTAACTACATAACACCAGTCCCCCAGCAAAGAGGTCTGAATTTTAGTGGTATGTTAACTCTAATTGCATAAAGTGCAAACTTCACTGCTAGGTCCTTAGTCCAGAAAGTATTATGTAAATATCAAATGTGGGTTGTGACCAATCACGTCACAAGTTTCTAAGTCTGTTGGTGATTGGCTCTGGCACATTCAATTCAGATAATAAAGGGCACAGTTCTGTTGACTTCTTATCCTCCAGTCATAGATCTCATGACATTTTATAAACACAGATTATGGAAAGAGGGAATTGCCAGGAAAGAAATGAACAGTGATGATACTGAAGGGGAAATTTAAAATAGCTGATCAGGAGATATTGATCATGTCTCCATTTGCAGTTTAAAAGACTCTAGATATACAGCTAGAGGGATTTAGTGAAGGCAAACTTATGGACATGTATAGACTGTGCCAGGACAGGTTAGGGGTTAGGCTGGGCTGCCAGACGGATGAGGTAGCAACAGAAAGCAGGCCAACTGCAGCTGAATTAGGCCATACTAGTCGATAGGTGAGCCACACTGCTTTGAATCCAGGGCCCCTGGCCTGGTGAGGTTGGGCTATTGCCATTACCATAGTCCACAAAGCCCCCAGTAGTTGGGGCAGTGGTACACTAAGGCAGCCCAAGGCAAGGAGGCCTGGGTCATATTTTCAGGAACTGGGGATAAGACTACAAAAAAGCCTTGGTTTCTGTTCCAGGGCTCAGGAGTGCCCAGGGCTCCCAAGACTTTGTACATTTCCTGGTTCAATACTAAGGTTCTTGTGTGTATGCCTCCCTGGGTGGGGCAGGTTACTTGCTGTTAGACTACAACCCATGGATATACCCAGAGTGGAATTGCTGGATTAAATGGTAGTTGTATCTTTAATTTTTTGTGGGACCTCCATACTGTTTTTCATAGTGGCTATACCAATTTGAAATACCTTGGACAGTGCACAAGAGTTCCCTTTTCTTTACATACTGGCCAACATTTACCCCTTGTCTTTTTGATAATGGGCATTCTAACAGGTGTGAGGTGTTAATATCATTGTGGTTTTGATCTGCATTTCCCTGATGACTGATGATGTTGAGCATCTTTTATGTTCCTGTTGGCTATTTGGATGCCTTCTTTTTGGCTTCTAGGCCCATTTTTTAAAATTGGATATTTTGGTATTTCATTATTGACTTGTGTGAGATCTTTATATATTTTGGATATTAATCTCTTATCCATAAATGGTTTACAAATATTTTCTTCTATTTTATCAGTTGCCTTTTAATTTTGTTGTTTATTTTTTTGCTGTGCAGGAACTGTTTAGTTTAATGTAATCCCACTTGTTGAGTTTTGCTTTTATTACTAATACTTTTGGTGACATATTCAAGAAATCCTTACCAAGACCAATGTCAGTGAGCTTTTTTCCTATGTTTTCTTCTAGGAGTTTTATGGTATCTTATCTTTAAATCTTTAATGTATTTTGAGTTAGTTTATGTTAGTGATGTGAGATAGAGTCCAGTTTCATTTTTCTGCATGTGGTTATCCACTTTTCCCAGCAGCATTTATTGAAGGGACTATCCTTTTCCTATTGTGTATTCTTGGCTCTCTTGTCAAATTAACTGACCTTTCATATAGGGTTTTATTTCTGGGTTTTCTATTCTGCTCCATTGGCCCATGTGCCTATTTTTATGCCAGTGCTATATTGTTTTAATTCCTGTAGCTTTGTAGTTTGAAATCAGGAAGTGTGATGAATCCAGCTTTGTTCTTTGTTTTCAGGATTTCTTTGGCTACTTTGGGTCTTTCATGGTTCCATTCAAACTTTAGGATTGTTGTGTGTGTGTGTTTTTTTAATTTCTGTGGAAAATGCCATTGGTTTTTTTTTATAGAGATTGCATTAAATCTATAGATGGCTTTGGGCAGTGTGAACATTTTAGCAACACTACTTCTACCAGTCCATGAGCATGAGATATCTTTCCATTATTTGTGTCTCCTTCAATTTCTATCATTAAAGTCATGTAGTTTTCATTGTGTAGATCTTTCATTTACTTGGTTAAATTTATTATTAAGTATTTTATTGTATTTGATACCATTGTAAATGGTATAGTTTTCTTTATTTCATTTTCATATATTTCATTATTGCACAGAAAAACAAGATATTTTTATATTTCAGTTTATGATCCAGCCTTCCTATTTCTTGATATGATTCCAAAGGAAATGAAAATAGGATATAGAAAAAATATCTGCACTACCATGTTTATTGCAGGCTTGTTCACAATAGCCAAGATATGGAAACATTCTAAGTGTCCCTCAATAGATGAATGAAATAAAGAAGATATGAGATAGATAGGGAGATAGAGATATATAAAATGGAATATTATTCAGCCATGAGAAAGAAGGAAATCCTGCCATTTGTGGCAACATGGATGGAACCTGAGGGCATTATGCTTAGTGATAGAAGCCAGAGGGAGATTAATATTGCATGATCTCACTTATATGTAGAATCTTGAAAAGCTGAAATCATAGAAACAGAATAGAATGGTGGTTACTAAGGGATGGAGGTAGGTGGATTAGGAAGATGTTAAATGATGTGAACCTGCAACTAGAAGATAAGTTTTGGAGATATAGTAGGCAGCATAGTGGTTGTAATAAACAATACTATATTATAAACTTTAAATTTGCTAAAAGACTAGATCTCAATTATTCTCATCACAAAAAATAAATCATAATTATGTGCCATGATATAATTGTGATATGTAAATGTATTAAATCAATGGGTTGTACACCTTGAACTTACACAATGTTCTGTCTTAATTAAAAAAAACACACACACACACCACACTTCCCTAACCAGTTTGCTCAGTGGATAGGCCTGTGGACTGAAGGGTCCCAGGTTCAATTCAGGTCAAGGGCATGTACTTTGGTTGTGGGCACATCCCCACTAGGGGATGTGCAGGAAGCAGCTGATTGATGTTTCTCTCTCATCAGTGTTTCTAACTCTTTATCCCACTCCATTCCTCTCTGTAAGAAGTCAATAAAATATATATTAAAAGTATAAAAATAAAAAATGAACCCCCTCCACACTGCACAGGATTTTATAGCTTCATGCTGGGAAACAGTGAGGGCAGGGATAGGGACAGAGTCTGTTTCTCCTGATTCTCTGCTCCTCAATGCCCTGGTTACCCTTTGGGTCCTCCTGTGAGGTTCTGTGTGCCACTACTACAGGGCACCCTCTCATGGACAGTGACCTCCTAGAGTTGACTCGCCTCACTTTTGGGCCACAGGGGATAGAGGGATACTAGACTAGCACCAGCTCAACTGAACAACTGAGAGAATCAGTTTTCATGATGGAGTCTGTGCTCGCACTTGGGGAGGGATGTGTAAATGGAAAGAGGTGGTCCTACAGAGGGAGAAAAAGAGGGACCTTAGCCCAGCTTCCCTGGAAAATGAGGGGGAAAGAGAAGGCCCAGACCCTGAGCTAGTCTGTCTGCCTACTCTCTGTCCTACGACTCGCTATTTCTGAAACTGTACCAGAAATGAGACACCCCAAGCCTTGGGGGGACACATAGCTGAGCCCACTCCTATCATCAATTTATTCCTGAACCATAATTCTCAACCCTGTAGAGGCCCAGGGGCTTCTCTGACCTCTCACAACACCCCTTTGCATATAGAATTGAGGAGGACAGTGGGAAGAGGAAGGGTTGCCCATGGCTCTCCCAGGAATCCCTGGAGGCCAGAGTAGGGCTAGGGACTGGGCTACTAGAGGGGCTGGGAAGATGCTGTGTGTCAGACATTGTTATAGGCACTTGGAATACAATAGTGACCCAAATAGGTAAATCCTTACCCACAGGAGGAGAAAAATAATAAATAAATATATACATATTAATATAATATCTTAGACAGTGATTAATGTTACAAAAATTAAACAAAATAAGGGTGGTTAGAACATTGTGGAGTGAGGTTGTTTAGAAAGGGTAGTCAGGGAACGCTCGCTGCTGATCTGAACAAAGTGAGGGAGAGTGAGGTGTGGATATATGGGAGAGGAACATGCCAGGCATCTGGAGCAGCAAGTGTGAAGACCTCAAAGGAGCAGCATGCCTGCTGGAGCTCAAGAGGTAGCAGCAGGGGTGCCATAGCAAGTGGGGCCTATGGACCATGGAATGGGATTTGGATTTTCTAAGTGTGATGGAAAGCCATTGGAGGATTTTTTTTGGGGAAAAAAATAACAGTGGACTTGTGTTTTAGCAGGTCACCCTGGCTACTGAATAGCAAATAGATGTTAGAGAAGTAAGGGTATAGATAGGGTACTTATGAGGAGGCTATTGTAATTATACAAGTAAGAAATTATCTAAGGTGAGCTTGGCAATGGATGAAGATGTTAAGACATGGTTAGATGGTGTTATAATTTGAAAGGAGAGTTAGAATGATTGGGTAAATGATTGGATATAAAAGAAAGAGAAGAATCAATTATGACTCTAAGAATTTTCAAATACAAAAGAGGGAAAGTGGCAATTCTAGAATCCTTTTGAGATGAGTCTGAAAGGATCAATGAATTTCACCTAAGTTTGTGTAATTACGTAAAGAGTTGGCAGAGGGAAAAGGGACTCTTTTCAGCTAGAGGGAACAGTAGATCAAAGGCAAGGAAGAAAAATTACAAAAGTCTTTCATACTCAATAGTAGGCCCAGCATTGCATGTTAAATGAGTAAAGTTTGATATTGTAACACTTGTGGTCAGAATAGCTGGAGCCTTACCTTCTAAAGGATCTCCACTGGACAGGAAACCTCTCCTACAGCAAAAGGGACCCTATAATTTGGGACTCCATTTGGTCAGAATTATTCCTAAAATTTCAAACCCAATAGAAGAAACATGAGGACAGAAGAAGATCTAATATTATGTAGAAGCCTAGAACTATTTTTTATGAGAAAGTACTAGAAATGGAACTAAAACACATGGAGTTCTCTAAAAGCAGTTTTCATGTATATTTTCTCTTACTGTCGCTTCTAGATGTCTTTTATATGCATAAGTGCTCCACATTTGAAGCATAAGAGATACCTTTCACTCCATGATTTTTTAATATTATGAACAACCTTTCATAAAATATTATGGAGTCAGGCTGACTGAGGTTTAAATCTTAGCTCTGTTGCTTAAAACAATTAGGCAAATCACTTCACCTCTCTGAGACTTGATTTTATCATCTGAAAACTGAGGCAATAATACCTATCTTAAAAAGTTGTTTTGAAGATTAAATATAATAATCACTTCACATGAGCTGATGTATGCAACTTGTTGAGCATAAGGCTAGCAGAAAATAGTTTGTGTGTGTTTGTGTATGTACATACTACTCACTTTTTCTCTCCATTCCCACTATAGTACTAATCTAGAAATATATAACTTCACATTTTAGTTACCACCCTGCTCTCTTTTACTTTTCTGGCCTCAGCTCTCGTCTGTGTAATTACATCAAGTCTGTTCTTTACCCAACAGTCACTTTAAAGGACTCTTACTTATCCCCATCTTCTCCCAACCCCTAAGCAGATCTCATAGAACTTACTCATTTTGCTCTTAATCCTTTACTACCTTGAACTTTTACTCAGTTCTTCCCTATTATACTTTATTCTTGCTCTGCATTTCTTTTGTATCTCCACCCCACATCAGGTCCCAGTCATCTTAGATCATTGGTCATTTGTATGACATTCCTCTGCACTTATAAATGTCAAGTATTACTCTTACAGAGATAATTCTTTAAAGTTGCCTTAATAACAACAAAACTCCTACTCAAGGTAACATCAAACAAAGTATTAATCTATAGCAACCCAGATCTAATAATGATACATATATTGAGTCATTTGTTTATTTACTCAACACATATTTCTCACCTAACACACCTTCAAGCTACCAGGCATAGTCCTTGCCTCACAGAACTTATATTCTCTAGATTACATGTTAAAACAAAGCTTATTTTGAAGTTGTTTCAGCACTATTTACTCCCAAGTGTGCATTGTACAAGATGGAAAACTAAGAGCCATTATCAAAATCTAAGGACATAAGACTGTTTTTTGTTAACTATATCACTTTTAAAGAACTGTTAATCTGTGATATTGTAAAAAAAACAACAACAAACAAAAACAAATTAAAATTACTCCTACCAACTCAATTTTCAGTGTCAATAATTTTATTTGATGACTAGAAGCCTGGAGCATGGATTCATGCACCAGTAGGGTCCCTTGGCCTGACCTGTACTCTCTTGTAATCTGGGACCCTTTGGAGAATGTCAGAGAGACGATTTCAACCTGATCCCCTCAGGTCAGGTGAGGGACCCCACCAGTGCATGAACCCATGCACTGAGCCTCTAGTATGCATATAAGATATTTGGTTAATCTCATCCCACCCTTCCTCCTACACCTTCCCTCTGAGATGCATCAGTCTGTTCCATGTTTTCATGCCTATGTGTTGAGCATCTGCTCTCTGGTGGTCATTGCGCATCATAAATACTGGCTGGTTGGCCAGTCAGCTGGTCACTTAGGCTTTTACATATATATATCCTAGTCAGTTTGGACTGATACAGTAAATTACCATAAACTGAGCAGCATAAACAACAAATTTTTATTTCTTATAGATGGGGATGTTGGCTACCATAGTTGGTGGTGAGGACCCACATGACAGCTAACTTTTCATTCTATCCTCACAAGGCACAAAGAGTGAGAGAGCTCTCTAGGGTCTTTTTTTTTTTTTTTTTTTTTAAAGAATTAATCCCTTTCATGAAGGCTCCACCCTTATGGCCTAATCACCACACAAGGCCCCACCTCCTAATACCATCACATTGGAGATTAGGATTGCAACATATGAATTTTGGAGGGACACAAAAAATCAGTCCATAATAATACAGTTGATCAGTTTAATTAAAAATATCAACTATTTATGGTAGATGATTACAATGTAGCCCAATAATCCAGCTTTGGTGTAAGAGAAGACCTAACGCTTTAACCCAGAAGTGATCTTGTCCAATCATTTTGTTGATGAAAATTTGCAAATGCCTCTGTTACACTGTTACTAACACTGTGGTCACAGTACCCATGTAGGTCATTTCACAGAACAGGTAGAGCCACTGATAGTCACTATGAGATCCCTGTCATCAGTGAGCACACCATCTCCACTGTTGTTCATTAAGGACAAAATGCTCATTATGAAGTCTAGGTCTTATTTTTTTAAAGAATAGTTTATTGATTTTTAGAAAGAAAGGGAGAGGAAGAGAGAGGAACATCAATGTGAGAGTGTGATATCATCTGGCTGCCTTTTGTATGCCCCCTACTGGCGATTGAGCCTGCAACCTGGGTTTGTACCTTGAGCTGGAATCAAGCCAGCAATCTTTTGGTGCATGGGACAACACCCAAGCAGCTGACACACCTACCAGCACAGTATAATGTATATTGATTGATATACTCTTACAGTGAAGAGTTAAAATTGAAGCACACACACACACAAACCAGCATCCGCAAGAACAGGAGAAGTGCCTGATACCCCTGCAGGTCCTTTTATTCTTACACTTAATGATGAGATTTTTTTTTTGAAATTTCTCATGGCCTCATATTAAAATACAAAGATCAATGAGAGGGAAATTTCATGTTGTAGTATCTTGGGTTATGATAACTATTGAGATCATGGCTGTGCCAGGGGATTTTGAGGATACTCTAAACAGACTATGTAGCTTACAGATTTTCTACTGTAGAGTACAAATATTCATTGGCTTGAAGGAAAGGGATTGAAGAGAATGATGGGGGTAAATGATGATTTTGTTTTTTTTAAGAAAATAATGAAAGGAATATATTTTTAGTCATTTTGATAGAATACTAGGAATATCATAGCAGGGATCACTACTCCTGATTTCCAAAATAGAAACTGGCAATGATAGCCGACAGCATCCGTAGTTAGAGAGGAGGTTACACTAGTGGGTCATAGAGGTCATGAAAAGAAATTTCGAACTTCCATGGCATTATTGATTTGTTATTTGGCTCCACTGAATGCTTCTGTGTGGTATGAGCAGTATTTTTATGTATAAATATATCTATAAAGCAGGTAACTAGTTATATTTTATTTGATTCAATATAAAGAGAAAAGTAACTATAGCAAGAAGAAAAATGGCTTAGCCACCCTACATATACAGATAGCATGAGAACTAGGAGAAAGAAGTATTTGTAAGTACAGATCACCATCTAATGAGGCCAATACAATCTATATATATAAAAGCTAAAGCAACCATTCAACCATTCAACTGGTAGCTATGACACGCAACGTCCTTCAGGGAGTAGATGCTCAATGCACAGGCATGGAAACATGGAACAGACTGATGAATCTCAGAGGGAAGGGGAAGGGGGGAGGGTGGGAAGAGATTAACCAAAGATCTCATATGCATATTAGAGGCCCAGTGCATGAATTTGTGCACTGGTGGGGTCTCTCGGCCTGGCCTTGGGGATCAGGCCAAAACTGGCTCTCCAACATCCCCTGAAGGGTCCCAGATTGCAAGAGGGTGCAGGCCAGGACAAGGGACCCCACTGGTGCACAGATCCATGCACTGGGCCTCTAGTTGGTTTATAAGTGTGGATCAGAATGGCATACATTTGTACCCCATTAGGACATTAATTACTGCACCACAGGGGCCATGATAATGAATATCTTAATATATGTGGAAATCTTACAGAAACCCCAGGAGTTAAGCAATCAGATAAATGCAAAAACAAAAAAAACAAAAAACAAAAAAACAACAACCACATAGTAAATTGCCTCTAGGGCACCTGATTTTTGTTGAGTTCAGTGGTGATCCATTCACTTGTCCAGGAGCTCTTTCCTCCCTCTGGCTTATCATGCTCTTAAGTATCATTTTTATATCAACCACATGAGAAAGTGGAGTGGTTTCCATATTACCTCCTTAGTCATGCTATTTCTCTAGACTCATGCCAGACAGGTTTTTCTGGTTGTTATTCATGCACTTCATTCTCCTGAAGCTTGTCTTCCCTCACTATACTGGATATGTTTAAGAGGTCAAGCCTTAAATGGCCTGCATTTGGAAGCATGGGAAAATTCTCCAAGCATTTAATTTAGACAATTACACATGTATACTAGGAGGCGGAAATTTACATGAGATGAGCAATAAACTTTTCTCCTGCTACCTTGCCATATGTAAGGAATCATCCCTTTTCCTTTTGGGGAAAGAAGTTGGTTTTCAAAGTGAGTTGCAGCATTGCTGGAAATCTGACATGGGCCGCAGAGTACTTCCTTCAAAGAGTCGGAGAGCTGGGCAGAATACAAAGGGAAATGAAATGTTCCTATAGAAACTTGAGACATCAGTTCCTTTTCCTCCACCCAGAAATAGATGTGAGAAGCACAAATATATTCTTTGACTTTGCCAGAATATACAAGTTGCAAATTGTATTAGCAAAATTAATTCTGTTTAGATACACCAGAAATTTCATTGTTTTGGTTACATAATGTGCTGATGCAGAAATGCACTATCTGCCTGAGAATCAGTGAGTTTTCTTAACAAAGCACTTTGGTGAGAGTTTGGATTATTAGGCCCAGGCCTGGGAACTTGGCAACGTAAAGTTTACAGAGAAAATAATAACATGGAACACACAAGCCAGACATCTGTCATGAAGCGTGGGTTGTCAGTGCCAAAGATTCCTGATCACATATTTCTTTTTTCTTATCAAAACTGTGAAAGGGCATTTTAATGTCCCTTATGTTTCTGTTAGTGTTCTTTATGAGTAGTATTTCTAAACCTTGTAACCATGTGTCACCCTGGATTTTGGAGGCACACATGTACACTGAACAACTAGTTTCTGCCACCATTCCTGCCATCACCTGAAATGAATTACTTCTGCTCCTAAGCTGTTGTTCTTGTCCTGACATTGAAAAGTGCTTGTCATCAAGTAAGAATAATAAAATGATGTAAAGCTAGTTTTTTTCTTAATTCCCTTTAGAAATCTGAAATCAATAATATGAAAAAGAATAGCTGTCCACATTATGGATAAAAGGGAACACAAAGATTAGATGTATATTCCAGGCTGAAAAATGATTTCTTGAATAAAATTTAATGTCATACAAGAACCTAAAACTTTACAAAAATGTATGAATTTCTCCTTTATTTTAATTATCTTCTGAAAATTCATTTAGTATTCATTTTTCTATTCAATTTCTCATCTTGCAAAACTTGCTGTTATTAAATACTAGAGGCCCAGTGCATGTGTCCCTCAGCCCAGCCTGCACTCTCTCCAATCTGGGACCCTTTAAGGGATATCCAACTTCCTATTTAGTCTTGATCTGGATTGGGCCTAAATGGGCAGTTGGACATTCCTCTCACAATCCAGGACTGCTGGCTCCCAACTGCTTGCCTTCCTGATTGCCCCTAACCACTTCTGCCTGCCAGCCTGATCACCCTCTACCCACTCCCCTGCCAGCCTGATTGATGCCTAATTGCTCCACTGCCAGCCTGTTTGCCCCTAACTGCCCTTGCCTGCAGGCCTGCTCACCCCTAACTGCCCTCCACTGCATGTCTGGTCCCCCACAACTGCTCTCCCCTGCAGGTCTGGGTTCTACCAAACTGCCCTTCCCTGCAGGCCCAGTCACCCCCAACTTCCCTCCTCTGCCAGCCTGGTCACCCCTAACTGCCCTCCTCTGCAGGCTTGATTGCCCCCTTGCAGACCTGGTCCCTCCTAACTGCCCTCCCCTGCTTGTCTGATCACCCACAACTGCCCTCCCTTGAAGGCCTGGTCCCTCCCAACTGCCCTTCCCTGCTGGCTATCTTGTGGTGGCCGTTTTGTGTCCACATAGGGGCAGGATCTTTGACCACATGGGAGCAACCATCTTGTGCATTGGAGTGATGGTCAATCTGCATATTACTCTTTTATTAGATAGGATAGAGGCCTAGTGCCTGGGTGTGGCCTGGCTGGTTTGCCCTGAGGGTGTACTAGATCAGGGTGGGGTTCCCTTGGGGTGTGGGGTAGCCTGGGCAAGTTGCCTGTGGTGGTTTGCAGGCTGGTCATGACCCCTGGTGACCCAAGCAGAGGCCCTGGTATCTGGGATTTATGTACCGTATCTTCTACAAATGAAACTTTTAGCCTGGAGTGGAACCAAGCCTCCTGCTTGCTGGGTGGCTGTAGCCATTTCTGTTGAAATTTGTTTACCTTCTATAATTGAAACTTTGTAGCCTTTATTGGAGGCTTAGGCCAGCAAGGGCAGGCAGAAAGCTTGGCTTCCACTGTTGCCAAGAAAACCCAAGCCTCCCTCCTGCTCTCTTGGTTGGGTTCATTTGCATACTTGCTCTAATTGGCTGGTGGGTGTGGCTGGTGGGTGTAGCGGAGGTATGGTCAATTTGCTTATTACTCTTTTATTAGATAAGACTAGAGGCCCAGTGCACAGGTTCATGCACCTGTAGGGTCCCTTAGCCAGGCTTGCAAGGATCGTGCAGAAACCAGCTCTCTGACATCCGCTGAGGGGACTCGGATTGCAAGAGGGACACAGGCCAGGGACCCCATTGGTGCACAATTGCGGTGGGAAGGGACCACAGGAGAGCTCCAGGTCATGTCTGGCCCATCTTGCCCAGTTCTGATTCTGCTGGACCCCAGCAGCAAGTTAACCTATGGGTTGGAGCATCTGCCTCTGATGGTTAGTGCACATCATAGTGACTGGTCGAATGTTCGAGCAAATGATTGAATGAATGGTCAGACACTTAGCATATTAGGTTTTTATTATATAGGATATAAATAACCAAATTCATTCACAAAAGACTTTCTTAAAAATGTATTTATCTTGAACACAGTATTACCGCTATAGTAACTCCAGAACCCTCACCTCAGGGTCATGCAGCCATTACCTCCTTTCAGCTCCATCTCTTTCTACTGTCTTTCACTGTATTCTTTGGTCATAATGAACTTCTTTCAGCTCTTCTATTGCATAAGATTCATTATGTCCAAACCTCCTTCACTTTTACTATTTCCTGTGTCTGCATTGCATTCACTCCTTTCTTACTCCCTCAGGCATCCACGGGATCTTGAAACTTTCCTGTCACTTTACAAGTATTTCTCTGACCCACATATCTGATTTCTGTTCCTTGTTGAAGTGCCCATACAAGTGCCAGAACTTATTTCAATCTTAGCACATTTCACTTTATGTTGTTTCCCTTGTTCCCTCTACCCCAGATGATAACCTAACTTCATTAGAGAAAGGTGCAAACACAGAACAGGAGTTTAGTTTCCCATTTGATCTTATCCTGCCTCATAATATTTATAAATATGTAGCTACTTTGCCCATTGCTCTTAATATCCAAAATGTTCAACATTATCTGCTAGGCTCTGCATGAATGGCCTTTCCTTGGCATCTCTTGCAACTCTTCCCCTTCACTCCTTTGTGTCAATCACACTGGCCTTCTTGTGGTGTTTCCAAGAGTTCATGCTACCTTCCACATGCAAGAAGCCTCTTTCCACCTTCATCGCTAACATTGTTCCTTTACCAGGAGCACGGTCTACTCCTCACCTCTCCATTTCACTAGAAAAAGTTGGATTCATAAGATTTCTGAATCTGACATAAGTAATCACGTGTAGACAAAGCTCAGGCTCAATTAAGTCTTCCTAACAGTTACAATGCAATGGACATTTTGTTTGTAGCACATTTCATAGCCTAGATCAACTGTTATTTAATTCATTGTATTTGTAATATGCATCTCCCAATGAGACTGTAAGTTCTAAGGGACAGTGACTATGGCTGTTGTCAAGGAAGCTTTGCTATGAATCTATCTGGGCTGGTTTGTAGCCTGTGTGGGAACAGAGAGTAATTGAGTTAGGAAAATATGCAAGGGTTAGGAAATAATGCAAAACAGGATGCAGGGCCAGGCTATTAAAGACCTTAATCATCATGACAAAAAAAAAATTGTATTTTATTTTAGAGACAGTGAAAATTCATCCAATGTATATACACTGAAATTATCTAATCTGTGTTTTAAAGACTAAATCTGGCTGCAGGTTATATGGCTAATGTGGTAGAGACTGGAAATGAAGAGACTATTATAATAGATTATAAAAAATGACTACATGTATCTCCAATCTCCATATGAACATCCCATTGGCATTGTGACTTTACTATTCTTCCTATCCCAAGCCTTCAAATTTGAGTTTGACCATGTGAGATCTATAGAACTTACTTTGCAGGTTCTAAAGTTCACAAAGAGGTCATTCAAATTGTCAAGATAATTGTTGCCTTTCCTCAAAATAACTTTTTTTTCAGGAACCTGCTTGAATCATGGCCACGTCATTTCCATCTAAATCTCATTCCTTAAAGCAAGTTCCCTGCAGACAATAGGATTTGCTGATTGTTCTATTTGCCTAAGAGTTTCACTGACTTTAAAATTATGTTGACTTTATGAAATTGAACTTAACCCTAGTTTTTATAATACCTGTTCATGAGTCTCTTATAAAAGTGCTGATAGCAATCAAGGTCTAATACCTGATTCTCATGTAAACAGAACTTTGGGCATTTTCCTTAAAACACACATATATTCCCTCACACCTAGACACACACAAACAGGAAGTCTCTGAAGGAAATTACTACCTTAAAATGCTTCTGTATTTCTTTTCAATGGAGCATATAGAACACTTTTGCCCACACATTATAGGATTAACCTTTAAAAGCATCAACTTCTGTAAGCAGGTATAAACCCTTGTCTGCCCTCAGGGAAAGACTGGCCAATAAAAGGTTATTCTGGAGAAGTAATGCTTGTTAAGCATTATTCTCTTGCACAGGTAATTGGGAAAGATGCTTTTCAGAGTATCAAACATGTATTGAGCTTAACTCTTTCTCACATGACTAATTTTAGTCATAAACCACTTCTGATACTTTATAAACTCACCCCTTAAGACAGCTTTGAAATAGTTATGCAAAATCATTAGAGAATTTTTTTAAGAATTGGCATTTGTACCCACTGGCATTTGCCCATGATAATCCCTTACCTTTCCTGAGAAATCATTTATTTCCATATCCTAGTCCTTATGTAAATAGACAAAGAATGCAGTAAGACTAGCCAGCAGCACATCAATATATGCAGAGGTGGGCAAAATTAGGTTTACAGCTGTGAGTATGCAAAACACTGAGTTTATTCTTGCATTACTATTTATTAATTATTGTATTATGTTCCATATGAACAACTGTAAGCCTCCTTTGCCCATCTCTGTATTTCCTTCTCAGACATAGATTCCTATGAAAATCAAATCCAAGGGAATAAAGACCTTGTATATATTATACTAGAGGTCTAGTGCCCAAATCCATGCATGGGTGGGGTCTGCCAGCCCAGATCTGGCTGATTGGGCCAGCCAAGGGGAGGTGCTATGGGTGGTTGACTGGTCCCCCCCAACCCCTGGTCAAACTTCACTTGAACTCCCAGTTGAAATCCTGTTCAAGGGGATAATTTGCATATTAGCCTTTTATTATATAGGATATGTATTTAACAAATCCATTACTGTATGCCTTTTAGGACTATGTACAAATTTCATTTTCATATCCACTTTATTTTAAAGATAAAATGTATCTGAAACAAGTAGTATTTGAATAATTAGGGAGTAGTCACAGTGATAACATAAATTTCTGCCTAGTTAATAATCTACAGGGCTCTGTTGTTGATAAATGCTTATGGATATCCAGGAAGCCCTACTCTGGTTTAAGTGAAAACTCATTACCCATCACATAGTCTAATTCTGTGAGGTGATAGGTAGGACAGGATAACTGTGTGTTAGTTTCTACCAGTAAATTGTGGGAATTTGCAAAAACCAAGCTACACATTTTAGGCAGGTATTATTTCAAGAAACAGCTTATTTTCATTCCCTCTTTCTTCCCCACAAAGATCTCTTTTTGATCACAAGAATGCGATAGTAACCACGTTGTGAAAAATGTAATTTGGTAAAGAAGGGTCATGACACCTAAGCAAACAAGTGGTTTATCTGACCTGACATCCAGGAAGAAAGCGACACAGACCGCTAAGCCAGATGTGTAACTTGAAGAGTTAGATATAAGCCAAAGATGATAAGCTATGAGCACCTATAGTAAAAATGTAGGAAAATTACTAGATTAGAACTTTTTCCTTTTGGTTTCTATTTTCAGAATGTCCTCCTAATCCTTTGAGAAAGCAGTTTATTTTTGGCACAGGGACTTTCTTGGGACTTTTCTATTTGTTCAGGTGATGGAAATACAGTTTTACTGGGAAGGAGTGGAATTATGCAATCATAGAATTTTTCAAACCTGACTTTGAACAATGACTCTACAGGAGAGTGGTAAGCCAGTGACTTCAGTGAACTACATTTTCCTCATCTATTAAAATCAAATAATAAATAAATATTATTAAAATAATATATAGGAAGTTATTGGCAAGTAGGGGGCTCAATTGATAGTAGCTATGGTTATTTATTTTTTCAATATATTCATAATTTCAAGCTACTTTACTTTTCAAAGTTGAAAATTGAATTATTTAAAAATGATTATATACCCACAATAGATTCCCTGAGATAATCAATTGTTATTATTATTTTCTTATTATTGATTTCAGAGAGGAAGGGAGAAGGGAGAACATCAATGATGAGAGAGAGTCATTGATCATCTGCCTCCTGCAAGTCCCATACTGGGGATTGAGTCCACAACTCGGGCATATGCCCTGACTGGAAATCAAACAGTGACCTCCTAGTTCATAGATTAATGCTCAACCATGCCAACCTGGTTATCCATCTTTTGATTGTGAATTAAATCATTTTGTTTTCTATTGATTTAATTTGTATTTGATTATTAATTTATCATATTATTCAGTATTTTATTTTCATCCATTAATATTTCAAAGTTAGTATTTTACAAATCAATTATTTTATACACTTTCAGTATAAATAGTAGTAGTAATCTATATAGTACATTTCTGCTATAGAACTGCCAAAATATTTGAAGGCATTGCTTCTTCAATCATATAGAAAGGGTCTTGGGTAGGATTACTCATGTCATCAAGTCAGTTTATTAGAAAATGAAAAATGCAGTTTGTCAGCCTCAGGAAAAATAAGTAGTTTGAGTTTTTAAGGGAATTAGCTTGAACTAGATTGTTCTGATATTGCTTGATTCCAACCAACAGCATTGACATATTCCTGCAACTTGATTTTAGATTTTAAATTTCAAGTGCTATTTAGTTCACTGTATCAAAATGTGATGAATACCTAACATGTGCATGAAATTCAAAGATTGAAAATGACAACCTCCACCACCACCAAGACTTGGTTCTGCCTTCTAAGTCCTGCTGTCTAGTGAAGAGAACGACAGCACAGTGTGAATTCCATGACGGGGGTAGCTATAAAGTTTCTGGAAACGTGGAGAGTGGAGGTCCATGTTGGAGGGGTGAGTTTTTGAGAAAAATTATAGCCAGGTGACATTTTATTGGCTTTTAAAGACTAATAAAGAGTTTCTTAGTTGGATATGGTAGAAGACTATTCGATGTAGAAGGAATAGTGAGGTTATTTACAGAATGGCTCTGGAGCTAGTCTAGGGTTTTACAGCATAGGGTGGGATGGAAGTATGGTAAGGGAAAGCTTCAGGTAGAGAGTCGTTTTGAAAAATTAAAGTATTATCTTCTAAATCACAATATCCTTATCTTTACTTCATTACATATCATACGATCTATAGTACACACTAGTTGGATTTTTTTTTGTGTGTGTGTGATGTCTTTAAACTTATTTGGACTTTTCTTCAAGTAATATTATTTCTTTGCTTTTCATATGATTTTAAAGAATTATTGCCATCTGACACTATACTTCAAATAAGGTAAATATAAATTTTATAAGCCATATTTCCAGAATGCAATATAAATTTTACAAAAATAATACTTAATAGATCTAGAAAATATTGCTGACTTTGATTCATGTAGAAGCATATATGAGCCAACTTGTAAAAGGCTGTACATCTAAATAGCATGTGTTTAATAATATCAGGTTATGCATTCTTTCCACACTAGATATCATACACAGGAATGTTTGTCCAAGTATGTGTGTGTATGTGTGTGTGTGTGTCATAGCCTACTTTATTATAAAAATAACTTGAAGTTTTTGTGTTTTAGTTACATGTGTAAAGCAGAAAAATCTACTGTGTTCTGTTAAGTTAGTTAAATAAGGAGGCCAGTAGACAGGTGGCTCTAATGCCATGGCAGCCTGTGGAGGCAAACACAAATCTGAGCCTTTCAGTGAACTAACGTTATGAAGTACAAATCTAAAGACCACTAGTCACAAACATCCAGCTGGACTCAAAGCTCTATCCTTCAATAACCTGCTGACTTTGCTTCCCCCTTTTTCTCCATAAAGGTCTCTATCGGATCACTTCATAAGTTATGTGAATGTCTAATTACTTTTTGTATACCTGAAACTAATATAATATCGCATGTCTACTGTAATTAAAACATTAAAGACAATTTTTTAGACAAAATGCCTCTCCCGAGTTCTGTCAGTGGAGCTCTCCTAACCACTTCCGGTTCGGCGCTGCCCAATTGCAATCGATAAATGCTCAAATAAACTTAAAAAAAAAAATTTAGTGCCTCAGTTTATCTTTTAACAGGTCAGTATGTTTAAAAAGATAAAGTCCCCAGAGAAATGTGAAAGTAAAGAGTGCTTTCTGTTCCCTCCACTAGCTGTGAAGAGGAAGGCTGGCTTCATCACTCCAGTTCCCGGAGGCGTGGGGCCCATGACGGTGGCCATGCTCCTGAAGAACACACTCCTGGCAGCTCAAAAAGTCATTTACTAGGTCGCATGAAAGAACGAAGCAAGCTGAAAAAGCATGCTGTTTATTTACTTGACAAGGGGAAAAATCCTTTATATTTTACTACAAAGCTATTTATTTCTACATTATATTTATTTTTTCATGGATGGAATCATTGTGGATCAAAAAATTCACACAACTTTATGCATTTCCTGCTAACAGGCTTTGAGTTTTAGGGGGGGGGGGAAACAAACAAAACAATTCCAATGGAAACATTGGTACATTTATTTTATGAATAATATTTGTTCATAATATTAAAACAATAAAGGGCTCATAATAAATAATATATTTTGACACAATTAAATATCACATGCCATATGTTTTCAACAAATGTTTTGTCAGCCAAATGGACACCCATGTAAAATGTAATTCATGTTTTGCCATAAGCATGATTAATTTTTAAATATTTTAGTCTTGTATCATATGCTAAAAAAGAACTAACTGGCTTAAAGAAAGATAAATATAAAAATAAAATATTGATTTTATATATCTCCTAAGTGCATCCTATGAGGCATCCTAATAATAAATAATATTCAATCAAGGAAAGAGAAATATATAAGGAAAACAAAAAATGCAGTGCTGCTTGGGAAGGTATTGATTATATGAAATTATAAATGACTACTTGTTATAGTAAAAATGTAATAAGAAGTACTAAGTTTACTGTAACTTCTTTGTTGTTCTGGAAAAATATGTAGACAGTGCCTTCTTTGAGGAACAATAGAAAATCCAAAAGCAAACAAACACACAAAACAAAACTAATGTGGTCTTTTCCTACAAAGATCAAGAAAAAAATTACATGAGTGAGACATTCATTAAAAAACAAATTATGATTTTTCACAAATGCAGAAATCAATTGGGAAAACACACAAATAATGTGCAAATGGTAAACATTAGAATACAACTAAAAATCAGTTTTCTTTCCCATAGTTCTACCCTCTTCTCTTACAGCATTTGGTTCTCAAAGTAAATGCTGTACTTCTAACACAATTTAAATTAGGAAATACATGTGACTCTCAGTTGAAGGTATCTTGAGACTGCTCTAGCCACATAATTGTATTGTTTTCAATTACAATACAGTCCCAGTATATTTATGTACCAATAATGATTCTTACCCAATGCATGTTTTTAATGGTGTGTATTCTTATTATTTCTGTGAGAATAAACCAGATGCTTATGATTAATAGTATTTTAACTGTAAAATAAAAGCAATTTGAATAAGAATCCCTGTCTTTTTTCCTTATGATATCTGTAAGTTTATTTGTTTATATATTTGTTATCTATGTCTTTGCAGCATGCTGAGAAATATGCAAGTTTTTCAAGCAAGAAAGTAAAGGGCTCATTCCACAATCAGCCTAGATCATCTTGTCTGATAACCCTGACAGAAGTTTAAATCTAAATCTCTCACACAAACATTTCAGAAATGGGCCTTTTTTAATTTTTAAGGGCTGCAAATTCTCAAAACAAACAAAATGACCAAAAATACATGTGCACTGAAAAGGTGAAATCTGTCATTCTAAGCCCATCGTGCTTTCCCCAAAGTGCAGGAGAGATTATTTTTTAAAGGTTTTTGCCTCTATGGCTAGTCTAAAATGCAGGAGTGAGCTTTTCCAGAAACTAATTAAAATACTGTGACAGAAAAATGAGTCTGATCTTTGTTAAAAATGGTAAATATTTTATTTAAGACGATAGCAATAGGATCAAGACTATAGCAATAGAGATTGAACTCAACTCCCAATACAGCAAAGACAGCTAGGGATTTATAGCCAATGAGAAAAATGAGGGGATCAATGGATGGAAAACTATTAAGAGGAACTTGATTAGTGCCAAGGGTTGGGGGACTCTTGCTAAACTAGCTTACCATCATTCTTGCTAAAAGACAGGCCAATGACTTATGATATTAAGAATTGGGGGATGAGAAAATTGGTCCATATATTGACTTAGCAAGATTCTTTTCTAAAACTGGGCCAAGCATGCCAAGTTAAGACCTAGTCAAGAGGAGGACCTACAGGAGCATGATTAAAATGTGGCCAAGGAGGCAGCCTTTGTCAACACATAAAGGAGATAAAGTTGGTTTGTTGATATCGTGACTTTACTTTTAAATATTTGGGGTCCATAATAGACATATGATGACTTTGTACAGAAGCTCTGGAAAAGTAAATTGCCTTCTCCTAAACGTATCTATAAAAATGACCCTACAGAATTAATTGGAATTGAACAATAATACAAAAATATGGAGGCAAGAATCGACCATTACGCACACCCTGTCTTTCTGTATTTGTTCAATAGTAACAGTTATCCTTAATAGAGAGCCTATCATATGCTAAATGCTTTATTTTCTTTTTGTTACTGACAATCACCATTTGATAGATGAGAAAATTTACTTTTTGGGTTATTAAAGTCTCAGCCAAAGCTAAGTGGATGATGAAGGCAGCATTGGAATTTGAAACAAGTCTGTTGGGATGATATGATCCGGAACCCACTCTCTTTTCACCACACCATTCTGCCTGCTTCTCCGCACACCAGGAATCCTTTCTTGTATCAGTGTATGCCCAAATTCTACTCATTACTTAAGGTTTCCTTCAATTGAAACTTATCCATGGAAACTGCTGGGGGAGTTTAAGTCCCACCCCTGAGCTCTTAGAGTTTATGTAGACATTCATGGCAGTTATCAGTTCCTACCCTTGTAACACCCATGTGTGTATTTTCCTTGTCTCCCTTTAGCTCCTTGAGGTCAGAATCCACACAGAATTTGCCTATTTGTCCTGCATACATCATAACATCCAGCCCAGTGCCATGCATGTGGCAGGCATTCGATTTTTTATGAATGAATAAATGAGTGAATGACAACTGAACCCATAAGAATACCATTTCCTGCCAATATCTAGCATCAAGTTTTGGTTGAGTTAGTAAAAGAGCAAGAAAAAAAAGAAAGGAAAGGAAATAAGAGAAGAAGAAGGGGAGGGGAGGGGAAGGGAAGGGAAGGGGAGGGGAAGGGAAGGGAAGGGGAGGGGAAGGGAGGGGAGAGGAGGGGAGGGGAGGGGAGGGGAGGGGAGGGGAGGGGAAGGGGAGGGGAGGGAAGGGAAGGGAAGGGAAGGGAAGGGAAGGGAAGGGAAGGGAAGGGAAGGGAAGGGAAGGGAAGGGAAGGGAAGGGAAGGGAAGGGAAGGGAAGGGAAGGGAAGGGAAGGGAAGGGAAGGAGAGTGAAGACACTTGCAGAGATGACTAGAGGAGCAAGATGAATAAATTAAAAAAGGCATAAAGTGGTAGGTAGGAGGGGAAAATGATAGTGGAGTGTTGCAGCTCTCAGCCTTCTCCTTCCTCCCTCCAACCTGCTTTAATGTGTATCGAGAATGAATAGATAACAATGAAGCCATCTTACCACACCCGTCTCACCCATTTTTCAGGATTGGAGAAAGGACTTTCTGAAGAGAGGATTGAAAAGGTGAAGATGGGAGTCTCTCCTACAGAGAATGTAAGTGGGATCCATCAGGATCCAGAGGAAAAAGAAGCATGTGGGATGCCTCAGAGCTTTTTTCTGATATAAACCTTAAGCTGAAGGGGCAGGTGAGTTTCTATATTATGTGTCCCAACTCACCAGAGTAGGGAAACATCTGGAGAAACACGGATCCATCTCTCTAAGCCCAAATGTGTGTGAAAGCCACAGTTAATATTTAGATTCCAATGATAAAGGTAGTTTGTTTGAAGCCTGATTTTAGGAGATCATTAAGGGAATTCCTCTGAGAGCAGTATACCCACTGCTGCCAGAGGGCACAGCTGGGGAAATGGGAAGTGCGTGTGTCTGGAATCAGGGCACACATGCAAGTCTTAACTCTGGGGCATGGCCTTTGGCAGTCACTTAATTCTTTTGAGCCTTCATTTCTTATTGTAATATGAGAGTAAAACAAGACCTGTTGCTAATTTCTTTATTCACTTAAGACAGAGTAACTATATGATGGATGCTGGAATTGTTAGGGTCGGGATTACTGGACAAAGAACTGAAATGTGCCCAAAAAGCTTTTGTAAAATGCAAAGCACCTTGGAAGCACCAGTTAATAGTTACTACAAAGATGGTTGGTTGTACTTCTATGCCCCAGTCTTCAAAATAAAGGTTTTTGACATTAGTCCTAGCTTCTTCCTCTAAAAACTGCAATGGGTTGCGACAGTTTACTGAAACTTTTGTAAATGATTCCTTCTTAAATTCTCACCAGTGGTTCACAAGATGATTATTTGACTTATAATTCAAATAATATTGGCCTAGGAGAAATATTACCCAGAAATTATCTTAATAAATAGTTGGGGGGAAAATACCCTCCACAGAACTAGAAAACAAAATGTAGGCACATTTAAAGTGAGCCAAGGACTCTATATTCTTTTAACTTTAAATGATGACGCCTGCGGTAAGTGATTGCCCAAGTTATAATGAGTTCAACAAGCTCATTCTTGTGTGTTTTTTAAAGCCAAATTCATGTTTGAATGTAATAGGGATCCTTTCAGGTAAATTGAATGTGCTGGGTGGACATGATGCAAATGATAACCTATCTTGACTCAAACAGCTTTCTAAGGTATAGAAAATATGAGCAACTGAAATTCCTGAGAGAAAGTCACAGCAGCTCTGCAGAACCTTTTTATAAATTGTTCACAAAAAATTTGGGGCATGTGAAAATGTATGAAAAACTCTTTGTAGTCACAGTATGTACTAACATTAATTACATGTTTTGGCCTTTTACATGGCACTAGATTATCAGTGAGAAAATTTTGAATGTTGTGTAAGTTTTAAATTTTCTATTCATTAGATGTACCAACCTAAATATTTTAATTTTATTTAAATGGAAAATTTATTATGTTATTATTATTATTATTATTATTATTATTGTGTTTTCCTGGTCCTCTCTCTAGTCTACTCACTTGGGGCACAAATTTAAGCAATGTAGTCCTCAGAATTTAGTAGCCCATTTCATTTATTCAGAAAAATATTAAATGGCAGAATGACATAATGGTAAATATTATAAATGAAAAGTAATCATTTGTGCAGAACTTGTAATAATAAAATGAGATATAAAAAATTAAAGTGGAATATGAAACCTCTGTTTTTACATAAATGAAATTGCTCTTCCCTGCCACTAAGTGACAAAATATCTCGATTTGCAATGAAACCCAGTCTGTACTGAAAAGTAGTACAACTGGCAGGAATATTTCTTTTATTAACAGGTTATGCTGTTTCCTAGTTTACAAATATCAAAACTCCCTTTATTGGAGTCTGGTAGAGGTTGCTAGGAGCATTGGAACAAGTACAATCCTCTTTACACCACTGGGGCCCTTTCTGACGTCAGATTCTTTTTTTTTATTGTTTTAAGCACTTTTACTTTCCCGACTATGCCCACAGGTAACAGGAAATAAGTGTTTCAAAGGAAAACTTGATCATGTTGGGAGATAACACAGATATCCTCACCCAGTGTGTGAGCGCCTTGAGGCTTGAAGTCGCTGCCAGGAGTACATATTTTTTTGATTGGTAACTGCCAGATGACGCTTCATCAAATATAAAGGCAAGAAAGACTCAGAGTGCTCCATAAAAGCCTTCCACCAGTCAGGCGGAGAAGAGCAGATACTGTCAGCGAGGACAGCAGATGGCTTTCAGGGTTTCAGTGTCAGTCTGTCTCTTATTCAATGGTAGGTGATTTCTTCTTCTTTTGTTAACTTTGTGTCAGTGTTAAATGTGAAATGGATTTGTCTTCTCTGCATTAGTGAGAAGTTGGCTTTTCATAGTTGTTCTTCATGACCAAGGTTAGAGCAAGGAATCTGAATTAATTTAGTGTCTCATGTAATGTATGTTCCTCTCCTAATACATATTTGCTTTATAAAACTGAAAGGAGGTTAAGGCATTTTAACTACTATATGACAGCGTCCTCGTGATTAAATCAGTATGTAAATATATTCACTTTCTCTTAAATATTAATGTGCCCCTATTCCATATAATTATAATATAGTCAATGGACGGAATATGGAGGAGAAACTGTCAAGAAGTTGCCCTACTTAGGTGTTGGATCTCAAGCGTAAATGGATTCAAAATAAAACATAAAGGAAATGAATAGAATAGCTTTCAGTCTGTTCCTTATACATAGAAGGGGGCTTACCTGCTAAAGATACCTCTTCCCCCTTCCTACAGCGATGGCAGCGTTAAGTGAAGAGGTGGCCTTGAACTTGACACTCGCAATCAAAACCCAGCCAAGTAATGGGACAGTTAACAAAACAAGAGGTATTTTCTTTGCATTTTTGTATTTCAAGGGACTTCTTAATTCTTGAGGGAATTTGGATTGTAATAAGAGCAACATTAGAAAATGTTTAATATATATTTTATGATGAGATAATCAACTCTCAGCATGATGGTGTTAAATCGAAGGGACGGGTAAATGGATCTGCAAAGAATTAGCTTTTTAAAAGGAGGAAGTGAGCAAATTAAAGAAATGTCTCCAGTTACTTTTCCTGAAGGTTAATTTAATAAACATGCCACATTTTATGCTTGATTCATGCTTGGATCCCTGTAACTCACACGTGTCCGGGGGCAATTTGTCACCATTTTGGCATTATATTTTTGATCTGTGACTATGAGCTTTGCAGCCAAAGAAATTATGGCTACAAAATGAAATCTTAATTTATGTCTCCTCATCTTTGGAAATATTTTTTCCTTGTTTCTTTGGAGGGGCTTTTGTTGTTGTTTTAACATAGGCCATATTTTCTAACTCCTCTTCCCACTTTTTATTTCCTATTTTATTATTATTATTATTTGACTAGCTTCCCACTGCTGTTGAGTATCAGCATATTTTCAAACCTGTTTGAACTCTTAGACGTGAACTTGGAAAGCTTGTAACCTGCCGAGACCTGTGTACTGCATGGCTATGATTTTCACACAAACCACATACTGCCCCCTGATGTTGGGATCGGTGATGTGACATGGGACAGAGGAAATGCCATATCATGCTCTCAGAGCCAGGCAAATAAAAAAGATTAAGTCAGATTTTTTCCCCCTGAATATGAGGTAGTAATAATTAAGAATTCATTTCACTGCCCAAGCTGGTTTGGCTCAGTGGATAGAGCATCAGCCTACGGGCTCAAGAGTCCCAGGCTCAGGTATTACCTTGGTTGTGGGCACCTCCTCAGTAAGGGGTGTTCAGGAGGCAGATGATAAATGTTTCTCTCTCATCGATGTTTCTAACTCTCCTTCTTCCTTCCTCTCAATAAAAATCAATAAAATATATTTAAAAAATCATTTCACCAATAATTTTAAATTTAAAAATGTACTTGAAGTATTTTGCCCATTTGAGTTTTTAAAAGTTTATCTTTATTGTTGAAAGCATTATAAATGTTTCCCTTCCCCTGACCCACCACAACCATTACCAGTAACTCTCTCCATCCTGCTCCCACCCATTTGAATTTTAAATATATATATTTTATTGATTTTTTACAGAGAGGAAGGGAGAAGGATAGGGAGTTAGAAAGATCGATGAGAGAGAAATATTGATCAGCTGCCTCCTGCACCCCTCTCCCCCACTGGGGATGTGCTCGCAACCAAGGTACATGCCCTTGACTGGAATCAAACCTGGGACCCTTCAGTCTGCAGGCCAAGGCTCTCTCCACTGAGCCAAACTGGTCAAGGCCTATTTGAACTTTTAAATATCTAGTAATCTGCAAACCAAAATAAGTGTAGGGTCTAGAATGATTTTTATGTCTTCCTGTCTTCTGAGCTTTTGAACAAAAAGGGCAAGAAATCTGTTTTGTAGAAAATAATACTGCAGAAAATTAAAATATGGCTTCTCTCTATGACTGAGTTCATAACTTTATGCCCAGACCACTTTTTTCTTTCTTAATAGGGAACTGCAAGTAAAATTCTCCAAGTTACAGGTAATAACTATGAAAAACATAGTGAATGAATATATCTCTATCATTTTCCCTTGCTTTCTTGATGGAGAAGTTTAGTTTTTCCTTGCTTTTTGTTTAACCTGAATCCAGATATTTATAGGAATGATGAATCTCTATAGTATACATTACATTTCTTTGTAAATGTCTTCTTTCAAGTCTCACATTTTCTAGGAAATCTTGATTCAGGCTCTAGTCTTGAAATAGGAAGAACCTAGCTCAGTTTATAATGCAAAATTCTCACTGCTTCAGAATTATTAAAATGAGAATGTAGATTAATGACTTTCATGAATGTGCATCTTAAGATAATATTATGTGTTCTCAACCAAAAGGAAGTTCTACAACACGGGATATTGTTGGTGTCTCAGTACTTAAAAATTTAGTATTTTTATTATTTTTTTAAAAGTCTGCCTTTTTAGATATGAACAAATAAATAGGAGTGTCTTAATCTGCTTAGCAAGACAAATACTGTGCAACATAACTAAGGATGAGGAGATATTCATGACATATTTATTCATAACAATGACAAAATAAAACGCCACTAGATCTACTTGAGAAAAATCTAAGAATCGGCAATGAAAGTATAGCAAAGAGGACTCAGTTATACAGTTTTATCACTGTGCTTTCCACTTCAGAAACCCCAGGGATTATGTAGGCACATGTCCTGAGTACATCAGGGAATGAAGAGTAAGCATCCTGAAGGAAACACATTTTGCCACATTGCTGCTTCCCCCAGCGGGCTTCCCGTAAAGAAGCTTCTGGACACTTGGCCACAAAAATTCTATCAAGCATGGTCACTTGCACAGTATAAGAGTTAGAAATCAAAACCCAGGTTGTTAAGTTCCAACTCCAAGGCTTTCCCCACTATTTCGTAATGTCTCTGAAGTGAATAAAACTTCTAAATGATATTTGAAAGTGTTGTCTTAACCATGTCAAGCCCGGGCCATAAGTTGTTTCTGGCTTCTTGTGTAGGTCATTAACCATAGCTCTTCTGAAAATAGTTGGAGACATATTCCCTTTTCAATTAGCCACTCGTGGCAATACGAATAAGAGGGTGTTCTCTTCTCATGCTCCTGTAAGAAAAGAGAAACCAAGTTCATTGTCTCACAATCATAAACCCAAATCTTCCTAAGCGCTGCCTTCTTAGGTGTAAAGGAGAGAATGGAAAAAAATGGTGTGAGATCTTTTATACTTATTAGCATTCAGGCATACATTTCAGAATCCTTGCTCTAGAAAGTCTTTAAAACTAGAGTTGATGCTGCCACCTTTTGGCAAACATGTATCTATCCCGTACTATGTAGCTTCAAAAGAATGAAATTTACCTCCATCCCCTGATTAATTAATTATATGTCTAGGTGATATCCTCTTAAGCTTTGTGACTATAACCTGCCAAGGGAACCAATCAATAAATAGTTCAGTGGACAGAGCACCCTTAGCATATCAAAATTAAAGGTCTCTTTAACATGTTATAAAACTACTATAAAAATGTGACCTACTTCATCTGTTAATATTATTTCTCCCTTTTCCTATATGATGGCACAGAAGGACCCATAGCCTTGAAGTTCTCACATCCTTGCCTGGAACACCACGATAGTTACTGCATCAATGGTGTGTGCGCCTTCCACCGTGAGCTGAAGAAAGCCATCTGCAGGTAATTTGCACAGAACTGCCCCAGACCTAGAGACAGGAGAAGGGGAATTCATGCCTCTGGTATTTCACACAGTACATTTCCACACACCTCTATTTTATGGAGCTAACAGGGTACATGATCTGATCGTGACTCACCAATCTTCTTTGTAGTTGGATATCTAAGGAGTCTTTTTCTAAGCTACCTAATCCTCATTACTCAAAAATATGGTTCCCAGATTAGCAGCATCTGTGAACGTGGGAGCTTGTTAGGAATGAAGAAATTTATGCTCCACCTCAAAGCTACCGAACCCATATCAGCATTTTAACATCATGCAGATGTGATTAGGATGAAATGACATAGGGTATGGTAAAAACACTTGAAGAAAAAAGAGATTTCCAGAGCAACTGAAATACTATTTTGATGATCATTGATTTGCGCAGCATCTTCCTATATAAGAGTAAATTTTCTAGATCAAGACATAAAGCACACGTACTATCTTCACTCCACCAATGAGGAACGGTACATTGATATGAGGTCTTAATGAAATGATTATTGTAAAATACATAGCTTCTTCAATACCTGTAGCAATTGGCTTTCATTTGGTATTTGCATCTTCATTCTTTGAAACTGATCTTTTCTTTGTATTTCTGCCATTGTGAATCTTAAAGTTATTCATTCTTTTCTTTTTGTAAAGGTGTTTTACTGGTTATACTGGAGAAAGGTGTGAGCATTTGACCTTAACTTCATATGCTGTAAATTCTTATGAAAAATACATTGCAATTTGGATTGGAGTCGGAGTATTATTAAGTAGCTTTCTTGCTATTTTTTACTGCTACATAAGAAAGAGGTATGGAAAAGAAACACAAAATATGAAGTCACTGGGTATTCGTTCATTTGAACAATATTTATTGAGCCCCTACAATGTACTGGGTTGTTTTTTAGTGAAAATCTGGCTGCAAATCTGGCAAGTTCCTACATATTTGTTTTGATACATTTTCTTATAAACTCAGATTAGCAGTAAAAATTTGCCTGCAGTTGCAATAGGATGGCTTCAATTTCCCTCCAATTTCCCTCCAACCTCTGTCTGCCTACATCAAAGTTACAAACGAAGAGTATAGTAAGCTCCACAAGGGTAACAAAAAGTGTGTCTTGTTCAAAATAATATATTCAGTGCCAAATACTGTGCCTAACACACAATAGACACTCTGTATATATTTGTTGAATGAATAAATTGAGAAATGAATATTAAATGAATAAAAAGTGTGGCAAACATGGGCCATTTACTTCCAAACAATCAATTGAAGGTATATTTAGAAAATATTATCTACTGCTAGAAGTTTAAGAAGATAAACTGGGTCCACTAAGTATAAGTTACTTGTGTCTTAATTCTTATTTCTGGTGTATCCACACTGGCATTTTTTCCCCTTTAAATCCATGTAGCTAGGGAAACTCAAGAAATAATGTGAGCAAAATTAAAGAAAAAAGTGTAAATACATTTCCCTGACATACTCTATTAACTAAGTTTTCATTTTAAAAGTGAACAAGACTGACTATCAAAATAAGAAAAAAAAAATTGGTTGCTCAATAATTGCATCTTAGAGAAAATAAATTGTTTTATCAATTATAGAACAATTCATATAAAATATGTTATATCAATTGATATTATTATGTCAATTGCCTAAGGAACCAAAAAGAAGGGGGAAAGGAAGTAGACCCTTTAATGTTAATAGGACTGCTGTCTGAGGCCAGTTCCCTAGAAGCAGAACACAAAATGGGGACTCCTGTGCAAGTGATTGGTCAAGGGATGCCCTAAAGTGGGACCTATGAGGAAGTAAGGAAAGCTAGAACAGAGGAGGAAGGTAAGCAAAGATGTGATATTAGCTAAAGTCCAGTCTCAGCCTGACTCCCCAGGGTGATCTCAAACCTGAATGGCATTATAGATCTTTCCCAAGAAGGCGAGGGATCTTGGTTTTTGTACCCTGTGTCCTCAGCAAGGGTGTCAGGATGCTCCTGGCAGGGCAGTGGGCACAGACCAGAGTCTCCCAGGAATTCAGGCAAAGTTTTCCATGAGTCCAGGTAATCCTCTGGAGAAGGATACTGTTCTGGGTCTGTTAACACCCATAGCCACTGGGCATGGATCTCCCAATGGGTAAAAGGGACCAGCAACCACTGCTACCCCAGCACATTTACATAATCTACAATAAGGTATACAAATGGCATTTAAATTCTTATGTAAATCAATACTCTGTTTTAGGTGTCTAAAATTGAAATCACCTTATAAGGTCTGTTCCAGAGGAAGACCACTGTGAGTTCTTCGTAAGAAAATTCCATGAGGCATTTGTAAAAATCAGTGGACCCCAAATTGACATCTTCAAATGAAACAACAAAACTTCCCCAGCTGACTAGACTTGAACATGATGGAAGTTGGGATCATGATGAAATGAGAGAATACATTTCAATAGAAATCACTGGACTTTGTCATTGTTAGGATACCAAGAGAGCCAAAGGAACAAGCTCACAGTGACAGAAGTCAAGTTCATAGTACTCTGGGTCTGTTACTGTGGTTGTGTGGTTATTGTTCTTACTGCAAAGAGACTGAGTGCCATGCTTCTCACCATGCCAGATGTGAGTTTTCATGGGAAGAATTATCAACCTTGCAACAAGCCAAAGCAATACCAAGCTTGGGCTCTTCCTGTACTAGCTACCAGTATTTTGGACCACTGCTCCATGGACCTAATCCCAAACATACTACTTTCACAGTGTCTAAAAGAATGTGATGTCAACTATTAGGATAAGATTAGTGCTGTGGCACCATCAGTGAGCCAAACAAGTGCCTGCAGTCCAAGCCAGAGACAAGAAAATGGAAGGTCCAAGGCAAAATGCACTATCCCCATCTTGTGACAACATTGTGGAGCTTTTATCTGTGAAATATGGAATAAGCTAAAGAGTTTCTGACGATTGGAAGCTACTGGATATCAATCCCTGAGTAGGCAAAACATTTCTTTTTCTGCATGGATTATAAAATGTTGTGTTGGACTCACTGGTATCCTAATGCTTATGTGTAGCACTTCCTCCTGTTGTTAGTGGGATTACCTGGTGACTATTCAGTTGGACTGAAATTCTAGAATTCTACTAATACATGAAATTCTACAACGGATCCTGAAAGAAAAACTAAAGAATTGGACACAGAAATTTTTTCATCAGCCAAAAGCACATGGGGAATTTATTAACCATTTCTGAGTACTTGATAGCAGATTTGCACATAGAGTGAGGAAATGCAATAGTTATTCTAGAAATAACTATTTGGAAATTAGGGTCCTTCCTTTTTAAGCATATTTTTTTTCATGTAATTAGAATAATCTTGGGCAGGACTACTGATATCATTGGGCTTTAATTTCATTTTCAACGGGGCAATTCTAGCTCTAAAATTTGACTGGGGGAGAAAAAGCCATTTTTCCATAACTGAAAATTGGGATATTCTCAACTGTACCTCATACCACTGTTTATCATCTGAGATGTATATTTTAGTGTTTGTTTTGTATAATAATATTTTTAAAATTTGTTTTTAAATGAAGCAAAACATATAATTTAAAAATAATGTCTATAACTTTTCTTTTAGATTCAATCTATAACTCTTGACTTTTTTCCATTGTAATTTGGATTAGCAAAACCATTTTGATCATGGGATGGGCTAAAAGAGGATCAATCATGCACATTCTTACCATGATTGCCTAGTAACAAGCCTTTCTCTTATATTGTTATGACTTTCCATTCACTATTAAAACTTTACATTCTGCTTTCCTTTGAGTAGAAGGTATTTCATTTGCTTTTGTTTTGCCTTCTTAAGGAATTTAAGGCAGATGAGTTGCGTGTCAGCACTTTCTGATTGTCCTCACAAAGTATGTAAAGGTTACCTCATACCAAGAAGTGGGGAGGTGAAGGTTCCTCCCAGTGACTCCAGGGACCACACCTAGAAAGCTATGCTCTCCCTGAGCATTTCAAAAAGGTGTTAAAAAGCTGGGGAGAGTCCAGGAAGAAACAATAAAACTTAATTAAGGCTGCCTCCTGATGAAAGAGGAATTAATGCTGGAGTCTGGAGAGGTTATAACCTAAAAAGTTATACGTACTTGCTGTCTATAAATATTTCTAAATTACAAACACAATATAATTGAAATTATACATTAGACAAAATTAAAGTGTCCAGGTTGCCAAACCGAAAAATACATCAAAACAAAACAAACAAAAAAACAATAGGATTCCAATTTTGTCACCTATGGAACAGTATGCTTACCAGTATAAAATCCAGCTGGTGAGACCATAGAAAGCTAGAGTGTGGCTCATAAGAAGCCACATGTTTATGGTCTGTCCTACACATGATCCTGTGATCCCATAACCCCAAGAGTTAAATTTGCCGGAAGGAACCTCTGGAATTCCTATGGAGCCAATATTTATGTGTGTAAATAGGACCTAAATGAAAAAAAGTGAAGAAATACAAGATGTTCTGTAAATATTTCACTTTTTCCCCCTTATGTGCAATAAGGCCCTGAAAGAAGTCTACCAGTGAATCCCTTGCATCAGAACTAGCAACCTATGAATCATTAGTGGGTGGCTCATTTGGGAAAGAAATGGAATGTGTTCTGGCATTTTTTACTAAATGAAACTTGCCAGCGGTTCATCAATGTCTTTCATTCCCATTTTGTCTTCTTCCTGTGTCTGTCCTTCAATTCTTTGAGAACACATGCTAGAGCTTCAATATTCATGACTTAGCATTTTGAAGCATGATTGGATTATGGGTAGAGGTAGAGCTCTTGGAGTGCCATGAGGAAAACAATTTCCTGAGGCCCCCATGAGGAGATGGTGCTTTGTGGAAATTTTATTGATGATGTAAAATTAAGTGGGTCTTCTCCAAGTTTTCATCTCTGTCTCTCTCGCCATGAAAAAGCCCAATCTTATTTTTAGGAGGGCCAGAATTAAGGCCACTACCCAGAATTTCTGTTCCTTCTTACAGCTCAGTCCAGTCCAGCATCTGTGTAGTTTAACTTGTGTTCTCAGCTACAATCCATCGGGTGGTCCTTGGGCCAGGTGGCGGCTTAAGGCCAACTGGCTATGGAGAGAGAGAAGAGGCGAATGCATGGGTGAATGTGGGTCATGGAGCCAGGGAAAAAGTGAGAATAAGTGCTAACAAGGGCACAAGAGAGAAAAACTTCTTTGGGGATTTTAAGCAGGAGCTTAGATTTCGTGCACTTCTTATAGGGTTCATCCCCTACCTACTTTATTGTTCCCCAGTCCAGGCTGACAGACAAGCACCTTCCCTGTATCACCCCAATTTCACTGCACATGTGCCATCTTTCCCTTTGTTAGATCCCTTCCCCTAGTGATCTGCAGAAAATGGACCAGGGGTTCCCTGAACAGTGTGAAGCTGTAGCTTCCTGGTGAAGTTGCCCAAATGACCATGCTGATAGTGTCTGGCCTCCCCTTTGCTCTCTTCTTGTTATTAACAATAACTATTTAATTAGGATGATAACAATGGGAGAGGAAGTAAACACTGTAATTTCACTCATACTTGAGCCAGAAATTTATAAAAAGGAAATTAGAGTTGCTTATTATTGTGTCTTCTTTCCCCAAATTAGTTATTTTTTAAATAAACTAATGCTGTTCTAACTTTTGAAGTGAATAAAATTATAACATAGTTTATCTTTTAGTGTTTCCTGGAACAATGCAAATCGAATTCTTTCATTTTGAAATGTCCTTTATTCACTGTATGACATTGAAAACAAAAAAAGTCTTAAGAAAATCATAAGGCAAACACCAGCAATTTAAGGTTTTGGTGCTGAACATAAAACAATCCCTCTCTGCAGGAGACCATGAGTAAGCTCTCTAACTTCTGTGAATTACAAAAATGTAGCACACTCTCTGTGGTGTAATGTAAATATTGATATCCTGCAGCTCACACTTATGGGGAAGGTTCCCAGAATCTCTCTATTGCAAAACGCCACTCTTTGTGCCTTACATCATGGCTGCATGACATCAGGACACGAGCATCTGCCAAGATGAACTGGAAGTGTTGAAACTTAATGTGTCAGAGTCTGGCACTGCTAATCTGGGTGAGTCCACATTTCTGTTCCAACCTTTGTCACAGCCCTATTCAGTAGCACATGCAGAAGCATATTTTCCAAATTCAGCTCTAAATGTCTGTCAATTATTCAATCACTGAATGTACAGCTCAGAGAAAAGAGCCCAAACAACTAATTGCCCAAGAATTCAAAGATTAGAACCCCTTCTGAATAGCCACCTGAATAAATGCATTCCGTCATCATATTTCACTCCTCTGCCCAAAATCAACATGATGGGCGTTCCAGATTGTGGGCAACACCCACAGCTTCCAAAGATACGTCTCATAAAGATTAGCAGTGTTATTATACAGTAACAAGGGGAACTGAATCGCTTAGTCAGGGCTTATCTACACAGTTTATGTCCCTTCTTTGTAGTTTTTATGTCTAAGGTATTATTGGAGCTTAAATCATTTTGATTGAAATTAGGTGAGAATCACAGTCAAGCAAGTATCCAAACTTGCCATGCTTTTGATCTTTAAGAGAATGTTAATTAGGCCTCCCAACTTTCTGGAAAGAATAGTATCTCTAGATCTTTAAAGCCTCACAACAATACTGACTTACTATAAAGATGAAGATGAAGCAATTGTGTAATAGGGCAACCCTTTCTGAGCACTCACCATGTTTGAAATCTCATATTTTAATGAATCTCATACTCGTGTATATTTGAGGTGTAGAGAAGGACATGAACCATGTGGATCTGATGCCCAAGTCTCTCACCTAAACTTTATCTGATAACATTTGGCACTATTCTATGGGAAATATTAGGATTGGGGGTTAATTGCTTAAAAAGCTTAGAAATATACCCAAGTGATTTATTTGCAAATGAAAAAAAAGGCTTTCTTTTTCTTTTTAAAACGTATACGATAGTAACTTTTGTCATGGATCGAAAACAAAAACTCCCTGCTGTCAGCTGCAGATTATGAAGCTATGCATAGCAGTCTCAGGTGTGGCCAGAATAGGCCTGGAGTGCCTGCGGACAGTTGACTGTACAGACTGGGGAGCGACTGTAGACTGTAATCCTGAGGTAGCCTCAGCACTCAGGGTACTATAAGGTCACTTGGGAATACTTGACCCCAGCCTGAGAACAGGAGGTCTCTGGCACTGATGCTATATAGTAACCGGGACATACCTGGCTCAGTGTGATGATGGGGTGAGGAGTGCATGGGTTTCACATCTACAGTAAAATCTTATCAACTGCCTTTTTCACTATATCACCCTCAGTCTTACCCCCAGCTTCACAAACACCTTAAAGCAAAATGGTCACCCTCAATCTTACCCCTAGACCCTTTGGACATGATAGTCCTATCTGGTAAGTGGAGAAGTTCTACTCTAAAGATGAGCTCCACATTCCCTTTTCTTGTGTGTTCAAAATGTGCAGCCCAAGGCAGAACCAGCCCACAGACATGTTTATTTTGGTGACGGTGTTGTTATTTTTTAAAATCAAGACCACTTCTAGAAATCAAGGTGTTTGTCTATGAAAATCTAGATTCTCCACCTTCTTTTGAAAACTGGAAGTACAGAGCTCTTGCCCTATGTTCTTACACAGTTTTGGCTGGAAGGCGTGTGCCCGGGACACCCACCTGTTTCTGTCACCGTGGTAACTGGTCTGGGTTCCTAGGGGCCTTTAAGTCTGCAACCTGGGTGCTTTGACTGGCTTTTACTCTTAAGATCCTGCCTCATCTAAATTCCTGAGCCTACTCATCATGATACCTGCAGAGGGCCTCGTTGGACTGCAAACTGCAAGAGCCCTGAGGAAAGCTCAGGAATGTGCTCTCTCTTCAGGAGAACCCACATTCACCTGGAGGCTGGCAGGGCAGCCTGCGGTGACTCAGACACCGCCCTGCCCACGCCCTCGGTCACTCTCTGCTACAGTCTCTGGCAGATTTTTTTGCTCCGTGTTCATCTCCTACTCATGTTACCTCCTTCCCAAAAGCTGGTGCTAGCTTCCCATTGTATGCCATGTTTAGGGCAGGTTCCTCTCCAGATGGCTGGCTCTCCCCCAGAAGGCTCAGTTTCTATCTGTGTTTGGGTCTCTGCTATTTACTCCAGATTTATTACCTTCAGCTCTGTGGGCCAAGATCCTACACATTTTTTTTCTAATGCCTTTTCCTTGAAGAATCATGTTATTTACAAATGTCATCTTTCTCTCCCTTGAACTCCCTAGTAGACATCCCTTTAAAAAAAAAAACAAGCACACAAAACTCCATGGTGCTTACATTGTTTTGTATTATAATGATTTATGTTCTTGGCGAAGTTCCAGAGGTAATAATAATATTCACAATGGACTTCTTTCATTAGGTTTATGTTATAGACGAGGCACAGTGCTAAGTAATTTCTATACTGCATCTCTTTCAATCAGAGACAGCCCTAAGAAAGTTACATTAGGGGCTGTGGAGAATAGTGATTAAGGAGACAATTCTTTGGAATTTAACAGACTGAGGCTTAAATCCCACCTCTGCCCCTGCTGGTCTGCTACCTTGATCAAGTTTCTAAGCCTGAAAGTTGTCACTTGTAGAAAGGGGATATTTATTTCCTATAGTGTTTTGAGGTTAATAGTAAGTGATCAATGAATACTATCCTATATAATAAAATCCTAATATGCAAATCGACCAAGCACAACGACCCGTCACTATGATGCGCACTGATCACCAGGGGGCAGACACTCAAAGCAGATGCCCACTGGTGGTCAGTGCACTCCCACAGCGGGAGTGCTACTCAGCCAGAAGCTGGGCTCATGGCTGGCTAGCCCAGTAGGGGTGGTGGGAACCTCTCCCACATTCCCTGCAGGTGAGTGGTGAGAAGCGAGGGGTTGGGCCTAAGCCAGAAGGCAGACATTCCCCAAGATAGTCCCAAACTGTGAGAGGGCACAGGCCGGGCTGAGGGATACTCCTTCTCCCACTTAGAGCATGAATTTCATGCAGTGGGCCTCTAGATTTATTATAATGGCCTTCCATTTTACAGATTAGGATACTAAATTTATAAAGTGTCAGTCACTTGTTCAGTTATAAGCAGCTGGTAAGTGGTGGGACCTAGATTTGACCCCGAGGCTGCTCACTTCCAAGGCAGGCCTTGCTCAGCCCAGCTCTTTGACTATGGCTGTTACTTGGCCCATGTTGTTTGAAGCAAGAGCTGCAATCTCTGAGGCTGGGTTTTTGAATCCCAATTGTTTCTTATTTCTGTGATAGAGAATAAATTATTTAACTCCTCTAAATCTCAGTGCCCTCTGTTATACAATGGAGTTGAGCTAGTAATTACACTTAACCCATAGGGCAATTTTAGGATTAAGCTAAATTAGATAGCTAATGTATGTAAAATATCTAGTACTCATTCAATAAACAGTACTTATAACTAGTAAATATTCGAAAGTGTGTTGAAGCTCTTATTGGTATTAAATGCAGTCAGTTGTATCATAACATGATGCATGTGTTCCTAAAAATCATCACTTTGCAAAACCAAGCAATAAAAACCTCAGGGCTTATAATAAGGAAAGCCAGGGTTAAGGGGTATAATGCTCAAAATTTTTGTCAAGGACACATAAAAAAATTTTTAAGTAGCACAATTTTATACATTTTAAATGGTTCATAAATAAGTAAATATGTATTTATAAGTCAATGTGGCACTTTATTTTGAAAAACACCTGAATTTTGCTGATGAAAGTTGGTGTCTGAGGGTTGTAGCTTGTAAGTTATTGTCAAGTAGTGAAGGGTTATAGAAAATGTACAGAAAGTTAAATCAACAAATGTGAGTGTAACCCGTAGCATAAATGTGAGCCAAGGTATCTGGTGTATGTTTGAGATGCATGCAGGTGTGTGCGTTTGGTACAGTTTATGCTGCTTATTTCAACGGCATTATGCATTCATCTAGCCGATCAGATGAAATCATGCATAAGCAAATACAAAATGCTCAAGTTGTTCCTTTATGTTGGAATAAATTCATGTTTTCAAAACAAGCCTTAAGTCAGAACTGACTGTACCTTGAAATTATCACAATCTTTGTCTCTCGACCTAAACCTCAAGTATACTTATTGAGCACTTGAAATATTCTGATTATAGTAGGCACTCAAGACCTTGGAGACCAGGATTATGATGACGCATTTCTCCACCTAAATTTTAACAGAGTATCAAGAACTTAACTCCAAAGCTCAATGTTACTGTGGATTCATATTCTCTAAGACAAACTTACCATAGTGTGCTTGTTTTCCATTGTCAAGCTAAAAATAGTTAGAAAACGTCATGACTACATTTTTCTAAGTCCTAAATTAATCACTCTATGAAGAATACCAATTATTCCTCCTTTCATCTTGACTTATTCCCTTTCTCTTTTTTTATTTTAGTCTCTTAGCAAAATATTACTTTTATTCAAAATTCTTTAAATGATGCAGAAGTAAAAAAACAAACAAAAAAAACCTCTTCCTCAATAGTCTAATATTAGGCAATAAAATTTATCAAATGTCAGACCTTCCAGAAGCAAGAACTTAAGCATGAAAAAAACAAACATTTAATAAAGGGAAATCTGTAGGAAATAAGAGAGTCAAAGTTGGTATCTCTTAGGGTCTTCTGCTTGAGCCTAACAAACATCACTGTCTGGGTTTAGTCTGATCTAGGTAGGTTGGACAAACAGGTGTGTTTGCAAACTGGTGCTTTGGTTCAGTCTGAACCAAACTTAAATCAAATATAAACTGAACCAAAAGCACCAGTTTGCAAACACACCTGTTTGCCCAACCTACCTAGATCAGACTGAACCCAATGGTCTGTGGTTGCATAGTTAGGATAATATATTATGGAATGTAATAAAATATAGTAAACATTCATTTATTTCTTTGCATTTTCAGCATCTAATCCCATTCTAAAAACAGCACCCAGTTTTGCTCTGGAGTACCCTTTTCCTTCACCTTTATTGCACCTGATATAGGTGTGATTCCCTCAGGTCTAATCCCAGGGTCAATCAGAACTTTCTCTCATGCCCCATTCTAGGATTACCTGAGAGGCAGGCATACAACTTAATCCAGATCAATGAAAATTAGTCCTGGGATTTTTATTAGAAGTCTTTTTGGGGAAATGTTGTCCATTTCAGATTGCATTGCTAAGGTAATGAGATGATGTCTTACATTTTTTTAAAGGCCATTAGAGGGAATCAAAGTTTTTCTACCCTGAAACTTCCCTTTTTTTGGATATTGATTTTAAGTTGTTTATTAAGAAACTAGAGGCCTAGTGCACAAAACTTGTGCACTGGGAGGATTCCTCAGCCCAGCCTGCACCCTCTCAAGGTCTTGGAGCCCTCAGGTGATGTCCAACTGATGGCTTAGGCCCAGTTTCACTACCGCTGCTGCGCTCAGCTGTGAGCCCTGCTTCTGACTGAGTGGTGCCCCCCCCACCCTACCCCCTCCGTGGGAGTGCACTGACCACCAGGGGGCAGTTCCTGCATTAAAGGTCTGCCCTCTGGTGGTCAGTGCACATCATAGCAACTTGTCATTCCACCATTTGGTCGATTTGCATATTTGCCTTTAATATATAGGACAAGACTCAGAGTGAGACCTATAGCCAAAAATACTCTACTCAGCAAAGCTATCACTCAGAATTGAAGGCCAGTTAAAGAGCTCCACAAATAAAAAAAGCTAAAGGAGTTCATCACTGTCAAACCACAATTATATGAATTGCTGAAGGGGGTTCTTTAGGAAGAGGGAGAAAATAAAGATAAAAATTATGAACAACAAATACGTAACTATCAACAGGTAAATCTAAAAACCAAGGAAATTAAAAAATCTGATGAACAATATTATCTAGTGAATATAATAGAATCAGAGGTATGGAAGGGAAGTGGACTAATGATTCTCAGGGAAAAGAGGAGTGGGGGCTGGGGGAAGAGTTTGAACATAAACTGTGCACCTATGGATGAGGACAATGGGGTTGGGGAAAGGGCAGAGGGTGGAGTGGGAACCTGGTGGAGGGGAACAATGTAGGGGAAAAATGAGGAACATTTTAATAATATGAATAATAAAGATTTACTTAAAAAAATAAAATAATTTCCTTTGTAATAATACTTTAACTTCTGCTATTCAAATATTTTTGCCTTTTATTAGTATTTCTTTCATCTAATGTTTACAACTATACTAACTAGCAATAATTTGATTCATTACCAACTTTAGTGTAAATAAATCTAGTGTTTTCATATCATCATGACATAGACTCGTTGATCTATGTATAATAAAAAAAGCTTTTTTTATTTTAATTAAATGTTTTTTAAAATCAGGAATGGATATTTAATGTTGTCAAAATAATTTAAAAAATATATATTTTATTGATTTTTTACAGAGAGGAAGAGAGAGGGACAGAGAGTTAGAAACATCGATGAGAGAGAATCATCAATCAGCTGCCTTTTGCACACCCCCTACTGGGGATGTGCCCCCAACCAAGGTACATGCCCTTGACCGGAATTGAACCCAGGACCTTTCAGTCCACAGGCTGACGCTCTATCCACTGAGCCAAACCGGTTTTGGCGTCAAAATAATTTTTAATATCTAGATATTATTATGATTTTGTCTTTTTTCTATTAATTTGCTTAATTAAATTAATAATTTTCCTCATGGCAAATCTTTGCACTGTTAGTATGAATCACACCTGCTCTTGTTATATTGCTCTTTTAATGTGCTGCTGAATTTTATTTTCTGGGTTTTTCCTTAAAAATTATTGTATCAAAATTCATACATAAAATTGGTCTAACATTTTTATCTATGCTGTCTTTGTTGGGTTTGAGTATCAACATCATGCAGATTTAATCCTGTAACATGATGAGAAAAGCCTGCATTCTAAAGCTAAATGGCCAGGTTCAAACCATAGTCCTGCTACTTGCAACTATATGACCTTCAGCAAATTATGTAACCTTTTCATGCATTGGTGCTTTTGGATGTAGAATGAACGTGAGGCATCTTCTACTTCTGGTTCTTTTTTACTTTGAGGATGTAGCTCTTCAGGTTTCAAATGAAAGGCTGTGTGGGTGTGGTAACAAGTATGCTCTTTGTCCCTGTGTTGTCCTACCATAGTACCAATTCCAATATGTGTATGTGTGTTTGAAAATGAGGAGGCCAGTGGTTGGGTGTTCCCCATAACCAGTAATTCTCGGATTACTAGTGGGTATTTATAACTCAACTCATCTCTGACACTATCTACCCAGACATAGTATCAGATTTCACAGCTTAAGGGTTCAGTCCTATAAGACTGTTCCCTAACTCAAACAACCGTCAGATACCAGTAGCCAGTTGTAAGCCAAGGTTGTTAAATCTGTGCTTCTAACCACGTGACTATAAATCAGATGTTCCGAGGTTCCCTCCTCGAGTTTGATTCATTCCCTAAAAGTCAGAACACAGAGAAACATTTTACTTACTAGGTCACTGGCTCATTATTAAAGGATTATTATTAAAGGATATTATATATCCTATATAATAAGGGGTTAATATGCAAATCTACTGAACAGTGGAATGACTGGTCACTATGATGTGCTCTGACCAGGGGGCAGATGTTCAATGAAGGAGCTGCCCCCTGGTGGTCAGTGCGCTCCCACAGGGGGAGCTCCTCTCAATCAGAAGCTGGGTTCAAGGCTGGCAAGAGCAGCGGTGGTGGCAGGAGCCTCTCCTGCCTCTATGGCACTAAGGGTATTCGACTGATGGCTTAGGCCAGCTCCCTGCGGACTGTTGTCAGTGGGACATCCCCTGAGGGCTCTAGGACTGTGGGTGGGTGCAGGCCAGGCTGAGGGCACCAGGGCTCTAGTATACACCATATTTATTCTAGGAACAGCCGAACGGAAGATCTGAATGACGAATATATTTATTTATAAATCACAACATCTCGGGCCCCGTTGGAAGTCTATCAGTAGTTCTGCTCAGCTTCTCATTCCTAATCTACTACTTTCTCCACTGGGAATTCCCCAAAGGGAAAAAGCAGCCCAACAGCTGGGCTCAGACTCTTCCTGCCAGATGAAGAAACCTGATTACTAACTGCTTTGCTAGCTGTCTGATGCCTCAGATTAATGCTTGCTTTTGTTTTATTTTGCTCCAGTTTTTCTAACTTTTCTCAGTAGAAAGGTTAATCCCAAATACCATTCTCCTTACTTTTCATCATTAATGTAATATTTAAATAAAGACTTTCTATTATACTATTTATTTTAATTTTGTTTATATCTATTTTTACTTGCTTTTTCTCAGTTCTATCCTCAATGTTTCCTCTGTGTTTTATGCAATGTTTGTTGTCCTTTTTTTGCTATTTAAAATATGTTTATTTACATAAAACTAGAAGCCTGGTGCACAAAATTCATGCACAGTGAGGGGGTGTCCTTCAGCCCAGCCTGCACCCTCTCCAATCTGGGATCCTCTCACAATCTAGGACTGCTGATTCCCAACTCTCCTCCCCTGCAGGCCTGGCCCCCTCAACTGCCCTCCCCTACAGGCCTGGTTCCCCCCAATTGTCCTCTCCTAAAGGCATGCCCCCTCCCTACTTCCCTCCCCTGCAGTCCTGGTCCCCCTGAAATGCTCTCCCCTGCTGACCTGGTCTCTCCCAACTGTCCTCCTCTGCTGACCCAGTCACCCCTAATTGCCCTCCTTTGCTGGCCTGGTCTTCTCCACTGCCCTCCTCTGCCAGCCTGCTCACCCCCAACTGACCTCCTCTGCTGGCCTGGTCACCCCTAACTTCTCACAACTGTCCTCCCTTGCAGGCCATCTTGTGGTGGCCATCTTGTGTCCACATGGGGGCGGCCATCTTATGTCTTGATGTGATGGTCAATTTGCATATTATTCTTTTGTCAGATAGGATTTTACCTTTCTTATATATTTTTCTGAACTTTTTGCATGCCTCTGATCATTCTGTGGCCTCATCACAGAACCCTGAGATCTTATAGGTTATCTAAGAGAACTTAGGTTTTTATTCTAAGCAGTGCAAGTTTGTGTCAATGTGTTGTCATGGTTTTTATCTGCTCAGTCAAATATAGTAGGTACTTAGATAGGACAGGCACAGAGGGTCACCAGGCAGAGATCCTCAGGTGACTAGCAATGGGCAAACTGTAAGCCCTGGCATGATCCCTCCCTTAAGCATTAACCCCTAGATGATGACATCCAAGCTTCTTCTGTGTGTTAGCTCCAGGCTCAGAGAAGCAGCAAAATCAGACAGAGTGATACCATGGCCAGCTGGACCAGCTGCATCAACTAATAACCCCTGGTGCTGACCAGACACTGGAGACCACAAGGGGGCACATCTGGAAAGCTGATGACTGTTCCATTGGGATTCATCCCTATGGTCTCCAGATAAAAGTCTTTAACCCTTGGACCTCTCTCTATGGAGCCTTTTCCCACCCCCTCCCCCAGGCAGGTTTTTCTTGCCTCTCTCTTTCACCTAAGCTCCAAGGGCCCTTCCTTGGCCTTTGTAACTTTTTTCCTGAGCCCATTTCTTCTATAGTGTGAGTCTTCGCTCTGAATTCCTTGTTAGTTTGAACTCAAGCACGGATGTTCCTGAACCAAGTTCTGGCCTAATCTTCCATTTTTTTCTTCTTTTGTCCTTCTCTCCAGTCATAACTTTTAAGATTGTTTTCATTAACAATAAACTCAATTATACAGCACAAGAAATATGTATAATATAAATATAGCTTTAATACTGTTGTATGTAATGTTCAATTAAGGGAGCAAAAAGGCTTGGTAGTCAAAGACAAGTCTGATTCTTTATTACTAGGTTCAAATCCTGGGTCCTTGTGCTTTAGTGTTTTTCTTTTTTTTTTCTTTCTTGTATATAAAATAATAATACAAAAGATTATAATAGTCACACCTTTGTCATAAGAGTTTGTAAGAATAAAATCTGTATTAGTTTGCTAGAGCTGACAATACAAAATACAACAGATTGGATAGCTTAAGCAACACATTTATTTTATCATAGCTTTAGAGTCTGGGGTGTCAAAGATCAGGATGTTAGAAAATTCAGTTTCTTCTGGGGCCTTTATCTGGGCTTACATTCCTGCCATTTATTGATGTGTTCTTGGCCTATATATTCACTTCTGCTTGGATGATGGGTGTGGCGAAGGTATGGTCAATTAGCATGTTTCTCTTTTATTAGTGTAGATACCAACAATAAAGTCATATTGTCTATGGCTAATATTTAAATTAATAAATAATGTTAGGAGTATTTGCAGCAAATATTAGTTGAACTACAGTTTTACAGATAACTACAGAATTATAGATTACTAAATCTTTCAGGTTGTCTACAATGTTATTATTGTTTATGGTGATTATCATAACTTTAAATCAATCAAATGTGTGCTTTCAAGAGCCCTCTACTCTAAATTGTGTTTAATCATATTTAATAACTTAGCTGTATCCTTGTGTTGGCTTCAAATGGTTGTTGTATTGAATGAGATATTAATCAATGTTAATTATATGTATAAGCTCTTAGCACATTGTTGTATCATAATTTTTACCTTTTTTATTATTAGGTTATGAAAATAGGACAAACATTGTCCTGGTCCTTATAGTACTTATTACAAAAATAAATAATGAACATGTAATTTCAAGAAATGTCAGGTGCTGAGAACAATATTTTGAGGCACAGTCTCAAGAGAAAAAATTTGTCTTGCAAATAAGTCTAACATTATTGGTAATTTAAATTGATGCATAAATGAAATTACAAATTACTCTAAACTACAACATTTAGGACTAATGATAAATAGTCAGACTTAAAATATTAGACACTTGAATGCCATGGGTTTATTGTGTTGCATTTGCCTTTTATCTGATCTTGGTCATTTTAAAAACAATAAAAACCTCATATGGTTTGTAATTTCCAAGTTGCTAAATTTCATTTGGCTAAAGTTTACTGAACTCTTACCATGAGCCAGACATAGTTCTAAATACTCCCTGCTTATCTAACCCACAACATTCTTAAGAGATAATACTTTTATTTTCATTTTATAAATGTGGGGGGAGGTGAGAAACAGAGCACAGAAACGTTAACTAACCTGCTCAAAGTCATACCCTCAGTCGATGGGATAGTCTGAACTTGAAACCAGGCAATCTGGCTCCACGCCCATACTTTTAACCCTTCACCTCCTTCATCACTTTCATACATCATCCTATTTAATGCCCAACCTATCCATTTGCCTAACGAACACTAATAAAGCACTGATTATGTTTCAGGTATAGAGCCAGGTCGTGGATGATAAGGAAAAAAAAAAGTGCAAGACATGGGACTTGGTTCACCATCCAGAAAAGGACAGAAACTTAGAAATTTTCCCCAGGGCACACTGGAAAGGCCAGTGGAAATTTCCCCAGTGTGCCCTGGAAAAATGCGGTCTTCCCCATGTCCTCCCCTGAGCTACAAGAGGAGGATATTTGGGGAAATTCTATACACCAGAACCAGAGTTCTCCAGATTGTCCCATAGGATCTCAGGGGCAGCAAACCTTTCTTGATGAAGATCTGTACTTCACTTAAAAATTGTAATTGTTTTATTTTTCTCAGGCTTAAAACCAAGGAGAAATTCTCCCTGTCCCCCCACCCCCAATTCCTCCAATAGCAGTGTATTAGAAATACCAAGTGGGGGAATCGGAGGGGGAAATTTTTCCTTCCCCACACCCTCCAATCCAGGACCTGAATGTTTTCTCACCAAAGCCAGAGTTACTGTCAAGTGAAGTCTCTGCATATGTATTAATTTAACTTGAAGTGCAGCCTAAACCAAGGGGATGTGACTTTCTTGCAAGAGACATCCTCAAACTGGGGCTCTGATACCACTTTAAATACAGAGGCTTATTCTAAGGTACCCTGAGGTTGTGTAGTCAGAAGTATAAGTCAAACTGGGGTCAAGTGAAGCTAAGAAACAATGAGGGCAGAGTGCTGTGCCCTAAGGGTGAGATGGGCCCCCAAATGGAAGGAGTAATCACAAAGAGAATGATTGTCCATAAGAGGATTGAGGAAGGAGAGCTGGAGGAATGTGGCTCAGGGTCCATGAGGGAACCTGTGCTTGGACAGCAGTGAGGGCCATGCAGAAACAGAATGGTTTTTGGGAAGCAAAGAGGACATCTGGAAAGACTAGGGATTTGAATTGAAACAAACCTAATTTCAAATTCCAGTTCCATCGCTGCTTCAACTTGGATGTGTTCTTGGGTTGATGCTCAAAGGCTGAGCCACTTCCACCGGCCCAATCTTGATTCTTCTTTATACATTGGCTTTCCTGTTCCTATCCCAAACAGATGTGATTTTAGGAAGTTCTAATAATAATTTAATAATCTTTCTAATTAGCATAAGCTGTGAATTATCATCTTTGTGCTTGAAATATTACATATTTCTCTGGGGGGGGGGTGATGTGTTGCCATTCCTAACAGACAGAAAAAGTCTAAAAAATATTTGAATTTTCCCTGTCTCTGAAATAAAATGTTTATCTGAAAGATCATAAAGAGTAAAGTAATAAATAAACTATTTAAAGAAAAAATAGGCCCACTTATAAGTAACAAAAACAGTGACCACTCAAAATTAAGCATAACATTCTAAGCAAAGGGTTAAATTTCATGCAAATTATATATAAAACATTAACATAATCTTATGATATAAATTTGAAAATGCTAGTGCCATATTTAAAGGATGTAAGGAAAACTGCATTAGAGGAAAATCCTAAGGACCTAGATAAACACTTTAGAGTTGTTTTGCAACTTTGTTCCTGGAGTATTACTGGAAATAAACAGTACATCAAATAATAAATATTTTATTTTTAGTTATTTTAGAAGGAATGATTTTGTCATAACAAGATTTGACCTATAAGAAAAGGAAGTTACAACGTGCAGAGGTAACTGCCAAACTTTGAAAAACCAATAGTAGGTTTTTTTTAAATGAAATTTTATATGGGAGACTTGTATACACAACACAAAATAGCAAAATTGGGAGTGAGAACCTAGAATCCATCTGCTCCAGGAACACACATTGTCTCTCCCCTCTCACAGACACTCTGGGTCCCCCACGCCTCAGACAGAGCTCCTCACATTACCACTGCTCTGAAGCATCATTGATCTGTTTGGTTTTTGTTGTTTTTGTAGTTGTTGTTTTCTAAATTGCATGTTGTATCTGAGGGGGTTAAAAAAATATAACAATACTTTTTAAAAATATATATATTTTATTGATTTTTTTACAGAGAGGAGATAGAGAGTTAGAAACATCAATGAGAGAGAAACATCAATCAGCTGCCTCTTGCACACCCCCCATTGGGGATGTGCCCACAACCAAGGCACATGCCCTTGACCGGAATCGAACCTGGGACCTTTCAGTCTGCAGGCTGATGCTCTATCCACTGAGCCAAACCGGTTTCGGCATAACAATACTTTTTTCTCCTACCTTCTAAGTTTTTCTAGGCTGGGCTAATAATCAAATTAGCAGAGATAGATTAACAGGAGGAAAATCAAACTTTTAATAAATGCACATTCACATAAGCATGAAAATTCCAAAGACAATGAGGCAACATTGCATATATAAGACATTTTTAGACAAAGGAGAAGGGTGAGAGGTCTGAGATATTAGATTTCAGAAGTGAGAATGAGAGATGCTGGAGGCAAATTCCAGCAGGCCATAATTATGCAAGAAGTTCTTCAGAAGGCTGATGGACCTTGGGGCTTCAGCAGGGCTGATGTTCTATATATTATTACCTGCTGCTGAATAGCTGCAGGCATTTCCCCTAACCTGATAATCTTTTCCTGTTTACCAAATCTTACCTCTGATGTATATATCTGCTTTGCTAAAGAGGAAAATGTGTTAATAAAAAGCCTTCAGGGAACTTAGTCACTAGAGCTGCTTCCTCCTGGTTCCCCCAAAATGCCTCCCAAATTTATAATTCTTATCTAGTCTCTCTCCATTTATGCACAGCCCTTCTCCAGATTCTGAACCCTTACTGCTTCGAGAAGACTGCAGTAGAGAGATTTATAAGAAGTTGAGCCAAAACCGGTTTGGCTCAGTGGATAGAGTGTCAGCCTGCGGACTGAAAGGTCCCAGGTTTGATTCCGGTCAAGGGCATGTACCTTGGTTGCGCGCACATCTCTAGTAGGGGGTGTGCAAGAGGCAGCTGATCGATGACTCTCTCTCATCAGTGTTTCTATCTCTCTCCCTTCCTCTCTGTAAAAAACCAATAAATATAAAAAAAGACTTCCTTTAAAAAAAAAAAAAAGAAGTTGAGGAAGAGCAGAACATACAAGGCAGGAAAATCCTTACCAAGCAACTCAGACAACATGAGACACAGTGGGTATCTAGCTAACAAACACCTTCCTGAAGCACTCTTGTCTTTCACACTTAATTCAAGTTAGGCCAAGGTGAACATGCAAAGATTATCTTCCTGAATCTCTTGGGCAGAAAAGTGGGGGAAGGTCACCCATCCCTCATGGCTCAGTGGTTGAGCATCGACCTATGAACCCGGAGGTCATGGTTTGATTCCCAGCCAAGGCACATTCCCACAGGGTCATGGGCTTGATTTCCAGTGTGGAGCATGCAGGAGGCAGCCTATCAGTGATTCTTTCTCATCATTGATATTTTTCTCTTTTCCTTTCTGAAATCAGTAAAAATATACTTTAAAAAGAAGAGTGGGGGGAGAATCAAAGCTTTTTTCTTAATCTTTGTTTATTAATAAAGAGCTTAAATTGATATTCCAAAAGACAACTTCAGGGTGGCAAAACTTTGATTTCCTTCATAATTAATTAGTGTGTCATTCAGTAAACTTTAATCAATCTGTTATTATTCTATCTTTCATATGAAATAAAATACTACATCACAGTGCCTTTCAGCAAGACAAAGTATTGCTTTTGAAATATTTATCAGGTATATATGAGTATATATTCCCTGGCATACTTTGTTATTATGTAAAGTGATTTTAAGCTCTAGTCAAGAAAAATCTGAATGCAACCCCCTCCGATCTTCAGCTCTCCGCACACTACTTCATGAGGTTGAGAAAACCTCATGAAAATAACATTTTGGTAAAATAATTTGAAATTATAAACTTCCAATTCTAATAAGATAGAATTCTACTCAGAATAAAAAGAAGAAGATGAAAGGAAGAATTTTTTGCTAGCAATAAAGAAAGTAGCTGGATCTTTAAATTTTTTTAAATTTTAGAATGTATTAGTTATGATTGCCATGTTATTATTTTCCTATCAAAAAAGCATTTTAGTTTTAAGCCTAAGATTGTTGAATAATGTTTACTACCTTATTCTCTCTATCATAGTCACTAAGTCTTTCATAAGTCAGGGATGCATATATAAAAGTATTACAAACACTTCAAATGTCCAAGGTGGTAATAGCAATAACTAGATCAATACATTACATTGGATGATGTTGTTTCTCTTAATACATTATAGATATGTTTATCTTTTAAGTCTCAGTATCATTCTTGTGTCAATTTTCATATTGATGATCATCCAAATGTGATCAGCCCTTTTTCATATGGTGCATAAGAGTCTTCTGTTGGTTGAGCTCCTAATTACTAGGTTCCCAATAGAATAAGTCCCTTGGCCTTAAGCTGCACAGTGTTTTCTCAGAATGATTCATCTCATCTCTGACCAGTTCTCAGGATGATTCAAGGTATAATGGAGTCTTCAATAAGCAGCATATGATAAAGATTGCTTAGCGAATTTCTTCTGTGCAACAGGCTTCTAAGTTGTCCACACCAAACCCATCACAGGACATAGTGACTTTTAAGTAGTACTGATCAATGCAGAGTATGGTTAAGTAGTCTGCGTAATGGGCAAGACTTCTTTACCATTGGCTCTGAATTTGATCTGTAGGTGTCTCACAAAGCCGGTCCAGGAGCTAGTTGAAATAATATACATATCATTAATGTAATAGGAATTACAGTTGCAATAATTATTAACATTTTAATGTCTGGTTACTATCGTATATGGGACAATGTGATATATACACATCAAACACTATATATATTTTGCTTATTTCTTGTTCTGTCTAACACTCAAATGAGTGTTCTTCTCTTCCTATAATTTGTAATATGAATTTACTCTTTGTAATCAATAAATTCAACAGCAATATACTTAGTGCCTACTGTATATAAGACACTACACTGGAAACAGCATGACATCAAAACACAAGGAAGACATCACTTTGGCTTCAAGAATATTTGAATACGGTATTGAGATTACAACTTTTAAACTAACAATAATGATAGTCAATTTATTTTGTATAACTTATGTACCAGGCAAGTTTCTAAAAATTTTAACTTCATGTTTTAGAACATTGCTTGGCACATAAGTCACCCAGTAAGTGTAGTTGTTGATCCTTCCTTCTAGAGCTTATCTTTCAGTGAGAAAAGCAAAGAAGCAAGTGTATGAACAACTGATAAGTTTAATGATAGAGGAAGTTCAGGGTGTTATGAACTCAGAAGAGTGCATAAAAGGATCTAGGAAATTAGGAAAGGCTATCAGAGGAAGGAATATTAAATTTGAGACTCATTTGAGTGTTAGCCAGAACAAGAAATAAGCAAAATACACACACACACACACACACACACACACACACACACACACACACCCCGTATTTTTCGGACCATAAGACGCACCTTTTCTTCACCAAATAGTGGGAGGAAAAGTACCCGCGTCTTATGGTCCAAGTTGCAGAGTGACAGCAGGTCCCCCGGGACCTTCCGTGTCCCTGGGGACTGCATATTTGGTGAAGAAAAAGTGTGTCTTATGGTCCGAAAAATACGGTAGTGTCTGATGTGTATATATCACAGCCTTCTACCAATCCATACACATATGCAAATAGTGAAATAGGGACAAGTGGGAAAAGAATAAAAGGAAAAACTAATACATTTAAATAAGGAGTGAAATGATAAGGATAGAATCTTAGTATCTCAGAAAATCATTTTGTCCCTAATCCCTCTTTTATAATGTAAAAGAATACCTTCTTAGAGCTATGTAGTATTGAAGAAAATGATTTTTTTTATATTACCTTCCAAATTAAATTTAAAAAGTAAGAAATACATCTCATAGTAAAACCAACCACAAGCAGCTTCTCTATCTCATTCATTTGAACATAGTACAGGTTAAACAAAGGCTTACATGGAAGAATGACTCATCTTATATACTCATCTTGTAAGCCTTTGTTTATATGGAATAGTCTTGACAATTTATGAGAAGCCTATGCTATAAACATCCCCTTGCTGAGGACCACAGCTGATTCATCTTCTCTTATCATAATATTAGGTATCTGAAGAAATACAGACTATCAATGCCTGCAATTTAACTTCCATCTTTTCCATTCTACTGAACTTTCTCCTGGAAGGTTACTAGTGACCTCACTATTGCCAAATCTCTGCCATCATTCCTCTTGTGTTGACCTCATTGCTCCATCTGCTCTTGGTGATGGTGCCTCCTCTTTGGAACACCCACTTCCTTTGACTTTGGAAATCTAACTCTGTCATCATTCCTTTTTAAGGTTTTTTTTTTTTAACTCTTTTATATATATCCTGTCACTAAATAATTATCTGATATTCATTAATGTTAACACATATTTTATAGTTCTGTCTCATGATTTTATCAAACATTAATTTGTGTTCCATAAAAACACTAAAATAGAGGAGAGACAGGAGCAGTTACAAATGAGGTGATTAAAAATTTAAGTAAGGTCATAAGGTCAAAAGAGTCAACAAATGATGAGAGCCAGGATTTCAACCTCTAGCTTCTGACTACTCTTTTAATATCAGTTTTTGTCAATTGTTTGCTTTATTTTCTGATTTTTAGGACATTTAATACTTATAATTTTTTTTTCATCAGAAAGAGTGAAACGTTCCTTGTAACTATGATTTGGGTCATACAACAATGCAGTTTCCTTATTCTGTAACAGGATCTAGATTCCCTAGTTGCTAAAGCCCAGTTCTTTTTATTTTTGGTAGAGTTCACGATTCATAACTTCTGAGCAAAGGAAAGACATTTTTAAAAGGCCTAAGCAAAGATCTTAGGGGTGATGGAGGCAAGATTCTAGAACAACGGGGAAGCCTGGATGTAGGATAAACTACCTTTTCATATCCCGAGGACATTATCTGTGCTGTAAGTCTAGCATATTTTAGCCAATACCTCTGTATCCTTGTCTAAAATTGTTCAGTCTTACAAGACACAGGATCAAAAGACAGTCAAGCTGTGGTTCCATATTAGTACCACATTTCAGGCATCATAGAGATAATTTCCATTAGAGAATGTGTAGTTCAAACTTGCATTTTAAAGATGAGAAGAGTCTGGTTGAGAGCAGTTAAATGACCTATATAAGATCACACAACAATTACAGTCAGGACCAGAAATGTGTGGTTTAGTGTTCTCTCTGTCTCTCCATGTTTTAATTAAAACATCTAGCTGCCTGTTTGTAGAAATACATTCATTTGAGGCCCTTCCCAAGCCAACTGAATCAGAATCTCTGGGAAAGTAAGGACCAGTTTTCCCCCCTGAAGCTGACCAAGTGATTTCAAGGAGCAGCCATAAATGAGAACCAGTGTCTAGCCAGCCAAATAATAAAATGTTAACAATATACATGCATAATTCCTTATAGAGTAAGATGCATTGCAAGATAGAGTATTATCTTCTTTATGTGTAATTTTATTGAGGGATATTTTCCAAGTCAATTATCACTAGTGCTATCTAATATAATAAAAATAAAGACTTTAGTAGCTTTTTGTTTTGTAGCCTTCACTAGCAAGTTTTTACTTGTCTGTTAGTGGTAGTGCTAAACAGAGGGAAAAAAGTCAATCATAAAATATTCCTAGTATCTGGGAGCATCCCATTCTGTCTTGTAGATATTTTTTACCTGCAGTGTCTCCATAAATTAGACTATCCTAGGTAACGTTTATTACCATTTAGATTTAGAAAGTAACTCACAGGTACCCTTGAGGAGATGAAAAGATATGAAAGTTTCAAGCTTAAACAGTAATCGCACACGTTCTGCCTTTTTATACACCTGAGAAGAACGTGAATATTCAATATTTGTAAAATTGCATAAATCCATATATAATCATGCTACAATCACGCAAATGATTTAGCAATAAAATGCAAAGTTCCTCAAAGGCTGATGGTGATTGAATGAGACACAAACTGACTGTTGAATGCCCAAGCATAAAATGATTGTTGAATCAATACCTATAAGGAGGTTAACATTTTAACTGTGAAGCGTTACGTAACGATTAGCAGCCTGGATGGAGGTAATGTGCAATTACATGGAACTGGGCGTCAGTTAAACATGAAATGGTACAGCTTAAAATAGGGATGTTAATCTGCCTGCGTTCCTAATTCATCATCACTACGTGGGAAATGAATGATCTGTGGCTATACATAGGTGACCCAGGAGGCGTTTCTAGGGCACAACGCATGGCAAGTATAAGAAGCAGCAGCTTCAGAATGGCTCCGGTTCCTAAGAGTTTCAAATTGTATCTGCTCTTTTGACATTCTGTGGCTACTGAATGATTTTTCAGAGGATTCTGCTGATGAAATTCACAAAAAGCATGTTTGATGTGACATTTTTAGAAGAAAATGTTGTTCATGAACACAAGGAACAATAAAAAAGACAGACAACTGCTCTGATATCGGGAGGTGGACGACAGGCACACAAGGTTTCCTCCTTCATAGGAAAATAATAATATAGAGTCCTCTTCTTAAGGAAAGCGTGTAAAACTATCTGCAAAGGGATGCGAATGCTTGTAGCAAATAATCTGAAATGTGTATTTTAATGAGACTATACGAGTGCACCGCACATATAACAAACTTTCACTAAAGTGCACTGAATATTATAAGTAAAAGCAATGATACAAGTGTTGGGGTGAAGAGTGTAGTGCTGGCTGGAGTCAGGCTGCCTGGTTTGAATTCTGTCTCTGTAAAAGGGAAATAAAATGGTACCTACCCCAAAGAATTATTTTGAGGAACAAGTGAGCAAACATTTAAAACTGCCAGGTGATTTAAAATACTAGATATGAATATTAGTTGCTATCATTGTTGTCATTAAACACACCTCACTTAGATTTAAGAACAAATATCAAGTGCTTTCATGATCCTTACCACCTACAGTTCTGAATATAAAAGAAACCACAAACAGCAGATATTGTTTTCTTAATGAGTCTCCTCATCCAACCAGTTAAACACTCAGCAATCAAATAGTATGTGAATTTTCAAATGTGTTACCATTTTTAATTTAAGAAAAACCCTCATGCCAAAACCGGTTTGGCTCAGTGGATAGAGTGTCGGCTTGCAGATTGAAAGGTTCCAGGTTCGATTCCAGTTAAGGGCATGTACCTTGGTTGCGGGCACATCCCCAGTAGGGAATGTGCAAGAGGCAGCTGATCAATGATTCTCTCATCGATGTTTCTAACTTTTTATCCCTCTCTCCCTCTCTGTAAAAAATCAATAAAATATATTATTAAAAAAAAACCAACAAAACAAAATATCCTGATGGAATGAATATACGGTAGTTAAAAAAAAAAAAGAAAGAAAAACCCTCAAATTCTGAAGTCAATTAATGACAAAATATAATTTACCATTTGGTAGACTTAAAAACATTATCACTTTTTATTTCCTTCTACTTATTTAATTATATGCTAAAAAAAGATGATTTTGCCTTTTGAATTCTTGAACCAATTCTCAATTAAGAATGGATTACTCCAGAGAGAAAGACTATTTTTAAAAAGTCTATGATAGAAGTCATTTAAATAAAAGAGAGTACCATATATTCTGTATATGTTCCTCCTCTCTGTTTTGCTTCTTACTGGGTTAAAAGTTCCTTGGCTTCAGGGATGCACCCGTCTTATCTGTTTCCATATAACAATGTCATTACAAATACATTGAAAAAATATTTGATGGCATATAAACTAAAATAGAGATTTATGTAAATAGCATTGTAGTCTGTTGATTTTGGTCAAAGCTATGTACACTAATAAAAGAGAAACATGTTAATTGAGCGTACCTTTGCAATGCCCACCAGCCAATTAGAAGTGAGTATGCAAATTAATCCAACAAAGCTGGCAGTTAATTTGCATGAGTGGTCAGGGACAGGGTGGGATGCTTGAATCATCTCCATGGCGATGACATAGGCGTTTTGCACCACTCCAGCAGATTAGGCCTCGGCACTATGGGCAACGTGGGAAGGCAGAAAGGCGGTTCCAGCCAGAACAAAGGTGGTGTAGGCAGCCAGGGGAAGGAAGGCCTATTCTTGCATGAATCTTTGTGCATCAGGTCTGTAGATATCTTATAAAGGTTATGGGTAAATATGAAGCCCAGAATTTTTCTTGGAAATGTGTGCTTTTTTTGTATTTCATAAGCTTTTATTTAATTTAAACATATATTTTAAAAATTATCATGAAAGACATAAATTCTTCATTCAAGTTGAACTTGTTCAAAAGGCCCCATGTAATTAATATCTAACTAAAGTTAGAATAAAACCATTTTTCCCCCAAATGATCTAATTGATCGTTTAGTAGAACAGAGTTATGTTTAAGGTCTTATATTTTGAATATGAAACTTAGCAGTCTCATCTGGGACACTTTCCTTATTTTACAATGCCTTCATTGACAAAAAGGGATCCGATATCATTCCACCTAAGGATTAACTAAATGAAAGGCTTTATATGTTTGTGGTATAAAAAAGCTGACTCACCAGGTGTGCTCTATTGTCAATTTTCAAAGCAGTGATTTAAAAATAAGCAAGTATCAGTTGCAGTCCCAAAGAGCCCCAACTTGGGGCCAGGCGTGGGGAGGAATGGAAGAAGAATTGAGAGGTTTTCTAAGTTCTTGTCTGAGGCTGGATTGTTCCTCTCTAGGACTAGCCCAGCAATTGATGTGGCTGTGGTCTGCAGGGCGGTGCCAGTTTAGGGCCTGAATGTGGATGCTGGTGGCCCAGGATGCCCTCATTTCTCACAAGAGGACCCACTTTAATGTAAAAATATTATTTTTGCAGCATTTACCTGCCTAATAGTGGTTACATGTTTGTTGTGTATCAATTACAAACATAGACCATGATCCACTTTGAGTTTAGTATCAATTTAAAATAAATACATTTTAATAATTATAATAGAGACTCAATAAATTTTTAAGAGTAACTTTATACATATATATATATTTACTAACCCCTTAAAAATAAACAAACAAACAAAAAAACCCAGATACCTCTCAGACTTGGAATTACTCATCTAGCTAATGTATTAGTTTAACTCACTCCCTAGTAGGAAAATTCCATATGACTTGATTATTTTTTCCCAAGTTATTCTATCTTCAAATATGTTTGTGTCTTTAAAAGGAATTATAATTGTAACTCATACTATGTGTATATATTTAAATGAACGATTAATGAAAATAGTCCGCAATTATTAAAAAAAAAAAAAAGAAAGAAAGAAAGACATGCGGAGGCTGTGGCCAATCTTCCCTGATGCGTCATGATGGAGTCATTCTCAAAAACTAATGGCTACAAAATTGAGTAAACACAGAACCAATAAAGAAAAGATTTCTTCACACCATGTGAAGAGTACATTGCTGTGGAAACTTTTGGGAGAAGCACAGCATTTTTTTCTCCCACAGTGATGGTATCTCACGCTTGCAAACATCAGCCACAAAGTAAAAAAATTCCTCCCCACGTATCAATACCATAGAGCTGACTGCTGGGGAATGACCCCATTCGCTGCAGTGCACAGTGCGTCCCACCCCATCCTTCTTTTGAGCACAAAGCACAACACAGTATTTGGTGAAACAAGCCATTAATTAGGACTAATACATTCTTGTCACTCCTTGCAAGTAGCTCCTCATCTTTGTGCAGCATAAGGAAACACTCCCAGTTGACACCTCATTCTTTCAAATTCTGCCTTAATTTTTCAAACACTTGAGCTATTTATTTCCCAAGTCTACTTCGTAAAACAAAAGCTATTTCTAATTCTAAGTTACCAAACTGTGATCTCTACCAATGCTCAGTAAAACTTCAACCTAGTCCCAGGACCGTATTTCTTGGTTTCATTTTTTTCTTTACAAAAGAGCAGTTAAGTGATAAGTTACTTTCTCCTTGATTTCTTGGTAGATTCTGAAGCTAGATTTCAGAGGCCATAATTCTACCTCTGTCCCACTATGCATTGATTCATGACTATTGACCACCCACCAAGTACCACCATCCGACCAAGTGCTAACATCAATGTTTATATATGATAATAGGTATTTTTAATGAGTGGTAGCCTTGTGCTAGGCATTATCTTGATTTATTATGATCTCTATTTTACATATGAGGAAACTGAGATCAAATTACTTGTCTAAGGGTTCAACAGCAGATTTACAAAATCCACGATCTGAACCATGATGGAAGGATTAAGTTAGCATTTGTTTCCAACATGTAAGTTGTGGACATTAAAGGGCACCATTTGGGGTGAGGAAGAAAAAGGTGGGGGGGGGGAAGAGGATAATCAGAAAACAATAAAAAATAGGAAGGTAGGAGTTATTAACATCCATCAGATGTCATTTTCTATTCAACTATGTTTTCAGTAACATTAAAATGACTCACTGTTCTTAGGCCCTACCGGGGGATAAAATAAAAAGTAAAATCATTTATGTATTCATGCAGATTTGAATATAGACTTACAACCAATAGCATTTAAATAATAGTAGTTTCAACAGGTGTGAAGTATCAAATCTAGAATTCTATGAGTTCAGGTGGAAGATAAAAAATAATGGCTGTAAGAAGTCAGAATAAAAAGAGATATCTGGAAGGTAAGAAACCCAGGCCTTTGAGGAGAGCTGAGAAAATGAGTAGGACTTGAGTAGCTCCAGTAAGAGTCAGCCATTCGCCCAAACCCTGACTCCATCAGCAGGGGCAGGAAAGTGGAAGTAAGCGAGGGTGCAGTGAGATTTCCAGACGGGCTGGGCTGAGACCATTTGGCGAGCTAGTGGGAGCTGAGGGTGAAAAGACTGGGTTCAGGTTTGTGGCAGGTCTTGTTCTAAAGGCAATGAGCAGGCACTGAAAGATTTTGTACCAAAAAGTGATAGGATTAAGAAAAATATGTGGGGAACATAAATCAGAAGCAGTAGTCTGATGGATAGCAAATAGGACGGAATGAAATATATAATTTAGGAGTTTCTTCATATTTACTCGCTACACTGAAGCCATAAATGCAAGCAATACCATGGAAACAGAGGCACTGAGAGGGAAGATGTGGACATTAAATGCTCTCTCTCTCTCTCTCTCTCTCTCTCTCTCTCTCTCTCTCACACACACACACACACACACACACACACACACACACACACACACAGAGTTTGGGCAGAAGCCAGAGATCCTTTCCACTATTGGGAACACCAGCGCTGGTCTGGGTTCAAGTTATGCCCGTCACCCAGAGCAACTAAAGCCACCCACTGTTCCGACAGGTGACCCCCACCGAGCAAACCAACCCATCTGGTCCACGCTCCCCACCTCCACCCATGAGGAGTCAGAGGGGAAGGTGGAAAAGTTTGGGGAGTAGTCCCAGGCTAACCAGAAGGGCATTTTTTTTTTTCTCAGTCCTCCGCCACTGTCAGGTGTTCCGAGAGGGAGGAGGACATCCGGACCGGGCGCTAGCCACTCCTCCCCCGCGGCCCATTATGAAACTCCGGACACTTCGCACCTCACCCCGCTAGGAGGTCCTCCAGCCCCAGGCTCCGCCCCGGGCTCTTATAAAAGTCGCGTCGTGGGACAAGTGAGTTCAACTGCCGGACGGACAGACCAGACGGACAGACCAGTGTCAGGGGGAACAGGGCAGACTGGTGGCCCTCCCGTCTCTGCAACCGCGCTCCAGCCGCAGCCCCGCCACCAGCGCCCCCAGCCCGGCCGGAGAGCTCCCTCCCGCCGCCGCCCGCCGCCCGCCGCCCCGCTGAGAGCCCCGGGAGCCGAGTCTCCACCACCCGGACCGGGATGGAGCCCAGCCTCGCCCCCCGCGGCCGGGGCCCCGCGCTGCTGCTCTGCCTGGGTAAGCCCCGTCCAGTCCAGGGGGGACCCCTGCAGCCGCCTGTCACTTGCCATCGCCCATCCGGGAGTTTCCCACCGGCCAGCGCGCACGCTTGGGAAGGATGCCCCTTGCCCGCGGGTCCCCCTGTCCCTTTAGCCGGGGCTGCGACGGGGTGGGGTCTGGAAGGAGGGGACTCTGCATACACGCTTTGCATTGACAATTATTGGTATGTATGACTTTATAGAGCTCCGTGTTAGGCAGCAGAAACAGTCGGAAAGCCTTTGGGTTTTGCTGTTACGCGGGCTGTGGTAGAAGCCCCAAGACGTGGAGGCGCGGCTGACACACTTCCAGCTGTGGTCTTCCGCGCAGGGGCCAGGGGTGGGGAGGGCGCGGGAGCAGAGGAGACTGGGGCAGGGGAGGGTTGTTTGGAAAGGAGTGCTTTCCTGCTGTTTTGCCCTCCGTTTTCTAAGACAAGCCTGCTTGAGCCTCCGGGGCTCAGGGGGGTTGTGGGGGGGTAGGGGGGGTGGCTGGAGCCTGAGACCCCGCAGAATGAAACCGCTGCTGTCACTTACCTGAGGCAGAGGGACGCGCCCAGGTCCTGGAGCTCCTCGCGGCCAATCCAGCCTCTCACCTGCCACGTTGGGTTTGTCCCTGAACCCTCATGGCTGGTCAGCGCTTTCCGCTGGCGGGCATGGCACCCCTCAGCCTGTAACCGCTGAGTGTGCTGTGTGCTTTGTGGCCTGTCATCATCCTATTTTAAATGAGATAATGTTAGTAGATGGGGAGGAAGGAGGGTAGGGGAGATATCTAGTGTAAGCTTCCTAGTTTGAAAAAAAAACCCACATATATATTGATTCTCTCCTTCATTCCTTAAAGTTCTGGAGGAATTTGGAACTGTATAGGAAGATTAAAATAGGGAAATAAAACTCGCCAGTCTCGCATTCTTTCTGGGTGTGCAATGAGGCGAATTCCCCTAACTACCTCCCTCCCTCCCTGCCTACTTCCCTACCTACCTACCTGTGCAGGATGTGACAGTTAAATTGTTATTTTGACACGCCTTATCTCAGGGGCTGAGACCTAATGAAATGCATACTCCGCATAGTGGAACTTGTCCAAGTTCAGGAATGTAAGTGGAAACTGGATGCCTGGTTTCTACCAAAACCGTGCCGAGGACTTGGTAGAAGGTTCTCTAGTACCTAATGTGGCTCTGCCTGCCTTTGTTTTTTAAATCCCTGTGAAAATAATAAACTTGGAAAGGTGACAGTCTTCCTAGAGTTAGAACTTCACCTAGAGGTCACAGTGGCTTAGCGCTTCCCCCCTGGCAGGTGAGGTTGCCTCTGAACAATGCCCAGTGTCTGTTCCGGGGCATTCATTAAATATTCTAATTTGAGACAGCAAGAGCCTATGAATAACCTGGTTACTACCCACCTATGTTGTGTGTGTTTTTTGTTGTCATGAAAGTGCTTAACTCCTTTATTGCATTACTTAATTATAGTTCACTTATTTCATCAGCTGCCAAGCCCATTTCCAAATGAGCTGGGTCAGTTTCTGTTTTCCCAGTGCTTTCAGATGTTTCTCTGCCACTAGGAAAGTTCCTGTTTGAAGTTCTATATCATTTCTCCACACTGTGCAGGTATGCAAGTCCAATAGTTTTATTCTAAAGCACCTGGGGGAAAAAGATAAGGTCATCTGTTACTTCTGAAATTGTCCTCCTTCCCCCCCAACGAAATATAATCTAAATATACTTTTCCCAAATGGTTTCTCTCATTTATTTTAGATTTCAGCAGACTGTTTATTATTTCCATTTTGTGGAATTTATATGTCTTTTTGATACTGAGGGGCTCTTGATCTATAAAATAAAACATTTTCATTGATACCCCAATGGACTTTTGAGCATATCCCTGAATGATATCTTCAAGACGATTTCTCCGTACCTCATTGCACAATGATGGAGAATTGAGCAGAATAAACATTCATTTTCTTAAAAAATATAGGAAGCATTGATCTCAGTGAGACATTGGCTCTCCTCAGATCTTTTCTGTTGACCTGAGAGTTCCTGAGCTGCCTGAATGGTTGCACACCTGAGATGACGCCTCTAGGCAACAGGCCTCTCCTGTCTGGGTTTTGACCCAGGTACCAGGTGCCTTCCACGTTGTCTGGCCATGTGAACCTTGGGGGGGGTGTGATTCCTCATTGGGGGCCAAATGCAGGAGTTTGGAAGGGAACTAACAGTTACCAAATGCCTACTGTGAGCCAATCGTGTTGTGTGGCAGGTGCTTTACACATATCATCATCTCACTTACTTCTTAAAATAACTGCGTGAGGTTGGTATGTATAGCCCGGTTTGACAAATGAAGAAACTAAGGCTCAGTAAAAACCAAAAAACAAAAACAAAACTAGAGTAAATGGCAAGAGTAAAATGTCTTCTGTCCATTTTTGCCCAAGAATCTCCCACTTCCTGGTTGATTGTCACACAAAAGATGCAAATGTCATGTAAGAAATCCTCTTCAAAGAGGCTATAAATTAAGGTGTGGTTTCCTCATCCGTAAGACTTCATCCTGAATATAGACTTATGTAAATTGTCTAATTAATATGGTTGTAATTTCTGCTGGGAACATTCCTTTGGAAGGGAGACAATGGCGAGACTCCCCAGAGCTGTGATATCCTTGGGGAGGAGCATCCTGACGGCCATCCCCTTGGTATAGCAATTCTGGAAGCTTTAACAGGTGAAGTAACATGGCAGACTCGGTGTCCTCTGGCCATGTGTTATGAAAGACTGGGTGTCTACTCACAGGGCAAATAAGAGTTCTGTGACATTCTAGGTTAAAGTAATGACTTTATTCACTAGGATATTATCTATAATACACAAGATGATTTGATAATTGTCCAGAAAACAATGTTAACCCTTATTTTTTTCTTAGGGCAAAAATCCTGAATTTTAAATTTGAGGTATGAAAGTGAGTTAAATGCAAATCGTCCAGATCGGGGGAAAAAGTCTCACTCTCATATACAAAAATATACACATTTATATATGTCAACCTTGATAGTTTTGAATTAAGAGACACAGATAGTACATAGAATGTAAGGTTCACACCCCAGTTTTTTTTTTATTTGATACTTTATTCCTTTGTGAACCTCAGTTTTCTCATCTGTAAGATGGAGATCATAATATCTATGTTATCAGTTTGTTGTATATGGGATTAAATTGAATATTAGAAAATAATAAAAAACTTTTAAAATTAGAGCTACCATCATCATCATCATCATCACCAAGTGCTTTCTGATAAAACACTTCATTTAAACTTCATAATTCCATTTTAACCAAAAAAGGTGTTATTATTATTCACATTTTTTTAAAACAAGAAAACAAATCTTAAAAGTAGTGCTATCCCTCACATAAGGCTTCATTTTTTAATGTCCTGCTGGGGAGGACCCTAACTCACTCTTCGCTTTTGGTGAAAGTTCTGCTCATTCTTTAAGTCTAGAGAAAAGTGTCAAGCTTTCTCTGATAACCCCCTCCACCTTTCTTCTCACACCACTCAACAATAAGTGTGTATATTTACCTGACAGGGTATACTCCATGGTCACAAAGATGGGTTTCTCAGGATCAGGCGTATCTGTATCTATTACACTCCAGACATGCTGACCCCTGAGACTGACCCAACTGAGGGAAATTTGACTGCATAATTTGTGGAAGTGGGGGACTGTGTTCACATTCTCCCCTGGCATAAATAAATAATATGAGATAAATTAAAAATACATAAATAAATGTGCAGCCTGTCCCCCAGCTCCCTGACACCTCTCCCATTCCTGTGGTCTGCCCTTTTCAAGTAATACTGTGCATCTAGCCCTGTTTCTCCTTACTGATGCTGCACTCATCTTTTTTCATTCACACTGTGATACACTAATATTAAACACTCAGTAAATGTTAGTTGCATGCATGATAAGCTTGATACATCTAGAATTCTCACCACTATGTTTTGACTCATCCAGCTGTTCTTTGGAAATGTACTTGAGAAGCTAAATATTTTGAGACTAAGCAATAGTTCTTTAAAATTCAACTTTGTTGTTTATGATAAAACCTAATAATTGTTCTTCCCACGTTTTCCCATTTATGTCTGTGTTCACTGATGATATGCCTAACAAAATCTAAGCATATTTTAAATTCTACACACTGTAGTGTGTGTGTCTGTGTGTGAAAGAGAGAGAGAGAGAGAGAGAGAGAGAGAGAGAGAGAGAGAGAGAGAGGGAGAGAGAAATTGGGCAATGATATGACTGAATGATGAATAGTCAGTAAAAGAAAGAAAAGTATTGTTTTAGAAATGAAAGGGACGGCCAAAACCAGTTTGGCTCAGTGGAGAGAGCGTCGGCCTGCGGACTGAAGGGTCCCGGGTTCGATTCTGGTCAAGGGCATGTACCTTGGTTTCGGGCACATCCCCAGTAGGGGGTGTGCAGGAGGCAGCTGATCGATGATTCTCTCTCATTGATGTTTCTAACTCTCTATCCTTCTCTCTTCCTCTCTGAAAAAAAATCAATAATAATAATATATATATATATAGTCAACTTAGCCATTTTTATTGCTTATTTAAGCACCATTTGTCCTGAATAATGATGAATCCTATTTTTGATGGTGCCACTCATACTTTCTTCCTATATAATTGCTTTGCTGACTACCCCTGCCTCCTTTTATAATTCTACCTATTGGTTCATACAACAATGAACTTTCTTTTTTCTTGATGTTTTTTTTGTGGCCATTTTAAATCACTCTTGATTACCTATTCCTTGAAGTTCTATTATATTCCATTTCATACTATTTCCTTTGGGAAATCTGAATGGCTCCTATGCCTTTAAAGGTCATATTCCCTCATATGACTTTCAAATAGACTCCATCAACTCAGTTCTTACTCTTTTATTTAAGATTTGTGTTCCTAAGGGCCTAATACGTGTAAATAGGTGATATATGAAGTACATACTCAAATTCCTTCACTCATTATGTTCTCCGTCCATATCTACCATTTCCAAGCGTCTCCGCAAACCTGCTGGTCTGCCTGCTTCCTACTCTTTTAATGGCATCACCCTCCTCGGCAATGTACAGGCAGGAACTTGGCATCATTTATGAATTCTCTCCTTTCCTCTTCCTCCCCAGGTGTCTAGCCCATTAACTCCACTTAGGACAGGAGCTATATCTTTTCCACCAATTTTCCTTTCAGCATCTTGTTCAATATCATACGGTCAGAAAACACTCAATAGATATGTATTGAACAAATATAATTTGAGGCATGTAGTTATTTAAAAAATACAGGCAAAGCTGCTCTCCTTTTATATTTATTAGGTGTAACTAAGTTCTTCCCATCCTAGCATTATACTACGGTTGCATATGTGCTTCTTACTGAAGTTGAAGTCTCCAATTTAACGAAAAAATATTTTTACAAAGTACGACTTTCTGGCAGCTCCAAATGTGCTAGGTGCATCATGCATTCTTGCTGAATGAAAAGCAATTAGCTCTGAGACTTTAAAGTTACTTTTATGTATTTATATTTTCCTCTTTTTTTATGCTCACTGATTAAAATTCAGTTCCTTTGGAAATTCATTTTTGGCATTAGGCCTGTAGAAAGAATGCATGTGTTGATAGTCATTCTTTCTAAAGATGCCATTACATATTCAAAGGTTCTGGCCACATACAATATGACCACAATGAAAAGAAGGCAAATGGCAAACACTCATAATCCAAACTATGGCCCCTTTAGGAGATGTTTCCTTTGAAACAATAATCTAGTAGTAATTTATATTTCTGAATTGGGGATAGGTGTGAGAAACAAGATGGAAGGGAGACAGGTTAAAAAAAAAGTTATATAAAGATCCATATAACACTATCTTGGAAGGAAAAAAATTACAATAACATATTTGAAATAATATTCTAGAAATGTGTCTGGCTTTTAGGGGATGCATGCCCCATATTAGGAGCTCTTAAGTCACAAAATTCCAGACACTGAGACTAATAATAATATTGTATCCTTTCACAAGAGGTGATATGCATCCTCCTGAATTCTGAGAAGATTTCTATCATGAACAAGATATATCTTTAAGTCTATTTTAGGGTGAAATAAACTAATCCCTTATATTTTGACACACTGACTCTTGATTTGAATAGCTTTAAGTATAGCATTGTGTAGTGACTAATTATGAGCACTTTGAAATATGATTTAGAAATTACTACCAAAATTGAAGGGTAGTATGCCTATGAATTGAAAAAAACAAACATGATGGCCTATGACAGTGGTTGGCAAACTCATTAATCAACAGAGCCAAATATCACTAGTACAATGATTGAAATTTCTTTTGAGAGCCAAATTTTTTAAACTTAAATTCTTATAATGCCACTTCTTCAAAATAGACTCACCCAGGCCATGGTATTTTGTGGAAGAAGCCAAAAAGCCACATGTGGCTCGTGACCCGCAGTTTGCTGGCCATGGGCTTATAAAGTCTTTCCTTTTCCCTTGACAAATAGGAGCCTATGGCTAAATTAAAAGAAATACTTATTTGTAACCATCATCATATCCCCCGCTGGTTTCATTCTGTTTGGTCTCAAATAGTTTTCTTTGGTTTTTACATTTAGTTTTTAATGAAGTTTAGTTAAAAAGTCAACATTGAAAAACTGTAAGAAGAGTGTGGTTGCTGAAAACAAAGACGAGGTTATTTATGAATATATGAAAAGTAGGATGCTACTAGAAAGTATTGACAGTAGTGTTCTATATTGTGTAATGCAATAAAGATTTTAAAGTTATTTTAACCAAGGTGCAGCAAGACCTCATCTAATAGTGGAATGTAATTTAAAACAAAAGCATGTGGAAATGGTGGAGGCATATTCACTCTTTCAAAGTGTACGAGGCATCACATGCCCACCGTGTTAGGCACGTACGCTAAAATTATAGACTACCATAGAAGAGGTGGAAATCGAGCAGTCCATGAGTAGATTAGCATGTGACCATAGCAAACATGTAAATAAAACGGGTTTTACTACCTGTTTGGGCTGGACAAATAATACAATTTTATTATAAGTTTAGTGTTTTGTTCTAAACATCAAAGGTAAAATTAGGGAGGAAAAAAAATTCATTCCTTTTATTCTGTAACCCATCTCATTTTATTTTGGGTTATTTGTATGTGCTTGATTTTTGTCAGGGGAGCCTACTTATTCCCGGAACTGCCACTGGTTTTGCTGACTTGACCTGGTAGGCTAGTCACCGAGTTCCTGCCTTCTTCTAGAGGAGCCCCTCGGTGAGGGCAAAAAAAGCAAGGTCAAAAGAAACCAGGTGTAATTGGACACGTTTGACATTTGGCCTCCCTCCTGCTATTGGGCAAGCACTTCTTAAGGCCCCAGGGCCCTCAACGTTTGGTGCTACCCCCATTCAGGCAATGGCACTCAACCTCTCCCACGCGTGCCGTCCCCAATATTGTGTAAGGGTGTAGGCCCGGCCCTGACTCACAGGGTAGAGGTGGTTTGTATCCTGTGAGTCACCAGCACCACTTCCTGCTGGCGCGGTTGAGATTTCACTGAGACACAGTCTCTGAAAGGTGAAGGCAGAGGGATGAATAGGTGAGCTTCAGGAGCCTTAAACCCATTTGGAAGTTTGACAGAAAAAAAGGGCCTCAGAAGGGATTTTGATTTTTTATAGCCGTGATGAAACAGAAGTTTCACCTGCTACTTTTGACTTCACAAATCATTTACCCCGTTTCACCTTGTACAGAATTCCTCACGTTTCAGTAGTCAATGTGAACTTGCCACTAGACCTGTTTTCTGAGACGCATACACTATCCAAAGTCTTTAGTATCATAGCGAACTAGTTTCTTAGCAGGACCCCTGTTCAAGGATCCACACCCAAGTAGTTGAATCTTAGAGAGATCATTATGTTCAAACTAGAGGCCCAGTGCACAAAAATTCCTGGTGGTGGGGGGGCTGCCCCCTCTCACAGTCTTGGGAGCCCTCAGGGGGTGTCCTACCTGTGGGGAGCGGGCCTACACCTCAGTCTGCCATCCCTCTGTAGGAGGCGACAGGGCCAGTCAAGGGAAGGCGCCACCCCTATGACCCCACCATTGCTGCTGCCTCTGGCCTCCCTCTGTGGAAGCAACCCCATCACCCTGCTGCTGCTGCCACTGCCAGTCACCATGGCTGCTGGCCCCCTGCCCACTGGTGGTGGGGGGCAATCTGGGGCCAGGCCAGCTGGGGGAGGGGTTGGGGAGGTTGAGGCACAGCAGGTCGCACCCCATCCAGCCTCTGTAGAGGTATGGTGCTGGGACTGGGCCCATTCTGCTGCCTCTGTGGCTGTCTCTGCTGACGGGGCAGCAATGGGACCAGGACATGGAGCTCTCTCTCTCACTGCCTCTACAGAAGCGGCTGCTGCGCTGGACTGGCCCATGCTGTGGCCTCTCCCATGCGTCGCCTCTCGGACGCCCCTGGCCCTCTGCCCTCAAGGTGCTATGGCTTTGACCGGAAGGATATCCAGAAGGATGTCCGGTCTATCTGGTCTAATTAGCATATTACCTTTTTATTAGTATAGATAACACAAAAGTTATGCTGCTCAAGTCATGAAAAACTGTAAGATTAAAGAAATATATGGATATGACTTTAGCATCTATTCCTTTTCCGTATGGCTTTAAAATAATGTGTAGTAATTCTTAAGGGTACAGGATAGTAGATATCAGAATCTTTCATGGTGGAGTTTTTCAATTTTTTTAATCTCCTCCACTTACTCCTTTACCCCAGTTTGCAAGGGTCTGGGGCGGAGGTGAGGTGGAGGGAAGCTTCAGAACCACTGTTTTAAATGAAGCTAAAGAGATGTGCAGATGAACACATGATTGAGAACTAGTTTTGCTACCTTATTGGTTATATACATTCACGATGGAACCAGAGTCTACACATTTGCTTTTAAGAGTAGCATTTAAAATTATTTACAGTTTCTTCTGTAAAACACCCGGATGTTGGATTAATGTCGTGAGTCTCACAGAAACCATCCTGAGCGATGGACTATGTCCAAGGGAGTGTCACAGGTTAGGAGAGCCCAGTTTTTGTGGAGGCACGCCCTGCACTGAACATTCTTTAATTCACAAAGACAAATATTTCACCTGTGGCCTGACCAAGTGGAACAAAGTGTCCAACAGTGGAAAAATTAACAACTGCTAAAATCCTTAAAAAAAAAAAAAGGGACCGAGAAGCAACACCCCCAAACAATTAGTTGGATTTTAATATTGTCACAGGTTGCAGCTGGAAGCAATCCCGAACAGGAGAGGCAGAGCAATGTTTTCCAAACCCTGGGCTCTATCAGAATCACCTGGTGGAGTTGTTAAAATACAGATTCCTGAATCCCAACTAAGAAGTGCTAAAGTAGAATTTTTGGGAACATATAGGTAAAATTCTATACTTAATTAGTAGGACAAATTAACTAGCATTAGAGCACTAGTTAAGTATACAATTTTACCTATATGTTCCCAAAAATTCTAGTTTAGCACTTCTTAGTGGGGATTCAGGAATCTGTATTTTAACAACTCCACCAGGTGATTCTCAACATGAGAGAAGTTTGGGAAACACTGCTGCAGAGGATAAAGAAATGAGCTTCAGGTGGACATTAGCACAATGGACCTGGCTGGCCCTTTCCTGGTGGGGGAATTAGTAATGCTACCTCCAAGCACTCCTCAGTTGAAGAAATATGGAAGAATAGGAGGGTCAGGGATGTAAAAACACTTATTTAGAACTTTAGTTTGTGTTGAGCAGACTGTATAAGGTAAAGGGTTTAATTCTTCAGTCATTAAAGTACATGGCAAAATTATGTTGAGATGTAGTACCAAATGGACTTGGTTGAGATTCTAGCTCATTCTCCATGATGAAAAACTACGAGGACAAAGTAATCTTCTTTCATTTCTGTTCAATTGACAATGAAATCCAAACTTCAGCATTTTTGTTTTCTCATTTAAGAAAGATGTTTTCCCCCTTTTCCCTTATAATAGTAATTGAAGCAGCATTTACATTGTTATAGACATACAGAAGGGGGGGTTAGCTCTAAACTTCAAAAAGTATTTTCAAATCATTGAAAGATGATGAGGTTGATGTCAGAAGGTGCATTTCTGATTCTTATCTTCTATGGTCACTGGATAATTGGTCTTGGACGAGACATTTAAGTTAACTGCACTAAAGTTATTTGGGGCTAATAACTTTTTCACAGCACTGTTAGAAGTGTCAAGTGTGAAACATTAAATTGCGAACTATGATGCTGATGCAAAAAAACAAAACAAAAAACAAACAAACAAAAAAAAAACCCACAACAAAAACACATGCAATTTGCTTAACAGATGCATGCCTCCTTTGAGAAAAATAAAACAATCTTGGAACAGACCAGTAGAGGGCACTGCCTGTATATCCTGCTAACACTAGAGACTTGGCTTTGAAGGACATCTATGGGGATCTCTGGTATGCTAGGCATTATTTCAGATAAATAGCATTTTATTTATTAATTATCTCAAAAACTCTAAGGGAGAGAACCACTGTTTTCTCCCAGGATTGCCTTTTGCTGCCCTCTCCCCCCCCCCCCCCCCCCGGGATTAAATAATCTGCCTCAATTACATTTGCACTTGTTTGTTCCATGTAATGTCTATTATACTCTAGCATTGTCTGTTTCCAAATTCTGCAAGTGCCCCATTCACAACAGTACTGTGTACCCTTAGGAAAGTTGCTTAAACTCCTTATGTTTTAGTTTTCTCATGTCTAATAGCAACAATAGTATCTTCCTCTAAGTGTCAATAAGGGAATTTAATGAGATAATAAAGATGAGGAGGGTAGAACCGTGCCTGCATATAGCATGTGTTCAAGAAATGTTAACTGCCGCCAATGTTACTATCACCACCACCACTTATATTTATATAAGAATTACTCATAAGAATGGAAAGGGTAGTTGAAGTATACTGACTACTAAACAAATGAGACTAAACTCTCTTTAGTAAATACCTGTGCTATTAAAAGCATTCATCTTATGCTTTCTACACAATGAAGAAACTACCTGAGTCACTCTGGTGCCTGTTTTCCAATATTTGCCTTTTCATTGGAGATACAGGATGAAACACTCTGTCCAAATGCTTCCTGGGCTGTCAGAAGCCGAGTTCTGTGGCTCAGTGTATGTGTGTGCATTCCGAGTCAGATAAGATATATTCTGACTTTGCCTAGATTACATTTTACAATGCAAGAGTAATTTAGGATTTAGGCACTTAAGTCAACCAGGAATGTATCTTAGGTAGAGAGTCCTGCATAGTTGTTAGCGTAAGTAGAACCTAATTCTTATTTGAATCATTTTTTTTGTGTGTGATAGGTCCTATCTTGGAGCTTTGCTTCAAACATAACATGGAATAAAACATTAGAAATCCTACGATTTTTGAATTTCTAAGCTTCTTACGGCATCAGACTTCAAAATCAGGTCTTTGAAAAGGTGCATGTGAAACATCTGAAGCAGGTTAAATCTGTAGCTAACTATGAATACAATGCAAAGGCTGTTTTCCAAGAATGATTTTCTTTTATGGTTTCCATGGACCAAATTACAAATGCTGCATTATTGTGGAAATCTGACCAAGCTTTTTTTCCTTGAAGCGTTTGTTACATATTTGATTTTTTTTTTATAAACAGGTTTTCATCTTCTACATATAGTTCTCGGAACCACTGTGATTCCTTCGTGTATCCCAGAAGAATCTGAAGACAACTGCACAGCCTTAGGTAAGCCCAACTTTATCAACAGTGCTTCAGAGGATTACATACTGTTAACAGAAAATGCAAACTCAAAGACTATAAATACATATGAAAGTGGGGGAGGGGGGAGAATAGCTACTGTGTTAACAAATTTCCTAACTCCCTTATGAACTAGCAACCTGGAAAACATGCAAAGCAAACATTGGAGGAAGAGGGACTGTGCTTCTAGTCATATGGGGAAATTTGATCTTGAAGAGCTAACGAACAAGAAAATCAGATTCCCTATAGCCATTCCCCAGAGCTTTGCTGAGAAACCATTGTTACAGGCTGAGTCCCAGGCAAAATAGGAACATTGAAACTCTGTGCACAGTAGATCATTTTATCTTTGTAAGAGGGACAAGTGATGTTCTGTCTTTGTCGTCACAGCACTCATTCAGAAACATGCCTGGATTACTTACTATGTGACAAACATAGTGCTAGGGATGCACATTTTCTCTCTCAAGGACCCCAGAGGACTCTGATGTGGGTTCAAGAGAGACTTGCTTTATATTTAGTGAAAGGTTGTTGAGTCATTAAGTCAAGGGTTATCCTGAGCTATTGAGCCCAATGTTATCTACGCTGAGGGACCAACGTATTTTCCAAAAGTTCACCTTCTCTCTTGTCTTCCTTCAACATTGGGCATTCTGGAGGTTTGCTCTGCCCTCTTCTCCCTTTTTTGATTATTTGAACTAGAGTATTGCGATCAAGATGCTATTTTAAAAATTATGTCAGGAGCATTCTTCACGTTTTAGTCACTAAAATATTCTGAAGTGAACTGTACATGTAAGTTATAACACTGTTTCTAACAAAGCTCCTATTTTGATTGCTGTACCTGAGGCATCTGTAACTCGGGGTTTATCCAGTTTAAGCTCAGGGCTCGTTACTAGAGATGTTGGGAGGCTTTGATTGGTTTCTTTGATGACAACTTCAACAATTCTGGAATGCGCACCACAGCAAGCCTTGCTAGCTTAAAAGCCATTGTAGAATTAAAACTTTTTAAAATAAATTAATGTATTCAATTTAAAATTGCTTTTGGTATAATGAATTTCAGAGTCATTTTGAGATTTGAAAAAAATTAGACTAATTTTGGTTCAGTGTATAATTGTGGAGGGTAATAATGTGTGTGTGTGTCCCTCAACTTACCTTTTCTACCTTTACATGTTGTCATTTGAGAATTAAGTCCCCAGGTGTGTCTGGTTTAGTCTGTTGGCCACTTTCTTTTGGGCTCGGGTGTTGTGTCTATTGATAAAAGAGTGTGATACTGGAGTGACTCCGTGCTCCTGAAAAGTCTTCTCTACTGATTGGTATCCGACCTGCTTCGTTACAGTAGATCAGTGGTTACTATTATTAAAGGATGATTCATGCTTCCAAGAAGGCAATAGAATATACTCAACTCTCCATTTCCTTCACAGTGAAGACAGAAAACAGTCCACGTGTGGCTCAAGTGTCAATAACAAGGTGCAGCACTGACATGAATGGCTACTGCTTGCATGGACAGTGCATCTTCCTGGTGGACATGAGTGAAAAATACTGCAGGTAATACCCCCCAACAAACAACAGACTCTTTTTTAACCTAGATTTCTCTATCTTTTATTTATTGAAGTTACTCTACTGGTATATTTCCATGGGGAGCAGTTTGTATGTACTAAGAACATACAGTTTATATGTCCTATGAAAAGCTCTATTAAGATGCAGAAACTAGTTTGGCTCAGTGGATAGAGTGTCAGCCTATGGACTGAGAGGTCCCAGGTTAGATTCCAGTCAAGGGCATATACCTTGGCTGAAAACGGTTTGGCTCAGTGGATAGAGTGTTGGCCTGTAGACTGAAAGGTCCCAGGTTCGATTCCGGTCAGGGGTAGGAGGCAGCTGGTCGATGTTCCTCTCTCATGGATATTTCTAGTTCTATATCCCTCTCCCTTCCTCTTTGTAAAAAATCAATTTTAAAAAAATATAAGCTCTATTAAGAAAGTTTTTAAAAAAAATTATGGAGCAAAGAGTAGTGATTTTCAAATTGTACAGACACTTCAGGGGTACAGACTGGGGAGGGCTTCAGTTGCCTCCCTCTCACATGTGCCACAATAGCAGCTCAACTTTTAATCTTGCCACTGGATTTACATTTATCAGCCTCTGTTTTGGGAATTGATTCCACTGATGTAGACAAAAAGCGCTTCAAACCTGAAAAACTTACAAAACCCTATTCCAGATGGACAGTCACGGGGCCGCTGCACTGGACTGTCATTTCCACGCCACAGTTTCACAGTGTAGCGTGAGAGCAATGTGGGGCTCTTTGTACCTAGCGGCCTGGTTCTAGGTCAGTCTTTGAATTCATCTTTTGCCAAACCTTGTTGAGTTCTTGCATCATAGTGTGAGATTAGTGCTTACAAATCTAAGCCGTAGCCATGATTTGAGAATATTTATTGATCTTCCTCCTGCATTTTTGTTTTTCAGGTGTGAGGTGGGTTATGCTGGTGTCCGATGTGAGCACTTCTTTTTAACGGTCCAACAACCCTTGGGCAAAGAATATGTGGCTCTGACCGTGATTCTTATTCTCTTCCTTCTTCTCTTAGTCGCCGGCTCCGTATACTACTTCTGGAGATGGTAAGCCAGCGCGTTTACACTCTGTTTTTATCAGTCCTTTTTATACACTGCAGAGTTTTAAATTGGGTGAAAACATGGACAAAGTATTCTTTAGAGGGAGAAGGTGGACTCTGCACTGATTTTATTTAGGAAGAAGTTGTAGTAGCAGAACATTTTGATTTGATTCTATGATTATCTCGGTTACTTATTACCTATGTGACCTTATGCGTAGGGAGTGTGATACTTGGGAGTATCAGTTCCTTATACAATACAGAGAGAATTCCTCATCCTACCTTAATTACATAACTCAGTATTGAATATGATAATAAATATGGCCGTAAGCCATGATGCCAGTGTTATACTCAGCCACTTGTATTTAATTTATCGGGTTGAGTTTTGTATCTCATAAAATGCAGCCCTGTAAATTAATAACCCTAGAAACTTAGGATCTTAAAATGTAAGGCAGACTAATAGAAATGAGTTTCTAGGCAATTATAAAAGCTTACTTTTAAAAAGTAGTTCAGGTCAGTCCGCAGAACAGTCCCACCCATCCTCATGTACAATGCCATAACAGTATAGTTTAGAACCAGAGTGTGGGTACAGTATGAATTAGGTAAAGGGTGGGTAAACTTTTTGACTCGAGGGCCACAATGGGTTCTTAAATTGGACCGGCGGGCCAGAACAAAAGCAACCTGAACATGCTGGCACTCTCATCTTGGGCTGCTGGTGAAGGAGCGGAGGGGAGAGCAAGAGAACCCTTAGCTCTTTCAGCTCCACGGCCTGGATAGAACAGCAGAATGGGCCGGATCCGGCCTGCGGGCCTAATAGCATCTATTAGGACCTAATTTGCCCACGGCTGAATTAGGACCTAATAGATGCTATTAAAATGTCTCCATGAAATCCTTCTTGTTTTGAAACTGTTACAAATTGTTCCATGTATATTTGAATAATATTTTATGAAAGTAGTGAACTTCTACTTTTGATGTCTGAAGTGTGTTACTTTCATAAGATTACATTTATTTTACATATGTTTAATTTTAAGTATTCATCAAATAATAATGCCTTCCTAATTAGTTATAACCACAGAACTGGATATCATTAAATCTGAAATACACCTGGAAGGTCTTTGACTACAGTTCTTTCCTTTGTAGAGATGGGAAAATGAAATCTAGAGTAGCCACCTGACACACCCCAGCTCAAGTGGCAGGACTGAGTCTAAACAAAGGCTTTTTAATGTATTCTTCCACTAAGCATAGACTACATGCCTCCTTCCAAAATGGGTAGAAATGAACTCAAAATATTTGGAAGATAGCTTGAATAAAAGATGATTCTAAATTGTGATAGCCCTAGCTGGTTTGGCTCAGTGGATAGAGCATTGGCCTGCGGACTTAAGGGTCCCAGATTCGACTCTGGTCACATGCCTGGGTTATGGGCTCGGTCCCCTGTAGGGAGCATGCAAGAGGCAGCCAATCAATGACTCTCTCATCATTGATATTTATATCTCTCTCCCTCTTCATTCCTCTTTGAAGAAATATATATATATATATATATATATATATATATATATATACCAAAAAATAAATTGTGATAGATTTATAAGTCCTAGCTAGGAGATCTTGGCCAGGTTATGTGACCTATTTGTACTTCACTTTCTTCATCTGTAAAATGAAGATGGTAATGTAAATGTGAGGATAAAATAAATAATGAATGTATAACACTTAGAACATTGTCAGTCACCTTGTTAGTGCCTGATAAATCCTAGTTATTATTATATCATTGTGGTAGGTAGAATGTAATAAGATAGTGGAATATTCAAAATACTAGTTCTTAAGTAGTTAGGTAGATAGAGATAAAGGAAAGAAAGATGAGAAAGAGAGAGAAAGGAAACAGGAAGAAAACAAGGAAAACAAAATGAGGCTTAAATGTGGTCACATGCTCTTGAAATTTTACAATTTTCAAGATAATGTTAAGGCCTCTGAAGTTTCCTTTAACCATGTTTCACCATTCCCCCCCCCCCAAATTTTAATCCTCCCCCCCAAAATTTATTTTTGACCACAGAACACTATTTCTTCTCTCCTTTTTTTATTTTTTTCTTGTCCAACCTAAACCTACTCACCTTTGCCATTCTGGAAACACTATGCAGATGCACCTTTTGAGTCCATATACGTGCTCCTTTTGTTAACATACTTTGTTCTCATTGCTGTTAATTACAGTTGCTAACAGTTTCATTCCTTAACATTTCCAGGTACAGAAATCGAGAAATTAAAAAGTCAAGGAAGGAGTATGAAAGGGTGACCTCCGGAGATCAGGCGTTGCCACAAGTCTGAGTGGCGCCACCAAGCTCATGGGCCGGGATGCACAGCAAGCTGTTGATGTTAATATTCCTATTTTATTAATAATATTTATGTTGGGTCATGTGTTAAGTCAACAATGGTATATTTTTAATATATTTGGAAACCTTTTTGTTTCTTTTTTTGTATAATGTACACAAACTAATAGAGAAAGAAAATTGGTATTTTTTTTTCTTCTTGAGCTAAGTGCTTTATTGAAAGCTTCAAAGCTTATTTGCTTGCTACAAATAAGTTGCTCAGGAAGTGTCAGCAAAGGACAGATTTCTGTAAGCCTGAATATATGCTCAAATCAATTTAATAAGTATATTGTTATACTCCTCAAAACAATGATAATTGGTTTGTTTATACCATAGTTTGATGTGTAAGTTGACTCCACTGTGTCATATATTGAAACAATGATAAAATGGGAATTGGGGAGAAGCAAACATAGACCATGTGCTAAATACTTCACGTTTGAAACAAACTAAATGGGGAGAGCTCTGCTCCCTCCAGACCCATCCTCAGCTCTGTCTATCTGCTTGGAGGGGATGTGGACAATCCCTTATTCGAACCCACAGCTCCCATGGATACTAGTCACCTGTCTCAGACTGTCCTTAAGGAAAACGAACCAGCGTATACCATCGTCTATGCAAATAGTAGATAATTTTATAGCTTCACAGAATTCCTTTTTTTTTTTTTTTGGTACAGAATTTATGTGAGGCAGCTCTCGCTTCTGAGACAATTTTTTTTTTAATCCACACTTAGAGCTTCTTTTTAAGAGTATTTATTTTTGTAAGGACTTTGCTGAATTCTAAGGTTAACTCACAGTCCAAAATTTGATGGACTAATCGTTATTTTAAAGTACAAGACAATAGTTATATATATTGTCTAAAGACAGAAATAGTTGTTTTCCATCCAAGACATTTTTATCTTAAGAAATGAAGCAAGTAGCTTCTTGAAATTCTATATTTAAAATTATATCCTGATGCAGAACATGGGAAAAACAAGAAAAAATAAGTCTTAATGTGTTTTCCAAATGAACACATTTATTTGAAAGTATTTACAATTTAGACTTACCCATTCATTCCTTCTCATGAAGACTGAGATGAAACCAGAGCCTTATATTCTGTCTTTTGTTTATTTTGGGGAAGAGACTATGGTTTCTCCTGTGCTCAGAGCCTATGGTCTCAGTGAGTTAATAAGGATGCTTGGGGCAACTGCATAAGGAGCCACAGCTGTTACTACCTGGGGACCACGTGGGAGACTGTCTCACTGAATGCTAGACCTTTAGTCTCTCAGGATCACGTACTTGATCAGGGAGGGTCTATTCTTTTCCACTTTTTGTCCTGACATGTGCCAGGGCAACAAAGATAAAATAAATGATGGCTAACCTCTGAGGTGCCAGGTGCCAGGTGCCAGGACTTGACTCCATATATGTGTCCCTGCATTATATAGCCTGGTGCACTCACATGATCCTTATCCAAAGTCCTAAAAGAGAAAAACAACCACCACCAACAACAAAAAACAAAGTCCTGAATTTAGTTCTTTACTGTTAGGGGAACAAACAAATTATATATGTATGTATTTGTATATGTGTGCATATTAACATACAAATACACATGTACATGTGAGCTCAATCAAATTATAGTCATTTGTTACTTTATGAAAAACATATAAAACTTAAAACACATTTTAAATCCTATACATACTTATTGACACCTGTAAACAAAGCCTGCCTTATTTTAAGTGACCTGGATTGCTTCAGAGTATTTATTGACCAATCAAGAAATTAGCTTCAATTCATTAATTTTACTGACAAAAAGGGAGTCATATTAGTTTATCTGGAGCATCTCAACTCATACTGCATCCCTAATTGTAAGTAGTTAGATGTGCTTTTAATCTTCATTTGAGGATGCTTATAAAACTAGCCCCTGTAAAAGTTAAGTCTTAGAAATACATGTTAAATAATCAAAAGGCAGGACCCAGATTCCTTTTTATTGGATGAAAAATGAGTAAAAAGTAATTGCCTTAATGAGGATGATGCTAAGCAAATATAAAAGTAAAATTACTACTATCAGTTCATGTTTCCTATAAGCAATGGAAATATTTTGGTTCACATTTAGTCTTTCTTCCTTATTTTACAGATTTCTCACTATATTTCTAGAAGGGGCTAGTCATAGCAAAGATATTGAGAACAAATGTAAATCCAATGTATATATGATAATTCATGGCTTCCTACCAAGGCCAAACAATAACTCACTTAACATACTCTATAATCAAGAACATAAGTACTATGATTAGTATTAAAGATTTTACCTCAAAATTGCAATATACTGTATATATAACATTGAACATTAACAATACAATAGAATGCTACTATTCTAGACATTTTTTCATTTTGCTCTCATCTTTCTGCCAAATGTCAAAGCAATGGGAGAAATGGTGCACTAGCATTTCTAGTCTAACTCAGAATTTTATTTTTATGTCTTTGGGAAGAAAGCTAAAATCAATTTCTGTTAGATAATATATCTTCATGCAACAAAATGCATAATACTATCGTTTCTAATTTCTATTGATTTCAATAATACAATTTGTAAAAGCCAATGTATGATCCACATTGTCATTTTTGCTGCAATATCCATTCTGTACACTTGGAAAAAATGCATTTATTTTGTTTCCTAATATTTTCAGTTTTTTCTACTATTATTTATATGGGAGAAAGGGAGTAACAGCTTATATAAACAGTGTTCTGGAGTATTTTACTTTGGGAAAAATTTTACCTAAAACATAGCTGTTGTTCAAATTGGTATGATATTAAAAGTATTTCTCTCTCTCTCTCTCTTTCTCTTTTTTGTACCCTGTAATTGCACTTTTTAAGGTTAAAGAGCCATTTTGGTATACAGTTTATATTAAAGATGCTATGGAACATTAAGTTGTATTGTCTGCGGATTAAATTAACTTATTTGATAATGAATTTTATCAGAGTACTGAATTGTATCAATTTGTTTATGTTCAATATCAACTTTGATAATTGTGTACCTTAAGATATTGAAGGAGAATATAGATACTTTACAAGATATTGTTAATGTTTATTTATTTTTGTTGAGAAATGGAAAAAAATTTGAAAAATAAAGCCACACATAAAAGCTTTACAAATTAGTCTCTTTTTCTTTTTTACTTATAATGTAGGCAAGGAGTTAAAAGCAATTACAAAGCTACAATGTGATTAGATATAAATACATATGGGTCTTAGTTTGGAAAAGCAGTATATAACTTTATCACATTTTATTGCCCACCATAGACACAGAATTTCTTTGAAATGTAAAATGTCATATTATTTATAAAATTATAGGTGTAAATATTTTAAAAGAGTATTTAGAATATTTCAAACAAAATAGATTCCCTAACTTAATAAAAAATAAATTATCTTATTTTGAAGAACGTTTTTTTTTTATATTTGATATTATTTTGTACTAGAGGCCAATTGCATGAAAATTCATGGACTGGAGAGGGGGGTCCCTCAACCTGGCCTGCCCCCTCTCACAGTCTAGGAGCCCTCAGGGGTGGGAGGTGATGCCGAGATCAGGGGAAGGAGACACTCCTCTGATGCTGCCACTGCCTGCAGCACAAGCCTCGGTCGACCCTGATTACCTGAGCCTTGGGTGGTCTTGGGCGGCTGGGCAGCCACCATACAAGGCTTGCCTGCGCCTCAGGCCAGCCGTGCATGGGTGGCTGGGGGGATGAGGGTGGGTCTGGCTGCACCACACACCTGCCACCCCTCATCCCCACCTGGTGGAGCTGAAAGGACTGGGGGACTCCAGTGGGACTAAGGGGTCTGGGTGCTGCCATCTTTGTGATGGTGTGATGGTCAATTTGCATATTCACTCTTTATTAGATAGGATTACTTTCAGGTGTACAGCATAGTGATTAATCATATTCTTTACAAAACATTTCCCTGATATTTCTACTACCCACCTGGCCCCATACATAGTCATCACAATATTATTGACTACTGTGTATTTTCCTATGCTGTACTTTACATCTCCATGACTATTCTGGGACTACCAATCTGTACTTTTTGATCCCTTCATGTTTTGTACCCATCTCCTAAACCCCCTTCCAACCATCAATCTATCTGTATCAACCATCAGCAACCATCAATAACCATCAGTCTATCTGTATCTTTGCAACCATCAGTCTATCTGTATCTTTGAGTCTGTTTTGTTTGCTCATTTATCTTGTTTTTTAGATTCCACATAAAGGTGAAATCATATGGTATTTGTCTTTCTCTGACTGACTTATTTCACTTAGAGCAAAGTAGTGGCAATATGGTAAGTTCTAACATAAATAACTTCATTGAACAGCTTCTTATCTTAAAAGAGAATTTTTGTGATCACAGAACATTTAAGTAAAGACTTTTTTCCCTTTAAAAAATATGGGTGTGTGAATAATTACACATATACAGGATATACAGGTATATCCTGTATAGTGTCAGATGGGTACCAGACTTATTGGGGTGATCACTTTGTAAGTTATATGAATGTCTAGTCACTATGTTGTACACTAGAAACTAGCATAATATTGAATGTCAACTGTAATTGAAATTTTTTAAAATAAATAAAGTGAAAAAAAAGAAAACATCTTACTAAGGAATAACTTTTGAAAGAATGCATCAGCCAGAACATGTATCATGATACCCTCAGCTTCTACCAACTCAGAGGCTTGGCTTCCCCAGGCCTTTCGAGCAGGAGAAGCTGGTCCTTCTGAATTCCATCGCAGTAATGGCTTTCTTCGTTCATGCCTCAGGACCTACAGAATGCTGTGCAAGTTATTAGCTCCTTGGACCATGCCAGTCAGAAGATAGGGCAGGGAGGCATAGCTATGACTATTTTACAGGGAGGTGAAATTATTTGTCCAGAATTACAGTGACAGTAAAAGGTGAAGCTGGTACGAGAAACAAGGTCTTCTAATCCCCAATTCCACTGTGATTCTGGCCCTGTAAAAAGCAGCTTAACAATCACATGGAGCTAATCAGAAATCTAGTTTAGATCTTCCTTTGGAGAACCAGAAATTTTGGTAAAATAAAATTCTTGGATTCTCACAGAACCATTAGATTGACTCTGTTCACAATCTGAGAGGCTAGAGAGTAAGAAAAAGAACTCTTTTGAGCCCTAACCAGTTTGGCTCAGTGGATAGGGTGTTGGCTTGTGGACTGAAGGGTCCCAGATTCAATTCTGATCAAAGGCATGTACTTGGTTGCAGACACATCCCCAGTGGGGGAGGCAGCTGATCAGTGTTTCCCTCTCATCTATGTTTCTAACTCTCTATCCCTCTCCCTCCCTCTCCGTACAAAATTATCTCTGTCTCTATCTCTATCTCTATCTCTATCTCTATCTCTATCTCTATCTCTATCTCTATCTCTATCTCTATCTCTATCTCTATCTCTATCTCTATCTATATCTATCTATCTATCTATCTATCTATCTATCTATCTATCTATCTATATATCTATATATCTTGAAACACTTTCCTCTTGGCTTCCAGGATACCACATTCACCTGGTTTTCTCAGTCTCCTGCTAGACATTCCTGAATATCTCCCATCCCCCACCTCTGCTTTATAAATGTTGAAGTGCCTCCACTTCTCAATCTTGAAACTTTTTTCTTTATATAGTCACTCCCTACTTTATTTCATAAGGTCTTATACCTTTAGTTGCCATCTATATACTGGTGACTTCCAGCCTAGATATTTCTGCTGATTACCAGACTTCCTTGTCCAACTATCTATCTAACATCACTTGGATACCCACTAGACATGTTCAATCACTCACATCACCCTGAAAAGTTGTTCCTTCTACAATGTTCCCATCTCAATTAAATTTAATCTCATCCTTCTTATAACTCAAGCCAAAAACCTGATATCATCCTCTGGGAGCGCTGAGGGACTCACTTTTAAGTGATTTGAGAAAGAATTACCCTAAACTTTTTACAATAGTGGCAGAATCAGTCATTTTGATGAGGTTATGCAAAAGAAAGAAAATTCCAGGGAACCAGAGTTAGATATAATATCACAATTTTCGAAAGGAAGATATTATAGGCACTAAATTTGACTTTGATGAATTTTCAAACATATTTTATCCCACATGGTCACAAAACATTATAAAACATAAATGATGCTCATTAGGTTTCAAGATGGGTTCATTAAGAAGGAGACATAAAACATAGGTATCTATTAAATATCCTGTTTGGTTATCAGCTAATGGTAACTACTCCTCATATAAAACCAAACAGACTCCTTTCAGTTTATCTAAATATCTGAGAGACATTTGAGAAAAGCCTTCCAAAAATTTCATATAAGCACAGCCCAGGTTCATTTAATGAAGGCATTTGGAATGAATCCCTTGTGATAGGATGATAGACAATTTTAGATAAGCATTTTTATTATGCTCATCAGGGATATGGGAAACATACATAAAAAGCACAATCAGTGGTATGGTGACTTTTCCATTCAATCTCTTCAAAGAGAGCAATGATTTCCATTATTCTGAGGATGGCAGAAATGATACCAAGGAAATATATGTCAGGTTCCTGGCCCTCAACTTGATATAAAGAGCAATTCACATTCTTTAAAAAAGATAAAAATCAATACTTCACTAATTAGTCAACCATTAATTATTGAAAAGCATTTTTGTATCTAGTAATACATAAGGGGTTGTGGAATATTTAAAGAAAGGGTAAAATATATTGCCATTTTCAAGAAAATTAGAAGAGAAATTTGAAATCATGGAGACATTTAAAAAACAATCCAAAGCTTTAGTAGTTAGGGTTCTTTGATTTTTATAGAACATAAAAGAATTCTGGCTTAAGAACTTTTTAGGAAGGATATGGGAGATTAGATAGAATTAAAGTAAAAGCCAAAGAACAAGGGAAATCCTGGTGACTTAGTTAGCTATGTCCTGCTTTTAGAATGTGAAGTTTTAAAAATTATAGCATTATTATTTCGTAGGTGTCTGTGGTCTGAGACAGCATCTGACTGCTTAGCTGGGATCATGGATTCACTTCTTGGTCAGGAGGACAGTGTATTTTGCTTGAGAAACCACCAAATTTGTATCTAACAGGAGAAAACTTTTCCCCTAAAGAAAAACCAGAATGTCACTATCAGAGGAAGAATAAATGAATCCTGAACAGAGAAACAGAAGTCCCCCATATATACCAAATAGTATCGTATCAAACAATTTAGAGAAAGATTTCCTTAATAGGGAAACTTTTATTGAGAAGATAGAACTTTAACTGGGCCTTGGAAAATGGACAGATTTTTGATATGCAAAGGGAAGTCTGTCAGACAGGGAAGAATAATCAGCAAAAACACCAGAAAAATAATAGTATGTTTAAGGGATGCCAGGGAGACCATCTTGACAGTAGTATAGGATTTCTATTTGGAAATAGTTAAGTATTTAGTTTGAAGGATATTCAAAACCTTCAAACTAAATATTTAGTTGGAAGATAAACCTCACATGAATGGAAAACGAATATCATTTAAAGGTCTTGAACAGAAGAGCGATGGCATTAAATTGGTCTGGTCATCAGAATAATGCCCCCTCACCCCGCCATCCTCCAAGATGTCCATGTCCTATTCAGTGACTATGTCAACTTACATGGTAGAAGGGACATGGCAGATGTGATTAAGGTTACATATCTTGAAGTCTTTATGACAACACTATGAGGTATATAACTATTTTTATGAAACCAATTTCTCAGGTGAGGAAATAGGTACACAGTAACTTGCACAAGATTGTATGGGTAGTGATAAAAATAAGATAGTAACATATATATGCTTTAGCTTCAGGGCTGCTTTACCTGGGGTGGTCAGGGAGGCATGTCTGTGGAGGTAACATATGAACAGGGACATATAATGGTAAAGTGAAAGCCATACAAACATGTGGAGCCAAAAATATTTTTTACCTGGAACAGCAAGTACAAAAATGCTTAAGTTTAAAGGGTAGTACGGTCAGTGTGGCTAGAGCATGCTCGATGGTCAGTGGCAAGAGAAGTCAGAGAGAAAGGCAAGGGTAGGCAATTTAGGAAGCACAGACTTTGGTAGCATTTTTTAAAATTAAAAATGCAATAAGCTATTAGATGATTAGGGATAGGGTATTGGCATAATTTATATTTTGAAAAGGCCAGTTTATTTGCTCTGTGGAAAGTAGACTAAAGATGGGCAAGAAAAACCTGGAAGAAAAGGTAGAGGGTTATTTTAATCACCTGCTTAATAATATGGCTAAGGGATACAGATGTATTGGTACAGGTGATGAGAAGTGGTTGAACTTGGGCTACATTTAGAATACACTTCATATCAGCAGGACTTTTTGATGTTTATAACCAGGAAAGCAACTAAAGTAACCCAATGGCATGAAAACCAGGAGAAAAAATAAAAAAAAGATTTGCAATAGCAGTCAACAATGTCAAATACAGAGAAATGTAGATAAAACTGAGGTAGGGGGAAAAATGCCACTGATTTTGACTTCTGAATGTCATGAAGGTTGAAAAGGTGTTTTAGTGGATGATGGGATGGAGTGTTAGATTGCACTAGATTGAAGGAGTTGATGGTGACTGCTGGTGAAAAATACTTATCCTGAATCTTGGCTGTGAAGGAGAATAGAAATGAAAAGCTATTAACTGTTCAATAATTATGTAGTTGTTCTTTTTGGACTTTTCTGTGTTCATTAAAATCAATAGTAAAAGAAAGTTGACATCAGAGAGGAGATTAATATTATTTGTTAAAATAGAAGCGGGAATAACCAATGGATTTCAGTTCTTCAAGTCGTCTCTGGCACTCATACTACAGATAACTGAGAATTGGCTTTCACCCCAAGTTTCAGGAAAGCAACCAATCAATGCATGTGAGTCATGTACTTACATAAGATGAAGTCAAGATTACAGGAGGAGGATATTGCTGTGGGAATATAAATAAGCCGCTTATCACTGGGTAGGGCCTCTTTATAAAACATGGGTTGGGCTGTGGAACAGAAAGTTGAACTGAAGAACATGCTTAGGAACTATCTTGAGAATTTGTTCCCCCTCCAATGCACATGATGGCTCCTGATCTGTTGTTTAAGACATGTGATTTAGAAATCCTGAGTAGGAAGTTTCCGTTAATGGGTATAAATCATGGTTGGCTTCTCAGAGATAACAATTTGTTCCCCATGTTATGCATACTAGGAACCCTAATGAAGGATTGGAGTAGAAATAAATTGCCTCATTATCATATTGTTTCTGCCTTTTTAATTGTTGCTTCAGTCTCCAATAGTCCATAGCCTCCATTGTACTATTCGGTAGGTTGGGACCCAAACTCTAGTAGTTTATATGATTAATATTTATTTGTCTTCTGACCATTTGTCATTTCATGGTATTTAGTAGAAGAGTTCAATATTAATGTTAACTACTAACATGATAATATAAGTAATAATTCTACATTAGGACCAATCTAGATTGTAAAAATGCCCAAAACCAAGACTATAATAGACATAGTTATTTGCTTTTGTATAACACACACACACACACGTACACATTATTTTTTATAGCAATACACAGATAAAACTACAATCAATTACATTTAGAGTTGCATGACAAAGAAAATAATCTTTTCTAAAAAACAACAACGCAGGAATCATTTCTAAATCTCGGCCCATACGATCTGAAATTTAGGTCCTTAAAAACATGTAAGAAACTAAACTAACCTTGGAAATCCAATCATGAGGGAAATCTTTGAATTCCTTTATAAGTATTGGGACATTATTTTGAGAAAATGTAAATTTAGCAAATAAGAAAAGAAGTGTGCCTTTTTCATAGGTTATAATACATCATATTGTATTTTCTTATCAGAATGCCCAGCATTTGAGTTCAGCCTTGGTATTTTCATCAGGAAACAAACCCAACAGGTCATGCCCCTTTGTAATAGCCACACATTGGTCTATAGCAATGGTAAAAGGATTTCCTGCTAATGGTTTGCAAACTGACCCTGGTAAATAGAGGGCAAATAGAGACCTAAGAAAGATGCAGACCACTCCAGATTGTAGGTGATAATTTTAATAAGCAAGAGACTTTCATAGAAGACTCATCTTGGGAAGCCACAAGATAAGATCTCTATAGCCACCCCCCAGAATCATAAAAGTTTATATAGCTTGTATAGAGGTATACTGACCAGATGGTCTCAGCAATACCTTACCTACTCAAAGCTACATCCTTGAAAATGGCTCCTACCATGGGAACGGTGGGCAGAACTTCATTCCAAGGTCTGAGAGGAAGGATGCGAGGCTAGATTTGTCACTGGCAAGGAAGTAATAAATGTGAATCTTAGCCAGGGGAGGAGGGCACTTGGTATTTTTGTGATTGTAGCACATCCTGTCTCTGTGTTGACACATGATTGGAAAGTGATTTATTTTGGTCACGTTTCAGGGCCCTCTCTGATTCTTCTTGATTCTCTCTGGGCATAGCTTAAATTTAGTCCTAGCTGTGAGTTGCCAGATGTCAGGGCTTTTTAATATTATTTTATTTTACTTTTAAAAAAATATAACTTTATTGATTTTAAAGAGGAAGGGAGAGGAAGAGATAGAAACATCAATGATGAGAGAGAACCATTGATTGGCTGCCTCCTGCATGCTCCCCTAGTGGGGATGGAGCCCACAACCTGGGTATGTGCCCTTGACCGAAATTGAACCTGGGATCCTTCAGTCCACAGGCTGATGCTCTATCCACTGAGCCAGACTGGCTAGGGCTTATTCTTACTTTTTTTTTAAACAACTAATTTATTCTTACATTTAACAACTATTTGTGAGGTTCAAGATGCTTCTGGCACTGTATGAATTGCAAAGTATGGATTAGAAAAGAAGACATGCGTGTGAAGTTCAGGTAACAACAGTGATTAAGAGCATGGCTTTGTTGTAAGTAACACTCTGTGGCAGATGGTCAAAATGACAGAATTTGAGCTTGCTATAGCAACAAAGTCTAACCTCTTCCATGCTCTCTCCTCTGAGACAAGCCATAAACTTAGACAGTGTTTTAAAAAAAACCAACAAAAAGAATATGGGTTTGAAGGCAAAGACCCAGGTTTAAATCTTGGCTTATCTCCTTGGATAAGTTATTTAATATCACTCTCAGTTGTCACTTCTCTAAACAGGAATAATAGCACCCTCAAAAAGTTGATATTCAATGTGTTAGTTATTCCCTTAGACTAAAGAAGACAGATATTAAGTATGAAGTCATGAAGCCGCTAAGTGCTACAGAAGAGGAACCAGAGTGTGCTATGGCGGTACGTTGCAGATCTACACAAATCTGAGGGAATCAGGAGTGTTTCACAGCAGCAAATGTTTAAACTGAGCCCTGAGCACATTTGAGTTAAGTGGAAGGAGTGGAGAGTATGGTTTCCTGTTTACATAGAAGAAGAATTTGAGCAAAGACTGAGAATGAAGTGAACCTGTCACATATGAAGCCTGGGGGAATGCCTGTGTGTCAGAGTCCAGACTGCGAGGAGGTGAGTCGGGGGAGATCAGACTAGTGAGGTGGGCAGATTAGGTAGGGCCTATGGTCCTATTAAAGATTTTGGTCTGTCCTAAGAGCAACAACACACTGCCACCAATGGTGTCCTCTCTCCCCAACACCTTTTACAGGAACCACTACTCAACAGCTACAATAAGGAACTTGAATTTTTATCTATTTACTAGAGGCCCAGTGCATGAAATATGTGCACAGAGGGAAGGGGTGCCTATCAGCCTGGCCTGCATCCTCTCCGACCTGGGACATCCCTCTCACAATCTAGGACTGCTGGCTTCTAACCACTCACCTGCCTGCCTGCCTGATTGCCCATACCTGCTTCTGTCTGCCAATCTGATCGCCCCCTAACCACTCCCCTCCAGCCTGATTAATGCCTAACTGTTCCCCTGCGGGCCCGATTGCCATTGCCCCTAACTGCCCTCTCCTGCTGGCCCAATTTTCCCCAACTGTCCTCTCCTGGTGACCTAATCTCCCACACCTGACTTCCCTTACCACCACCCACTTCCTCCGCACGAATCAGCGGAGATGCTGGGACTGGACTCCTCCATGCTGCATGGAGCCATGGAATCCCCAGGCTTTATCACACAGAGCAGCCGCCAGGCCCTGCCTCCGCTGTACATGTGGCCATCTTGTGACAACATTGCAAAGGTCCACCTAGAATTTTATTAGTGTAGAGTCCCATCACTGGCTCCCAGATAGGTTCTCACTGTGGGAGTTTGAGTTATCAACTCAGACAACTAGCAAGGCCTTAATGTGTGCCCCTAAAAGTGCATTTAAAAAGAAGAGGAAAGAAAGAAGGATATCAGTGGGCAAGGTAGCTTTTCAAAGATTCAGATAGTAGAATGCAAGACACATACTTTTTAAAATCCCTTAATCCAAGTATAATTGACCTAACATTTTAGGTTTGCATTTGAGAGTCCAGTGTTTCAAATTTTCTTTTTTCCCATGCCTGTAATTTCCCCCCCAATGCCTACAATTCACTTAGCTGCCAACTAGCTTAAGTGGTATGGGATCAACTGATTAGAAATGAATAGTCTAAAATATGGATGTAGATTTTTTTCAAATTACATATTTACATCTATAAAAATGAACATGATAAGATGTTTTAAAACAAATATTAGTTATTTCTAATAATTTTTGTTTTCTACTCTTTAAAATTAGTGTAATTATCTACCGTAGGATTGTGGTACAAATTACATGGAATAAGATATCCAATGGATATTCAGTACATGCATGGCACCTTCTCTTCTACCAAAAGAAGGGCTATTCTGAGGAGAAGCCAAGGCTAAACAGAAGAAATGGACCCTTTAATGAAGTTGGTATGTGAGTCTATGATCAGTTAGACAATATTGGAAAGTTGGAAAATTGAACAGAAGCACATGAATGTGGTCTTAGATTTCCATTTCTCATAGAAATTGCTTTCCTCAAAGAAGAGTTTTGCAGTTATGAGTCCACAACTTTCCAGACTTTGTTCAGGTGAAGCTGAACAAAACAAACAAACAAACAAACAAACAACAAACAAACAAAAAACTTCTAACAAAATAAACTGCCTAGATTACCATTCATGTGATTCATTTGAATGGTAATGTAAAGTTATTTGAAGGCCTAAGGAAAACTTTATATTAAGTGATCTAAGTAAAATGAATTAAATGTCAAGAGATGAGTCAATTCTTTTCTCTGAAAGAACCAGAATCCCTGCTGACTTCACTTAGAATCATTAGTCTTCCTGTAACTAAATCACCTTTTCCTTCACCTTGCACTCACTTCTTTTTTGTACAAACTTCTTTTTAAATCACACAGACTCTCTCAAGACTGTAAAACCAGCATGCTGTTATTTAAATTTTGAAATTAAAGTTGGGAATGTTGCCTTTGATTGAAGGTATATGACTTTATCAGTAAACTTTCAATCCTTTCTTTTTATAAATAGCTGATACAATGCGTCAGAAGGATCCATTTATGTCAATAGTTCTGAGAAACTGATCATCCAAGAACTTTCCAAACTTTATCATGGATTACACAACAGAAGTATTTATAAACAAATCACAGTTGAAATAACACAATGTTTTGTTTTACCCATGTAAGATGCGCAGGGGATAAATAAGTTTCCTTCCCAGATGGTGGCTCCTATGGGTGGTGACATCTGTGTTGAAATGATCACACAGGCTTGCACGCTATTCATGCCCAGGCTTTTTCCATCAAAGAGAAATGACTAAGAGTGACCATACCAGCTCATGGGGCCAAGAATTTCAGGACAGTCTATGCTTGCCCAGGCCCAACCAGTCATAGATTTAGGGATAGAAACCCTTTGTGATCATTATCATAATCACTTAAAACTAGGACAAATTAGTAGCGTAGTCTCTTAAATTTGCTACTACTTATTACAGATGACAAGTAACAATAGACAATAATAAAAAATATATTTTCCCCACAATTAGGTATAATTTTTGTTATTCCCTAGCTCTGTTCATATCAACCCTGATTACATATTACTATAAAGTTTACTTTGTGTTACACTTCGTTTTTAGTATCTCCTCGTGATTCTTATGAGAAGGCAAGATTAGGAACAATGGTCTTAACCAATGAGATCCCTTGGAGAGCTTTATCAAGTGGGTCTATGCCATGAGATTCAGACTTGATTGGTCGGGTGTGGCCTGAACATTGGGAGTTTTGAGAACTCGGAAGGTGATTCTGATGTGCAGCCAGACCAAGATGATGATATTTTAATTGTCTGCCTCTTTGGTTTAGACATCTGTAGAAAACTAGGAAGAGGAAGTCTTAAAGCTGTGGCTTCAACGTTGGACTCTTCAGAGAAAACAGCTATTTAGAACTATAATAATCCTTCACATTTATTTGGCATGCAGCACTTTTCAGAGTGTTTTCCAAGGCATTAAGTTGGTATGGAGAAATGTATTTAAAATAATTTTAAAAATGCAAAACCAACACCTCTCTAATATTGCCTATCATTTTCTTCTTTGTACTATCATCCTTAACTATTTTTTTTAAATATATTTTTATTGATATTTTACAGAGAGGAAGGGAGAGAGATAGAGAGCTAGAAACATCAATGAGAGAGAAACATCGACCAGCTACCTCTTGCACACCCCCCACTGGGGATGTGCCCGCAACCAATGTACATGCCCTTGACCGTAATCAAATCCAGGACCCTTCAGTCCGCAGACCAAAGCTCTACCACTGAGCCAAACCGGTTTCGGCCATCCTTAACTCTTCTAATAAACAAAAAATCCCTTAAGGTTAACTTCTGTATTTTATTTACCTTTGTATTCCACATAAGTATTTGACAAATGGTTTTACTTGGTAAGTGTTCAATAAATTTCTCTTCAATAAATGATTAGCAAATTCCATTTGCTTCAATTAATACTATCCAGAAATTCCTCTGTCTAGGCCTTTGTCTGGCTACCTCCTTCTAGGCCTTTGAGATACAGTGTAACTTATGCTCTCAGCCCCTGCTGTCATGAAGCTTACATTCCAGAGAATGAGTGAAATGCTAAGATTTCAACTTCTGGGGCTGTTCCATATGCCTTACAGCATTACTGAGGTGCCACAGCACAGCTGCAGACTGGCACAGCCCCAAACACTCAAGAGACATGTGCCTTTTCCTTTGCTAACTGGCATTCAAAAATCAGCCCATTACATTGCTGCAGTCCTACTATTTTAAATGAACAACTACACATTAAGTGCTTTACTCTTAAAAGAAATGTGGCTTCATCAGAGAAGCAGCTGGGGACTATAGCATGATTTCAATAAATCAGACTCTCAGGCCTTTCTGATCAAAACTGCCCTTGGGAATCTGGATGGCTTCACGGGGGAGTTTTACCAAAGAAGAACTAACACCAATACTCCTCAGTCTATTCTAAAAATTTAAGAGGATGGCACACTCCCAACCTCATATATATATACACTGTATTTGCCGGCGTATAAGACGATTTTTGGGCCCTGAAAAATACGTATTTGCTGGCGTATAAGAGACTGGGCGTATAAGACGACCCCCTAACATTTCCACTAAAAAATACAGAGTTTGTTATATACTCGCCGTATAAGACTACCCCCCACTTGGAGGCATATTTTTCAGGGCCAAAAAGTCGTCTTATACGCCGGCAAATACGGTATATATATATATATATATATATATATATATATATATATATACGGTATTTGTGTATATATATATATATATATATATATATATATATATATATATATATAAATATTTTACAGAGAGGAAGGGAGAGAGATAGAGAGCTAGAAACTTGGTTGATGAGAGAGAAACATCGACCAGCCACCTCTTGCACACCCCCTACTGGGGATGTGCCCGCAACCAATCTACATGCCCTTGACCGGAATCAAATCCAGGACCCTTCAGTCCGCAGACCAACGCTCTACTACTGAGCCAAATCGGTTTCGGCCCAACCTCTTTCTATGAAGCCAGCATTGCCCTAATCCCAAAACCAGATGAAGACACCACAAGGAAAGAGAATTACAGTCCATTACCCCTGATGAGCATAGATACTAAAACCATCAACAAAACTTTAGCAAATCACATCCAGTAATTCATTAAAAAGATCATACACCATAGCCAAGTGGGATTTATTCCAGGGATGCAGGCCTGGAATAATATCCACAAATCAATAAACATGATACATCACTTAAACAAAACAAAAGACAAAAACCACATGATCATATCAATTGATGCAGAAAAAGCATTGGACAAAATCCAACACCATTTTTTTTTATTTTTTAAAAAATGTATTGATTTCAGAGAGGAAGAGAGAGGGAGAGCCAGATAGAAACATCAATGATGAGAGAGAATCATTGACCAGCTGCCTCCTGCATGCCACCCACTGGGGATAGAGCCCACAACCTGGGCATGTGCCCTTGGGTAGAATCAAACCTGGGACCCTTTAATCTGCAGGCCAAGACTCTATTCTTGAGCTAAACCAGTTAGGGCCAACACCTTTTTTTTGATAAAAACTCTCAGCAAAGTGGGAATAAAGGAATAATACCTCAACATAATAAAAGCCTCACATGACAAATCTATCGCCAACATTCTACTCAATGGGCAAATACTAAAACAATTTCCCCTAAGAACAGGAACAAGACAAGGATGCCCACTTTCACCACTCCTGTTCAATATAGTACTGGACATGCTAGCCATAGCAATCAGCCAAAAAGAAGAAATAAAAGGTATCTAAACTGTAAAAAAAGTAAAACTCTCATTATTTGCAGATGACATGATATTATATCTAGAAGAGCCTAAAGACTCCATAAAAAAACTACTAGATTTAATAAATGAATTTAGCAATGTAGCAGGATACAAAATTAACACCCAGAAATGTATGGCTTTTTTATGCATCAATAATGAACTCAGAGAAAGAGAAACAAATTTAAAAAATCATTTACCATTTACCATTGTAACAAAAAAAAATTAAGATACCTAGGAATAAACTTAACTAAGAAGATAAAATATCTATACTCAGAAAACTACAGGATGTTAAACAAAGAAAGTCATAAACAAATGGAAGAATATACCATCTTCTTGGATTGGTAGAGTAAACATCATTAAAATCTCCATACTACCCAAAAGTGATCTACTATAGATTCAATGCAATACTCATTAAAATACCAATGGCATATTTCACAGACCTAGAACAAACTCTCCAAAAATTTACATGGAGTGGAGAAAGACCCCAAATAGCCACAGGAATCCTAAGAAAGAACAGAGTTGGAGGGATGACAATACCAGATTTCTAGCTATATTACAGAACTGCTGTTCTCAAAACTACCTGGTACTAGCACAAGATCAGACATATAGACCAATGGAATAGAAAAGAGAACACAGAAATTGACCCAACCCATTATGTTCAATTAACATTTGACAAAGGAGGCAAAAGCATACAATGGAGTCAAGACAGATTTTTAAACAAATGGTGTTGGGAAAATTGGACATATTCAGGCAAAAAAAAATGAAAGTAAACTATCAACTTACATGATACACAAAAATGAACTCAAAATGGAAAAAGGACTTAAATGTAAGATGGGAAACTATAAAAACTTTAGAAGAATACATAGGTGACCATATCTTTACTGACATATGCTTTAGGACAATGGAAATTAAAGAGAAAATAAGTAAATGGAGCTACATAAAAATAAAAACCTTCTGCACAGCAAAATAAGTCATCAACAAAACAAGAGCTCCCACTGCTTCCAGTCAAGGGCATGTACCTTGGCTGCAGGCACATCCTGGTCGATGTTTCTCTCTCATCGATGTTCCTAGCTCTCTATCCCTCTCCCTTCCTCTCTGTAAACATATTTGCCAATGTTACATCTGGTAAGGGTTTAATCACCAACATTCTTAGGGAGCTCTGTAATACAACTTAACAAAAGGAAGATGAACCATCTAAAGAAAAATGGGCAAAGAACCTAAACAGACACTTTTCAAAAGTGGATGTATAGAAGGCCAAGAAGCATATGAAAAAATGCTCAAAGTCACTAATTATCTGAGAGATCCAAATCAAAACAATGAGGTACCATCTTACACTTGAAAAAATGGCTAACATCAACAAATCAACAAATGACAAGTGCTGGCGAGGATATAGAGAAAAAGGAACCCTTGAACCCTTGTGCACTGTTGGTGGAAATGCAGACTGGTGCGGCCACTGTGGAGAACAGTATAGAGTTTCCTAAAAAAAAATTAAAAATGGAACTGCCATTTGACCCAGTAATCCTACTTTTAGGAATATGCCCCAAGAAACAGAAATAGCAATAAGAAAGAATATATACACCCCTATGTTCATAGCAGCACAATTTACAATAGCTAAGATTTGGAAACAGCCTATGTGTCCATCAGCAGATGAGCGGATTAATAAACTGTGGTACATCTACACAATGGAATACTATGCTGATCTCTTACTGTTTGCAACAGCCTGGGTGGACTTGGAGAGCATTATGCTAAGTGAAATAAGCCAGTCATAGAAAGATAAATATCACATTTGTGGAATATAATGAACAACAAAAACTGATGAACAAAAATAGATCCAGAGACATAGAAACATGGAATAGACCATCCAACTTACGAGGGAAGGTAGGGGAGGGGGTAAGAAATCAACCAAAGGACTTGTATGCATGCAGATAACCATAGCCAAATGGACACAAACACTAGGGTGGTGAGGGCACGTGCTAGGGGGGCAGAAGCAGCCTGGAAGATGTCAATGGAGGAAAAAAGATTTATGTAATACTTTAAACCAGTGTTTCCCAAAGTGTGGTACGCGTACCCCCAGGGGTACAGGAAGAGTTTGGTGTGGGTACGCATTGCACTGGAGTTTCGTGGGGATATGCACTGCACCGTGCTTAGCTTCGCCTAATTCTACGTTCTTATGTTCTTATGAGTCAAGTCAAGACAGTCATGTGAGGTGTAAGATGGTCTGGTGTGCAAATGAATGTTATTTATACTATAACTTTTATTTATATTTTATTATGAATAATTTTAATTTTCGTTTATTATTATTTTGTGTATGTACCAAAAAAAATAAAAAATAAAAATATTTTGATTGTTATTAAAATACATCCATTTTTTTAACGAGGGGTACTCAGCGTTATGAAAATTATAGAAGGGTTACAGATATGTCAAAAGTTTGGGAAACACTGCTTTAAACAATAAAGAATTTAAATTAAATAACAAACTGCCCTTGGGAAGGAGGAAGTGAAATGAAGAAAAACCATAAATGGTCCTACTTTACTCAGAGTAGCATGCTGGCTCACTGGCACACTGGCACCCGGACTGAAGGGTGGGTTGGGTTGATCTTTGGCCAAAAGTTTAACTGCTTCCAGTTATTAAAATTCTGCTGTGGATTTTAGAATCTAAGCTTATTGGATGCTGTGATCAAATGTCTTTTTAGGAATGCTGGCAAGCCTAATGGACAAATAGCGGTGATTCTGTTCAAAAATCTCTTTGTGCTTAACTGAGAGCAGGATACTCTTCAATGCAGACAACTGATTAAAAATTACCAGTTTTCTGAGACTTGAGGTGTGGAGGTGGGAGAGGGGAGAAGAGTTATTTTGAATTTTAAGTACAAATATGAGTGTGATGCACATGGATGAAAAAAAGTCCACTTTCAAGTTCAATTTTCCACTAAAATTATAATCACAATAACCATTATTATGTTAGAAAGCATGTTGAAAATTATTTACAAAAGTAAATCATCTGAAGGTCAGGATTTCAGTGTCTGATCTAAAATTAGTGTTTTTTTGTATTAATATCTTCTATGTTTCTATGAATGCTAATCTCAGGTTATGTTTTCAGGAACAGATGTCTCCCAGGCCCTTATTAACCTTTTGAAATGAGATAATAAAAAGAACTAAATAGTAGGGAAGGAAAATAAAGCACACTACATAACCAAACAGCTGACCCATATTAGGTGTCACTTTCCTTTTCTAAGGCAGAACAGGATGATGCTCCAGCCACTACTTTTAAAGACTGGAAAATGAGATAATCATCTTGGCATGAAGGTTGTGTGGAGGACACTTTGGCTACTACCTAGTAATTAAGCAAGATGAAATTATCAACTGATGCTTGCTATAAAGGCAAGAAATATTTTATTAGAAGCATAACATTTCTATGTTGCAAATATTGATAGTTGAAGGAAGAAATATGGTTATATCAGTTTTCTATTATCCATCATTTTATTAACCAAAGTTCTCTATTAATTGGGACTCCTTAAAATTTTTTAATACATTGATAGTTTTTATTCATTATTGTGATAATAAGAATGGGATACTGAAATATTATGAAGTATTATTAAAGGCCATGGATATTTGTGTACTTTTCTACTTGAAAATAAATAGTATTTATGTAAATCATCTTTGGGATGCCTTAATTAACTACGAAATTACTCTCTAGGAATGCCAGGTGCCAGACCTTTTGTAAATAGCATCTATCTAAGAATTCCCTATAAGTTATATTAGGAGAAAAAGATTTGTCATTGAGGCCAATTACAAAAGTGAAAGTACATTACAGCAAAATTATAATTGTCATTAGTCTCATAATTCAAGTGACAATGAATTTTAATTCCTTGGTCTCACTTCTCCATCTGTCTTTAAATAGTAGATATTTTCTCATTAAGGTTGGTTTGTCTTGATTTGTCTCACTTTTGTGATTTGGAGAACAATATTTTAGGTCTCTGTTATTGAGTTCAAGCACAGATGTGCAATGATGAAAGTGATTTTAAACTGTAAAAGTTGTGAGATCTCAATACCCAAAAAGGCATTAAAATTGAAATTTTTAAAGCATAGTCCTCGGACCACTTGCATCAAAAACCAACTATATGTACATATGGATTCCTGGGGCTCACTCTAGATTTAATAAATCAAGATATTTATACAGGAATGGACACTTTTATTAAGTGGCTCAGTTGATTCCTACTCATGCTGAAAACTGAAAACATCTGCCTAAAAATGATTTGTTTTCCTAACTTTTAAAATCCCAGTGTTATAAAACCTGGGCATCCGTAAAGATTTAGACTTTTGTTGAGCTCTATGCTCTGCCTAATGGAAACTATCTCTAATGGAGCCAAATCAAGAGCACGTCCTATAAAGTCTCTAGAAAAGTTTCCCAGTGTTACAGGATCATGATGGTAGTGGTGGTAAAGATGGAGGAGGAGAAGAAGGAGGAGGAGGAGGAGGAGGAGGAGGAGGAGAAGGTGATAATGCCGAGGGTTCTGGTAATGATAGTGATGGTGGTGATAAATATGACAATGGTAGTGGTAGTAGTGGTGATGATGAAATCATATTCATTCTGTTTATTTTATTTTAATTTTTTGTCTTTTTATTTAATTTATTTGGGTGACATGGGTTTCAGCTGCACAATAAGTATCATCTGTACTCTGTATCACTACCCCAAGTCAAGTCTCCATCTATCACCATTTGTCCTCCCTATCTCTCCTCTACCTCCCTTCACCCTTCCTCTCACCTTAAGCACAGCACTCATCTCAGAGCCTTTGCACTTACTTATGTTCCTCAAGCCCACAATGATCTTGGTATAGATTTTATATTACTTAATCTTTATTTGTGCTCAAAAATCACCTTCTCTGAGAAATCCTTTCTGATCACTCTAAAATTCTACCACTCTCCTTTTCTCTCTATCCTCTCACTGAAATTTATTTTTATTCATAGGTATTATCATATTATATATTATGTACTTATTTGTTTACTTGTTTAACTTCTTCCTCCAATAGAATGTAATATTGATAAGAGCAATGTTTTCATGTGTTTTGTTCCCGGCTCTATTCCCAGAACCTAAGATGGAAAGTGGCACATGACAAACCTCAATAAATATTTGTTGCAAGTGGATGAGCCAACATAGACAGTTTTTAGTTAATCCCTCAGCAAATACATGTTTTAAACTAGTCTAAAAGGGAACTGGAATGTGAGCTTGTAAAACCCTAACTTGCCCCCGCTTCTCATTCGACAGTAAAGTCGCCTTACACAGAGAATATGCCAAAGGCAAATTCAGTTTCCAGTGTTTTAAGACATTCCATTAATAAACTAGTCTCCTGCCTTCCACTATGGTCACATTCTAATTCACCCACCACACTGAAACCAGGATGATCAGACCACCTCTGCTTAAAGCCCTTCAATGGTATCCCACATGCTCAGGGTCAAAGACCCCCCAAGGTTTGCACCATTTCCTACCACTCTTTGCCAGATCAGCTCTTCCCATAGCATAAACTCTGTCAGACTCAAAACTGTATCTTACCGGGATTGCTCCTATATCTTGCCTTAGCAAGCTCCTCTTCATTCTTCACATCTCAAGTGAAATGTCACTTTTTCTCAGAAGCCTTTCCTGACCTTGCAATTTAAGTCCATTCTTCTTGATACATATTCTGATAGCATACTATGATTTTCTTCCATATTTATCACAATTCATATAGTTTTTGGTGGTATAATAATTACTTTAAAAATCTTGCCGAAACCGGTTTGGCTCAGTGGATAGAGCCTCAGCCTGTGGACTAAAGTCCCGGGTTCAATTCTGGTCAAGGGCATGTACCTTGGTTGCAGGCACATCCCCAATGGAGGCAGATGGTCGATGTTTCTCTCTTATCGATGTTTCTAACTTTCTATCCCTCTCCCTTCCTCTCTGAAAAAAAATCAATAAAATATATTTAAAAAAATATTATCTCCACTAAACTCCAAGTTGTATTTTACCACCTTGGTGTGTTCTTTTTGGATTTCTAGTAATTGTCATAATGCAATATGGATTCTCAATCAATATATGTTGAATGAATGAATGATTTGGCCAAAGCTTGCCACTAATAAGAATGATGTTAAGATATAGCCATTTTACATTGTGCTTTTGAAGTCTCCAGAAAGCCTGATGATTTTAAAAAGTTTTATTTTAATTCTATTATCTATTCTAATTGTCAATAGTAAATTCCAGGCATTGTCTGATTATTTGACTTAATCCTTGAAAACCTTTCAGAGGTAACTATTATCATGGAATCCATAGATGAGGCTTGCTGCAAGTAATGGGCGTCAGGATTTGGGTCCAGTCCTATGACTCCAAAGCCTATGCCTTAGCCTCTACACTGTCCTACCGCAGCTATATTGCAGCCTCCGCCAGGTCTCCTGGACATTTCTGTAGAGCTTTGGACACTTCCATATTTGGGCAGTGCCCTGAATTCACCTTCATCAGAACTTAGTTCTTTATCTCTGTTCATTTGGGTAGTTAGAGAATCTAATGGAAGTAAGCTAAAGTATCCTATTATACTAATAGACACTACAATAAAATATTCAATTTAGTAACCCATGAATGGTTTTGGGATTTTAGGTTTTGGGTTTGGGGTCTTATAGGACAAATTAGTACCTTACCTTGTTTTTTTCACTACTATGAATAAAAAAATTAATGAGTACAATGATAATTATAAATTCAATTTTGATTAATATGCAAAATTTGTAGTTGGCAGCTACCTCATATGCTAAAGGCTAAGCTTAAACATGTCTTGGCATGCACAAATGCATTCTCTCTCTGCCCTTTGATAAAGAAGGCTTCTGAGTTGAGAATGTCAGAACAGCTATGGGACTTGTAACATTGTTTGCTTTGAATCAAAGTTCATTAGATTACCTCTGGCATTCCGGATATTGGCCTGGGTCCTTCTAAATTGTCCTAGTTTATTCTAAAATAAACCTCAGTGACATTTTCAAATCTTGATTAACAGGAAATCAATTGACTCTGCTGAAGTAAGTAAAAGGCAAAAATTCTTTTTATGTGAAAGTCTACTGAGCCTTTGAAGACATGCATGAAAGATATGTGAGTCACCAATCTGAGTGACTTTATTATGTATCACTATGATTTTACCTTTATTCGCTAATATTTTTTAAATGAGATAATTGTACTTATTTAAAAACCACAGTGGAATTTCAATACTCTGTACACCTTTATATTTCAGATTGACCCCAAATCTGATTATATTTGCTTAGATTAAGACAATATGCTAAAACAGGAGATCATAAACTTTGTAATAGTATTATTTATTTTATTATATAATTTATAAGAAATACAGGAGATAGTATGTAGAGATTTTAGAATAACTGGCAAAATTTTTACCCATATTTAAAATAGGCATCAGCCCCTTCGGTAGGCCATGACGGTTGCTTGAAAATGAAGAGTATGAGTAATCAGCTTCTCATTGATCGGCTGCCTCCTGCATACCCCTCCTGAGGATCTAGCTGTAACCTGGAATCAAACCACAACCTCTTGGTTTATAGGTCAAAGCTCAACCACTGGCCATGCTGGCCAGCCAAGTAGTCAGCTTCTTATTTTTCCATGCTTAGTACATAGCTTTGCACTGTTGCATTTTTACTTTAATGTGCACCTGGAAGCACCTAAGTATCGTGTTAAATATCAGATTGTGACTCAGCAGGTTTGTACCTGAAATTCAGTCTTTTCATCAAGCCCCAGCTGATTCAGATGGTTCTTGAACTACTCTCTTCATGGCTGACAATGACAAGAGTTCAATAAAGACTGGATTGATTGAATTCAGAAAATGGATTCCATGCTCTGGCTTTGTCAGTTTTTCATTTATTAAACAAATGATGTGAGCGCCTACCTTGTTCTAGAAGACACTATGCCAGGCGCTCGGTATCCATGATGGAAAAAGCAGACACACAGCACCCTTGTCAGGCTACAATGGAACCATCAGTAATCAGAATATCAGTCCTGCTCTTGCATCAGAGTCCTGTGGAGAAGACAATATTAAAAATATAAACATATACTTAAATAAATTATCGCAAATCATGACACGTGTAATCACTTATACTTGGATATGCAGAAGTGAGTTTCAGCAGACTCAAAGGCCTAAATGTTCACATGCAGAGAAGACATGTGTTCCAGGCAGGAGGGAGGAACATGTTTGGCAGGGACAGAAAAACAAGGTTGGAGTTGTGTGACTACCTGATTTATCAACAATATTTTTTAGAGTAACACAGTGCATTCTTTATTACTTTAAGATAATTAGATACAGAGTAAGGTGTATGGTGACCACTCATAGAAGCAGGCAGAGGCCAGATCACAAGGTGCTTTTGGCCATAATGAAATTATTATATCTTTTTTTCCCTCTTATGGGAAAAATTGCTAGTTAATAGGAGTAACATAATCTTATTTAATAGTTTAATAGATCACACTGGAAGCTGTAATGATGTTGAAATGGAAAGCATTTTATTTTATTTTTAAGCATATTTGGTTTACTTCATGAGAAAATGTCAAGAAGATCAAGCATTAATTTGAAAGACTAAGGCCATACTTTTATTTTGTTCATTTACTTGCTTCATGTGGGTAGCAATTTTTCTTAATGCCATATGATATAGTGGGGATGACAACAGTGGCTCCATTTGTTTAATTCAAAGTGCACAGATATTAAGTAAGACATTCCTGTAAAATTTTTTTAAGATACGCAGAATATCAATTTAAAAAAAATTCAAAGATTTTTTTTAATACTAGGAATGTAAATATGATGAGCAAGATATGATAAAAGATTTGGTCAAATGTCAGGTCTCTGTGCTAGAGGCCTGAGCTGCAGAAATATATAGATATTCACAGAAACAAGGGTCCTTCACCTATCCACATCCACTGGGAAATGAAAATACCTCACACAGATGGAAAACAGAGATCTCTGGAGTGCCTTAAGCACCCAATCTTGCCACAACTAAGTCCCACCAATTTTCCTCAAGAAGTGATTTCTTATTTCCTTCCCAACCTTTCTAAACAAAAGACTGAAATGCTGACAATTTACAATGCTCTTTCTTCTACTGTAGAGGTTCTTCTACTTTCATCACCTCCCCAACTTTGGTGTGTCAGATTCTCCCCCAGAGCCAAGCTGGTTTGTGGAAGTGATTTGGTTGTTTGGGGTACACAGTCACTCTTTGAAAGTACTAAGGACTTATCATTGTATGCCCCAAGAGCCTGGTGTGTGTGCATGGGTGTAGGTGCAAGGGCACACAAAAGCCCCACTGCTTCCGTTCTTCCCTCTTTCCAATCCCTCTCTACACGCCCTCTGATGCCTGTTGACTCATTCATTCTCCATGACCCAACGTCTCCTCTGGAACTGGTCCATGTTCTCCCGCCTTCCCATTTCCTCCGCCTGGAGCTTTAACTCTAAGACAGAGAAATGCTTTCCTAAAGAGATGAGTGATATCATATCCTTCTTCAAACTGTTTATCTTATCCAAAGCCATAATACACCCAGCAAGTTTAATTCCTTTTGTACTAGAGTTGTTCTTAACATTCCTGACTGAATCAAATTTATTTTAAGTGCACTCCATCTTTGCTACTGAAAATAGTTCTCTGAAGAATGCTTTAAAATAAAGAAAATTAAATTAATATTTAAATCTACCCACCCATAATTTTCTTGTTCTAGGAGATGACACATCTTTTAAAAATAAGAAAACTATAACTTTTTATATTTACTGCAAAAACAAAAATACCACAGTAGCATACAATGAAAAAAAATTCATCCTTAATATAATCACCCAAGAATAAGCAAGATTAAGTTTGGGGACCAAGTAGATCACCTTTTCCAACATGAGTTTCCATGTTCTCATACTGGATAGACAGGGCTAGAGGTGGGGGTGGGGATGAGAGAAAAATAACCATAGCCAATGACACCAAAGTATTTCTAAGTGGGTGGCAGAAGATATACATCATTTCCTTCTCCATGCAGGATGTCACAGCTGCCTCTGTAGAGAGTAAGAAAGCAAGTGGAGAGAATAAGAAAGCAGGTGGGGGTAAAAGCAGAGGAGGGTATGTGGACAAATCTCTTTTATCTCTGCATTCCTCTGGACACTTCCTTGAATGGTAGAAAAGGTCAAAGAATAAAGTTTAATAGAACTCACTATATTAAGTGATTCAACAACTCTCTTATGGGGATACACAAGACTGGTTCTCCTGTAGATAAAAGGTGATCATAGATTATTGACTTAGATACTGAAAAAATCTTAGCCCATTCTATTAATTTGGGAACAGGTGGCTGGAAATGTTTGTAACTCTACCTTCTCACAGATCATAAAATTCCATATGATTACTAGTCCCACTATATGCTTGTCCTTAAGGTCTCCTAGGGAAGTATATTATCCCTGAAAACAATTTTAGCCTCAGGGCTTTATGCTTTTTATTCCCTCCACCTAAATCTGTGCATGGTCCAAGGTCAAATGCTTTGTCAAAGAGAACTCCCCTGACCTTTTCAACATGCATTAGGCACAATCACTCCAGCCCTCTCTCACTCCTTCTATTTGCTTCACAGTCTCATCTACATTTGAAATTGTCTTTATCTATCTAGTTAATTATTTAGTGTCCCGAATTATAATGACAGTAGAGACCTCATCTGTCTAGTTTGCTGCTCATCTCCGATGTCTAGAAAAGCATTTGGTAGATATTACTTGAAAATATATTTATTTATATGAAGTAGATTTTTATTAAAAATGAATGAATAATACAAACAAGTGATGCAAACTATACTGATAAAACAATTTTACTGAAAGCAATAAAGAAAGCTTATTGGCCGAAACTGGTTTGGCTCAGTGGATAGAGCGTCAGCATGCGGACTGAAAGGTCCCAGGTTCGTATCCGGTCAAGGGCATGTACCTTGGTTGCAGAGACATCCCCAATGGTAGCTGTGCAGGAGGCAGCAGATCGATCTTTCTCTCTCATCGATGTTTCTGACTTTCTATCCCTCTCCCTTCCTCTCTGTAAAAAATCAATAAAATATATATTTAAAAAAAAGAAAGAAAGCTTATTGGTTGCAATGAGCTAGTCAGTTGAAAGCCGAAGCAAATAAAAGGAAAACATTCTGAGTGTAATATGAGAAATGGTCCTTCTCTGAGCAAAAACTCAGAAGATGGATATAGGTCCCAGGGGTTCCCCTTTGTCTGCTTACTCATTTCTTTTCCCCAAATGCTCTTAATTGATGTGTGCGAAAACTCTTTGTACACTGTGAAGTACTTTATAAACATAAAATATTTTAATTTGTTTTGCCAAGAGTTATCTTACGTTCATCTACTTCCTTGTTGAAGATGAAGAAAATGACCTGTGTTACGTGGGGGAGAATGAAGACGTAACTGTGTGAAGCTGCAGCACAGGGAAGGGAGCCAACCTTCACTGGGAGCCTATAAAACACTCATGCAGTCCCCATTTATCAGAGGAGGAAACTGAGATTTAAAGAGCTTTTCATAGCCTGTTCAACATCATATAACTGATAAGTAAAGCTACCCTGCTTCCCAGAAAATAAGACAGTGTCTTATATTAATTTTTGCTCCCAAAGATGCGGTAGGTCTTATTTTCAGGGGATGTCTTATGTTTCCATTAAGTAGGTCTTATTTTCTGAGGATGTCTTATTTTGGGGGAAACACGGTAGTTTTGCTTCCAAAGTTGATGCTTTCTGTGTACCATGGTGCTCCAGAAGGCCGAGGACATATGAAGAAGAAAGCCAACTCTATCACCACTGTCTCCACGCCTTCCTCCCCACGACACATGGTATTTAAACATGACAGCTTGTGGCAATGGTAGAATTCCTTAAAATACGAAGAAAAAAATATAGATTATTCACTTCTGCCTCTTTGTGTACATCTTTCTCTCCCTGAGACATCATTTCTATTGTGGCTTTGACTCAATTTATTATCAATGACGAAGAAAGGGAAGGAAAGGGAGAAGAAGGAAAGGGAGGAGGAAAGAGGTGGAGGAAAGAAAGACAGCAGGAAGATAAATATATGAAGGCTCTGGGCAGCACGATTCTGCATCATATTCAGCTATTAAACACATTAAATTTGCCTGCATGTTTGGCCTGCTATATATAGACATGTATATATCCTATTGAAGAAAATGAGACTAAAGAGAGAGCCACCTTGCCTGCATTTATGCCAAAATATCTGGCTCAGCATCAATCTAGATTTTGTGTTTTTCTCTTTCCACGGGTATCACTCTCCTGTCACTCAATTTCTGGCCTCCAGTTTGCTTTTTATGGTCTCTGCTAAACAACCTTTAACAGAGAGATTCTTTTTTTATTGCTATATCTATAAGTTTTTTTTTAAAGGAAATACTCATATGTTTAAGTAAGGTTGGGGAGAAGCTGGTGCATATGAGGTGGAGAGGGTGAGATAGTAGAAGAATAGGTGTTGAAACAAGTTTTTCATGAAAAACTTTGGGAAGGTGTACAGTAACCTTACTCAATGGAATTACTGGGTCATAAGTTAGATGTAAGTTTAGACTTATGAAAGCCTGCAAAAAATTCTCCAAAGTAGTTGCACCATTTTACACTCCCACCAGCAATGAAGGTGAGACTAGCTGTTCTGCATCATTACCAACATTTTGTGTTGTCAGTCTTCTCGATTTTAACCATCCTCGTGGTTGTGAAATAGTATTTCATTGTGGTTTTAATTTTTATTTCCTTGATGACTAATGATGGTGAGTAACTTTTCATTCATGTATTGCCCACTCATGTAATCTTTGGTACAATACCTTTTCGTGTCTTTGCCTGTTGTTTTACAGGATGGTTCATTTTAGTATTGTCAGTTTGACTGAATTTTTTGTATAATCTAGATGGAAACTCTTTGTCAGATATATGTGCTCTAAATATTTTTTTCCCTAGTCTGTGACTTGTCTATTCACTTTCTTAATGGTGACTTTTGAGACTTGGAAATTTTGAAGAAATGCAAAATATCATTTGTCTTCCTTTTATAGTTTAGAGTTTTTCTATCCTGTCCAGAAAATCTTTGCCCATGTCAAGGTCATAAAGGATTTCCACACTTTTATTTTTAGAACAGTACAGTCTAATAGAACTTTCTTTGATGATGAAACTTCTTGCCATGGCTGCACTATTCAGTACAATAACCTGGAGGCATATCCAGCTATTAATCACTTTAAATGTGCTTCGTATGACTGAGAAACTGATTTTTAAATTTTGCTTAGTTTAAGTAGATACATGTGGCTAGTGACTACTATATGTGACAGAATAATTTAAGAAGTTTTCAAGTTCTGGGATTTAGATTTAGGATGGATCTAGAATTAATCTTCATAAGTAGAGGGAGAAGGTATCATTTTCCACTTATTTCCATATGGATATCCAGTTGTGGCAACAAGGTTTGCTAAAAAGACTTAACTTTCCCCCTTGAATTGATTGGGCATCTTGGTAGAAAAATCAAATGAATGTATAAGTGTGGATTAAAAAAGATTTTTAATGAACTATATAAATATTAAATAATTATTCATTTAGGACTTTCATGTGTTAGGCAGTGTTCCATAACCTGGGTAAGTAAAGGAAGTGAAGCACACAAAGATTGATGTGTAGAGATTCATTCAAGATACTATTGTCCCTGGTCTCATTAAGATCTCAATGCAATTTGGAATGCAAGGCAGTCACAAAGGATTGCAAGATGGTGGGAAAAAATACAGGGTACTTTGGAACTGTGTTGTAAGGGCATGCACTCTTAATTAGGGGGAAAAAGTAATAAAAGGCTTCCTTAGAGAATTTAGTTTTTAATTGAAGGCTGAATAAATGGTGGTCAATGAATGAGAAAACATGTTTCAGAGAAAGAGAGGTAAAGAGGTAGAGAGAGAGAGAGGAAAGAAGTAGTCTTTGTGTGCTTCAATTAGCCAAAAACAGTGCTTTATGTGGGTTATTCTAGTTAACCTTCACAAAAGTCTATTGAGACACAATAACCCTACCATTTTGTAGATTGGTAAATTGAAGCAATCAAAGATTAATGAACTTTTCAAATCCTATATGTAATAAGTAGAAATATCAAGATATGAAAAAAAGGATCCAAAAGCCAAACTTTCATCCACTACTCAGTATGCTCATACTTTTTGATATTTATTTTATTATTCTGTATTATGGTATTTTGTTTTAATAGTCAGCTGTCATAGGTCTCCAAAATGTATTCATTTTATAAAGTTTAAATGCTTTGATCAACATCCCATTGCCTCCACCCTCCCAACTCCTAGCGACTACCATTCTACTCCCTATTTCTGTGAGTTCAGCAGTTTTGATTCCACACAAATGTGAAATCCAATAGTATTTGTCTTTCACTGACATATTTTATTTAGCAGGGTGCTTGGAGGGGAGGTACCTCAGCCCAGCCTGCGCCCTTTAGCAGAATGGGAACCCTGGGGAGATGTCTGACTGATGGCTTAGGCCTGCTCCCCATTGGAAGGGGGCCTAAGCTGCTGCGGCAGAGTGGGAGAGGCTCCCGCCACCAACGCTATGCTCATCAGCTGTCAACCTGGCTTGTGGCTGAGCAGCACTCCTGCGGTGGGAGCACACTGACCACCAGGGGGCAGCACCTGTGATGAGCACCTGCACCCTGGTTGTCAGTGTGCATCATAGCAAAAAGCAGTTCCACTGTTTGGTCCATTTACACATTACCCTTTTATTATATAGGACTAGAGGCCTGGTGCATGAAATTCGTGCATGGAGGGGTCCCTCAGCCTGGTATGCACCCTCATCCCCGTGGGGATGGCTGGCTGCCGGTATAGGCCTGATCCCACTGGTTCCTAACTGCACGCCTGCATGCCTGCCTGATCACCTCTAACCACTCTACCTGCCTGCCTGCCTGATTGCCCCTAAGCACTTGCCTGCCTTCCCAATCGCCCCTAACTGCTCACCTGCCTGCATGTTCCTAACTGCCTCTGCCTTGGCCCTCATCACAGTGGCTGTGTCCAGAAAGACATCACAGTGGCTGTGTCCAGAAAGGCCGTTTGTCTGTCCAGTCTAATTAGCATATAATGCTTTTATTATAGATAATGCCCTGAAGGGTCCATCCATGTTGTTTCAAATGGTAAGATCTCCTTTATTATGTATGACTAATATTACTATATATATATATATATATATATATATATATATATCCAATATAATAATATATATTCTATATATATGCTATATAAACATATATTTCTTATATATCCTATATAATAAAACCCTAATATGCAAATTGATTGAATGGCAGAATGACTAGTCTCTATGATGAGCACTGACCACCAGAGGACAGATGCTCAATGCAGGAGCTGCCCCCTGATGGTCAGTGTACTCCCACAGAGGGAGTGCCACTCAGCCAAAAGTGGGCTCTTGGCTAGTGAGCACAGCGGTGGTGGTGGTGGGAGCCTCTCCTGCCTCCACTGCAGATTTAATTCTGTCCTTCTGCATGAGCTGCATGGAGTGAGGGGTCCTGGACTGCGAGAGCCTGGGACTGCAAGAGGGATGTCGGACAGCCTGCTTAGGCCCAATCCCCTGGACAGACATTCTCCCTGAGAACTCCTTGCCTGGGAGAGGGTGCAGGCCTGGCTGAGGGACACCCCATCCCAGTGCACTGGACTTCATATGTGTGTGTGTGTGTGTAAAAACACTTTCTTTATTCATTTATTTATCAACTAGAGGCCCAGTGCACATATTTGTGCACAGGTAGGGGGGTCCCTCAGCCTGACCTGTGCCTTCATCCAATCCTGTGGGGATCTGGCCTAAACCAGCAGTCAGACATCCCCTGAAGAACATAGCAGTGTGCCAAGTGGCAGGAGGAGCACATCTGGGGCTGGTTGCTGCATCACTCACACTCATCTTGGCCTGCTGTACCTGCTGCTGCCACCTGGTAGCATGCCACAGAGTCAGGAGAGGCTCCTGCCGCCACAGCTGCACTCACCAGCTCTGGGATCGCCTTCTGGCTGAGAGGAAATCCCTCTTTGGGAGAACACTGGCCACCAGGGCACAGCTCATGCATTGATTGTCTTCCCCCTGGTGGTCAGTGCATATCATAGCAACTGGTTGCCTGGTTGTTCTTCGGTCAGAATGGTTGCTTAGGCTTTTATATATAGTAGTATAGATGGGTCCTTAGGCAGTTTTCCATTTCTTGGTTATTGTGGATGATGAGGCAGTGACCATTGGAGTACAGATATCTCTGAGAAAGTGATTTCATGTCCTTTGGATACATGTCTAGAAGAAGAATTGCTGGATGCTATGATAGCTTTAATTTCTTGAGGAAACTTTTCACTTTAACACTATGATAAAAGCCTGGTTTTAAAGGATCTAATACTCAGGGCAAGGCCATATCTCAGGTCACACTAAGAAATGAAACCAGTTCAGAGTACATGAGTCCCTGAGTTATCAAGACCTTCTGGTAATAAACTAAGAATAGTGTGTAACTCACTTCCAAGACGTTGGTGTCAGCTCTATAGTGCTGACAACAGGGAAAGTAAACAGTCAACAAAATGGTTATGACTCAGACGGTACACAGTATGTTTATAGAAAGTCATCTGCCTCTTTCTTTGCATCCCACATAGTTCCTCTTGAACCCTATTAAAACTCTCAGATGGAAATGAGCTAGACAAAATGATAAGTGGAAAAGCCAGTGGTTTAAGTAATAATCATTTGGGGGAAAAATCATCACATCTATTAAGAATCAATCTCAAATAATTTCCTAACATCACGCAGGTGAAGGTCAATTATTCTGAACTTAGAGAATGAATAATACCCAAGTGTTCTTTCTTTTTTAACACTTCATTTGTAAAATGACATATACATTATAAATATATTGTAGTTTGTACAGAACATTTAATAATAAAAGTGAAAAATGCATCATATCTCCCACTTAAAGCTATATCAAGAATTTTTAATTCTCTCCTTCTACATTTTATTGTCAGAATGATTAAGTTTTTTAATTTATTGAACTAAAATTTCACTTAAAAGTATTTACAGCTAAAAAAATATAAATTTACTTACACTTGAAAGTTTTAACAGTGCACAAAAATGGAATGGTGATTTTGTTTAATTTTAAAATACCATCCAAAACTTCATTACCATATGCCTTGAGAGAAAATTCCTAAAAGCTTATAAATGATAAATGAAAGGTGTGATAGCCTGTGTTATTCTGTACTGGTGATATGGAAATTCTCAGCAGCAACACTGAGCAGTGAAAGGCAATGAAGCAGTGACTATTACGTTCTTAGCAGAATAATTTGAAATTAGAATGTGATAAACAGCCAACTGTCAGTCTAATATAAGAGGTAATAGATTTCAAGATGAATAAGAACAACTCACATACCCAATGTCAAAAAATGTATCTGAGAAATTCCAGGAGGAAAAAAACAAACCTAAATGGAAGAATGTGACAGGGAATGGCATGTAGTTCAAGAAAGAGTAGCAGATCATATGACCCACAAGAAGTGGAGAAAACAAAATAGAAAGACACCTTGAATAGACTGATAGACTAGATTCCCTTTTGAATTTAAATGACATCTTTCTTCACAGATACAATGTATTGCTTATTTCTATAATGTTGTAAATGCTATTTATTGATTTTCAAATTTAAAATAATCTATATAAAAAAGCAAAAAGACACTAATTACCTAGCCTATCTAATAAAAGAGTAAAATGTAAACTGACTGTCACCCCAACACAGAAGATGGCCGCCCCCATGTGGTCAAAGATAGCTGCCCCCTGTGAACACAAGATGGCCACCACAAGATGACTGGCAGGGGAGGGCAGTTGTGGGCGATCCAGCCAGCAGGGGAGGGCAGTTGGGGGCAACCAGGCCTGCAGGGGAGGGCAGTTAAGGTGACTGGGCAAGCAGGTGAGGACAGTTGGGGGGGAATGTGAGAGGGATGTATGACTGCCTGTCATACATCCCAAAGAGCAGTTGGATATCCTTTGAGGGGTCCCAGATTGGAAAGAATGCAGGCTGGGCTGAAGGACACACATTCCCCCACCCCCGTGGACCAATTTCATGCACTAGGCCTCTAGTATATATATATAAAAGCCCAGCAACTGTTATGGCAGAACAACCTTTCACTATGATGTGCACTGAGCACCAAAAGGAAGGTGCTCAACGCAGGAGCTGCCCTCTGGTGGTCAGTGCACTTCACAGTGGGAATTCCACTCAGCCAGAAGCCAGGCTATGGCTGGTGAGCGCAGAGGCAGTGGCAGAAGCCTCTCCTGCCTCTGTGGCAGCGCTAAGGAGCAGGGAGCCAAATGGTAAGGAGCAAGTAGGTGGGTGGTAAGGAGCGAGCAGGTGGGCAGTAAGGTGCAAGGGGTCCCAGGTGCAAGAGGGCACAGGCAAGGCTAAGGGACCCCTCCCCATGCACAAATTTTGTGCATCGGGCCTCTAGTAGTAATAGAATAGGATGTTGGAGTTACAAAATAGGGTAAAATTAATGTTATAAAGTAACCTGAAGAGATTAGGAAGTGACAAAGTAAACAGTGAAAAAAAGAAAAACAGTAGTATGAACTCATTTCTATTTTTTATTTAGAGAAAGTAAAAAAGTCCTATGCAATAATAAACTCAATAAATCCCAAACAGTGTTTTAAGTATGCTGTTTAAAGAATTTTTATAAAGGTAACTGAATGAAAAATATATAACTATGCTGTAACTTACAAAAAATGGGAACCAAATGGGATTAGGAACAGTGTTAGGTATTATAGTTCTTTTCCTTCATTGAAGGAACTTAATAATGTCTGAAACTGAAGTTAAGAATAGAGTTACCACTGTATTATGTATAGTTATAATAACTACCTGAAGAACCCATAGCAAATGGATACCAGTGATTACATCTGAGAAATGGCAGTGGGGGAAGTGGTGGTGGAGACAGAAGTCTTTCTGAATTATTTTATGCACACTTTTACTCTTGATATAATTTAATCATGTCCAATAATTATTTTTGAAATTTAACGATGAAATGAATAAAACTTGTTTTAAATTCTGTGGTCTAGTCAGTTATTTTTATTCATTGACATTCCAAAAATAATTTAAGAAGGCTAAGGAGATTTTTATATTTATTAAAAGTTTTTTTTCTATAATAAACAAAACAATTGATTTTTTTCTCCAAGATATGTTTTGGACATCTTGAGTATATAAGAAATTGAAGGAAAATGTCCTTAAAACAAATACATGGTTGCTACAAGGCAACATGTTAATGATTTAGGAGATGTTAGAGAAACACATCCTCATTCTCCTACTCCACCACTGTGCTTAAAATGCATATCCATGTTAACTGACAAACACCTAAGGTTTCATATGTAGGATGTGTCTATATTCTCTATAATTCTACACTATTCCCAATATTATTCTACTAGAGGACTGGTGCATGAAATTCATGCATGGGGGCGGGGCGGCTGTGGGATCAAGCCTAAATCTCACAATCTGCGACCACTGACTCCTAGCCACTCTGCCTGCCTGCTTGGTTGCCCCTAACTGCCCTCCACTAACTGCCTGGTCGCCCCTAACTGCCCTCTCCTGCCAGCCTGGTCACCCTTAACTGCTCTTCCCTGCCAACCTGGTCACCCCTAATCACCTCTACCTTGGCCCCTGCCACTGTGGCTTTGTCTGGAAGGACATCTGGAAGATGTCCAGTCTAATTAGCATATTATCCTTTTATTAGTATAGATACTGAAATTTGCCTTTCTCATGTTGACACCCTTAAAAATGTTATCTTCAGCTTGTACTATGAAAGTTATCCTTTGATTCTTTCTACACAATTTTATAGGATAACATTAGAGGCTTTCAATTGTAGGCTCCACATCCCTGAACTACATGTCATTTGCAAATAGTACACATATTGAGAACTCTTGAATGCATGAAGGGTGCTACATGAGCTAAGGTCTTCAGAATGATTAATGTCTAACAGACCTGCCACAGCAGCAGTTCTTGGTAGGTAATAGTCTTTCTCAAAACATGAGGAAACAAAGCAAGCTGATGTCATAGAGGAGCACCACTCACTGCCGGGGCTTTGGTTTCCTGTCTATGTGGCTTATGACAAAATGGTCAAAGAAGAGGATTTGTTGTTATAAGGATGAGACACCACATATGTCTCAAGAGTTAGATCTATTTTACCGTAATTTTGTAAGGCTGTTGACAGTGGCCCAGTTAACTAGTAGCCAGAGCTGTATCAGCAGATATTCTCCATCTCCTGATTAAATATAGGCCTTTACAAATATGGTTTCCTTTGCCTGAAACACTAGTGTCTTCATCCTCCCACTCTCACAATAAACTTATATACACTGTTACCTACTCTTCATCTAATAGTCCAACTCAATCTTTCTCAGATGTCATTTCTCCTAGGAAGCCTTGCTGAATTCCTAAGTCCAGGCTACATTTCCACACTATGTAGATCTCAGGATATATTATTTATGTAGTATCAAGGGAAATCCATACATCAAGTTGGTAATTTATAGTGAGAATATGACTGTTGATACACCTACTGTGTTTTCCCAAAAATAAGACATCCTCCGAAAATAAGGCATCCTTACAGGTTTCCTTCTGAGTGAAATATAAGGCATCCCCCTAAAAATAAGGCTCTGTCTCAGAATGAAAATTAATTTACCGTAAACTGGTCGCTAGGGCCGCCCCGACTGGCATCTAGCAACCAGTGACGTTACACGGAGTCCTGACATCACTGCTGTGTGGAGGTGGAGTGGAGGTCAGAGTAAGTGGTGAGCGCAGGGTGGGAGAGAGGAGGAGACTTTCGCAGATGCATGTAGAAGAACAGGTGGTGAGTGCTGGTATGTCTCTGGTGACACTACCTGATGCTCGTGGCCACCTTCAGATGACTGAAGGCTCTCAGTCAGTGGCAGACCCTGCTTCAGAACAGATCCAGGCCCCAGCAAACCCAGTGATAGTACCCAGGCAGGCCCCAGGGGGTAAATGTCTGATAAAGGGGTAGGGGGGATGTCTGGTGAAGGTGTTCAGTGGCACAGGGGTGGGGGGAGGGGGATCACCTAAAATGACATAGGAGGATCAGAGGGGACAATCAAAATGACACAGGAGGATTGGTCAGAAAATGGTGAGCAGAGTATGGTAATCTCATTGAACAAGTGGACAAGGAAATGCTAAAAAGCACAAGTGGATCAGGTCAGCAACCATTATTTTCCGAGCTGGAAGACCTGATCTATGAATGGGTTGTTGACAGGAGAGCAAAGGCTTTGGTTGTGAATAGAGCTCAGATTCAAGAATTTGCCCTTGCAATGGCACCACAGTTTGACATAGCCCCCGAAGACTTCAAAGCATCACAACACTGGCTGGATAATTCCTTCAGCGAAGTGAACTATCTTTAAGAAGATCTACAACATTCTTTAGGTTGGAAGATACTCAAGTTATTAAGCGAGCACTTGCATTCAAGTCCTTTATTGATGATGCTAACTTGTCTAAATACAATCTTTCTAACATGATTGCTATGGATGAAACTGCAATGTTTTTGGTGCAATCATCTCAAACAACAATTGAACAGCGGGGTGCCTCCTTAATGTACATTCCCTCCACTGCTTACAAAAGTGCACGTGTTCCCTGTATTTTGGCAATTCGTCTGGATGGCACTAAAATCCCACCTTTAATCATTTCTAAGGGCAAGAAGGAAAAGATTGAACGTGTTTGGGGCATTTTTATTCTTGAAACTGAAAAGGCCTGGGCCACACAAGCATTTATAAGGAAGTGGGTCAATTTAAAGCTGCCGCTTGTTATGCGAGGGAGCCAAAGAAGTCTGCTAGTCTGGGATGCAGCCAGCACTCACCACGCTAAAGACATGAAGACATTTCTTCATGAAAGAAAAATAGATCAGATCATGATTCCCGCAGGAATGATGGCCTATCTCCAGACTCTTGATATTGCAATAAACAAGCCATTCAAAGACAATTTGCTCATGGAAATTAATGACTACATTGAAAATAGAATGGAGAGAAATCAGCGTGGAAACTTTGTGAAACCTAAACTGCAAGAAGTTGTGACTTGGGTGAAGAATTCATGGGAGAAAATCACTGACAGTTGCATTGCAAATGCACTGCGAGCAGGCCACCTTGACAAGAAGTACTCATTTAAAGACAGTGCTATTGCTAAACATGAGAGATTTGGTCCACTGATTCTGAAAGAAATGGAGTCACAAGAAATTCACCAGGAAATTCAGGAATTGGATTGTTATGATGATGTTCCAGAAGATGATGACATGATTGTCATTGAATAAATGAGTAAATTCTTGATACTGTAGGATTCACAGTTTGTCTGGTTTGTGTTGACAACTACCGTACTACCATACCGTATACAGGTAATAAATTTCATTTATTTTCATTTAACAATAAATGTGTACCATATTCTTCTTCATGGAAAAATAAGACATCCCCTGAAAATAAGACCTAGTGCATCTTTGGGAGCAAAAGTTACTATAAGACACTGTCTTATTTTCAGGGAAACAGGGTAGTTCCCCATAGCGTGATTTCTCCCTCAATGCAACGTGTCCAGCTATGTTCCTGGTGGTTTTTTGGCTGGAGGACATTGACATCGAAAGGAATAGTATAATGAATACAACCTAGTGTATGATTACCAAATCATTCAGTACTGGACTCAGCTAAATGACTTTTATCAGAAAACCTAAAACAACACTGACTTAAACAAGACAGAAGTTTTTCTGTCACATATAAAAGAAGTCTGAAGGTAAAGAGTACAGGGCTGGTGTACAGAGATTCGGGCTCTTGTTGTCTTTCTCTTTCATCATTATAGCACAGGGTTAGGCCCAGTGTGATTCCTACAGATGCAGTCAAAGGTCCATATATCAGGCACTGCGGAAGGAGTAAAGGGAGAAGCCCAGTAACAGTGTGGCCCCCACCTTCATCAGTTCCCTTCAGAAAGACACCCAGGAAATTCTACACATAACATCTGTTTAAATTCACTGGACCTCACTGGCAGAACTTAGTCACATGGTCATCAATATCTTTGAGGAACCCTGGGAATGCTATATTTTATTTGGATATATTTCCAGTCTGAATAATACCAAAGTTCTGTTATTAAGGAAAGAGATACAACTGGAAATCAAGTGGAATCTATGACAAAATTATTGATTTGGTAGCTAGTATTTAAAAAAAAATAGCTCTCCCTTTTACTTTTGTGTCAACTGGGTTAGTTTGTAGTGAAATGAAATTTAACTAACAAGCAATGTATTCACAGCAAAAATGGCCTAATTCTATAGGAAATTTTGGTACAATTACATCACAAGATAAGAAAATATTACACAGTTGAAGTCTAGTGAGAAAAGGAAAATTTTTTTTAATGGTTTAGATGTTTAAGAACAACCAATGCTCTGGAAATGTCTTATCTCTTGAATCAGCAGTACAAGCTATTTGAAACAAGACCTAGATAACAGGTCTCATTCTGTGGTTTTCATCATTCTAAAAAGTTTTGAATTCTTACAGGCTATATGTCATAGTAAACAGAAGTTCTCAAGTTAGGAAATGAGTTAAAATAATTTTATTCCTCCCTGGCCATAAATATTCATTGGGAAATTTTCTTTGGCATCCCTAGTACTCTCTTCATTGCTCTCAATATTAATAATAGAAATATCCTATATAATAAAAGCTTAATATGCTAAGTGTCCAGTTATCCATTCAACCAATAAGGCGTTATGTGCTAATGATATGCTAAGGCTGCTCAACAGCTCACTATGACATGCACTGATCACCAGGGGACAGATAGTCCAACTGGTAGGTTTGCTTATTGCTGGGGTCTGGCAAACTGGGACCAAGAAAGATGGGCCAGACATGCCCTGGAGCTCTCCCACATTCCCTCCCTGGCTGGTCAACCTCTTGCATCCCTCCCTGGACCCAATCATGCATCAGTGGGGTCTCTTGGCCTGGTCTTTACCCTCTCACAATCTAGGACCCCCAGGGGGATGTCAGAGAGCTGGTTTCAGCCCAATACCACAGGCCAGGCTGAGGGACCCTGCTGGTGCACGAATTCATGTACAGGGCCTCTTGTTCTGAATAATTATGAAATCAAATATTGTTCTAAGTGTTGTATGCATCGTCACATTTACACTTCACAAGGACCCCTGACTTAGCTACTGTTATCATCATCTTCTTTTTCTAAAAGATGAGAAAACTAGAGCCACAAAACATTTAATAATTTACTCTGGTTGGTAGGGGAAAGAGCTGTATGAAAATCCAGTAGTTTCAACCTCAGATGCTGTAGCCTTAAATTATCTCACTCTATTCCTTGCTACACCACATTGCAAAGGAGGGCACAGATGTGAGGGAAATTTTACAAGGGTACCAAAGGTTCTGAAAAAGCAGACAACTTAAGTCATCATTTTCTTTTAAATTGACATCTTCATTGGAAAAACAGATGTATTTGATTATAAAAAGTATAAAAAAAAGAACTCTTGTGCACTGTTGGTGGGCTTTCAAATTGATTCGGCTGCTAAAGAAAAACAGTATGGAGGTTCCTCAAAACAGCCCTAACTGGTTTGGCTCAGTGGATAAAGCCAAAGTTGGCCTGTGGACTGAAAGGTCCCAGGGTCAATTCCGGTCAAGGGCATGTACTTTTGTTGTGGGCACATCCCCAGTAGGATGTATTCAGGAGGCAGCTGATTGATGTTTCTCTCTCATCAATGTTTTAACTCTCTATCCCTCTCTCTTCCACTCTATAAAAAATCAATAAAATATATTTTTAAAAATTAAAAATAGAACTACCATATGCCATATGACTCACAAATCTAGGTATTTGAGAATCTATACACTAATTTGAAAACACTAATTTGAAAATATATACACCCTATTTTCATTGCAATGTTATTTTCAATAACCACAATCTTGAAGCAAGATAGATTTGAAATTTACTCAATAACATCATATCAACAGAATGAAACATTACTCATTTAGAAAAATGAAAACTTGTCATTAGCAACAACTAATGAATCCAGAGAGTTTTATGTTAAGTGAATAAGTCAGACAAATAAAGACAAATACTGTATGATTTCATTTTATATGTGGAATCTAAAAACCAAAAGGTAAAAACAAAACAGAAACAGATTCATAGTCATAGAGTATAAATTGATGATTGCCAGAGGGGAAGAAAGTAGAGTGAAGGGCAAAAAATGTAAAAGGAAATAAAAGATAAAAATTTAAAAATTTTAAGTTACAAATCAGTAGGTCATGAAGATGTAATGTGTAGCTTAGGAAATTTTAGTCAATAACATCATAAAGAACAGGAAACCAAGATGGTGGCATAGGTAAATGCCTAACTGCAGCCTCACACAACAATTTAAAAAAAATACAACTAAAATATAAAGTAGACATTATCCAGAACTACAGGAAAGTTGACTGACTAGAAATTCTACAACTAGAAGGAAAGAGAAAACCAGAAGGAAAATCAGAGGAGCTATAAAAGTCTAAGGTACAGAGACACGGTGCACACTTGGGGAGAGGACTGAGCCAAAGAGGAAGGGCTGCTGAGTGCCTGCCTGGCATTCCCTAGTGAGAAGGAGATAAAAGCTCCAGACTGTGCTGAACCCCAGTTCTGACTGCACTGAACCCCAGTTCTGGGTGAGACCCTGGGGTCCCAGGCTCATACAGAGGGAATCTGGGCTGTAAGGCAGAAGCTCAGGGGACCAGCGAAAGGCAGATTCCCCGAGTCGCGCACATTGCGTGCAGAGGACAGATTGTTGATTGAGCTGCGGAATTGCCCTAGCGGGAAGGAGACATAAGCTCCGGACTACTCTTAACCTCATTTCCAACTGTACTGAACCCCAGTTGCGGGCTCGTTGGGGGAGAGACTAATAGCGGGCGAAACTCTAGGGAATCTTTCTCTCAAACATGCTTACAGCGAGTACCAAAGGACACTGAGGAACACTGAGACTCAGGAACCTCATAGGGTGGGGATAACAGGAAGCCAAGGCTGTAGTTTTCACCCTGAAACTCCACCCCATCTAAGCTGAGCACAGAGGCTTTTGCAGTTTTCCAAGTCTAGTCGAATAAGGCTATCTCCTGGCATAGACACAGCTGATCCTCACAACCAATTGGCCTGGAGGTCAGTTCCTCCCAGTGATACCAACAACAATCAAGACTTAACTACAATAAGGCTGTTCACACAGTCCACAAAAGAGTGCACCAAGAGTGTCCACCTCAGATAACTGGGAGGCTGACCCACTGAACCATATAGTACACCTTAACACACAAAGCCACCCTACCAACTCAGGGAAGCAGCGAAAATGCCGAGACAAGGAAACAGATCATAAACAAAAGAAATGGAGGGCAAAAAACAACTGTATATAGAGTTCAAAACCATGCTTATAAGGTTGTTCAACAATTTCCTAGAAAAGGCAGATAAAATAAACAAGACCTATGAGGATATGAAAAGGGATCAACTAGAAATAATAAATGATCAACTAGGAATAAAGAATACATTCTCTGAAATAAAAAATATTATACAGTTTCCTAAAAACAGAATGGATGATTGCAAGAATCAAGTCAAAGATTTGGAACACAAAGAGCCAGAGGACACTCCTCTGCAGAAGCAAGAAGACAAGAGAATCCAGAAAGTTGAAGATAGTGTAAGAAACCTCTGGGACAACTTCAAGTGAACCAACATCAGAATTATGGGGGTCCTAGAAGATGACAGAGAGCAAGATACTGAAAACATATTGAAAGAAATAGTGACAGAAAACTTTCCCCACCTGGTGAAAGCAATAGACCTACCAGTCCAGGAAGCGCAGAGAACCCCAAACAAAAGGAATCCAAAGAGGACCACACCAAGGCACAACATAATTAAAATTCCAAGAGCAAAAGACAAAGAGAGAATATTAAAAGCAGCAAGAGAAAAGCAAGTAGTTACCTATAAAGGAGCACCCATATGATTCTGATTTCTCAACAGAAACCATGCAGGATAGATATTCAAGGTGATGAATAACAAAAACCTGCAGCCAAAAATACTCTACCCAGCAAAGCTATCACTCAGAATCAAAGGCCAGATAAAGAGCTTCACAAATAAATTTATGCTAAAGGAGTTCATCACTGCCAAACCAGAATTATATGAATTGCTGAAAGGGGTTCTTTAAGAAGAGGAAGAAAATAAAGATAAAAATTATGAACAACAAATACATAATTATCAACAAGTGAATCTAAAAACCAAGAGAATTAAAAAACATGATGAACAATATTAACTGTTGAATAAAATAGAATCAGAGGTATGGAAGGGGAGTGGACTGATGATTCTCAGGGAAAAGGAGAGTGGGGGGTGCAGGAAGAAACTGAACATAAACTGTTCACCTATGGATGAGGACAATGGGGGATGGGGAAAGGACAGAGGGTGGGATGGGAACCTGGAGGAGGGGAGCAATGGAGGGGGGAAAATGAGGAGCATTTGTAATAATATGAACAATAAAGATTTATTTTCAAATAAAGAAAAATAATAACATCGTAAATATCCTTGTATAGTGTCAGAAGATGACTAGACTTCATGGCGACCACTTTGTTAGGTATGTAAATATTAACTATGTTATACACTGAAAACTGTTATAATTTTGTATTTTAACTCTAGTTTAATGGAAATTTTAAAAATGCAAACATTAAAAAATAATGGCTTCAGTTTTCTTGGGAAGTCATCTTTTTTTCCTTGATTGGATTTTTAACTAAAAAAGTAAATAAATGTAGCACATGATCTTTGTACAGAGATTTTCAACCAATGGTAAACATTATCAACATTTTTATATATGCTTTCAAAATGTTTCTGTACCTGTAAATATTGTATATACATATTTATATATGTAAAGAAATATCTGCCAACATATTATTAAAAGTTTCACACTATATGCAGTTTAAAATTTTTTTTAATAATAGGTATCACATATTTGTAAAATGCTAACAAATGCACACCTATATACTTTTTCACTTTTTTAAATTATTTTAATCTTAAAAATAATGGATTCTTTAAAAATATAAACTTGCTCTTATACTATTTTTTCTTCGTGTGTTTGTGTGTGTATGTGGTATATCCCAAATCTATGAGTAGAAATAGAGATAGATACACTTTCAGTTTTTCCCAGGAAAATCCTGTTGAAACTAGCCATTTTGTACAGATTGCAATATCACTGTAAGGAAAATAAAATTAAGCATATTTTATAAATTAGTATAGACACACATTCAATTCATTGAATCAGGCAGATTTAGAAACACAACATTTAACACAGAATTTGTACAAGTTATAATAGTCTTCTCTTTCTTCCTAAAAATGCAAGGTGCTTGACTTTTTCCAAAGGTGTAACTTTACTTTTGGGGGATTATCACTTCATAAGGTATATAAATGTTTAATCTCTATGTTGCACACTGAATTGTAAGTCAACTGTACCTGAAAAATAAATTTAAAAAAATATTTTTCTTGACAAGTGGCCAAAATTAATGAGTTTTGGGATTCCAGTGGAAGGAAAATTATCATCTAAGAACAAAAGTACACATTCTGCAAATGGCAAATTCATTTGGGAGTACATAAATCCAAGATTAAGACAAAACTATGCATTTTAGGAAGAATGCTAATGGACATACAATGTTTATAAAATTTATAACTACATTTTCAATTCTCTATTCTATGAGTTCTACATGTATGTGTCCCCCCCCCCCTCCCATATAAACTAACAAATACTTTCTGGCCATGAAATTTCAGCTTATACATTCAGAAAGCTTCAGGAAGTATATGACATACAAAGACTAGTTTCTGAAAGGTTAAAGTGAGCATGGGTAGACTAAATAGCCATCAAACAATGTTTAAAGAAAAAAGTGGTTAGAGGCCCGGTGCACAAAATTTGTGCACTGGGGGGCGGGGGTGGGGGGGTGTCCCTCAGCCCAGCCTGCACCCATTCCAAACTTGGACCCCTCAGGGAATGCTCGACTGCTGGTTTAGGCCCAATCCTGCATCAGGCCTAAACCAGCAGTCAGATATTCCTCTCACAATTCTGGACTGTTGCCTCCTAACCATTCACCTGCCTGCCAGCCTGATTGCCCCCTAACAGCTCCCCTGCCAGCCTGTGACACCTAACTGCTCCCTTGCTGGCCTAATTTCCCACAACTGTCCTCCCCTGCCAGCCATCTTGTGATGACGTGGGGGTGGCCATCTTGTGGTGGTCATCTTGTGACAACATGGGGGCAGCCATTTTGTGATGGTGCAAGGATGAGACACCACTTAGGCTTTTATTAGTATAGATAGATAAAGAGATGGGAAGGGCTGCACAGCACCCAGCCAAGGAGATATTGATGGGGTCAATGATGACAGCACCCAGAAGCTGGAGTTTCATGCAATCTTGGAGGGAAACTTGTCATCAGTAGGTTTGGGGACTGAACTGATTGATGGGCTTGGGATGCAGCTGAAATGCAGGTGTTTGATTATTCATGTGCCTTTAGGACAGTTTGCATTCCTTACATGGTCTGATTTCTGGTGTCCAGAGTGTTTTTTCTGATCTTTCAATCTCCTGTGTTGGGAAGCTTACAAAGCGGTGTTATGGATTGCATTGCCTACTGGCCTAACAGTTTCTTTCTGGTTTAACTTGTCCCTGCATATGACAGACTGTACAGGAGTGGTCTCTACAATAATTAGTAATTTCTTCACTAATTTAAAAAACTGTTACTGTCACTGAACTTGGAAATAAAAACCTGTTGTGCTCATGGGGAAACACATACAAATATATATATATATATATATATATATATATATATATATATTTAATATATATTATATATATTAACAGAAATGTATCAAACATGAATCATTAATAATAGAATCATATAATTCTTAGAGGAATGCATATGATATCCATTTTTAAGTAATAAGAGTTACTTAAAGGTTCAGCAACTCAGCAAGTGGTCATCATACAATATGTGATAACTGGAGTGATGAAATGTAAAATAAAATGCAAAAACAATAAGGAAAGTAGAAATGCATTATAGAAAGTTTAAGTGCATAGAAAAAATTGCCTGGACATAATTTAAAAATCAAGGATATAATGAATTACTATAAGTAATAAAAACCTTTCATAGGACTCTACTTCAACCATCTAAGATATATTATTTTTCTGAAATATTAAAATGCCAAATCTTATCATGAAACCCTAAATTTATGAAGAATTAATTACATACTAAAATTTGACATGCTTCCTATTTTAGTATCTGATGGTTGCAGACATGCTGTTTTCTGGGCTTTTCTAAAGAATACAATTAGGGAGCCTCCATATTAATTCAGTGTAGTTCTGATTCCATTTATGCGACAAATTGGTTCCTGAAGGACTTAGTAAAAAGTGACCTTCTGCCTCCGCGCCGCTCCCTCAAAGGCCAGACATCTTTTTAGCACACTAAAGTAGTTCCCTATTTAATAGCATTTGAGTCCATTTGTAACATGAGTTTCTTAGAGGTAAAATAAGTGTTTGCAACACACTAACTCACATGCTTTCTGCTGAAATTCATTTTTCCATCTTTCTCATTTCCAAGAAAACTTCCATTTGTATGAATATACAGTCCCACCAGTTTATAATATCTCTGAACATACCTTGACTTTTTTCATCTTTGCATCCCCTAGTGGAGAAAATTTTAATCAGAGGTACACATCAGAATATTCTTGAAAGTTAATATATATATATATATATATATATATATATATATATATATATCTCCACACCAAACTTATTGAATCAAATAAGGAAAATAGAGTGAACATTTTGAAAAGGTTCTCAGGTAATTTAATTAGTTTGCCTTTCTTCGGTAAGCTAAAGAGAGCTCTTGTCTAGCTGTGCTAGCAAGGTATTTGAGAAACAATTAGTGAAAGGAATTCTATAATCTTCTAAATTCTTCCACATTGTTAAGGCCCAAGTCAAGGCTTCTGTCTATTTAGCACCCCTCATTCTCCTCTCTCTCTACCCTCATTCCTGTCTATGTATACCCCTGCTCTTCCACGCTGTCATTATTGTTCAATAGGGTAACCTCGGTTTTATCCTGCCATCTGTTTATCCTGGGAATTACTTAAGTGTAGGGACTATCTTGTATTTCTTTTTATTAACTTTCTCCATTATCCCAAGTCCTCTATATCTCATATTTTATTTCTTTTTTAAATATTTATTTTTATTTATTTCAGAGAAGAAAGAAGAGGGAAAGAGAGATAGAAACATCAATGATGAGAGAGAATCATTGTTTGGCTGCCTCCTGCATGGCCTTGATTGGGGATGGAGCCCGAAACCCAGGCATGTGCCCTGGGAATCAAACCCAGACCCTTTAGTCCACAGGTGGATGCTCTGTTCACTGAGCCAAACCAACTAGGGCTCATATTTTGTTTCTTTTCTAGCACTTCTTACTCCTGAAAATTATTTTATGTGTATCCCCTTAATAGAAATCAAGTTCCTTAAAAACAAAAGGACCTACTGTCTAGAAGAGTATCTAGTTCTCCAAATATACCGTATTTGCTGACGTATAAGACGACTTTTTGGCCCTGAAAAATATGCCTCCAAGTGGGGGGTAGTCTTATACGGCGAGTATATAACAAACTCTGTATTTTTTAGTGGAAATGTTAGGGGGTCGCCTTATACGCCCAGTCTCTTATATGCCGGCAAATATGTATTTTTCAGGGCCAAAAAATCGTCTTATACGCCGGCAAATACGGTACTTGATGAGTAAATGAACTACCAAAATGATTCATTTTTGTGTGTTTCCATCTATCAAACCATCCACCACCTTCAGCCACATCTGGTCCTTGGTCTGCAAAAGCCAAACATGTTAAGGCTATAAAGAACAAATGATTTTACTAGTATGTCAAGGTACCAATCAATCAAGTTCATGTAAACCTCTTTATGAAGGAACTATAAATCATATATTCTTTAGCATGGATAAATTCCAAGGTGAAAAAATTAAAAATTATAGGCATCTAAACGTAACTAAAGCATTTGCTAATAATATAGGAAACATTACTTATACATTGGAAAATTTCTTAATTTTAGTTTGGGGATTCATGTATTTACTTATAAAAAGGGCCATCATGTAAAAGGGGACTCACTATTCATAAAAACTTGCAGTCAATTATATGAACAAACATCATTATATTTTGGTTATGTAGCACAGTTTTGGCATGGGCAAAGTGAGTTTGTTTCATATATATATATATATATATATATATATATATATATATATATATATAATACTATCAGGCTCCAGACACTAGGCACCAAAATGAGTGGTTGGCTGGGAACGTTTACTTTTAGGACTGCCCTTAACCTCATTCTAGGTGAGGGAACCATCAATTTACCAGGATAAAGAATAATTGCTTTTCTACTTGAATTTATTGAAATTGTTCCTCTCTGTCTGAGATTAATATGCAGAATGTAAAGAATCCCACACTTACATGAGGTTGGTTTCCTTCTCATGCATATATTCCAGAATATGCCACAAGTCATCAAGTGGTAATGCCATTGTGATTCAATTATGATGCTCTCAGTTACCCTGTGATGCACATAAAATGTACAAAATGGTTAGTCTTAATGTGAAGTAGGTACAAAGTGCATGGCTGGAAAATACTGAAGGAGCTTACTTCACTTGCTCTGTGAGTAGCTCCATTTATAAGAGTTTCTTAATTCTTTAATGGGATTAATGTAATTATCATAATGTCATGGTTAGTAATAATAATTGCCATTTCTTGAGTACTCACTAAGTGCTAGGATCTGTGCTACTTGTTTATGTATCTTATCTCATTTGACCTGCTTCGCAGCAGATAGATATTTTTTATTCCTATTTTCAGATGAAGAATCCGAGTCTTTGAAATATTAAGTAACTCAGTATATGGTAGAATTTGTATATGAAAATTTAATTGGATTGGATCTAAAGATCATACTAAGCACTAGCCATGGTGGCTCTATGATGCAACGTTATGGTCCACACAAATGTAAATGATCAGCCTTTAACTTTCGAGTTGCAATGTAAAGAGCCAACTTTCACTTCGAAGTAAGACATTTCTGATGACAGGCATGCACAACTTGCTTTGACCTCCATGAGAAGAAAGCACAAGAAAAGGAGAGAGAACAGAATTAAAAAGAAATGGAAATCTAGGAGAGCAGAAAGGTCCAAAAGTGTAGTCTGATGGCTTGAAGTCTAAACAAAATCTCCACCATCTTTTGAAATTTGTGGGCAGGCTCTGAATCTCATCTGCCAGAAAAGATAACCCTGCAGGCCCCTGCTCTACCCTCCAATGAGTGGCGCCATCTTTCTAGTCTTGTTTTCCAATTCTCAGTCATGCCTGGTCACCAGGTATTCCTTCCATTCACATTTTCTGCTGGGAAAGCCATTGAGCATACTCTCCATCTTTCTACAAAGCTTCCCATGATACCCATGGGCAAAATTGAACTGCATCCTTGTTTTCCATTGCACTCTGAATCCTTATCATCTGAGACAGCAGGATTACTCTTCTCTCTGGCCCACAGCTCATTGAACTCCTGGACATCAGGGAGCTGGTTATTATTTAATCTTCCTCTGTACTGTTCCCACAACCCTCACATAAAAAACAAGCGGATTTCACAAAATACGCTCTCAATAAATGCTGAATATGAGCGAAGGCATGAGTCATGACAATATTCTGCTAAATGTATCATTTAGCCTACTCAGTATGATATGCCATGAGAAAGTAGCATTTTAAAAGTTTCTCAGAATTAGGGCACGTGCTCTGTGACCACGTTGCTAGAAAGCCTGCTTTACTGGAACGGTTAGAGACGAGATATGCATCTTCAGGACATGGAAACACTTAGAACAGGTCTTGTTTCTTTTAAGTCAAGAAAAAACCCAGTTCTGGGGCTGTTTCTACATCATGGTTAGTTAGGCAAATTAAGCAGCTCCGGGTATAGTCTTGGGCACCACCCTTCATCTATATGCCAGTGTGCTGCCGGTAGAGATTATTCCTTTGTGCTAAGTTTTCTTCTCTCCAGAAACTCTCTTTTGAAAGATCAGTGTAGTCTAAATTCCTTCATCAGAGTAGAAGAAAGATTTTAGAGTCAGATGAATGTGGATTTAAATTTATCTGGCCTCTGCCATGACCAGCTGTGTCAAAGTCGTCCTTGCTTTGAAAGACTGACATTTGTCCTGCATGTGAAATAGGGGGATGACACTTACCCTGCAAGGTTGTTGAGAGGGTTTAATAGTTCAAATGTATAGTTAGGCGGTGATACATGGTTAATAAATGTCAATTTTGGTGAGCGCCCTGGGCCACCTAAAGATATGGGAAGGGAGGTGGTTTGGAATTGTGGCCACTTCACAGTAGTGTGTGGGAAAGGGCCCTTGGATGAGATGTAAGAAGGTGCGCGCTCTCTGGTCATCATCTACTGAATTTCATTTATCCTGGTTAGAGACATTGGGCTGCCTATCCTTAAGTTACCCCGTCTTCAAGGGCTTTTACAGCTTCTGTTCCCAACGAATCCCTATCCGTTCAATATTCGAAACCAACCAAAGTGCACGCGGAGGGTCACAGGCCCCACTCCCGCCCTCCAACATGAATCTGCTGTTCTCTCTGCTTGCGGCTAGGGGTTTCCTTCTGCATTTCCTCCCGGCGGCTTTCTGCGCTGGAGGTAGGCGGGGTGCCTCCGTCCGCGTGTGGTTTTGGGGTAGTAACCTCTTCTGGGGCGGCGGCCGCCTCCACCCACGGCGGTGGCCTTGACGTCACGCCACGGGCGATGCCCGAGTCCCGCCCGCCCTATAAAGCGCAGGGGAGCGCCGCGCCTCCCGGGACTTCGCGCACCTCGAGCCGGCACCCGAGTCGGATCCCAGAGAGCCCGAGGCGAGCTCCCCGCGCTGCGTGCGGCGCCCCGAGCCCGGCCGGGGCCGGCGAGCTCCGCCGCTCACTGCCCGTGTCCCCCCCAGTCTTCCACCTGCAGCCCCTCCTCCGGCCGCAGCTCCCCATCGGTTGCCCCAGAGACCGCGACGCCGCCGCCGAGGGACCAATGAGAGCCGCGCTGCTGCCGCCGCGGGCGCCCGTGGTGCTGTGGCTGCTGGTCCTGGGCTCAGGTGAGGACACCCCGCGCCGGTCCGCCCGCCAAGCGCTCGCCGCATCTTGAGTTCTGTCTGCGGCAAGAACTCCTCTAAAAACTGCCCTTTGGGTCCCCAACTCTCCCGCGGGAGGTTCTCACAGTAGCTTACTCCCTAGGGTTACTCTGGGGGAGGAGGAGAGAAAGCAGGCAGGTGTCCCGCGGTCCCAGGCCGGGAAGAGGGTGCGGGAGAACCCGCACTGAACTTGAAGTTCAGCCGGAGGAGGAGACCTTAGAGATCCGGTGATCCAGAGCCTCCGCTTTACAGATGGAGAGGAACCAAGGGATGATGCCCAGAGAGGGGAGGTGACCTTGGACTTTAGCCTTAAGCAGGTCTCAGAGTCCCTAAGCCCCGGACCAGGCGGCTAGTCTAAATTCTGATTTGGTGTTTACTTCTTAGAGGACCTCGTAGGGTCCCAGGTTGAAGTTCAAAGCACCATTGTTTTTTCTTGAGATCTAAAGGATAAAAGTCGGGGCACCTTACGTCGTTCCCAGTTTTTATTTTATTTATTTTTTCTCAATGAAGAATAGCAAAACTGCCACGAAGAGTCATTATTAACTACCTTCTATATGACTTTTTACATTTTATGTGCACTGGTTTTTGAAAAGGTGAGCACGTGTCAAGGAGATCTGATACTTGAATCTAGAACCTGTCTAGGGTTCTAGGAATAATGGGGAAGATGGCATTCTAGCAGCCAGTGCAGTTGGTAGGTGAAGCGATGGGACTATTTAGACAATACCTGTTAAGTAGTTATGTATATTGGATTAATTTACCTGCCTGGCAGTATTTTTTTTTTTTTGATGTGGGAATTAATGTAGACTCTCTCTGGAAAAGAAAACCTTGATGAAAGCATCTCTGTAATTGGAACAGCTGAGTTTGCTTGTTGGCAAAACGTGGAGTTGCTTTCATGAGTGACGCAACCACAATGGCACATATGCAACGACTGCTTTGATATCAGAAGATAAACATTTCTCCTGAAAGCAGCTGACTGGCGAGAAAGACTCCCTGCTTTACCTTTTCTTCTCTGGTTCTTTCCCCCGCAGCCCATGATGCTGCTAGGTCCGCTGGCAATGACACCTACTCTGGAAAAGGGGAGCCCTTTTCTGGGGACCACAGTGCGGATGAATTGGAGGTCACCTCAACAAGTGAGGTTTCCCTTGTGAGTGAAGTGCCTTTGGATAGCGAACTGTCCTCGGGGATCGACTATGACGATGCAGAAGAGTATGACATTGAGAGGCCAATATCTGGCTATCTCGTAGATGATTCAATCAGAGGTGAGTAGAGGATACGGCGAAAATTTATTCTATGCAGTGTGTGCTTGTACAAGCAAAGCTAATTCCAAAGAAAAGCCACTCCCTGAATCTTCCAGTGGCTTTTGGTATGCATGGCTGTTGTATAGCCTGCTAGGTAAGCTACAAAAGCAGATGGAAAGAGCTATATAAGGGCACATCCTATATGTCAAGATCGCTAATATTTTATGCCTATTAAGTCTAATCTCCACAACAACTCTATGAATAGGAGTTATTTTACAGATGAGATCATTGAAGGTGAAGAGGTTCAGTGTTCTCCTCAAGGTTCCATTAGCCAGCAAGCAGATGAGCCAGAATGAGAACTCCAATCTGTCTGATTCCAGATACTATGCTCTTTCCCACTGTGCTTCACAAACTCTATTCTGAAAGACAGACACAGACACCTGCCAGTTCTGTCTACTCTGTCTCTCAGCTTCTGATTCCTCTCCCACCACCACTCTTCCCCAAAGAAGAACATTCTAGCACAAGGGAACGGGAGGAAAGGGAAAGGAGCAATTGGACTTTAGCCTTAAGCATAGGTGTTGAGTCGGTAATTATAATATGTGATTATAATAACATCTTCTGGAAATATTAAGGAACAAATCTGGATGGATTTTACATCACTAAAATTACAATTTAGCCCTAATTGGTTTGGCTCAGTAGATAGAGTGTTGGCCTGTGGACTGAAGGGTCCCAGATTCAATTTTGGTCAAGGGCATGTACCTTGGTTACAGGCACATCCCCGGTGGGGGAGAGGGATGAAGGATGAAGTTGATCAATGTTTCCCTTCAATTGATGTTTCTAACTCTCTATCCCTCTCTCTTCCTCTTTGTAAAATAAAATAAAATAAAATAAAATAAAATAAAATATATATTTTAAAAATCACAATTTAACTTCAAATCCCATTTGTCCACTCAATAATAGTGAGTTATAGTTTTCTTCTCTTTGTCTGTTAGCTTTAAAAAAGAACATTTACTTAAAATGAGCATATCTAAGTAGGGGGTAAAGAGTGTTCATCACCCCCCATATTACTTCAGAGTTTGAGGGCAGATAAGGTCATAAGTAAATCAGATCTAAATATTCTAGAATCATCCACTGTGAAGGCAGAGCATGAGGCCCTTCTTTACTGACATTAGTTTCCTGGACTTCTCCTTCTCTGTCTGCTCCCAGAACTGGTGAGAGAGGACAGGTGATGCCGTAGGGACAGTGACCTGCTTAAGTGACGGGTGGGAAGAGCCTTAGTGAACACTCCGCTTTACTCCCTTTGCTTCTGAACTTGTAGTTTGATGTATGGTGGGAAGAGGTCCATTTACAATTCTTATTTTTGGAGAAATTATATTAGACCAGTAAGATTCTAGAAACTGTTCACTTAAAGAAGCTTCCAGTTGTTAACATTTCAAAAGTTCAAATAAAATTTTAGTGGTGAAAATGGCTATTGTTTAAAATTGTAGTACATTGTGTGATTAGAGTGAACATGTTGGTTTAACTCATTTGAAAGGCTATTAAATCCAAGGGGTTATTCAGAATAGCAACTATTTGCATCAGTCTAAACTTTGTAATATGTCTGATAAAAGGTAAGATGACTTATTCTAACTTGTGGTACTTTTTTTATTAACAGAGGAAAGTTTCAGTATAAAAATTGAATAGCTACCTATTAAGCATAGCTCCTAATTTGACTATTCTTAATGCTGTTGTAATAACCTGCTGAAATATTTGTAATATTTATTTATTGTTTAGTCAATCACTTGATACCCTCCCCTATGTTCCTAATGTGTTCTGCCCTAGTGGATACTGTAGGACCATTATGACTAATGGGATTATGACATTGACATTATGATAATTGCCTCTTGTCATTGAGCTTCCCTCATTAATTGCTCAGGTAAATCTATTCAGGGATTAGTATGACAAAATGCACAGCTCTAAAACGAAAAACCCCTCCTCTCTATATTTAGCATGTAGGCAAACTATATCCTGCATAATTATGACAATGGGGGAAAAACACATTTCTGTAGATCTTGGAGTTAAGATGAGTCTCTGAAGCATCAAGAACGAATATATTTGGTCCCTTTATTTTTTTTTAAAATTGATTGACCACAGAAATGAGCCCCCTGGAAGTTATTGATTAATTATAGTCCATTGTAATCTGGGGGTTGGAGAAAACTGATCATCTCTAACGTATATGTTTCAGGTTTTTCCACCCTCAGGCAATGCACTCTAATTCCCAATTATGATAGTGAGCACTAGACCCATATGGATAAATAAAAGCCACAAATATGCCCATGTCCTACTTTAATCAATAACATTGACCTTTTCCAAGAGAAAACACCATGGAGTGGGAGAATGACAGGCTTTAAAGCCCCAGCACCGCCATGTGCAAGCAGCATGTCCCAGGCCGGTCATTTATCTCCACTCAGCGTCTTCGACTGCATCTGTACCATCTCGGTGACAATGCATTCTACTGTTATTTGAGTTTAATTTAATTAAAGTCCAGTACCAAGAACTTGATATTTACTAGAAATTTGAAAACTGTTTAAAATAGTTTATGGGTTTTCTTGGACAGGTAACTCATATCATCAATCATGATAATTATGACACAAATAAATTCAACATATGTTTCTAAGTGAGTAAATCACAAAAGGGTTCAGATTTATAAGTGCCACACAATACATGTATTCTCTTTGCCCTGTTATTGTGTATAAATTGTGTTAAATAAATGAGACAAATGTGGTCGTTATTCACATGAGCTCTGACTCTCAGGATTGCTTTCTATCATGTTTTCAAAATGATATTCACACTGAAGAGAGACTCTTGTCAATAAATCTTTTTATTTTTTATTTTTTAGTGGAACAGGTAGTTAAACCCAAGGAAAACAGAACAGAAAATGAAAATACTACAGATAAACCCAAAAGGAAGAAAAAAGGACACAAAGGTAGAAAAAATCGAAAAAACAAAAAGAAAAATCCATGTAATACAAAATTTCAAAATTTCTGCATTCATGGAGAATGCAAATATATTGAGCATCTGAAAGTAGTAACATGCAAGTAAGTTTTCCTAAATTATGTAGAATTCTGTATTTCTAATACCATGTCTGAAACTTCCAGCTGCAGAAAACCATTTTCATGTTTCCAATGTATAAACCAAGAGTCTACAAACCTTTTCTTTCTTTTTAAAAAAAATATATTTTATTAATTTTTTACAGAGAGGAAGGGAGAGAGATAGAGAGATAGAAACGTCGATGAGAGAGAAACATCAACCAGCTGCCTCTTGCACACCCCTGCCGGGGATGTGCCCGCAACTAAGGTACATGCCCTTGACCGGAATTGAACCCGGGACCTTTCAGTCTGCAGACCGATGCTCTACCACTGAGCCAAACCGGTTTCGGCTACAAACCCTTTCTTAAAGAACCAGACAGTAAATATTTTAGACTTCTTGGGTCACGATTACGTAAGTACCTTATACAATAAATGAAAAAGTAACTGTGCACCCCTGAGAGGAGTGGCTCTGTTGGTTGGGCATCCTCCTGTGCACTGAAAGGTCGAGGGTTAGATTCTGAGTCAGGGCACGTGCCCTGGATGCAGTCTAGATGCCTGGTAGGGGGCATACAGGAGGTGGCTAATGAATGTTTCCCTTTCACATTGATGTTCCTCTCTCTGTGTCTCTCTCTGTCTTCCCCTTCATCACTTTAAAAATCAATTAAAAATGATTAATTAAGATGTAAAAACCACCAGCCATCTTGGCTCAGTGTTTGAGCATCAATCTATGAACCAGGAGGTAATGGGTTCAATTTCTGGTCAGGGCACATGCCCAGGTTGCAGGCTTGATCCCCTGTGGGGCATGTGCAGGAGGCAGCCAGTCAATGACTCTCTCATTATTGATGTTTCTATCTCTCTGTCCTTCTCACTTCCTCTCTAAAATCAAAAAAAATATATTTAAAAAAATAAAATAAAATGTAAAAAGCATTTTTTTTGACTTGTACACTTTAAAAACCCTGACAAATGGCCAAATTTGACCCACGGGCTGTATGTAGTTGAGTGACCGCTGGTACATCATTTTACAACATAGGATTTACAAAATCTCTTTGTAAAAAATGGCCTAAAGGTACTTTTCACATAATGTTGTTCTATCATCATTATGTGAAAAAGCTGCTAGTACATGAAATGATAGTAGAATGTATTAGCTGCATAACAATGACTGAACTCATCAGCTGGTCATAAAAGAAGCACAAAGAATGAAAAGGTGTGTCTTCCTAGAATAACACCCAAACTAATCTCAACCTGTTCTTTTATGAATAGATCTTTGGCTCGAAAGCACTGTATTCTTATAATTTGAAGTACAAATATAAGGCGTGCCTTATTTTTTAAATATTAGAATTAAATGGTTATAATCTGAAAAGTAAGTCTAAAATATATGGAATGTTTATAGAGATTATAATTTTGAAACGTGGGTTGTTTACAGTTGTCATCAGGATTACTTTGGTGAACGGTGTGGGGAAAAGTCCATGAAGACTCACAGCATGGTTGATGGCGACTTATCAAAAATTACATTAGCAGTCATAACTGCCTTTGTCTCAACTGTGATCTTTGGTGTTGTTGCTGCTGTTATTGCAGTCCAGTAAGTATGGCATAACTTAAACATTTCTCATAAAATCATGCCAGGTTACTTTCAATATTTTTATTATAACATATTATGGTATTTTAAATAAATTATTCTATTGGTGGCACGTGATCTTTGGTCATATCTTTATACTCCATTGACAAAGATCACAGAATACAGTCCAAATTTATGTTACTTGACCACCATAGCAATTTAACATATAAAGGCCTTTTCCGAAAAATGTAGACATTTTTTGAACTTGAAAATTGATCGTTTTGCTTCATGTCATATTTCTACTCATGATTGCTTTCAAATTTCAAAGTTTTTGTATCTACTATGAGTATCTTAAGCTTAAGCAAGCCTCCCAGAGTCTAATGCCTGGTTCAGAGTAGGTTGTCAAGAGATGCTGCTTTGATATTAAAAATTACAAAGAGCTTCAAAACAGGAGCCCAGAAAAGATATCTCTTTGCTTTTATTAGAGTGCAAAATTCCAAATTAGGAATTGTGTAGCATGATCCTAATCTACTTAGGGCTTATGCCTATTTTGTTATGGTCAAATGCAATATGGGAACTCAATTATTAAAAACGCACAACATTTCCTCCATATGGAATTATGGTATGGCGTAGGAAGCAGGGACAATTCTATCACTTGTTTCACTCCTGCAGTATCTGCTCTGTGCTCACAGTAACAAATCACCTACTTCACTTCATGACCAATGAATGCTAGAACTAGACTGTTCCAACTTGTAGACACTGGTGGGTATGTCAAAATGCCATTGTCTGTCAAACAGAAGTTAGTGAATTTAAGGAAGCTGGGGGAGGGTGTGAATGGCTCTGTGATGAGTCATGTGCTACTGGAGCTTGGGAAAAGCAATAGACTCATTATTCTAATTTTAGGTCTTGGTAAATTACTTTAACAACTGGATTGTGTACATGATCCACCACTCTTGCCATTCAGGAAGCAAGGGGTTATCTCTGCCATTGTTTACTATTATTTTAAATGCGGATCAGATAATGATAAAATGGCACATAAAAAAAAAACACAGTTTTATGGTGCACATAAAGTTTGACCTGTGGTTTAAATTTGTTTTGCACACCCTAGAAATGATGTTGATCTGTTAGTATCCTCAAACTAGATATGCAGATGTGTTTAGGAAAGATACCCTCAGACAAACCATTATTATCTGACATAGAAGGGGAGAAAGAAAAAAAAAGTTGCCAATTAAAGATGTTTCTAAGTAATTATTTAAGCCTGTAATTATTCAAGTTGAAATATTTAATAATCCTTTGGAAAACATGGAAAAAAAACTTTATCAAAACTTTATCATGTTGGTTTGGTTTGGTGTAGGGTATAATGTATAATGGTCTGTAGAAGATAAACAAAAAGGAATTCCCTGTACTCATGAAAACCCAAGTGAATATATGATAAATAAAACTTTGATGACAGTAGAATGTTTTGTTCTCTGAAGGCTTCGAAAGCGATACTTCAGGGAATATGAAGGAGAAGCTGAAGAACAAAAGAAACTTCAACAGGAAAATGGAAATGCACACACCATAGCATAAAAGAAGATAATATTACAGGTTTGTGTTTTAAAAGATATCATTAGACCACATACAAATGTTTTTGAAAAAAGTATAGCATCTGTTAAGAAAAATGAGGGATGTAAGTATTCTCAGTTATGGATTCACTGTGAACACTGGCTACATTAAAGTGTTATTCTTTGAACATGAAGTGGGGTTCAATATTGAGAAAGGACTCTGTCCTTAGCATTCTAAGGGTATAAACATGAGGGAAACATAGGTGCTCTTATCAACAAACTTAGTGTTTAGTAGATAGAAAATTGGGTAAGAAACCAGAATACTAGGTGAAGTAAACTATGCGTCATGAGAAAGGAACCAACGTTGTTGCAAAGGACCATCTTTCATCGTTTCTTATGGCTGAGCAGGAGTTCAATGTATATACAGATCATATCTTCTTTGGATCCTGAGAATATCATGCTAAGCTAGCTAAGTAAGACAGAAAAAGCCAAGAACCATATGATTTCACTCATGTGGGATATAAAACTGAAAGCAGTAAATGAACAAATGAGAAAAATAAAGATTTATAGACGCACACACTGGTATGGTGGTTTCCAGTGGGAAGGAAGGTGGAGAGATAGTAAGAGGTAAAGGAGATCAATCACATGGTGACAGAAGACTTGACTTTGGGTGGTAGGCACACAATGCAATATACAGATGATGTATCATAGAATTGTACACTTGAAACCTATATAACTTTCTTAACCAATGTCACACCAATAGATGAATTTTTAAAAAATGAACCAATGGGATGTGAGGAATTTCCAGTGAAGGGGTAGAAGGAATCCAATAGGATGCATTTACAGAGCAGGAGAGGATGTATATATCAGGTGGCACTGGAGTAAGCCTTAAAGGACTAATAAGATTGGGACAAGCAATTATGAAAGGAGAGGAAGATTAATGCTGTGAGGTGTACTAGGTCATTTGGAAACTTGTGACAAATAACCTAGTTCAAATGCGTGTTGGGGGAGATTAGTTTGAAATGATAGGTTGAGCTCGCATGATGGAGAGCCAAAGTCAGAGTGCTTGCATTACAAATGTGAGGTGGAGACAGCAGGTTGAATATCCTTTTAAAGAAATAGAGTAGGAAGGGTGAAGGGAGTGGAAATTTGAGAGAGCTTGGATGGAGTATATACTGCAATTTTAATTTTTAATTTTTTTTTGTAGAGAAGATGAGTTGAGTATGTTGGTAGGGAGAAGGTAAGACAGTATGGAGAGGAATATGATAGATAACAAAGTGAACACTAATGAAGCAAACTTCTAGAGGAAGAGGGAGGCAAGGAGCTCGAAGACACACTTAGAATCAGTCAGCAGAAGGAACTCTGTTTCCTCAGACATTTAGGAAAGATGTCCCACCCTTAAGTCATTTCTTTTTTCCCCCTTTGTTGTGTTTAAGAATGACTGGAGATGATTATTAAATATGCATATTCTTAAGCCAAATCCCAAATTAACTAAATCAGCATTTCCATTTTAAATTAACACTCTAGATGCTTGCTTGGGAAAATACCACATTTAACATTGGTATGTTGTAAGCCTATTACATAACTAACTCAGTAAACTCAGGAAATGGGTAGTTATCCATGTCAATGCTATATTCAGGTACTTATGCATGAAAACATATTACTATATGGACTTAATGTGCTGATGCTAAGACTACCAACATGAATGAGGGTGGTGGGTTTTTGTTTTTTTAGTACAACTAAGATTTTTTTCCCAATTTGTTATTTTTATTTTTTTTATTGAATTTATTAAGGGTGACATGGGTTAATAAAATTATATAGGTTTCAGTTGTACAATTCTATAATACGTCATCTGTATATTGTATTGTGTGCTTACCATCCCAAGTCATGTCTCCTTCCATCACTATTTCTCCCCCATTTGCCCTCTGCTCCCTCTCCCTAAGTTAAGTCCCAGATGATTTTAGGTAAAGGAATATGCTGTGCTGGCACACGGTGGCTGCCTATTAACTGGTAGCTACTATTATTATGCTCCTCTACTAATTATCTTAAATTAACTGTATAACATAAATACACCGAGCCACTTAACCTTTGTTTTTAACTATGTCCACTGCATAGATTTGGTTACTGTTGTTGCCTCTTATTAAGCAGAATTTGATGGAACAGGTTTAAGCACATGCAGCCTTCTACCTAAGTAGGCATGTAACCAAAGGAGGTGTGAGCGAATAATTCAAGTCAAAGTGATAGTCTGGCTCTGAAACGCTTGTAGCATTTTTCATAAGACATCCTAGAAATAAAAACTGACAGAAATTCTGATTCTTTGACATATTCTTAAAGCCATGCTGGAACTGAGCTTCTTTCTTACGCTTTATTTTCTTTTTGAACAGGGATCGGAGTCACGGCCAAGTCACAACCTGGAGTGATGAATTGGTTCCTCTTTTTAGCAGATCATAAGAAAACAGAACGTTCTTGTCCTAATGGTTTTAAACTTTCAATTGTCAATTTTTATGCTAAGTCTTATATCTGTATATAAAGATGCATGGAGAGAAAAAGTATTTTTTCAGGTTGTAAATAATTTATTTAATATTTAATGGAAGTGTATTTATTTTCAGCTCAATAAACTTTTTTTTAATCAAACAGGTTGAGAGTTTGAATATTGAGAGTTAGTTTTGAGATCGCAAGACACTGGGTATTTTCTCATAACACTTGGGTGATTGTTTTAAAAGGATTTCTTTAACTTTTTTTTTTTACTGGTTTATGTTCATATTCAAAATATATTCCTTTTCTTAGAAAGCATTCATTATGGGAAAATTATAAACTGGAGTCACTTAGTTCTCCCACAAATACTAGTGTCTCAAACTGGCTTTCTTATTTCATGTAGAATTTATTCAAGTCCTGGTAATTATAAGAGCCTCTAAAATGAACATTAGACACTGATATTATAAACGAGAGAAAGTCTGCTCATTATCATCATCATCATCATCAAGGTGACATGAATAGGTTTGAATATTACAAATGTGGCATTTTAAGAGAACCAGAAAGTACTTGGATTTGAAACTCTTTCCCTAACATCATGGCATGAATGTATAAAGCATCTAAAATCCACACCTCCCTTTCCTCCTCTTGTTACATCTTCTTACATCTTTTAAAACAAATACATGTGTATTTGTGGTGGGTACTCTTTCAAGAACATTAATGTTATGGAATGACTCACAGTCTAATTCCTGGCTGGTCAATTAACTTACCCGCATACAAAACAATCTTTAAAATATGTGGAGAGCATGTTGGGGAAATTAACCAATAGTAAGCATAATCCTAGCAATCATCACACAGAATTTCATGAATGAAAGCTGCCTTACACATCAGTACTCCCATCTGTCTCTAGCCTCCAACTTATGAAATTCTTTTTTAAAAAATAAATCTTTATTGCTCAGATTATTACAATTGTTTCTCCTTTTTCTCCCTCAAAGCTCCCTTCCACCCAGTTCCCATCCCACCCTTTGCCCTTACCCCCTCCCCACCATTGTCCTCATCCATTGGTTATATGATTTTAATCCAGTCTCTTACTGCACCCCCACCGCCCTATCCCCCTGGTAACTATCAGGTTACTCCCTTTCTTTGCCCCTGATTCTGTTATATTCACCAGTTTATTTTGTTCCTCAGATGTTTTTTTCTCTCCCCCCCCCCCCCCCCCCCGTATTTGAATTTCAAGTGGGACACTCTCTCCCATTTGCTTTTATAGGGAAATACAACAAAGTGTTCTGTAGTAAATGGCTGCATACTGTCTAAATTTCTCAGGACCACATGAATACAATCTGATCCTCCTCCTCCGGTTCACATCACCACTCAGGGTCACACTGCTCCTCTGGGTCACCCCGCTCCTCCGGGTCCAACTTATGAAATTCTTGCCCATTGATCATCTAACCAATTGCTTCCCAGCCTCATCTGCACATTGTCACTTGAGTTTTAAATGACTATATGCCGCCCAAACCTGTTTGGCTCAGTAGATAGAGCATCGGTCTGTGGACTGAAAGGTCCCAGGTTCAATTCCGGTCAAGGGCATGTACATTGGTTGTGGGCACATTCCAGCAGGGGGTGTGCAGTAGGCAGCTGGTCAGTGTTTCTCTCTCATCAATGTCTCTAGCTCTCTTATCCTTCTCTCTTCCTCTCTTTAATAATATATATATATATATATATATATATATATATATATATATATATATATATAAATTATTGCATGCTCAAGTTCCCCTTTCTGATCTTTTAAATGAATGGGGGCATGAGGTTTTGTCTTGTTTTGTTTTTGCTTAATCCCTTTACCCTTTTCACCAAACCCCTCCTCTCTGACAGAATATCACTTTGTTTTCTGTATCTTTAAGTCTATTTCCAATTTATGTGTTTGTTTTGTTCATCAGATTTCACATTTAAGTGAAATCAATGTTATTTGTTTCTCTTTGAGTAGCTTATTTCACTTATCATAATACTCTTCACGCTCATTCATACTGTTGCAAAAAGTAAAATTTCCTCTCCTTAAAGGCTAAGTGTAAATGTACCACAGTTTTTTATTCACTTATCTACTGATGGGCACATGGGCTATTTCCAAATCTTGTCTATTCTATATAATAAAGAAGTAATATGCAAACTGACTATCATACCCTCACACAAGATGGCTGCCCCTATGTGGTCACAAGATGGCCACCACAAGATGGCTGGCAGGGGAGGGCAGTTGGGGGCAATGGGGCTGGCAGTGGATCAGTTAGACATCGATCAGATGTCAGGGGAGTGGTTAAAGGGTGATTAGATTGGCAGGCAGAAGCAGTTAGGGACAATCAGGCAAGGAGGCAGGTGAGCAGTTGGGAGCCAGCAGTCTCAGATTGTGAAATGGATGTCTAGCTGCCAGCAGTTGGACATCCCCTGATGGGTCCTAGATTGGAGAGGGTTCAGGCTGGGCTGAGGGACACCCCCCAGTGCATGGGTGTTGTAAATAATGCTGCAATGAACATAATGGTGCATATATTCTTTCAAATCAGTGTTTTGGTTTTCTTTGGTTATATTCCCAGAAGTGAAGTTGCTGGGTCATAAGGCAGTTCCATTTTTAATTTTTAAAGGAAACTCCATACTGTTTTCCACAGTGCTGCAGCAATATGCATTCCTACCAACAGTGCACAAGTGTTCCCTTTTCTCCAGCACTTGTTTGCTGATTTATTAATAATAGCCATTCAGACAAGTGTCAGGTGATATCTCATTGTGGTTTTAGCATCTTTTCATATATCTATTGTCCATCTGTATATTCTCTTTGGAGAAAGATCTATTCATTTTTTAATTGGATTATTTAGTTTTCCTTTGGTGTTGTATAAGTTCTTTATAAATTTTGGATATTAACCCCTATATGTATCATTGGTGAATATGTTCTCCCATTTAGTGGGTTGTCTTTTCATTTTGTTGATGGTTATTCTGTTGATGTGCAAAAACTTTTTAATTTGACATAGTCCCATTTGTTTATCTTTTCTTGCCTGAGGAGACACATCAGGAAAAAAAAAATATTACTACAAGTAATGTCTGAGATTTTACTACCAATGTTTTCTTCTAGAATTTTTATGATTTTGAGTCTTACATTTAAGTCTTTAATCCATTTTAAGTTTATTATTGTATATGGTGTGAGAAGGTGGTCTAATTTTATTTTTTGCAAATATCTGTCCAATTTTTAATACCATTTATTGAATATATTATTTTTATCCCATTGTATGTTCTTCTTATTTTGTTAAATATTAATTTACCATTGATCTGCATGTTTTTTTTTTTATGCCAGTACCGTGCTGTTTTGATTACTATGGCCTTGCAGTATATAGTTTGATATCAAGTAACGTGATTCCTCCAACTTTGTTCTTTTTCAAGATTTCTGTGGCTATGAGAGGTCTTTCATGATTCCATAGGAATTTTTTGAGTATTTGTTCTAGTTCTGTGAAATACATCATTGTTATCTTGACAGGAATTAATTACACTGAATCTATAGATTGCTTGAATAGTATGGACATTTTAATGATATCCATTAACATAATATATGCTTCCTTTATTTAGATCATCTTAATTTCTTTCTTCAGTATCCTATAATTTTCCAAGTATAGGTCTTTTACATCCTAAATTTATCCCAAGGTATTTTTTGTACATTTGTACATAGGATTGTTTTCTTAGTTTCCCTTTTTGATAGTGTATTTTTGCTGTATAAAAATGCAAACTATTTCTGGATATGTATTTTGTATCCTGCTACATTACTGAATTTATCAGTTCTAGCAGTTTTGGGGGGAACCCTTAAGGTTCTCTATATATGGCATTGTGTCATCTGCAAATAATGACAGTTTTATTTCTTTCCAACTTGTTTGCCTTTTATTCCTTCTTCTTGTTTGATTGCTATGGCTAGGACTTCTAGTACTATGTTTAATAAGAGTGGTGAAAGCAGACATCCTATCTTGACTATGAAATACAGGCAACAGTATGGTAATTACCAGAGGGAAAAGGGGCTGGGTGAGGGAGGTAGTCAAGGGGAAAGAGGGGATGAATGGTAATGGAAAGAGACTTGACTTGGCATGGTGAACACACAATACCCCATACAGATGATGTGTTATAGAATTGTACATATAGTTTTATTAACCAATATTATCCTAATAAATACAATACAAAATAATAAATTTTAAAAAAATAAAAGTAAAAAAGATGCTGTGAACTGGATTACACGTCATTTATAGATAAATCACCCAGGCAACTCAACGTTTTGGCCTGTTTAGTGTAAAACAGTTGTACAGCTGTAACTTGTATAATTTTGTTAACCAATGTCACTGAAAAAATTCAATAAAAATGAAGAAATGAAATCACTGAATTGGAAATGAACAAAAAATAAAAAAATAAAACATTTCTAGCAACAGAAAACAAACTAATGGTTGTCAGAGAGGATGGGTTTGGGGGAATAGGTGAAAAAGGTTGAAGGGAAACATAGCCAATAATATTGCAATAGCTTTGAATGGTGACAGATGGTTACTAGATTTAGTGTGACGATCACATTGTAAGGTATATAAATGTCAAATCACAAATGTTGCACACCTGAAACATCTAATAGTGTATGCAAACTATAATTTAATAAAAAAATTAAAATAACAATATAGGCTGGGGTGGGCCATTGGCATCTGCATTTTTTAAAGATTCTTAGCTATTTCCTATATACAATTTGTGCTGAAGAACCTCTGCTTTACCTCAACCTAAACATCTTCATTATATGCTTTCTTCAGCCTTACTCACTAGACATTTATTGTGGATGATTCAAGTATAATGCTAGAATATGAGGCAAATCTCTGACTTTGATATGTTTTCCTCCTAGTTTGTGTGAGAAGGTGCAGTAAATAACTGGATGAGGTGTGGACCAAGATCCTAGTTGTTCAGGGAGCTCTCACCTCACTCAGCCTGATAAGTTAGGGAGGGCTTCCTACAGAGATGCTACCCCAAGATTATCCTTGAAGAATGAGTAGGTCTTACAGAGAGATCATTATAGGTACAAACAAAATTATGAAGTCATTAAGAAGCATGACCTGAAAGTGAAAATACATAAAACAGTTTAGTATTATTGAAACAGGAAGTGTGAAGTCAACAGGCTGCAAAGGCAGCTGGAGTGGTAAGGGCAGGGTCACCTAGGGCCTTTGACTTACACTCTAGGCCAAGAGGAACCATTTAAGCCATTTGATCAGTACCATAAACTTGATAAGATTTGCATTCCAAGTAGGTCACAGGCAACCATGTGTGAAAAGGGACTTGAGCCAAAGCCAAAGGGTGGAAGGTTGTCTTGGAAGCAGTTGAAATATGCCAAGCGAGAAATGAACACTGGAAGCTGGGAAGTCAAAGCAGGGAAAGAGAAACTCAACCTGTATTCGATTACTTTTTCTAAAATAGTTAAAAGCACAAAAACAAAGTGTTTTGTTATAAAAGTAAGGCTGAGCCTAATGAGGAAGGAGAGAAAAAAAGAGAAAATCTAAGATGATCCTCAGGTTCCTGGCCTTTGGTGGCTAGGCAGATGGTGACGTCATAATTTAAAGTAGGAAGCTTTTGGAACTAGCTTAATGAATATTCTAAGTGGGAAGTGTGGCCTTTTTAGTTGTCCTTGACTGAAGAATGGCTCTTCTCTATTTTGCAAAGTCATCCTTACCAATCTGTAATGTACTTATGAGGCAATAAGTACCAGCCAGCCCAGTCAATTAGTTCACTGAATCAACCGTGGCCCTTACCTCACATCTGAGATTGCACTATCAAGAGGAAAAGTCTAGTTCTAAAAGTGTGATAATGACTTCAGCTTTGGATCTCCTGAGTTTGGAATGTCAGGAGATACTTAGTAAGCATTTAGATACAGTCAGAAGTTCAGTAAGGGCAAGAATTATAAATTAAGGGTTGCCAAGATATATATGGTAACTGCAACCTCAAAAGCAGCTTCAAGGTTACCTAAAGAGGCTATACACTAAGTGGCCAGATTATCACGACCACCTGATGTTTGTAGGCAAATTAGCTGTATACTGCATTGTATTTGATATGGAAGCTGAAGGTCTGTTCGAACACCTTTGCTGTCTGCAGTTACCAAGATAAAATGTCTCAAATTCGCACAGAAAACAGGGATTGGACAGTCGAGCATTGGAAAATAGTCATGTGGTCTGATGAATCACATTTCCAGTTGCATCATGCAGATGGCAGAGTGAGAATTTTGCAGAAACAGCATGAAAGCATGCACTCCACATGCTTGAGTACAACCCTTCAAGCTGGGGGGGACTATGTTATGGTTTGGGGCATGTTTTCCTGGCATTATTTGGGCCCTTTAATTCATGTGGAACAATGTCTGGATAGCGCAACATGCCTAAGTATTGATCAAGTTTATCCTATCATGTTGATGGCATATTCCAATGGAGATGGCTTCTTCCAACAAGACAATGCACCATGCCATGGTGCTCGTATTGTGCAGGAGTGGTTTCAAGAACATGAGGGAGACTTTACCTTGCTTAGGTGGCCCCCACAATCACTGGATCTCAATCCAATTGAGCATTTGTGGGACAAAATTAAAGAGCTATCAGGAAGCTGGTTCCACAACCATCAAATCTCACAGAATTGGACAGTACTATTCATCAGGCATGGTGTCAGCTTCCTTGCATAATCTTTCGACATCTTGTGGAGTCAATGCCAAGAAGAATTGCCGCAGTATTGAAGACAAAAAGTGGCTTAACAAAGTACAGATGAGGTGGTCATAATAATCTGGCCACTCAGTGTAATGAGTCTGAAGAAAATATATTTATACTAGAGGCTCAATGCATAACATTCATGCACTAGGGGAGAGGGAGTCCCTCAGTCTGGCTTGTGCCTTCTTTCAGTCTTGACCCCTTGGGGGATCTCTGCCTGCTGGCTTAGGCCTGCTCCCAGCAGTCAGACATTCCCTCAGGGGTCCTTAGTGCTACTGCAGAAGCAGGAGAGGCTCCCACTGCTGCTGCTGCACTCGCCAGTCCTGAGTCTAGCTCCCCACAGGGTGAGCACACTGACCACCAGGGTGCAGCTTCTAAGTTGAGTGTCTGCCCCCTGGTGGTCAGTACATGTCATAGTGACTCATCATTCCACTATTCGGTCTATTTGCATATTAGGTTTTTATTATATAAGATTGACAAAACTTCCCAGTTGTCACCAAACACTTTGGGGAAGGACACCAACCATTTATAGCCACAATGAAGGTTTTAGACATTTACCTGCTATTCCATGTACTTTTCTATCCCTTAAAATAAAAGTTTAGCAAACTGTTACAGTGGAGTAGAAGGAAAAAAAATGACTAGGTAACTGAAAAGCAACATCTCATAAGTCCTAAGGAGAAGTATGTGCAAAATTAATAACAGCAGAAAATATATTAAATAGCCCAGAAGGGAAACGGCAGAGTAAAAGATTTAGACAGTGCCAAGATACATAACTATCCTCTCAACAGTTAATAATTCACTTTGTTTGATACATCTGACCTTTATGAGTAAAGTAATGATGCTGATTTTCTTCTGTGTTTTAGAAATCAGCATAATTACTTAGAAATACCTCAAGCAAATATGCTACAATACTCTCTAATTGCTCAAACTACAACATATACTATGTTCATTTAACTATCTACACTCATAAAAGAGAAAGATGCAAATTGACCATACCTTTGTGATGCCCACCAGCCAATCAGGAGTGAGTATGCAAACTAACCCAACAAAGATGGCAGGTTAATTTGCATACACAGGCGCTGAGCAGCTAGGGGTGGGATGCTTGTATCATCTCCATGGTGACGACATAGGCATTCCGCACTGCCCTAGCCACTCTGGGCCTCTGGGCAGTGTGGGAAGGCTGAAAGGTGGCTCTGGGCTGCAGCAAAGGCAAAAAGGTGGCTCCAGTTGAAGCAAAGATGGTCATGGCAGCCAGGAGAAGGAAGGCCCATTCTTGCACGAATCTTCATGCATCGGGCCTCTAGTTAATTAATAAATATTTATTGAGCATCTATTATAGACACAGTGGTGTATTGGATAGTACAATCCAACCTTCTTCCAGGACTCTCTGGGAAGACCAAGTGTGTCATCAACTGCTTTGAGAGTTGATGTGTGTGAGTGCTGGTGGTTAAGTGGTTGGAAGCTTGGGTCATAGAGTCATAATGTAATGCAATAAGAAAGTTTTTAGAAGTACAGAAAAAAATATCATATGTCTGGAAAATAACCTAATACATAATTTTGAGTTAAAAGTTATCTTCAGGAAAATTACAATATACTTAGAAGTGAATGAAATCTTTTTTATTGCTCACAATTTGTGAAGCTCAGCTAAAATATCTTTTTCAGAAAATAAGGAAAGCTTAACCCAAAATTTATAAAAAGATCAATTAGGATAAACCCAAAGAAGAGACCATTTAAAATAAAGGCAGAAATAAAGTTAATTGAAAAACAAAGCCAAAAGTTTATTTTTTTAAATATTAATAAGATAGGCCTCTGTTGAAATCATTAAAATAAAAAGATACACAAGATGAAAGGTAAAAAAAGAAAAAAGGAGAAATAACCACAGGAATAATTTAAAAATAAAAGAGAGTACTAAAACCCGCATACATAAATTTTAATGGCTTAAAAGAATAAATTATATCTAATAAATAAAATATAGAGTTAAGATACTCTAAGTTTGCTTAATTCAATGATCTAATAATTGAATTAAAGATCTAAAACCTGCCCAGCCTGTGTAGCTCAGTGGTTGAGCATTGACCTATGAACCCGGAGGTCACAGTGTGATTCCTTGTGAGGGCACTGGTTACAGGCATGAAGGAAGCAGTTGATCAATGACTCTCTCTCATCACTGATGTTTTCATCTCTCTCTCCCTCTCCTTCTCTGAAATCAATTTTTAAAAATATCTAAAACCATTCCCTTTTGCTGATGTTGCAAGGTGATACTAAAATACAAAAATTCAAAAATAAATTTCTGTAAAAATAAAAAAACTACATAAATTTAAATTGTCTAATGGGACAAATAGAAAACTTAAATCAGTAAACAATAAAAAAATTGAAAGGGTGATCACAGTTCAGCACACCCCCCTTCAAAGAAACCCAACTCATATGGCTTTATAGTTGTTAAAAATGTAAAGGTAAAGTAGACTGGGTGGTACGGCTCAGTGGTTGAGAATCAGCCCATGAACAAAGAGGTCCCCAGTTCAATTCCTGTTCTGGGCACATGCCCAGATTGCAGCCTAGATCCCCAGTAGGGGACTGCAGGAGGCAGCCATTAGATGTCTCGCTCTCATAGATGTTTCTATCTCTCTTTTCCTCTCCTTTCCTCTCTCTAAAATCAATAAAAATATTTAGAAATAATAATAATGAAAAAATAATACCTTGCAATTATTAACTTAGAAAAAAGGAAGAAATACTATAATCTGCACAGCTTCTTGTTTGATACTAGTGCTACTGTGTACAAGAGCAATATAAGAAAAAAAAAATAATGCCCTAGCCAATTTGGTTCAGTGAATAGAGCATTGGCCTGTGTACTGAAGTGTCTCAAGTTCAAATCCAGTCAAGAGCACATTTCCAGGTTGCAGGCTCAGTCCCTAGTAGGGGGTATGCAAGAGGCAGCCAATCAATGATTTTTACCATTGATGTTTCTATTTCTCTTGCCCTTTCCCTTCCTCTCTGAAATCAACAAAAACATAAAACAAAAAAAGAAAAGAAAAAAAAAATCATGGGCACATTTCACTTATGAGACTAGATATGAAAAATTGCATAATTAAAATAGAGATTTTATCAGGAATTCAAGGATGGTTTACCATTAGAAACTATATCATTGTTAGATAAAATAGAGTAAAAACAAATATAATTTTTTTCTTTTATACAAATAGAATAAAAAAAGGATGTTCTTTAAAACAATATTTCCTTACAAAGCAAAGAAAGCAGTTAAGTGAGAAATCTATTTGTAGTTTAAAATGATTTTAAAAACTGGGAATAAAAAAATCTTCTGGAGCTTCATAAAAGTTATATACTGGAATTTACAGTAGAGTTTATAAATTATCTAGAGATGCTTTCTCTTTGTGATTAGGAATGAGGCAAATGTTTATTAACATTTCTATTGTTGAACATAGCAATGTTGACTAAAGTTAAAAAAAACATGCAAAAGATAATACAATTTGTTGAAAATAAATAAAATCATTCTTGTTTGCAGATATGAAAAGCTAACAGAATAGCAACTCTTAGGATTTATAAGATAATTTCATGGGATTGCCAGATGTAATATAAAATTCCAAAATTAATAGTATTTTTTCACTGAAAAATTAGATAAATATAAAAATAAAATATAAAATAGCATTCACAATTACTAGAAAACTATAAGATATATGTGTTTTAACAATGAATATATGATTTCATTTAAAATTTAGATACTTGTTAAGAGAAATAAAGAAACCTGTCATAAAGAAACATTCCCTTCTTTTAGACTTTAGAATATAAAGAGTTTAATTAATTCTCTTCTCAAATCTTCAGATTCAACAAAATTTTAATTAAAATTCCAAATTTGTATTTTGAGAAACTTTATAAATCATATGCTAAAATTTGCATACGACAATAATAGTCCATGAAAATCTGCCATTTTGAAAACAATAAAAAAGCATAAAAAGAACCTTATATATAAAGACATATACAAAGTAAAGTAGTAAAATAGTGAAGTTCTAGCATAAATATGGACAAATAACCAATGGAATAACACAGAGAGCCCAGAGAGAATTTATAATAGGATAAAGGTAGTACTATAAATTAATAAGGGGAACTATTGATTGCTCAGCAGATATAACAGGTATTAGAATGTGGAGAAAAATAAAATTAGATAACTACCTTAATATACCAGTAAGTGCACCGCCAGTGTTAGAGGCTAGAGCCCTGGCCTGCACCAAAGGGTCACAGGTTGGATTCCGGTTAAGGACATGTACCTGGGTTGCAGGTTCAGTCCCTGCCCCCCACCCTCCTTCCTCTTTCTACTTCCCTTTCACTCTTTCTAAAAATCAAAGGAAAAAATATCCTCAGGTGAGGTTAAAAAAACACACAAAAACCATGAAGCAAAATATTAACTATTTTTTGTTTTATTGAAAAAAGGTTATGGGTAAATTTGACAGTCAGTTGAGAGAATTAGAGAAAAATGTTCAATTTATCAACCCCCAAAGGTGTTATGATATGCAAGGAATGACAAAATCAACAAGAAAAGACAGGACCTCAACTTAAATAGAGGGAAAGGATATGAGCAAGGAATTCCCAGAATTTGAAGCTTAAGTGACTAATCAGCATGCAATCTAGACTAATGCTTGCCCAGTGAGAATTAGCAAATTCAGCTCTTCCTCTAGATAGCTGTAGTCACATGCCAGGACATGCAGAACAAGGGCTGGCTCTCTGCTCCCACTCACATTCTTGGCTGGGCATTCTTTTATGAGTACCTAGCAGACATCTATACATCATGGCCCTGCATATAAAGAGATGTTCAAATTTAATAAAAATATGGGAAGACAAATCAAAACAACAATAGGATATCTCTTTCTATCCATCAGATTTACAAAAATGGGAAGATGAATAATGCTGGCAGAAGTCTGTGTTCATAGGAACTCTTATACATTGCTGGTTAGAGGTTAGCCTAGAACTGTTATTATAGTATTTAATCAAATGACAAATAAACATGCCCTATTACCCAGAGTGAACATATCCTTGAGATATGTAGGCCCACAAAAGGACTCACATGAGGATGTTCATTGCACTGTTGTTTACTATAGTGCCAACCTAGGTGTCTATTACTGGCTAATGTAGAAGTCAAATGTGGTGGGTCACACTGGGACACTGTAGCTATTAGAAACAAAGATATTCTCATATAAACATGGGTAGGTTTTTTGAAATGTTAAAATGTTAAAACAAGGACCAAATAAACTAGAACAATTCATATTTTCTTATGTTGATTATATACACATTTTACACAGGTCACAAATTATTTATATTAAGTAAAACTTAAGTTAATAGAATATAAAAAGGTCACATAGAACATTGCCATCAGAATGGTTGCCTAACCATGAGGGAAGGGTGATAGAAGCAGGGGGAAAATAACATGGCAAAGGAGGTATTGAGAAGGCAAAGAAGAGACCAGTGTGAGAAGAGAAGTGTAGGTTCACATGTGAAGACAATATATCATGTTGCTATGTAGAGAATGAACTAGAGAAGGATGGGGAGGAAGCAGAGATCAATTGGTGAGGTGACTCAACCCTTTCAATGGATCAGATGAGAGAGATAGAGGTAGCTTGAACTGGCAGTGGTGTTGGCACTGGCAATGGAGAGAAATAAGAAACTTGAAAGGACATAGGAAGCATAGCCTGGAGGACACAGAATTTAGGAGAAATAAAAACTCTAGACAAGTGTTTAAACTTTATTTTAAAAAATAAAGTTACTCTGTTACTCTACAGTAAATAAGAAGTTTCTATTGTTCACGTCTTTAAGAGTTGATTTTGTTTAATGCAAATAAGAAATACCTGAGAATTTTCTAACAAAAGATTTTATTGCCTCTGAATTTCTGGATTCCCAGCCAATGAAGTCATTTAAGCCAAGAATATGTCTGAATCTGTGGTGGGAGGGAATAGACAGTAATAGTGAAATCTGCATAGTGTGAAAAGGCTGGACTAAATGACTTTTATAGTGTCATTCAATGTTAAGTACATTCATTTGATGAAAAGAGCAGAAAACTATGTAACTAAGTGGGGGATATGCACTCATAGCGTTGTTAAATCCTAGGATAGTGAAAGCATCACCACCATGGTAATGTGCTTACATTGGAATGAATGGAATCAGGTCTCAAATACCTCTTTGAAAGAGGAGAGCTTGAATCATTTTTCTTGATAACTTCAATTGCTCAATCATAAACATTATTGAATTGTAAGAAGGAAGAAAAAAACCACCCCAAATTTCAACAGAAATAACATTGTTAATATTCTAATATAAAATTCTTTAAGAAACTTTACTAATATATGTTATCTAAAGAAATTTTATCACACTTTTAATACTTTAAAAATTCGGATACATTTGAAATAGCCTATCTAATAAAAAAGTAATATGCAAATTGACCATACATCTGCTACAACCACAAGCCACACCCACCAGCCAGTCAGAAGTGAGTATTAACTTAACCCAACAAAGATGGCTGTGGCCACAGAGAGAGCAGGAGGCTTGGGTTTCCCAGCAATGGAGCAAGCCAAGCTTTTCACCTTCCCTGGTCTGTCTTGGCCTCCGCTTAAGGCTATAAAGTTTCAATTATAGGAGATAAATAAATCTCAGATACCAGGGCCTCTGCTTGTGCCATCAGGGGGTGTGGCCAGCCTGCAAACCACCACAGGCCCCTTGTTCAGGCTGCCCCATGCCCCAAAGGAACTCCCACCCTGATCTGGGACATCCTTCAGGGCAAACCAGCCAGCCCCCACCCATGCACCAGGTCTCTATCCTATTTTATCCTATCTAATAAAATAATAATATGAAAATTGACTATCACTTTAACACACAAGATGGTTGCCCTCATGTGGTCAAAGATGACTGCCGCCATGTGGACACAAGATGGCCGCCGCAAGATGGCCAACAGGGGAGGGCAGTTGGGAAGTACCAGGTCTGTAAGGGAGGGCTGTTGTGGGTGATTGGGCCATCAGGGGAGGGCAGTTGGGAGGGACTAGGCCTGCAAGGGAGGGCAGTTAGAGGTGATCAAGCCTGCAGGGGAGGGAAGTTAGGGGTTACCAGGCTGGCAGAGGAGGGAAGTTGGGGGCAACTGGGCCTGTAGGGAAGGGCAGTTTGGGGTGACCAGGCCTGTAGGGGAGGGTGGTTAGGGGCAAATAGACTGGCAGGGGAGCAGTTAGGTATCAATCAGGCTGGTAGGGGAATAGTTAGGGAGTGATCAGGCTGGCAGGCAGAAGTGGTTAGGGCAATCAGAAAGGCAGGCAAGTGAGCAGTTGGGAGCCAGCAGTCCTGGATTGTGAGAGGGATGTCCAACTGCCTGTTTAGGCATGATCCTATCGGGATTGGGCCTAAAAGGCAGTCAGACATCCCTTGAGGGGTCCCAGATTGAAGAGGGTGCAGGCTGGGCTGAGAGACCACCCCCTGCTCCCCTAGCAAGAATTTTGTGCACTGCACTGGACCTCTAGTATTATAAATATCTCTCCAATATCATTCAATGTTAATGTATAACATAACTTTTTACACTGTATAGTATTCCATCATTCAGTCAATCTTTGAACATTTTGTGTATATAATTTTGAAAGTGGGATGACAGAACACAGTGTGGATAAGATTTCTAAATAAAATATATGGCTTAGTCTATAAAATTGTATGAACTGAAAAACAATGTTTAAGGATTTTTCTCATGGGATAAACTCCAAAACCTTAGCAAGTAGCAATTAACTTCAATTGAGTGCTCACCATGAGCAAATGAGATTTAAACACTTCACATGTATAATTTCATTTATTTATTATAACAGCCTTATCAGCTATTAACTGCCCATATCACAAATGAGTATACTGAGGTGCAGAGTCTTAGCACATTGCTCAAGGTCACACAAGTGATGAATCTAGGAATGTCAGGCTCCAGGCCTGTGGAGCTGACTCCGTGCTGTGCTACCTTAGGCATGGGATCAGAGGGAGTGAAGGACACATATAGCAGGCTTTACCTCTGGTTAGTGCAGAGGTTACATTTATGAATTCACTGAACTTCCACTGGACTCACTGTAAAGTAGATTCTGAGTGACGTACTTTAACAGGTGTTCTGTTAGCTAGGAACCATTATTCCCATATGATATTTACACAGAAGCAAAATGACTTGCCCTCTTGAAATATTTTCTCTTTCTTCTTTTTTCCTGTCCTTGATTCTCTCTAAAAGAAGATGGAGGACTTACCTACTTGGTGAATTAGTAATAGGAAAAAAAATCCACTGGGCCATGGTTATCAGAAAGTGGTCACTGGGTGGCAAAGACAAGGATCCTGTACCTGCTCTATGCTCTTCCTTCTTCTTGGGTCGCTGTGAGCAAGCAGCCTGAACTTCAGTGTCTCTGCCTGTAAGTAAGTAAGGGTAGGCCAGGGAGGTCTACATCTTCTGTCATTCTTTAATTCAGAAAGGAGGAAGTGCGCAGTCCCAGCTGAAGCTCAGATCTCCCACCATTGTTCAGTCCAGGTGTACCAATCTTTATCACTAATTCTTTGGGCCACATTTAGGTGCATTTTTCTATTTCTAGTTAGTTAAGCCCTAAAGAAGGGAGAAGAGAGTGATTAAAACTCCATATCATCAGCCATTCATATTTGCTATTTTTCCCCCCGTGGGAATAACTATGGGACCTTTTGGATAACAAAATCATTGAAAATAAATGAAAGCTTTCCTCACTCTCATTTTTTGTGTGTATCTGGTTTCCAATGACAATGGGCCACAGACTTGCTGAAGTACATTCTTTAGCCACCCAAAAGTTCACAAGCCAGCATTAAAAAACAAACAAACAAACAAACAAAACCCTCCAGATTAAAAATTCTATTCAGGTTCTATGGACCTTCATTTATTATGTATGTATGTATGTATGTATGTATGTATGTATGTATTTACTCTCCAATGTACTCAAAAAGTTTTGGTATTCTCAAAGACTCAATTCCAATTCTAGGGGTCTGTTTTTGGTATTCTCAAAGACTCAACTTTAATTCTAGGGATCTGTTAGGTAATCCTAGTCCTTACCCTTCTGTTAAACATAGGAATGCTTGGTAGAACTCACAAGAATCAGGTCTCTTCATTCATGGGAAGAAAGTTGAAGGAAATTGCTAAGACTAGGGATGGCAGTTGAAGAAATAGTTTAGCAGTTTAGAGTACCAAGAAAGGGATGCACCAAGAAACAGTGCAGAAAGATTAGCAGGATAAGAATGTCACTAAAGCTAAAGAAAGAAGCTTTTCCTTATACTATTGAAAATGTGCAAAGTACTTTGTGAAAATAACAGGGATGAGCACACAGTCCAAAGATCAGGAGGGCTGATCAAACCCTTGCTCAGGCCAAAAACAAAGCCCTTTGATGCTCTGTATACAACAGTGAGCTCAGGATGTGGATTCTTGCTTCTCTTTTCTAATTCAGTTGGTGCATAGTTTTTTGCAGGTAAGGAGAATTCCTGAACTCTTTTTTTCTTGCAGAGTTTTCATTTTGCGGTCTAAAGATTCAATGGAAATCATGTTTCACTACTAAGAAAATAAATGGATATATATATATATATATATATATATATGTAGAGTGAACTTAATAATTATGTTGGCTTTGCAGATATGGTATTTCTGGAAAAGCAGTTTATATTATGAGTTTATCATTCATATATGCAAATGACTATTACATGGATATTCATACAAATCCCAGTTAGTGATATGTACTTACTTCATTTCAGAAACATTAACAGTTGTTCTAGAGACCAAGGCACTGTACACCTCTGTGACTCTTACCCATCACGAAGGAGAATACATCAGGAAGGACCTTATTTTAAGACACTGGTTCCTATCATCCATATAAACATATATCCCCAGTTGCTTGGTTATTAAATGTTTATTTAATTAATTAGTTAATTAAGAAGATTCTGGGACTCCAAGTCTGGCCTGAAATCAGTGACCCATTAAATTTCAGGTACCTTTCTTAGTCAAAGGTCACCTACAAGGGACTTGGCAGGCTGCCAAGGCTGTTGGGTTTCTCCCAAGGATCATTTTCAAGCACATGACTCATTCTATAGAGGCCCTTTGACCCAATAACCAAAGTGCTAAAGATAAAGCCTAGAGATGTGGCTCACTGAGTTGCTTTCAATAAAAAGTGAGCAGGGGGAAACTTGATTGGTCAAAATTTGATTAGAGACAAATCACGGACAAAGAAAACAAAATACTGAATTAAATCCCAATCAGCACTCTGCCGCTCAAATCCAAGAGGCCTTTAGGGAGACCAAATAGCTGACTGTGCTGGACCACCACAGGCATAGTACTAAGATGCTGGGTGGGTGACCTGTTTATCCTATCATTTGTGCTTACCAAAAGGGCCAGTGTGATGAGAAGCGACTTTATGTCTGTTCCTGATCAGCCAGGACTTGCTGTGTACTTTTTGCATTTCTCCTTTCTGTGTGCCATTTTCTTTCATTTATAAAGGTTCAGATCTTTCCCCTGAGAGGAGATAAGGATATCTTTAAGATACTCTGAATTACAGAAAGCAATGCTGGAAAGGTCAGGAAACCCTGAGTCAGGAGACTTGAGCCTAGCAAACAGACTCTTTGGCCTCCTATGAACTGCAGAGGGAATGAATGACTTTTGACATGTAAAATATGTTACAATAAAGTTTGTTGCACTTGGATTGACAGTAAAATATAGTACTCAATTTGCCATCAGAAATCCCAGGTGTGAGGCCTAACTGGACTTTGACAGGCAGGTAGCTTTTCTAAATCTCAGTGTTCTCATTTGCAATGAGAGTAATAATAATATCCATCCTATATGCCACATAAGATTCTAATAAAAATCAAATGATATCTGTAATGCTTTGAAAACAATAGTATTATAAACAAATGAGATGTAACAACACCCTAATTATTAGTGGTAATGCTTTACTTCCCCTTATGTTTCTTTCAATATTATTGATTTAACTAGATGGCTGCTATATGAAAATTCGTGGACTTGCGGGGGGTGGGGGAGAGAGGGGCTCAGCCAGGCCTGTGCTCTCTTGCAGTCCATGAGCCCTCAGGGGATTCCAACTAACAGCTTAGGCCCGCTGGGCAGCCAGCAGGCTAATCAGGGGATGATGCCTGGTGGTGAGCAGTCAGTGTTGCCCCGCCCCTTTCTCCCCCCCCCCCCCCCCATTACTCCTCTGCTGCTTGCCACCACTCTCCCATCACCATCCCCTCCCTCTGCCCACTGGCACGTGCCTTGGCTTGTTTGGCACTTTTTTCTTGCCAGCCCTGGCCCCAGCCAACCAGCAGTTGCACTATTTAGTTGGTTCGAATATTGCACTTTTATTATATAGGATGTTTCATTAGTAAGCCATTTATCATAAATTAGGGGGGGGGAAAGTGTTTTCTACAAAAGTTTTTTTTCAAGCAAAACATATATTACTTTTCTAATATACATTTTAATATAACAAATAATATATATGTGAGCATGCTATACTACTAATGACAAGATCTGAACATATTTCACTTCCTTAAGGCTTCTTAGGGACCTTTAAAATACATATATATTTAAGATACATATTTATCTGTATCTTATAAGATACATATTTATCTGTATCTTATAAATATAAAAATCTCCAAAGAGTAACTTTTTTTTTGTTTATTTAAATTTCCAGTTAGTAAGAATATTTACTCATTTCATGAAATTTTCATGATAGACTATATGCCTTTGAAAATCCTCAGTGATGGGAAATCTTCATGTTTTTGTATGGATTACATTCTTGGAATCAACCAAACTTTAAAAAAATTATCTATTGTGGAGAGACCTTATTGAGCACTTGAAACTTTCAATAGAGACTTTAGTAGAGTCGTGTCTTATTACTAGACCAGAAACCACTCTAAACCAACCCAAATAAAGCTTAAGGACAAGTCACAAAAGCATCAAATGTATCTGAAGTAACATAGTTTCATACCAAAAAAGAAAAACTCTAAACAGGAAGACAACAAAATCTAAACAGTCACCAACATAATATCAAAATGTCCAGCATTTAATCAAAACTTTCTGGATATCAAAACAACATTATTTTACTCAAGTTCCAATGGAATAAAAAAGAACACCTGTCATGTTTTCTCAATTTCTGTTTATTATTTTTATGTTGACTTTTTTTCTACTTAAAATTTCCTTCAGAATAACCTTAATTTTAAACTAAAGTTTAATCTTTAGCTGTTTTGTCATCATAACAGTCTATTGGAATAAATGACATCTTTGACAGATTTAGCATTTTTCTGGATTACCAGGTGCTTAAACAATAAGTTGCAACTAAGCACATATGGGTAGGCTGGCGTGGCCATGGATATCATATTATTTTAATACTAGATGCCCGATGCATGAAGATTTGTGCAAGAATGGGCCTTTCTTTCCCTGGCTGCCAGCACCACCTTTGCTCTGGCCAGAGATGCCTTTTTGCCTTCCCACACTGTCCAGAGGCCTGGAGTGGCTGGGACAGAATGGAATGATCTGTCACCAGCTTCTCAGAGCCTGCATATGCAAATTAACCCACCATTCTTTGTTAGATTAATTTGCATTCTCACTCCTGATTGGCTGGTGGGTGTCACAAAGGTACAGTCAATTTGCATCTTACTTTTTTATTAGTGTAGATATTATGTGGACCCCACATATTTTTCTGTATGGTGCTTTCTTTCTCAGTTTTATTTACATACCTCAAAGATTTGTTTGACCCCACTCAAAGCTAATAAAGAAGGACCTTCTCTAAATAATATATATTTCTACTAGTACATGAAGCACCATGCCCTTCTATTCCTATTAGCTATTACTTCAAGGCTGTCAGGCTTCCTTTGATGCACAGTGGGACTACAAGTTGAAGCATAATGCAGGATGTCCCTGGTGTGATGATTCATCTTTTGCACCATAAGAGACTGGAGAAAACTACTCTCAATTTATTTGTTTTCTAGTCTCACCTCAAATAAAATGATAATAGATATATCCCATGCTCTATTAATACAATTTGCAAAGAAAAATATTACATACCAATCCTGTTAAAAATGCATAAAAATAATCTTATTCAACTCATTTTAAGAAACATACACTGATTTCCTATTATATCCCAAATGCCCTGATAGACAGTAAAATTATATAACAGTAATAAAATGCTCATTTTTTTCATCTTATAAGGATAATCTTGAACTTTCAGGCATTTAATTTTCATTTTTATGCAATATAAAATGGCATCCTTAAATGAATTTTAATAAACCTTACTTAAATATTTTTGCATCAATTGGTAACATTTCAAGTCATGGTATGACAGATCTTCCTATCAGCTAAGAATTCAATTTGGAATTTATTGTCCCTATTTTTAGTATGACAGTTTTAATTTCTGACATTATTTAATTATTTTGCTGTAATGGTTTTTATGGAATTATCCCCACCTCAACCCAGATTATCCTCTGAATTGAGGTTGGGACAATTTCATAAAGTCTAGGTCCTCTACTCTTATTCCAATTAGGAATCCCTGCTTCCATTTGGGCATTGAAATGGCCTTCTTAAAAGGTCCTCATATGAATAAACTTTTATACAACTTAAAAAGTAAAAATTACATTACATTTTAATTATTAACTCATGAAGTGAATAGAAAATAGAAAGATCCAAGTGCCAATAACTTAATATCAGTAAGTTAATTCTTGACTGCTTCCATAACAAATTTTTAACCCTGGACAGACACTTACTGTGATCAATTAGTATACTGCTTTCATTTGGGAAGAGAAAAAAATTAAATTAATAAGTACCATTAAAATTATTTGGAAGAGGCAAAATTGTGGATTTTGAGATATGTTTTCACTTTCTGGGAACAAAACCCTTCCTTATGTTGCTTATACATCCCTGTTTGGTTGCCTACCTTCATACTCATTGCATGTTTTTGTTTAAAGCAGATGTAGGGAATATTTGCACCAGATAATGAAAAATAATGAGTCAAATCCATCCTTGTTGAAAGTTTATCTTCTCTGTTGGAAGATTTCCTTTAAATTTATTGAAGATAATCAGAGACAGTTGTAGGGCGGGGTTGGGGGGTGGGAGGGTGGGGGGTTGTAGCTCAGAAATATAGCAAGGCATTTCAGGGAAAGGTACTGTTTGAACTTGTTCTGGGAGGGCCCAGCTGATTAGTTAGATTCTATCCAAACACAACAAAAGCTCTTCAGGGCAGAACTGCAATCTCTGGGGAAAGCTTTCTATTTAAAAGCAGAGATCGCCTGTGGCAGTGGGGCACACACAAGGCCTCTGACAACTAGTTTCAAGGCTTGGGGAGATGACAAAAAATGGCACTGAAGCAAAGGGATTTAACCAAAATTATGGAACTAGCAACTAGCACAGGGATAGAAGGAGTTGTGCAGAGAAGAAAGAGGTGGGGTGGGAGAGAGAGAAGTGAGAGAGAAGAGATCAATTAGGAAGAAGGGATGGGTTAAAAAAAATCTGACGAACTTTGAAAGAAACATGCCCAATCGGTCCCAATCTCTTGTAGGTTTATTGACTTTCTAGTTTCTGCTTTCTCCAATTTTTCTTACTATTTTCTTTGGGAAGAGTATGCAATAGCTTTTTAAGGGGATTATTTTCCCTTTAAAATAATAGTTTATTGTCAAATTTGAATTATTACAATTTCAAATTTGATTGATGTTCAGCTAAGTGACATACCTTCATCCAGTAGCCTCCCTCATTTGAAAAGTGAAAAAAAATGTTAGTATAAGCAGCTAGTTGTTAACAAAAAAGAAGGGGTCTAGACTAGCTGGGCCTGACTGAGTCTGTGAATTACAGCTTCCTCATCAAGTTCTTGTCACTGATTGCCCTTGGTAATATTGGCTTGGCAGCTTCTGAGCAATTAATGAGTGGGCTAGGGCATTTCCCCTCAAAGGCCTTGCCACTGGGAAGGTTCAATGGCTTTTCCCCTACTTTCTGTTGCCCAGCATATCCCTGCCCTAAGGTAGGCCACTGTGAAAATTACCAACACTGATGGGATCCAGGGCACATGGAAAAACCAATAATATACAACATAATGTCATGTTACGGCAACAGACTAACATTGAAATTCAGCCAGAAACTTTTGAGTCTAGATCCATAGCTCTTCTAGCTCTCTCTTCTCATTTCCACGTCCTTGGTTTAATGCTCTATGGAGAATTTATTTCTCCCACTCTAGATTGGGATTTATCTATTTATTTACATTTTCAGAGAATATGCCATCTCTGAAAATGCTTGAGTTTATTTCCACATTCTCACCCCCCCCCCCAACAGAGTTGGCTCCTTCTCCTAAGTTATTTAGTTTATCTCCCACTTGTGCTGCAGTCTCCTCTGGGGAGTCACCCCATCACTCTGATTCCTTATAGCTCGGGATGACATTTCTACCAGTATTTCCCAAACAGAAGAAATTACCTTATTTCTGAAACCTCTGTGTTTCTTATTTCTGCCCATCACTTACATACTTTCTTTTCCCCTTCATTTTTTTAAAAAATAAAAATCTTTATTGTTTAGATTATTACAAATGTTCCTCTTTTTTTCTCCCTCTATTGCTCCCCTCCACCATGTTCCCTCTGCCCTTTCCCACCCCCCATTGTTCTCATCCATAGGTGCACATTTTTTGTTCATTCTCTTCCCACACCCCCTACTCCCCTTTCCCCCAAGAATGATCAGTCCACTCCCCTTCCATACCTCTGATTCTATTATATTTAACAGTTAATATTGTTCATCAGATTTTTTTAATTCCCTTGGTTTTTAGTTTCACTTGTTGATAGTTATGTATTTGTTGTTCATAATTTTTATCTTTATCTTCTTCCTCTTCCTAAAGAACCCCCTTCAGCAATTCATATAATTCTGGTTTGGCGGTGATAAACTCCTTTAACTTTTTTTATTTGTGAAGCTCTTTATCTGGCCTTTGATTCTGAGTGATAGCTTTGCTGGGTAGTGTATTTTTGGCTGTAGGTTCTTGTTATTTGTCACCTTGAACATTTCTTGTCATTCCCGTCTGGCCTGCATGGTTTCTGTTGAGAAATCAGCTGACAATCGTATGAGTGCTCCTTAATATTCTCTTTGTCTTTTGCTCGCGGAATTTTAATTATGATGTGTCTTATTGTGGTCCTCTTTGGGTTCCTTTTATTTGGGATTCTGTTTGCTTCCTGGCCTTGTAAGTCTATTTATTTCACCAGGTGGGGGAAGTTTTCTGTCACCATTTCTTTCAATATGTTTTCAGTATCTTGCTCTGTTTCTTCTTCTGGACCCCCATAATTCTGATGTTGGTTCGCTTGAAATTGTCCCAGAGGTTTCTTACATTATCTTCAACTTTCTGGATTCTCTTATCTTCTTGCTTCTGTGGAGGAGTGTCCCCTGGCTCTTTGTGATTCATATCTTTGTCTTGATTCCTGTGATCTTCCAGTCTGTTTTTAGGACTCTGTATAGTATTTTTTATTTCAGATAATGTATTCTTTATTTTTAGTTGATCCCTTTTCATATCCTCATAGGTCTCATTTATTTTATCGGCAGTTTTTAGGATATTCTTGAAAAACCTTATAACTGTAGTTTTGTACTCAATGTCCATTCTTTTCTTTTCCTCTATATCCTTCCTTTGTGTCCTGTCTCTTGTCAGCATTTTAGTTGTTTTCCTGATTTGATGGAAAGTGTGCTAGGTGTTCTGGTAGAGCCCAGTAGCACAGCCTTCCCAGTTACCTGAGGTGTACAGTCTTGGTGCAGCCCTTTGTGGGCTGTGTTTGCAGTCTTGCTGTTAAGCCTTGCTTGTTGTTGGTATCACTGGGAAGCGTTGATCTCCAAGCCAATTAGCTGTGAGGATCAACAGTGTCTCAGCTAGGAGGGCTTCTGTGCTCCGCTTGGATGAGGAGGAGTCTTTGGGTAATGCAGACAAGCTTTGGTTTCCCGTCCGTCCCGCCTTAGGAAAGTCCTGTTCGCAGCAAGTTCAGCAGGATTGGTTGCAGGTGCGCACACCTCTTTGGTATAGGCGCAGACAAGCTTTGGTTGCCCATCAGTCCAGGCTTAGGAAAGTCCTATTCTCAGCAAGTCCCACAGATTGGTTGCTGGCGTGTGCACCTCTTGGGTAAAGCTGTTCTCGAGTTTTGCCTGATCCCTGATAGCTAGTTTTTTTCAGGATCAGAGTTGTCTCTCAGTGCAGTTGGGAGTTTTTTGTTTTCTTTCTCCCGAACGAGAAAGCCTGCCTCCTGGAGGGCTTCTGTGTTCTGCTTGGATGGTGCAGACAAGCTTTGGTTTCTCGTCAGCCCCCCCTCCCTATGAGGTTCTGGTTCCTGAATCCCACAGTAATGGCTGCTGGCTTCACCCACCTCCAAGAGATCTCTGCCCACTGCCTAACAGTCCAGGCTCTCTCTGACTGGGGCTGTCTATCAGAGCATTAGGGTTGCTTTGTTTTCCTCCCGAACAAGAAAGCCAGCCACATGTTAGCTGTGCACTATCTCCTCATGCTGGGAGTAAGCCAGCAGAGAACTTGGTGGCTGCCTTTTCCCGTGCACAGTTCTCCGCACCTTCACAGTTCCTGAGGCTCAGATTCCCTTCTCTCCCCTTCCCAGATGGTAGAGCCTCCTCTTAGCCAGCCGTTGGGTGCTTTAGGGCGATGTTTCTCCTGTTTTCCAGTTGTAAATTCAAAATTGTTGTGGTAGGCTTCATCAGGTGTCTACTTTATGCCTCCATCTTGGTTTCTCCTCTCTCCCTTCTTCATTGAATAGAAAATCAAGATCATACTGAATATATCCAAATAAAACTTCTTACATTGATTCTCTATTCCTCATCTCAACTGCTATTAAGTGGCCTCAATTGTCTCATGCTTAAATAGTCAGAAAGCCTTCCAGTGAATTTCTTGCACCTCAACCACTTATTACCTGTCCCTGAATTTATTTTTTAGAGAAGTCCCTGATTTGGTCATATTATGAAGAGATGCTCAATGCCAGTAATAATCAGAGAAATAAACATTAAAATCACAATGAGAAACCACCTCCTACCTTTCAGAATGATTATTATCAATAAATCAACAAAGAACAAGTTCAGGTGAGAATGGGAAGAATAAGGAACCCTTGTGCAGTTCATGGGAATGCAAATTGGCGCAGCCACTGCAGAAAACACTATGGAGTTTACTCAAAAAAATTCAGGATATTTATAAAAAAAATTCAAAACCCTAATTAAGAAAGACATAAGAACCCCTATGTTTATTGCAGTATTACTTGCTGTAGCCAAAATAGGTGATAGACTAATGGATAGAGATGATGTGGTAAATATATGCAGTGGAATATTACTGGGCCAAAAAAAGAATGGAATCTTACTATTTGCAGGACAGTATGAATGGACCTAGAGGATATTTTACTAAGTGAAATAAGTCATTCAAAGTAAGACAGATACTATATGATTTCACTTACATGTGGAATCTAAAACAAAACAAAACAGACTCATAGATATAGACAATAAACTGATGGTGCCAGGTGGGAAGGTGATGAGAGAGTGGGTGAAAAGGTGAAGGAATTAAGAAGTATGTTGTAAAGTACACATAGAGAATATAATCAATAATATTTTAATAACTACTCATAGTGTCAGGTGGGCTCTAGGCATTGGGGGATCACTTTGTAAATTATATAAATGTCTAAACATTATGGGATGTTAGCTATAATTGAAAAAATATATTGCTGGTCATCTAATTTCCTGCCAAAATATCCAATGCCATTATTCTCCAGTATTTCATAAATGACTACCCACTCCTGCATGCTCATTACCTAGCTGGAAACCTAAAGTGGAAACAGATATAATCCTAGGAGTATAGTCTCGTATCATTCCTGAGACTCACTCTCTGATTTTTGATAGATGAGGTTCCCCATTGATACCCTACCATCACCACTATATAGCACAGCAACTTCTACACAACAGGGAGAATACGGCATTTTAAAATTGAGCCAACATTCCCATCCTCATGTACTCCTGTGTGGTCAGAATAATCTAGCGTCTCTAAGCAAAAACAGTTCTTACTCAGTGCTTAAGCATACCTGGAAGTTCTTATTTCAGATGAGGGTTTTCTAAGACAAGTGCAAGCTGGAAGAGTAATAATGGAGTAATGTGAAAATTAGCCTTATATTGTCTATTCAGCAACTTCCCCAGGTGTATTACCAAAACTGCAATTGTAATAAGAGATTCAGAAATGTTCTGGGCAACTTCATGATTTGCCATCTCCTCCAGGAAGTGCTGACATTGTGGGTACTTGCGAGAGCCGATGGGGTGTTCCCACACTTTCAGGCAATCAATCACGAAAGGAACCCCCCAAAAAAGATTGTCCTTCAGCCACACTCCCGCTAGTACCTTTTACATACTGTATATCTAACCGTTAATATTTTTTAACCCTTTATCATCTAAATGATATGGGAATTGATGAGCTGTAGGAAATGCATTGATAAACCTAAGCGGGGCGGGGGGGGGGGAGTGGAGGAGGGAATGGGGGAGGTGTGCAGATTGAGAAAGATCTTATGATGTTGATAGTTTTATATGTGTAATTAAGACTCCCTTAAATCTGGGCAACTTGACAGCTCAGGCAGATCTCTTTCCCTTGCCAAATGAAATGTTCTGCAATTCTCCTTAAGTTGTTGACAGGTTGTTAAAACAGGGCAACGTGCCCTCATCTAACCCGCCTCAGCTTGAGTCTTTGTTCATGGCCCTGGGTCTTTGGGTTTGCCAGGGAGAGGTGTGACTATGGGAAGAGTGCACCAAGTTCATGGTCTTGAAGTCACTGTGTACAAGACATGAAGCAGGTTGTGCTCCTGTACCTGAGTACAATGAGCAGGGCCCGGCACTGGTTGGTAGGAGATATGTCATCCGTAAGTATTCTGCAAAATAAGGATGTCAGAAAGAAGAGAAAGCAGGTCAGAGGGTCCGAAGGCTTCGACTTCTATATTTGAGCACATTTACATGTGTCTGTTCAGTGAAGGTCAAGCGCCATCCAAGTCCAGCAGGCTTTGCTGTAGTCCCTATATCATTTTCTTTGCAGAGAACATATAATCCTGGGTTGATGAGCTTTGTTGGTGAAATGGCTCCGCTGCAATAAGATTGGGATCCATGTGATAACCCTTCAACCATAAATATAACAATAAAGTAGAGAAAGAGAAACAAAAATATGTTTTTTTTTTCTTCTAAACAAAACTAAACAAGAACAATACTTCAAATTCCTTTTCTGCTACAACTGAGAATATATAAACAAAAGTTGGGTCCAAAGCTTTATCCCAAACCCTTGTACAGTCATATAAGTTAATTTTATAAAAATCAGAGTGCAAAATGCATACATAATCTGAATATTTGCAAGCCCAAATGAAGTTGCATGAACTCATTAAGGGCAGCTATGTAATTTGTGAAGCCCAGTGCAAAGTAAAAATAAGAGGTTGCTAATTAAAAAATCAGGGGAAAGTGCTATTAAAGGAACTAGAATATAAAGCTTTCCCATTTTTCCTACAGTCTTTCTTTTGCCCTATCATGATGTTTTTGAATGTCCTCTAAGTAAACTTAAAAAATTTGTACAATGTTAGCTTGAATTTTACCATTCATGTTTATATTGTGCAACGCTGGTTTTTAAAAGCGTTTATACTAGTAAAAGCACGTCACTTGTTTTCAGAATCAGTGAAGTTACACAACTCTTCCTTTGTATAGCATACATGTACATGCAGTTATTTCTTTCCAGAATAATTGGAACACTTGACAAAACTAACTCAGCTGTTTTTTATTTCACTTCTTGGTATGCACACTTTCTGCCAACAGGCTACCTTCATCTTACTGAAGAGCAAAGAGAGACTGAAGGACAAAGAACTATGGGTGACCCTGTCTTTCCCTTTCCTTCCATGTGATTATTTTCAATGTAAGTGATTAGCTAAGGTGGGAATTAACACAAGAAAGAAAGGATGCTATCCATTGGGGTAGGTTCCTTGAGACTGAAAGGTCTTTCAAATATCAGCAGTTTAAGTCGGGAAAAAATAAGGGACATTTATAATACTGTCAACAATACAAAATAAACTTAATTTTTTTAAATAAAAAAGTTAAATTTAAAGAAATACAGTGATAGAAAAGGTATCATAAGTCAGTATAATATGTTACAAAAGCATTATTTCGAACTGAAAATTTTGAGGCAAGAAAGTGGAGTGTGGGAAAACAGTGTCCTTATCACATCTTTTCATTTAAAAACAATGTCCTTATCACATTTTTCAGCAAGAAGGAAGAACAGTCTTTTAACAGAGAAAATTTGAATTATGTTTGGGATTTGGAAAAATAAAGGTGGAAACAAAGAAGCCAAGATGATGGAAAATTAAGATAGAAAAATAATCCTGGACCAGAGTAGGAGACCCCAGCTAAAGCATTTCAGGTTTATTACTATAATAACAATGGTCATTATTAATAATAAAATAATAGGAGCTGCCATTTAATAATTCCCTATATGCTGGGAACTGTGGCCATCTTTTATGGTATATATGTTAATTCCTTTAATCTTCATGATAAGATATGAGTTAGGTAGTGTTAATAAGACTCGTTTTTACAGAAGAAAAATTATCTATAATAATAAAAATGTAATATGCAAATTGACCGAATGACCAAACAGCAGAATGACCATCCAGATGACCTTCCAGACAATCAAGCTATGACAATGCATTGGAGCCAGGCCAGCCAAGATGGGTGTGATGTGATTGGTTGGGGAGGCCTCACCGTTGTCCCACAGAGGGAGGACCAGGCCACCTTTTGCGTGATGATCGATTGTGGAGCCCTGACTGGGTGGGCAGGGCCTCCCTCTGCTGGGAGATAGATCGCAGAGCACTGCAATCGATAGTCCTGCAGAGGGAGGCCCAGGCCACTGGACAACGACATAGTGGCGTGTGTGCAGGCCAGCCAGCAATCACTCTGCAGAGGGAGGCTCAAGCCAGCCAAGTGATTGCACCCATGCCTGTTGCCCACAGAGGGAGGCAACTAGTGGCAGGCAGGGGGGGGACAGTGCCAGATGGCAAGCAGTGGCAGCGGTGGGGGCAGGGCCAGCTATGGGCAGCCAGGGAAAGGAAAGCCCCGATAGGCCCTGATTACCGACCAAACCTAGGGACCCTACCCAAGGTGTCCCGGATTGTGAGAGGGCACAGGCTGGGCTGAGGGATACCCCACACCAGTGCAAGAATTTCATGCACCAGGCTTCTACTATTAAATAAATTGCCCCTGGCTTCACAGTTGGCAAATGGAGGTGCCAGAGTATTTGAAGGTAAATATTGAAGCACTTGGAAGAAGAGAAGATAGACTGAGAGGCAGTAAATCTGCCAATATGGTGCAGGACCATTGGGGTGAGGTTGTGTGGAGGCAATTGTTAAACCAAAGGCAATATTGAAATATATAGACACAAAAATTTTGAAGAATGGACTAGGGTGGAGCATAGAAATGGAAAAGGTAAAGAAAGATATAAAAATAATGCAATAAAAAAATCAACAGGTCTGAGAGCCTTGGGTGTATCATTGGCTCATAGATAGCTAAGAATCAAAGACTGTCAGTTTATATCAGAGGTATATTATTCTTTTTTAAAAAAATACATCTTTATTGCTCAGAATATTACAATTGTTTCTCCTTTTTCTCCCCCAAAGCTCCCTACCATCCAGTTCCCATCCCACCTTCTGCCCTTACCCCTTACCCCCCCCCATTGTCCTCATCCATTGGTTATACGATTTTAATCCAGTCTCTTACTGCACCCGACCCCCTTATCCCCCTGATAATTATCAGTCCTCTCCCTTTCTTTGCGCCTGATTCTATTATATTCACCAGTTTATTCTGTTCCTCAGATTTTTTCTTCTTCTTCTTTTTCTTTTTTTTCCCGTATTTGAATTTCAAGTGGGACACTCTCTCCCATTTGTTTTTGTAGGGAAATACAACAAAGTGTTCTGTAGCAAATGGCTGCAGACAGTCCAAATTTCTCAGGACCACATGAATAGAATCTGCTCCTCCTCCGGTTCACACCGCTCCCCTGGGGCACATGGCTCCCCCCGGGTCACACCGGTATATTATTCTTGCTCTGTTACACTTTGTGAATAAAGGATTGTCCAACAATTTAGTGAAATAAGGAATTTATTCCAAAGCATCAGCACTTCCTATTAGTCATACATTTGTTCTTGTATTTACTGATTTAACAAGTAGTGATTAAGTGCTGTACAAGATGCTAAAACAACAAACATTTCTATCAACATTTTATATTGACCAATCAAAATCTTCTAGGTAAATAAAGTAGATAAAGTTTCTACTCTGGAAAAGCTTACAGACTATTGTTCTCTAGGAGTGGAGAACGAGGGCTAAATAAAGGCTTTCTGTCCATTGAAGTTTGCGTGGAAGTCAGACCTTCCAAGAGAAGTCAGGTATTTTAGAAGCCTACAGACTATTGTAGAGGATATAAATAGAAATAAATAAGAAAGAAAAAACGAAGATAGTTACCATTCCCCCCAAAATGATATCAAAATATCAAAAAATAAATAAAATGAAATAAAAAAATACAGGTGTCAGAAAGTATAGGTGATATGAAGAAAGTCGGATATAAAACAGAATAATGTAACTGAGAAAGACTAAAAAGTAGCACATTTAGATAAGAGTGGTCAGGGTCACCTGAGGTGGTGACAGCTGAGCTGAAATTTGAATAATGAGAAGACTGCTGCGGTGGTGAATAACTCTGGTGCAAAAGACCCAAAGAATGGCATTGGTATGTTGGAGATACAAACAGTTTTGCTGGTGGTTGGTGCGGAGAAGAAAAGTTGTATGAGTTCAACTTGGAGAGGTGGGTAACGGCCAGGTCATGCAAAACCAAAAGACCCAGTTTCTCTGTCCAAGTAATTCATGGGCTAGTGCAAGAGCAGACTGATAGACAAATGTTTACTCTACCGTAGCATGATGAATGCAGTAGCATGATAAATGCTCTGATAGCAACCTACACAGGAGATAAGTGAGCACAGAAGATCAGCTACACTTCAAAAGCTTGACGGGTGTCTGTGATCTTCCTTCATACAGACCACCACCACACCCCCAGTGCCCTCCTTCAGTGCGGCTCCAAGGCGACCACACTCCCCGATCAATCTGAGGGCACCTCCGAACTGGCAAGCAAAGACTTGGGTTTGTTGCTTACAAACCACGCTGAGCCCTTGGGAAGAGAGGTACTCAGTAAACAAGGCCTGGGATTAACTCACTGCTTTGTGAGATCAAAGCACTTTATAAACATTAACTAATTGAGCATATCATGTTGCAGTGTCGGTGTTGTAATGAGTCTCTGTCTGAGTTCTTTATTCTTTCTCAAATACCTGACTACTCTTGGAAGGTATGACTTCCACGCAAACTTCAATGGACAGAAAGCCTTTATTTAGCCCTTGTTCTCTACTCCCAGAGAACTTGGGGAGAGGGGGATTAGTGAGAATACCACTTGACACAAGTATTCCTTTCCTTACCCCATAGCCAATTTGAGAACATTTGAGTTAGAGATCTGTATTAATAAAGCTAAGATTATAGGGTCCTGTATGGACCTTTACTCTTTGCCATGCTCTGTGAACTCAATGACACCTCTAATCTTAGCCAACTATCTCACAGAAACATTTTGTCACAAGAAGGACTTGGACAGAAAGCACAAATTGAACCATGCTGCAGAATCACTTGTTGGCTTGTTGAAAATGCAGGTTCCTGGAACCCTCTCAAGAGCTGTTGAATCAGAATTCCAGTAATCTATATATTTTATAGGCATTCTAGTTACTTCGTGTGCTTGCGCATGCAACTGAGAACTACTGCATAAAAATAACTCAAATCTCAAGTTCATTCCGTTGCATTTGGTACATATTTATTAAACATCTCAAGCACAGATGCTGCTGGGGAAAGAAGAGGAAGACCTAGTTCTAGCTCAAGAAATATACCTTCCAATAGGAGGAAAAAATAGAATAAGAAGAGAGGTTATTTTAATGCAAGATGGAGCATGATAAAGTTATGCAGAGCATATGATGGTTCAGAAGAGGTGGGGATGATACTCATTTGGGACCCAAGAAATGAAGGCTACAGTCTCCATGTTGATCTTTGCAGGATAGTAAAGATTTCAGCTGCCACAGCCTCATAATCAGAAGCACAGGCTTTGAAGTGAGAAGGCCCTGGATCCTGGTTGGGGCCCTGCTACCTCACTGTGATTTGGGGCAAGTCACCTAACATTTATATGTTTGATTATTCCTCTATAAAATGAGGTGGCTGGCAACCTGAGGTCCTTCCTACCAAAGAACCTTAGTACTTTGACTTTATCTGCCTCAGTGATCTAGGGGAGGTATTATGGCTTTCAGACTGACTGGATAAAGACTGTGACACATGGAATGTTGTTGGCAGCGAGAGTTGTGTGCCAGGTAGAGAGGTGTGTTGAAGCCAGCACCCCCTTAGGCTGGGCTCCCAGACAGGTTTGGTGAGAAGTGCTGCTTGTGTAGTGTCTGTCATTGCTGGTTTAAGCTGTTGACTTCTCGTTAAATGCAGAAAGAAGAAAATAGAGTTCTGTTGCTGCTTTTGAAACAAATTCCTCCCAAGAAATGTTGTTAAGGCCTCCATAACTAATGCTGAACGAAGGAATAAAAAGATTAGGAGGAAATCTCCTGAGTGGGACTGTGTCCTGGGTGTAAGTGGACCTCAAGAGGGATAGACCTCAGCTAGGCAGAGATGAGGATTTTCTGGGGATTGATGATGGTTATTTCTTTTCTCCCAAGTTCATGCTGGTACTATTTTTCTTCCTTCTTTCATTTTAGGGATGGGGGTTTTGTAGGGAATTCTGGGGGATTTGTAAAGTAAGAATTGGGCTAAGATTCTTCTGGTGCTATTCTGAGGCTTCCAGGGAAGGACTTCTTGGACAAGGAATTCCTAAGTGCTTCTTCTATTTCTATGTGAAGAGAGAGTAAGTCATCTTGTGAGTCTCTCAAGGTAGATGCATGGTTTTGAAGCCTTTGAACAACTTTCAAAGTTTTTGTGTTGATGATTTAGAATGCCTTGAGGGCAGTGATATGCAGATAAATCTTTAATGTCTGGGGAATCTTGTTTTTTTGTAGCATTTGCAGATATCTCTGGCATAAATATTCCCATGATGGCTGGTTTTAATGATGTGAGGTCACTGAATTCAGAGTTAAGAACAGATGCAGCTGAAACTGGTTTGGCTCAGTGGATAGAGTGTCGGCCTGAAGACTGAAGGATCCCAGGTTCGATTCTGGTCAAGGGCATGTACCTTGGTTGCGGGCACGTCCCCAGTAGGGGGTGTGCAAGAGGCAGCTGATCGATGTTTCTCTCTCATTGATCTTTCTAAGTCTCTATTCCTCTCTCTTTCTCTCTGTGAAAAATCAATAAAACATATATTTTTTAAAAAAAGAACAGATGAACATATCCAGAGAGTACCAGCTGCCTTCTGCACACCACTGTTGAGGATATTACTAATGTATTTTCCAGAATAAAAGTAGGTTGGCCACTTAACTAAAAGGTATAGTTTCTGAGAAAGAAGAAACCAGAATTACCTCTAGCTTCTCACTAAATCATTCAGAGGAACCAAATTGGGTCATGAAGTTGGGGAGAATGGGGCTGGAGGCATCTTTACTCAGCATTGTGAGGCTGAGAGTCTTGTGGACAACTTGTGAGAAATCACCGACACAAATACATGTTCTTTAGGATGGACTTAAAAATGTTTTAAAATACAGAAATCTGTCTTTATACTTATTCAAATGAAGCATTTGAAAGTTCAGTATTTGGACAATGTTATGTGCTGATTCTCTCTGTATATATTTTCATATATATATATATATATATATATATATATATTATATATATATATATATATATATATATATATATATATATATATATAACTTTCAAAACAGAAAGTAAGAAATGATAATGGAAATAAAAATAAAACAATGCAGAGGCCTGTAAAGTAAAAGCAACACTCCCATTGTTTCCAATCTCCACTTTCACATTTCAAAATTAACCACTGTTAACAAGATGGCATGCATCAGTCCAGGTTTATTCCTATTCTTATTCAAACACAGATAGAGATCTTTTATTTATATTTTTAATCTATTTGTTTTGATAGTGTACACACATGAGAAGATAGCGCATGTAGTCTAAAACTTGATTTTTCAATTTACAAAACACAGTATCTTTTCAATTGGTTCATTTAGCTCTATGTAGCTCATTTGAATGGATGCTTAAAATTCCAAGCGAATGCTTGAAAATGATGCTATTCAGATGGTTTCATTTTCCCCCACTGTAAACATGCTCATGTAAACAACTCGGTCACGAGGGGGTAAGTGGTTAAGTTTGGTGATTCCTCGGAGTTTATTGTTTGAGGTGAATCCTGGCCTGCCCTTTATTGTCTGTGAGATTTTAAGCAAGTTGTTTAGCCTTTACATTTCATAAACTGTAAACTGAGGTTGATGGTAATTCATAAGAAATAAGTATATATATATTTAAAATATATTTTATTGATATTTTACAGAGAGGAAGGGAGAGAAATAGAGAGCTAGAAATGTCAATGAGAAAGAAACATTGACCAGCTGCCTCCTGCACACCCTCCACTGGGGATGTGCCCTCAACCAAGGTACATGCCCTTGACTGGAATCGAACCCGGGACCTTTCAGTCCACAGACCGACGCTCTACCACTGAGCCAAACCACCTTTGGCAGAAATAAGTATATTAACACATGCTTAAAACAATAACCGGCACACAAAAAACATTCAATAAATCTTAGTTCCTATTATTGGTATCTTTGTGCACTCACAGTAGCTTATCAGTACTTTAGACACCTAGAAGTGAGTCAAAATGTACATAATCAGCTCTGGCAAGCTTCTGGCTAGCTCTAGCTCCCTGCTGTTTGAGGTCATTCTTACAGTCATTCCTAAAGTAGGCAGATTTTACATTTGGTAATGTCAAACTGTCCACAACCCTCCAGGTTGTACCACTTTGAATACCAACAACAATGTAAAGTAGGTCTCTTTCCAATACTGGAACTTATCCATGTTACCAGTTTGCATATATATGTTATAAGGTTTGATTCACTCAAATAATAAGTTATCTAAGAACAACGGGTGCGGAGAAGGATTTTGAAGAAAGGGCCAGGGGAAAGGGAGCGAGGGATCTCATATCCTATTTACTGGGTCAGAGATCTCCAATATTGAGATTGCTGTTACTGCACACTGAGCCTTTCTCCAGGTGATGTTTTCAGGAGATACACCTCTTTCCCCCATTTTTGTCTAGAGTCTATATGCTGTCTAGAGACAGATGATTTATGGTGGTTTGGGATGGTTTTGCTAGCACGGGATCAGATACATGCAGGTAGAGGCTATGACACTAAAAGCTATCTCAGACAGGAGTAATGTGATGTCACCTCTCCTCCAACAAGATCATTTCTCTCCGGCAGTCTTTGCAAAGGCAGGTTGACCAGGTTATATTTGTCAGCAATCACACCTCCCACAGGTGTAACTTTGCCATTCTACTTGGTAAAGTGGCAGTTGAGCATGGGGAATGAGAAAGAACTGTATTTCCCAGAATCCTCCTCAGACAGTATAAACAGTGCTGACAGAACTAATCCCACAAGGCAGTGGTGCATTTGAATGCTTTTCGGAAGTTTGGTATTGCTCAAGAAAGGAGGCCAGGCTCTGTGCTCTGTTGAGATCAAGGTATTGTTCAAGGATTGCAAAGTGAATGCAATCCTTTTTCAAACAATATAATCTCCTTTCTCATCAGATTGTGGCAATCTTATTCCCAATCATACAGAGTCTTAATTAATGAATCAGAAATCAAAACTGGTTCAGAACCACATACCTAGAAATCAGCTATTATAATAGAATAGAAAGAGAGAAAGTGAAGTTTTTAGACATCTGGTCAAATAAAGGAATTTATTTTTCTGGATACATCATCCATTCACCTAATTGCATACTCTTTTACAGATTGGATTAGAGCTATATGGTCACATGTATAAAGGCAAGGAAGTCATATTCTCAGCTATAAGTAAGCATGTTCAATTGAAGATCTTGTGATTACCCCAAATTAATGTAAACAATATGCAATATTCTGCTATAGATGAAAACAAATATATTGTTGTAGTGGCTTAGATGATCTGCTAAGTACTAGCAGAACTGCTAGGAAAACAAATCTTCACTTTTACATCCATAGCATCTGTATGGGCCTGGTGACAAAATCAGCATATAATCAGGATAACCCTCCATTTTACAACTTCCAGAACACAAAAAGGAGATGATTGTTTAATTAGTTGCCCCCAGATTAGTATTTTGACTCAAGAGCTATTAAAAGTTATGGACTAGTTCATAAACATACAGGGATTGCCCCTATTTTCTACTCACCCCAATAAATTCCACTAAAACATTTACCTTTTTCTGGAATCACTAATCTTTTAGAGAATGGAGAATAGATTTCTTTCTAGTTGGTATGTGTAAGACTCTAACTCAGCATCAGTGAAAGAAGCTTGTTATTTCTTCCAAGGATGTGGAAATCTCCATCCTCATGTACTCAGTTTCATAGGCCTATGAACTCTCTGACTCTAAAACTAACTAAAAGAAATATTCAAATGAATTCCTTTATCTTGCAAAGGGTATCTGGGATGTAAATCAAAACAAAACATTCTTATTTCTCCACCCATACCTGCCTGCAATATAACCTGTTGTATTTGGATCTCCTTTGCCTATTTGTAACTAAGTAAATCTGATAGGCAGACACCGAGCTTCTAGTCCATGGAGAACTAAAGCTTGAGAATGCAAATAAATTCACAGAGTCAATTTCAGGGAAAAGTCAATGATCTCCCAGAGGTTTTAAGAATAATACTGAATTCTGGGGATGGTAAAATGCATAAAATACTCTTACAAGCACCTCTCACAGACACCAGAGGGATTTAGGGGACAGGCCCCTAGCCCCTGAGTTAAAGGGAGAGGGCTGCCCCAGGTGATTCTTGTCATGCTCTTAAGAATTAATTCAAATGAGTGATTCCAGATAACTGTGTTGTGTTAAAGTGAATTTATTAACAAAGCCATTTATTAAGAAAGTAAAACATGCAAATTTATTAAGGGAGCAAGGCAAGCAATCTGTCATCTGGTTTATGAAGCGCAGAAGGGCTCTCATCTCAGCTATTCTGAAGAGCAAGTAAGGTTGGAGGGAGGATTCTGTCTTATATACTTCTCTGTCTATAGATTTTTTTTAATTCTTCTACTAAATACCTTGGAACTGATTAATTTACAAGGTCTCCCTTTACTTTGTTGTGGCTTTCCCAGAATTTGTGAGAAGCACCTGGTAATTTTATCTTGCCAACCCAGAGCCTGCTGGCTTCTCCGTTTAGGGAGTGAAAAAGACAAGTTTCCCCTTTCCACTTCCCTTTTCCCCATCCCGCTCTGCATTCTATGCTTAGGGAGGGAGGCTTTTAACCATTTGCTCTGAAGTGTCCTTGGTTCCAGGAAGATAATAGTTTGTTATTTACAAACCACTGCAAACTGTCCAAGCTGTTTGGGCTTGTTTAATTTTCTTGTCTCAGTTTCCATAGTCCTCCTATCTCAGAATATTTCTAGCTTCTCCCTATCCTGTAACAATCCTTCCTTGTTAGAAGATCTACCAGGAAAAGCAGAGATTCAAATAATCACAATTCAATGTAAAGTACAGTAGGAAGAGGTACTAATTAATATCAATGTTTATGAGCTATGAAGTTAAAAATAAAGACCAAAGTGCCCATTGATAAAAAGGGTTTGCCGAGTTTCCTGTTCTATGGTTTTGAATAGCCTTAACTGATCCCTGTATTCATCAAGCTGATAGACCTTTTTGCACATGTGCTCACTTAAAAATCAAATCACTTTAGCAGTAAACTCTGATTTACTAATTAAGAGGCCTGCTAATTAAGATTCAGGGACCTGGGGTTGAAACATAGCAGCATTCCCTATTACATTTTTGCCATACCTGATAATCATGTTGCCATATTTAACTGAATTTACCAGTTGGCAGCTTAACTTTTATTTGGTTCCAACTTTAGATCTTGGTCGAACTTTATCCTAGAGTCATAAAATCCATCACAAATCTGTTTACCATCAATCACTTGTCCTCATTTTACACATGTTCAGAGGTGCCAATAGAATTGAGATATCTATTAATAAAATATCAACAGCTGCCGAAACCGGTTTGTCTCAGTGGGTAGAGCATTGGCCTAAGGACTGAAAGGTCCCAGGTTCAATTCCAGTCAAGGGCATGTACCTTAGTTGTGGGCACATCTCCAGTGGGGGGTGTGCAGGAGGCAGATGATCAATGTTTCTCTCTCATCGATATTTCTAACTCTCTATCCCTCTCTCTTCTTCTCTGCAAAAAATCAATAAAATATATTTTAAAAATAAAATAAAATATCAACAACTTGTTACAATTACTGAGTTTTAGACTGTCATTCTTCACAAACTTTATTATAAAATAATTTCCATCATTCTAGAATGCCATACTCTGTTTTTCTCACCAAGTTTAAATTCTGGGAGAATATAGCTCAATTAAGATTAAATAATTTATTTTATGTTTGCAGGAATGAAGTTCTGTGCCTCTCTAGCATACAATGAACTAAACCAATGTATATTTTGTTCTCTGAAATCATACTTATCAATGGTCATTTTTTTGTGTAACTCAAATTATATATTTTGGTATTTTATACAAATTTATAATTGGTGACATCTTAAAAGACAACTGGAAAATTTCTATGATATTTTATTCTTAACAAATTACTCTTACACCCACATAAAGAACATTCCATTGATGAGGCACATAATCCAGAAGTGTTTGTGGGTTGTTCATCATTTGTGGTTTAGGAGAAATAAAGCATGCAACATCCTCTGTGTTTGGGCAAGCAAATGCATTAGACTCTTTCCAGATACACAGTTTACCTGACCTTACGAGAAGCTGACTAAAATTAATTGGCAAGCCATACAAGTGAGTAAACACTTCATAAAAGGGCACAAATTTGAACTTAGGTGCCTTCAGAAGAATAATCACTTATCTAGTTTGAGGTGAGCTTTTAGAGTAATGCTGTCCAGTCAAAACATAATGAATCATAAATGTAATTTTAAATTTACTGGTAGCCACATCATAATTTTTTTTTAATTATGGAATTGCTGTGAATAATAAAGTTTCTTTTTAACCCAATATATCTAAAATTATCATTTAACATGTAGTCAATATAGCAATTATTAATGAGACATTTTACTCTTTTTCCTATTGGGTTTTTAAATTTGTTGTATACTTCATACTTGCTGGACATGTCAGTTCTGATTAGTGGCATTTAACATCTTGCACATATGACTAGCAGCTAATTTCAAAACTGCATTATAGCAAAGGAATGAATAGTATGTTGGATTTTATGTTTTTATAGGCCCAGATGAATAGCTGTCTTGTCTCTGAGCTTTGCTCCAATCCTTCTCTCTTTAGCTTTGGGGTCTCTGTGGGATTGCACCAGGCTCCAGAATTCACACAACCAGTAGCTTCACTCAGGACAAGTAGCATGAAAATCTGATCCATTTGAAGATTAAAACTATCCTGGGCTCACTTTTACATTTTTATTAAAATAATAAATATTGTCATCATAAAAGAGAAGTTTTTCAAATGCTACAAAAACTGTTAACCAAAGCCTTGGTCCCACCCAGCATTATCTGAAGATTGAGTGTGCTTAGTCAAACCCTGATGAAGGCAGCCACCACCACATTCTTGTAGACAAATGGCTTGCGGATGGGTTGCGGGTTTGATCCTATTCATCACACATAAATGTAACATGTTTCCTTGTATGCTGAGAGTGACTCATTATCATTCTCCACATAATAATCACATACACCTAAAAGAATGATTAGCTAGCATCATGTTTCACACCAATATAATCATTAATATAAGTAAGGCAAGGGGTCTCAAATAGTATAAAGTTTAAGATTCTTATATGAATCTTATTTTTTCTTCTGGAAAAAAGTGATAATATTTCTCCTGTAATTATCCAAAAGCAGCAGAAAAGCAAAATGAAGAAATGACCCAAGATTTGTGTGTGTTCTGTGAAGAGAAGAACATTAGGGACAATCACACTATGTGGGCACTGCAGGCTTCACTGGGCTATTTTCTCCAAACCACAGAGTCTTAAAGGACTGTCTTCAGTAAATACTTCCTAGGGCTAAATAAGAAGGCCTCACTAAGCTATAATTGGCCCAGTGGATAGAGTGTCAGCCTGCGGACTGAAGGGTCCCAGGTTCGATTCTGATCAAGGGCATGTACATTGGTTGTGGGCATGTCCCCAGATAGGGGGTGTGCAGGAGGCAGCTGGTTGATGTTTCTCTCTCATAGACATTTCTAGCTCTCTATCTCTCTCCCTTCCTCTCTGTAAAATATCAATAAAATATAAAAATAAAAAAAGGCCCCTTTACCATCTGATGCAATGGAAAGACATTGAAATATTATTCCTTCCTACGGGGTACTAATGATCCATTTCAAAGCCTGAAAATTAGCTATAAGATAGAAAAATGTCCCCCAGTCATTCTCCTGTTTTCCAATCTTTCAGTATTTCGTTCTATTCTTTGTATCTCCCCCTCCCACTATTTTTTGGGAAGAAGGCATGCTCAATGCCTTTGGAACACCAGGTGACATCTGCCAGATTAAAGATCTGGCTAGAGATTTCTTGGAAAATCATTACATGAAAAGACACAGAACAAGCAAAATCAGCTAGAAGATATCTGATAAGCCTGTGTTCAGACAATCATCTCTGACTCCAGATCCTGATTTGTATATCCTAGCATCTAATCTCTAATGTTAGTGTATTGCCCAAACAGACTCTTCCCCCAATCCAGGTCACATTTATTTGAGTAGAATTTCTGCACTACATCATGTAGATGCTTCCGCAATATTCCTGTGCTTGACCTTAGAGCCCCCACTTCCAAGCCCCATATCAGTCCGTAAAGGAGTTATTTTCACAAGAAACCAATTCTATATCATTTACAACATACACTAGTCATTTGTATGTTCTTAACTATTCTTTCTAACATTTCATTGCTGCCACTAATAAGGTACTAAATAAGTTAAGTATGTATGGTCACTGGCTGTGTCCTGAAGCCTGTTATAATATTTATCAGAATTTCTGCCTGGAGACCCTACACTGTAAAACACAGATATTCTCAGAATGAATGTAGCTAGACTTCTTTTTTTCCTCTGATTAGGAAATTAAGAACATTATCTGAGAATCCGAGGTCCCAGTAACCTCAGGCTAGGTCTCTATATACCAGAGGATATTGTTTGTTTTATTTTTGTTTTTGTTTTACCTTAGAACCCTTAAGACAGCAGTAATTGTACATTGTTAGAGTTTATGACATTCAATAAATTACTCTTAGTGATGGGCACAAAGATGACATATTCTCTTATCTATCTATCTATCTATCTATCATCTATCTATCTATCTATCTATCTATCTATCTATCTATCTATCTATTGATGGAGGGGTAGATTACAACAGAGCAGTCCCTCATATTAGCCACTCCTTATACTTCAGGTACCATTGTACTTTCTCTAGGGTAGCATTACACAAGAAGGTCAGATGTCACTCAGCCATAGTTTACAAAGTCTGGCCATGCTAGAGCAATATATTCATCTTAGCTGGTGTTTATGAGCTAGAAAGATCCTTTAATTGGTAGGTTTATCCTCATACTTTATATTTACAACTACAGTTACTTAGGTCACAAATTCAGCTTCCTAAAGATATAGCTTTTACATTAAATAGGTAAAACTTTGCATCCCAGTCTCTCATGGTTGCTTCTCTAAATATTGCATATGTTAACTATGTACTTGCCCCAAAGTTTCCCACACCTGAAGAAGTGCTGAAGTCTTCACATTTTTCTATTGTCTGCAAGTAGGACCAATTTTTTAAAAAATCTCACAGGGGCAATTTTCTAGACATCTGTTTCCCTATCTCTAGAATGTAAGCAATGTGATGATTATTTTAAAAAAATTAAAGCTCAAGATCAATAGAAACTTGCAAAAGTGAGTCCAGGCTTTGGGATTTCTTGGACAGAATGATAACCTAGAGTTTGCCATTAATTTGTGTGAGTCAGAGTGAGAATAACAAGAACAGAAGAGAAGAAAAATGATATGCTTATTTCCTTTGCTGTAAATTCTGTAGTTTTCATAGATCATGTGTGTAGGTTCTATCTGTCCTTTCTTAATGTGTGTAGTCTCCAGTCAAAGACTTGTGAGTAAACAGATTATTTGCAAAGTGATCCTAGAAAGCATGAGAGAGGGAGTGGGCAAAGTGAGAGAGGAAAGAGAACAGTTAATAGATTCTACATTCATGACCAGGTAGGTTTCCATTATGGACGACTGAAGCTTAATTTCCCTGAGAGCCCAACGAGGTAGTATGTGAAATGTACCTCAGAGTTTTCCACTGAAGGTCAGAGACACTGGGATACTTATTCACTGACTCTGGTCCCTCATTGGTAGATGGTTGCCTTGGAGTCATTAAATCCGATAATCCTGGACTGCCTTCTGTGAGCTGAATGAGTACCTATGGTCCTGAAAAAAAACATACAAACAAAACAAACAAACAAACAAACAAACAAAACAGAGAGAAGCTGGAGCTTGAGATGGGAAGCTATGGGCATGTGTGGGAATTATCCATCACACCCACAGGTAAACTTAAAGGTGAGCCGACTGTGGCTAGGTATTAGCAGCGTGCACTCTCATTCCTTGGTGGTTTTTTGAGGCTCAGTAGCTTTTGATGAATCAGTTCTTGCCTAAGCCCTTTAGTGGTTCTTAGTCAGTTTGGGACATTTTGAAGTTATGTATACGGTTTTAACTGTGTATGACGTGTCTATATTCAGTGAACATTCTGGGAATGGAAATATAGCTGAGGAGCTAATCTATCTGCTAAATGCATGTTGATGTTAGTTGCACAACAGAATTTCTAGAAATTTTATCTTAATTTTACTTCTTATATCCAAGGGTATTTCTCTGTCTCAGTTGTCTGAAAAACATTTCGTGAATCATATTCTGTGTCTACTAGAAATTGCATCAAATGACTAAAGAACCATTTTTCAGTGTCCTTGTGTAACATCTGTACAAAGGATCAATAGATTTTGTCAGTCATGGACTTTTTCTTAAAGATCTCATGAGATGCACATCCTACTCCCTTAGATATAAGGGCCCTAAACCTCATTCAGATAAAAAGATCCTCAGCTTGGTTCTTAGTTCAGTTTTGAATATTTTATACTTTTTATTTGTTCCCCATAGTCTATATTTAATTGAAGTGTTATGTCTATCTTTCTAAGTCCATGATCTTGGGGATTCATAATTTTTAAACTAGTAATTTGGTACTTTGTTGGGAAACTACAACTCATATTGTGAATCATTAATATGATGATCTCTTTAGCATCTCTTACTGCTAAAATAAAAAAAATGATCCTTAGCCAATTCTTAATTTCTTACCTTGTAAGATCTATTCATTTAGTATGCCCTTTTTGCTACTCTAGTAGACTGTTGTCACACTTGTGTTTGATCTTAAGCACTGTATATCTGCATGCTTCAAATTTGACACATGATCTAGTTTATATTCCATCAATTTCTTTCAATAGAAAATTTGATATGCAGGATCAAATTGTGTTAGTAAGAGTTCTTTATAAAAACAAAACTAACGGAAGAACTAATAAGAATTATTTATTGAGCTGAAACCGGTTTGGCTCAGTGGATAGAGCATCGGCCTGTGGACTGAAAGGTCCCAGGTTCGATTCTGGTCAAGGGCATGTACCTTGGTTGAGGGCACATCCCCAGTAAGGGGTGTGCAAGAGGCAGCTGATCAATGATTTTCTCTATCGGTCCAGTGGTATAAGTGGTTCTGGACTGAGTCTGAAAGCTTGAGAGCCAGGGTCACCAATGTCCGAGGGCAGGAGAAGTTGGATGTCTCAGCTCAAGGAGAAAGAGAAAATTCATCCTTCCTTCACCTTTTTGTTCCCTGTAAGCCCTTAATGGATTTGATAATACCTGCCTACACTGGTGAGGGTGCTCTTCTTCACTCAGCCTTCTGATTCTAATGCTAAGCTTTTCCAGATGCATCATCATAGACAGACTTAGAAATAGTGATTTCCCAGCTATCTGGACATCCCTTAGTCCAATCGAGTATACACAAAAAATTAATTGTCACACAAACATAAGACATTTAGTGGAACTCTAACTATTATAGACCTCTTTGTTACCCCAACTAATGTGTGGAGGTCATCTATCAATACCCCATGCCCTTTTAGGTACCTAACTCCAAAGGCAAATGATGTGGGTTCATCACAAGTTAATGTCTCTGTTCTGGTGGTCCTGTCTTAAGTACTCTATTTTTTAAAAATATACATTTTTTCACTTATTTCAAAGAGGAGGGGAGAGGAAAGAGAGAGAGAGAAACATCAATGATGAGAGATAATTATTAATTGACTGCTTCCTGCACACCCCCTCTGGGGATCAAGCCTGCAACCCAGGCATGGGGAATCAAACTGTGACCACCTGATTCATAGGTCGATGCTCAACCACCAAGACACATAGGTAGGGCTTAAGTACTCTTAATAGTACTGGTAGTAAAATCCATATTAAATGATTATTAGCTGAACTCAATGGCCTTGCTTTGCTTCTGAATATAGGTCATGATTGGTTACAAAAAACAATGCCCAAACATTTTTTTCCTTATGATGTTTTAAAGGTAACTAGCTCTGATTCTTGAGCTCTTGATATTGCCAGGGCTCTTTTTAAAAAAATATATTTTATTAATATTTTACAGAGAGGAAGGGAGAGAGATAGAGAGCTAGAAATGTCGATGAGAGAGAAACATCGACCAGCTGCCTCTTGCACACCCCCCCACCGGGGATGTGCCCGCAACCAATGTACATGCCCTTGACTAGAATCGAACCCGGGACCTTTCAGTCCGCAGACCGACGCTCTACCACTGAGCCAAACCGGTTTCAGCTGCCAGGGCTCTTGATATTACCAAGTACTAATTTCCACAACACCCCACACCCATTATAATAACTATCCTAATTCTTAAAATACACATATTTTTACCAAATATTGAACAATTAGTACTATAAAACATACTTTCTCCTTAAATCTGCTGTATTGCCTTGCCTAACAGAAAGGCTGTTGAGATTTTTGGGGACCCATGGTTCTGAACATGTTCAAAAGCTAGTATTGCCCAGACTGTAGGTTATTATGTTTGTTTCATGCAGATCCATGTGAAGTCTAAAGGCAGCATATACTAGGCAATATGCTCCTTACTTAACTTCCCTATATGATCTATGCCTCTGAAAACAAATGGAAGGGGCTTTGGTAGAGCTAGATCTGGATATGTGGTACCCACAACCTCACCCACCAACTTTGAAGTCATCCCAAATAATGTGAAAATAAGACTTCACACCACCAAGATTTTATCTCAACACAGCTAAGCACCTAGGAGCCATAAATCACAAGTTTGTGTTTTTTTCCCATAATATATTTTTATTAGGTCTATGGCTACCATATAATATGAGATTATGATAGCTTTTACATAGTGAAATATTATCAAACTATAAAATAGTTCTTCATAGTGAAATATTAAAAACTATAAATATGAAGGTATAGAAGCAACTTATAAAATGTTTCTGGTTTGTTTTATTTAACAAATTACATGTACACAGTGATTAGAGGTAGACAAAGATTTGAATAAAAAATAATAAAATTATTTATTAGTTGGTAGTGTAAATTATGGGCGAATATTTTTAGATTAAGTAAAATTTTACTTACTACTATAATTATAAATTATGATAAGGATAAGCAAGGAAGCCCAGCTAGTGTGGTTCAGTGATTGAGCATCTACCTATGAATCAGCAGGTCATGGTTCAATTCCCAGTCAGGGCACATGCCAGGGTTGTGGGTTCAATCCCCAGTAGGGGGTGTGCAGGAGGCAAAAAATTAATAATTTTCTCTTATCATTTATGTTTCTATCTTTCTCTCCCTCTGTCTTCCTTTATGAAATAAATATTAAAAAAGAATAATCATGGAAAATCAAACACCTCCTTGTTTAAATAATTCTAATTAATTATATTTAATTATAGGTAAACCTGAAGAACAAAGTAATTTAAAATATTGTCTAGTGAATTAACGTTCACAAAACAAGATTTTTAGAGATTCCTATGAATAGGGAAGTATGGGAAAGCTCAAGAGCAGAAAATAACACTAGCAGTTAGGTTGTGCTAATCGAGGCACAATACCTTTATGTATCTTTTGGAACAAGACCACTTCCATCCAGTTGCTAATCCTATCTCAAAGAGACAATTCAGGGTGACAGTGAAACAAAGAGGACCTCTCCCGTGTGTGGAGAAGCATATTGCTTAGGTTCATTAAAGAGACATGTCAGATTTAAGCATTGATTTCATCATTTCTCTTTATGGCTCTCCACCAATTGTTCTATATATGATAGTTTAAAAAGTGGAATTTGTTTTCTGGGCATGTAAGCAACAGAAAGAGGTAAAACTTCATGACCGTGGGCATCATTATTTGAACTATGAGCACAGCACTGAATATTCTTCTGGGAGCCTTTCAACCTGAGCCATGAGCTCTCTGAAGAAATGCATTGTAATAGGATCTTCTCAATTCTCTTCTTTCAAAGAACAAGAAAAACTGTCCTTGTTCCTTACAACAATACCTTTTCTAATCCTACTATTATGAATTTGCAAAAACATTCCCTGTTACTCATGACAAATAATACAGAATCACCTGTAGCCTCTCCCACACCTTACCATTATTTTTGGCTAGATAAGCCCATCTTAGCCTTAACCTCAACATTCCATAGCATCATCTTTAGGCAATCATACCATTTGTAATCACAAATATTTGTGCCAATCAAAAGTTGTTTCCTGAAGCCTATTGTGTAGTGAATAAAGTGTGAAAAGATGCTTTGATAATGAAACCATTCTCTGGAACCTGGCTGTATTACTATAAATTACTTGAAAAACACATAGTGAATAAAGTAATGTTGCATATTCCCTATTAATATTTCTGGGGTGCTGTGTATACAACCCCAATTTATGCTCACTATTATTTACTAAAGAAAATGAATATCTGTATGGATAATCCAAGTTGGATGATCAAAAACCAAGCAGCTAACACAATTCCAACTCTAGCACTCTTTTCAAACTAATCTATTTAGCTTGAGGTACTGGTGATACTATCGGGTTGGTAATTTGGATATGTTGAATAGTTGTGTTATATTGTTATAGAGTTAATCTGCTTAATATATTAATAATAAAACTTTAAACATAAAATTCAGCACATTTTAATGGAATCAGCTAATGTGCATGGACAAACATTAGGTAGACTGAAACAAATATCATTAGGTAGCCTGAAACAAATATCACTCCATCATATTTTATCTGTGAAGTTTCATTAAATCTATTGTGAAATTCCATGGGATAAATTGTGGATGGAGTTATTAACTATAAGTCTTTGTCTTGGTTGCTTAGCTCAGCTGGTCAAAACACAGCACAAAGGAGGATAAGAATGTGGTAATGATCACAGGAAGGATTTTATCTACATAAAATAATGACACTTGGCTTTTAGAATACTTTTAGCAATCAAAGTTAATGTGGACATGTAAGTCTGGGAATTAATTTCAAACCAAACAAAGCCACACCATGAAACCTTAAAACAGAAGGTGTGGCGATGTTGTCATGTTCTTCCTTCTGCCCTTCAAGTATTTGCCCTCCATAAGGCTTCCCCATTTATTTGAGGGTGGAAGTAAGAACCAATACTTGTCAAAATACTAAATTATTCCTTGCTCCTTGTGGCTCAAACTTTTCACAATGAGATTGTAAATAAGTTAATAATAGTGATAATAATACTAATAGCATCATCTTACATTGATTGAAGTACTTTCTGTAAGGGCTTTAAGTGTTTTTCTTGGGTGTTTTTTTTTTTCTTTTTTCCTCATTTGATTCTAACAATGCATTCATGAAGTAGGGTCCATGTTCAAGTGAAGGCATCAAGACTTCAAAGAGGTGAATAATTTGCGTAGGTTCACTTAATAAATGACAGAGCCAAAGTGCAAATGCTGCCTGACTCACTTAACATGTTGTGTTTAATCTTTCTAAGTCAGCTACAAAAATAGAAACTTTTAGAACTACATTAACCCAGGAAAGTTTAAAGTTCCCTTCTATCCCCTACTCACATATAGACACTTGACCCTCATCACTGATCATTTAAATATTTGTTTCAGATAGACTACACCATGTACTGGTGACTAATGGAGTGTTGACAATGACCTTTTGGTTAATGAAAGAAATGCACTTGTTCTTTGAGAAGATGATGCTTTCGAGATGATCCAACCATAAATGGGCCATGAACTTTAAGTTGATTTCCTAATTGTGATGATGCATTCATTTTAATTCCACTTAAATGTTCACTTTAAGAGGCTACAGTCTTTTTTCTTTCCATTGTTGATACAACTGTGCAAGATTAACGTAAATGAACTAGCCCACATAGATTCTACCCACATCCTTGCCTTCCCCCGAAATGTATTCTGATGGACTGAATTGAGCAAAGCAAACCAAAGAATTCTAGTTAATAAATCCAATAACCACCCACACTAGCCTGGGAATTTTGCAAGAGAGTTTCTAGTGAAATTTCAGAGATATGTTATAGTTATGAAACCTCAGAGCATTGTTTCCGTCCATTCTAGAACTTAGACCGTATTGTCAATGTGTATCCTCTATGTCTATCAAACATTAATCTGTTTATTCTTGTGAAGAACTGTAGCATGACTCAGCAGGAACCAACCTCAGCAATTTATGTTACCTCAAATACCAAATTGGTGGTGCTACCAATCCCGGAAGGTAAATTTCCTTAGAAAGAGTACTGGAATTGAAATTGAACTTGCCACACAAATCCAGATGTTATTTTGTCCTCTAGTAACTGTGGTATCTTGAGCAGAACATAAGGCAGATGTTTCTGCAGCTCTTCAGTTATGAAATTAGTGTGTTAACTACAGTACTTCTTAGAACAAAAACAAGGGTCAGATGGATGAAAGACAGAAAAGTACAATAAACATTATAAATAATTAAAGGAGGTTATTATTGCATTGGCTTAGTCTAAGTTATATTTAATCATATTGCAGGTCTGAAAATTCTGAATGGGTTTTGGGATCTCTGAAACCTTTCACTTCTGATATAACCATTTTAATTAATATGTACCTCTCTTCTTTTATCATCCTTTCAAATCTATTACTTGGCAAAACAGATAAAAAAAGCCTTCTGAAAGTCACTGATACTTTCACCTTGGTAGGAATTCCAAAGATATCTATTCCAAATCTTTTAAACCAAACATCCCTTTTAGCCCAACATTATTCACAGATGTTTAAATCCCCATGATATGTCAATAATTTTGGCATGGTCATTGTGTATATGAACAATTAATACTCCTTTTCATCACTTTTATTCTCCAGGAAATGAAATTGATGGAAAAATGTCAAAATTTTTATATTTTAATCTGTTAGGTTTGATCCAGCACTTTGGATTTTCTATATCAAATTTCCATAATTACCGGTATTTGCTAATTTATTTTGATAGTTTTTGGCATTGCTGGTAGTGGTTAGAAGATAGTGATGTATGAGAAAAAATACTGAAAATAATTAACTACAAGTAAGTTTTTTACTTTATTTTTTTTGTAATTCAATTCCCCCCCAAAATTGCACTTTAGAAATATATTTGCTTGAAATTGTCAACTAAATAAAATACAAAGGATTTGGTATGATTTAAGGACAGTATCTATATAATAAAGGTTGATATTTTTCTAGAAAAGAGTTTCAAAGGAAGCTGGGAATTCTTTAAAAATAACCTTAGAGGGAAGGCAAGGGAGGGAGGGATGGGGGCGGCAGGAATAGATCAACCAAAGAACTTCTATGCATATATGCACAACCCATGGACACAGACAATAGGGTGGTGAAGGTTTGGAGTAGGGGGCAGGGCAGGCTAGAAGGGGTCTGATATAGTATTAAGATAAGATATATATTTCAGTGAATATCAACCTTATATAAGTATATAGAATCTAAAATAAGTTGAAATTATGTGAAAGCATTACAAAATGGAGTAAAGGCCTGAACCCTAGCATGTAAGCTTGAGTGGTGACAGGGAGAGGCACGGACTGCACACAGACTGAAGACCTGGGAGCGCCGCCGGCTGCGAAGTACAGATAAGGACAGAAGGTCCACTACACCCTGAAATATGGACAGGCCAGCCCTGAAATATGGACAGGCCAGCCCTGAACATACTGCGAACTACAGATAAGGACAGAAGGTCCACTATACCCGGGAATAAGGACAGGCCAGCCCTGAAAAAAGGGCTATATAAACTGAGACGTTGAGAGCTTCACTTCGGTGATCACTCGCCTCCAACCGGACCACGTCTCTCCGTCCTCTTGATCTTCGCCTCACGGTCTGTGACGCATCTGTTGCCGAGCCCGGAAGCCACCGAGCAAGGTAATAAAGTGTGTCTCACTCCAACCTCGCTTCTATCTCTTTCTTGTCTTTGTGTGTGGGTCCGACCAAGGAAGACAAGTTGGGGGCTTAGGAGCTACAGTTTGAGGAGCTCAGACTAAGCTAGTTACCTGACTGACTTGCATGTTCCGAGCCTTGGTTGCTTAAAACTGGAACAGGGTCAAAGGAGACAAAAAGGGGGGCATATGTAATATTTTTAACAATAAAATTTTAATTTAAAAAGAAGCAGTTTCCAAAATATAGGTAAGCCTTAATAGTCTAGCCTATGAGTATGATCTATAACTTTTTTTAACCAAATTTTTAATTCTGTATAAACTTTCCATTTAACATTTCCATCTCCTTCTTACAAAAATAAATAAATTTTTAAAAATAACCTCTATTCAGGTCTATCTGAATGTGTGGGAGAATGACCACCAACTACTCCCTTTGTGTTTTGATACTCCTCTGATCTCCTTGTCCTCCATTTGAATTAAATTACCTGTTCTCTGAATAATTTGGTGGTCTTTCATCTGATGTTCTCTTTATAAGTAGTGCCCTTCCTCACTTTGTTGTCCTGGCAACCTCCTCCATCAAACATTTTCAGTGAAGGATTCCTGTTCTCCAAGGCCAAGATTACATACTTTAAATGCTCTTCGTATATATTTCTAATTTGCAATTTATTAATTTATTCAACCATCCAGTCATTCATCCATCAAGCATTTTTTTTTGAGTAGCTATTGTGCAATAGGCACTCTGTCAGGCAAAGGATATACAAAACAAATAATAGAAAATCTCAACTATTAAAGGTTTAACCTGGGTACCCTGAATGAGATTTTAGGGTTTCTACCTAGCTTGTTGAAATTTTATGCACAGGTTTGTAGGTATGTTCATGAGTGAATTTCTCAGCACAGATGGTTTTTAGATTTCAGAGGATTTATAAAGTACTTTGTGATCCCAAGAAGGTTCAGACCATTGAAAAAGACAAATCATCAGTTGACTACAATAGATTATATACTCAATGAGAAAATGAAGGTACTCATAGAACTAACTATAATGTGTCTGTGCTGGAACTAGAAAGTGATGATGGTATCTGAGAAAGTGGTGGTGGTATTTTGGGAGGAGGTCCTGAGGAGGAAACTGGTCTTGCAGAACTTGTTATCTGAAGGCAGAGGCCAGGGAACTATGAACAATGCACTGCCCTGGGGAGTGGGGGAGGGGAGGGTTGTTATGCTGGTGCCAAGACAGACCATCTCAGACCACCTGTTGTGGCCTTTCTACAGGGCCACGAAGGGGACAGGAGGCACATCTGCAAGACAAAACCCCCAGCGGGATATATATATATATATATATATATGCTCTCTGTATGTTTCTTCATTCTGATTTGGAAATTATTCCCGGGAATCCACTAGTGTTAATAAACAGGGTCCCTCACTTTCTCTAGGAAATATGCTTGGTATTTCTTTGGTTTTCTGTAACAGTCCTACCTGGCTGTTTCCTGAAGGATGCAAAAGAGTTAGCTTTCTTTACCTATTTTCACTGCCAAATTTCTGGACCTCATTTTTACTTTCCTAACATTTATCTCTGAGCTTATAGAATCATCACTGTACTGAAACCCATCACTGTACTGAAACCACTTGAGTAAAGTTCACCAATGACAACTTAATTCCTAAAAACAATAAAATTATTCTAATTCTCACCTTGCTTGACATCTATGTAGCATTTAAACATCCCTCCTTTAAAGAATTTTCCCTTTTTTATGATTATTCATTATTGTAGCTTTCCTTCGACTTCTCTGAATCTTATTTCTAAAAATTTCATCAATTTTTTTTTCTATTTTGTAAATATTGGAGTTTCAGCCCTAGATGTTTTCCTTCCTTAATCAACGATCTCTTCCTAGCTGATTTCATGCACATTCATGGCTGGATAGAACTCTTCTATGGTGCTGCCATATATATCTCTATGTCTTCATCACAGATTTTTCTCCTAAGATCCAGAACCATCTACCCATTTATCTACTATACATCTTCATTTCATGTCCCATTAGTAGCTCCCCATTCAAGAAATTCAAAATTAGATTCATCGTCTTTTCTATGACTATATACTGGTAGAAAGGATCTTCAATTAGGGAAAAAGAGAGATAATGCATGAGAGTTATACTATAAGAATCAATAAATAATAGCAAGAGTACAGGAGTTCTGCTGGTGAACTAGGTAGACACTCTCTTGGCCTTCGTGGAATTGACAGTTTACTGAGAAATAGGACATATGTAGACAGAATCACAACATGAAATAAAAAATATTACAAGAGATTAAACAGGCTGCTAATAGAGCACATGGTGAGACACCTAACCGGACATGAGAGGTGGTAATTAGGACATAAAAGGTGATATATAAACTAAACTTTTGCTTCAGGTAAGCCACACTCAAGGATTATGTCTTCAAGATTCTGTCTTTATTCAGAACAGGTGGAGTGTCTGGTGTTTTCTTACTCAGAGGCATCTGGACATTTCCAAGAAGATAGTAGATGCCATCTCAAAAAAAGTTGAACTGAAATTGCAGGAAGACGTGAGAATACTGGACTTTGAACTTTTGAAGAGAATAGACAAGAACATGCCCTAAATTTCTTTGTATCTGTTTTAACACCTGGGTAAAAAAATATATGCATGGTGAAATAAATGCTGATTTTTGTAGGTATTTCCCTTAAAATAAAAGTAATATTTTCATTGGACTAGAACATCAGTTGTGTTTATAATATTTTATTTATTAGTCATATAATTAAAACCAGCTTCTTATATTAATATTTCAAAGTCTCAGTAGATTAACACAACAAAAGTTTATTTCTTGCTCATGTCACAGTTCCATGTAGATCAGGCAAATTTATTGCATGCTCTTCTACTTGTCCAGTGGTTTCCTATTAGATTTTCATCATTTTTTGGCCCTTTGCTTATAACTATAGAAGGTTGCCCTAAACTTAATTGTCTGACAAAAATTACACACTTCATTTCCTTGTGCAGTCCACAGGCCAGAATTCATCACATAACCCCAATTTACATGTAATGGAAGTAGGAAATAAAAAAGGCCCATGAAATGCTTGGTTGATACTAACAGCTTCTGTCATAGTCTGCCCTCATAGTGACTAATTACACTTATCTTCCCAGAAGGAGAAAACCAAGATCCTAACAGTTATCAGATCAAGCTTGAAGCTCAGGCTGTCTGGATTATCACTGCAGGTTAGGCTCTCCATGACTTACAAATGTAGCTGCTCATTGGTTGACAAACCTATGACATTATCTATCCCTCCTCCAGCATACCTACACCTACAGTCATTATACAATGGGGACAGATTTGACCTTGATACTGTTTTATAGGAAGAGTTTTATTCATCAGTGTTCTTTATGGTTACCAATTCTCTATTTTCCTTGGCCATATCTAATTTGTTTATTTAAAATAAAACTTTTCTTGAGAATAAATAACTTTCTTTTGTCCTTTTCCTATGAAGTAGAATCTCATTTATAAATTGTATCCATAGTCAAACTGTGTAATTTCACAATAAAGATTCTCCTTAAACCTGAGTTAAATCAATAGCATTGGTTAAACCCACCCTAAGGAGACTTAGACTGCACTGCTTACACATATTAACTAAACCCACAAACTTTTCTAAAACTAATCTTTGAAGTTTTACTATTAATATATTGGCAAGATAGAATAGATAGCAATTTACTTCATTATTTAAAATCACCATAAGATCAAATTAACACATAGCCACTCTAGAAAAACAGTATTATTTTAGAAAGAGTGCTGGAATTGTATTTCTAAAACCAAGTGGTAAAATCAATTCCAATTTCAAACCCTTAATCTCAATGGCTAACCATAGCATAGTTTGTCTATTATTTATGGCATAGAAGCCCAATGAAGTCTATACAACTTTCTTGCACAGCTCTCCACCAGATAGTGACTCAGGAACCAAAGCTGCTCTCATCATGCAATTTCTCTTTCTTGAAGCCCTTCATTTTCAACCACAGACGAGAAAGAACGTAGATAGTTAAGAGCATGAACAGCAGCACATATTATTAACTGAAAGAGGAGGAGAAATGTGGGAGAGTGCATGGAATATGTGTTGGTTCTTCAATGCTGACACTACCACTATTTATTTTTTAAATAGATATATATTATTGATTTCAGAGAGAGAGATGGAAACATCAATGAGAGAGAATCATTGATCAGCTGCCTCCTGCACACCCCACTCTGGGGTCAAACCCACAACCCAGGTATGTGCCCTTATTGGGATTAAACTGTGACCTCCTGGTTCATAGGTCTATACTCAAACACTGAGTCATGCTGGCTGGCAATTACCACAATATTTAATACTAGAGGCCCGGTGCACAAAAATTTGTGCACTTGGGGTAGGGGGTCCCTCAGCCTGGCCTGTGCCCTCTAACAGTCCAGAACCCCTTGGGGGATGTCTGACTGACAGATCAGGCCTGCTCTTCAGAGGATCAGGCCTAAGCTGGCAGTCAGATATCCCTCTGACAACCCAGGAGCCCTCTTAGCACTGCCACAGAGGTGGGAGAGGTTCCCATCACCACCGCTGCACTGGCCAGGCATGAGCTGGCTTCTGACTGAGCATCACTCTCTGGTAGAAGCGCACTGACCACCAGGGGGCAGCTTCTGCATAGAGCATCTGCCCCTGGTGGTCAGTGAGTGTCATAGCAACTGGTTATTTCAGGTCATTCAGCCTTTAAGATAAATTTGTATATTACCCTTTTATTATATAGGACATTGTACCACACCAAGCATTGTGTCTACATTTTTCTCTCTAATAATTTTCCAAATATTCTTAATCTGGATTAACTGCAATTTTTACAGGATTCTTGCTTCTTTTGTGGCTTTCCGTGTAAGAAAAGGAGGCTCTGGGAGCTATGTATATTTGTAGTTGGGGAACCATGCTATAAACAAGAAATATACTTCATTAGAGATTCAAAGCCAAAGCAAACAAAATTTTTCTCCTGTTGGGGTGATCAGCTTGATTTGATTAGACAATGAGAACTATAGGACCCATTATTGTTCCACTTATCCTCAAAGCTAGGAAATGCCATTATATCTATAAATACAATTTTGAATTTTAAAAAGCATATGCTTTTCATATTACATTTTTGAAGTACTCACACAGTCACATAAAATTCAGTAGATATATTATTTTACTGCCAATTATGTTTCTTAATATTTTTCCTTCATTAAAACTATGCCTACTAATACATCACTCACAACAAGGTAATTACTTACAAGGTAATTATTAGAAACACTTAAAATTGTTTGGCTAAATATTCCCTATACATTTATGTTCTCAATCAAATACATTTTTATTTATTAAATTCTAATATTTTCATAAACAAGCTAAAAGTTGAGTCCCATCACCAGCCACAGATAAGAGTATTTATTGAATTGATGGGACAGAAGATTAGAAATCAGAATTTATGAGAGGTAGCTGTTTTTTCCATGTCTGGCTATCATTAGCAATTTAGTGCATATGCAAGTTTTAATGAGAATCCTTTTCTCAGCCTCACAACATTTATGGTGTTAAAATGTAGTCCATGAGAAAATTCTACATAAAATGGTATGTTAAAGATGGAAAATTTTTATTGTGTAAATGTCTCTGATTGATGCAGACACATTTGCAAAGCCTGTGCATTCACACTGACCTTTAACATGCCCGGGGTGGGTACCCTGCCTTTGTGAAGGTGTCATCCATCCGCCCTTGCCTTATCTCATTCCTCCTCCCCATTCCAGGGAGAAATGGCAAATGACTGTCTGGGAACTTCCTGAAATCTGCCTCCTCTTCCACCAGAAAACCTGCTCCTCCTGCTCTAGGAGGTAAAACAGCCACCATCACAGGGACAGAGTTCCAAACAGGTCACTAGATTTCACAGTTTTTGCAATAACTGGCCTGTGTTCGGGACCAGGAAGCTAGAGATCCCTGCTGACTCTGTGGCATTCAAATAAAGAGCAACTCTCTTTTATCCCCCAAAATGACATAAAGGAAAACATAAACAAATATGTTTCCCACGTGGCAGCCTGCACAGTGAAGGCCATTGTTCCCTGGGAACTCCAACCAGCACACACCCAGCTGTGCCGGATCAACTGGCTCATCCTCAGTTTACAGGCGTGAGGTCACAGCAATGAAGTCCCCAGCCCTTGGGTGATTTTCCTCCCTGGTTGCACTCAGCTGTTTTCTGGTGTACCTGACGTGCCTGGATTCAAAACCATAAGGAGCAGAGAGAATGTTGCTGAGAGATTCATTTTATCTTTGGGAAAAATAATCTCTCAAGAATACATGCACCCCTATGTTCATTGCAGCATTTTACAATAGCCAAGGTTTGGAAGCAGCTCAAGTGTCCATCAGTAGATGAGTGGCTAAAAACGCTGTGGTACATTTCCACAAGGGAATACTACTCAGTTGTAAAAACATAAGGAGATCTTACCTCTTGTGACAGCATGGATGGATCTGGAGAGTATTATGCTAACTGAAATAAGTCAATCAAAAAAAAGATAAATACCATGTGATTTTAGTTATATGTGTAATCTAATCCTATTTAGTTTAAGGGTAATATGCAAATTAACTGTCACTCCATCACAAAGCTGGTGGCACCCATAGACACAATGTGGTGGCACCCAGGGGGGTGGGGGCCAGCTGCTGAGAGCAGGCAGCTGAGTGGCCTGGCAGAATGCTTGCTTCGTTGCTGTGGCGACAAGGCAAGCATTCCACGCCCAGCTGTGGCTGGGTCTCTGGTCAGGCCTGGGTGCAGATGGGCCTCTGGGCCAAGGAGAAGCTCTGGGCAGCACTCTGTGGAGCAGCCAGGCCCCGCAGAGAGCTACTAGCACATGGATTCATGCGCAGGGCTACTAATAAACAAAATAAACTAACCAACAAAATAGAAGCAAACTCATAGTTACAGAGAACAAATTGACAGCTGTCAGATTGGAGAGGGGTTAAGAGTTGGGTGACAAAGGGATTAAGCAAAGAAAAAAAAAATCTCATAGGCAGACAATATGGTGCCAGAGGGAAGAGGAGTGTGAGGAGGTAGAAGAGGGTACAGGGAGGATAAATGGTGATGGAAGGAGACTTCACTTGGGGTGGTGAACACACAATACAATGTAAAGATGATGTATTATAGAATCGTACACCTGAAAAACTATAATTTTATTAAGCAATGTCACCTCAATATATTCATTAAGAATACATTTTAACAAAGAAAAGCGATAAAGGATGTTGTGAACTGAATCACAGGTCATTTATAAATAAATCACTCAGGCACCTCAGTAGTTTGGCCTGTTTAGTGTAAAACAGTTAAAAAAATACATAAAGTGGATCCTCACAATATTGATCAATTTATCCATAAATTGCTTTAAAAACAGTATTTATGCTGTTTTTAAAAGCTTTAAAACAGTATTTATGCTGCTTACTTAAGAGATGCTTTGGAGATAATTGCAAACCTCTGTGGGTTACAAGTGAAAACAAAGGAGAGGAAATTTTTAAGGAAATGGAACACTTGCAGGTATGCATGCTGAGTCATGCTTATTGGTGAAACCAGATAAATGAGGTCTATTCCCTGGTAGGCACAAGTGCCCGACGGCGTCAAGGCACCTCTCACACCCCCGTGGCCTTCTTGCAATACTAGCAGAGCTGAGCCTCCGGAACTTATTCCTATCTTCACTCAATGGTCTTATCGTCTATAAAGTCCTTCTTTCTTCTCTACCTCAGAAGCCATGTTAAGTAAAAACACGATTTCTATTTTGGGTGTACTGTCATGGGCAGAGGCGACCAGGGTGGGCAGGTATTTCTTTTTTCTCAATATGGAATGATAAGGTGGGAACAGAGAGAGATCCAAAACTATCATTCCCATCAGCTTACCTCACTAGTTCATCATTAAAAGTTTGGGTCTAAATAGTGATTGGGCCTAAACCGGTTTGGCTCAGTGATAGAGCATCGGTCTGCGGACTCAAAGGTCCTGGGTTCGATTCCGGCCAAGGTCATGTACATTGGTTGCGGGCACATCCCTGGTGGGGGGTGTGCAAGAGGCAGCTGGTCGATGTTTCTCTCTCATTGACGTTTCTAGCTCTCTATCTCTCTCCCTTCCTCTCTGAAAAATATCAATAAAATATATTTAAAAAATAAAAAAATTAAATAGTGATTGGATGTCAACTGTGGGCTAGGCAGCAGGCTATAAAATAAGGGTGCTGAGATGAACGTGATCCTGCTTTGCTCTGCCTCAGTATCTATCTGAAGTATCATTATTGCTAATTTACTTATCTGTCTCACCAGCTTTGACCTTGAGGGACGGGCCTTTGTGTGGGTAATCCCTATCTATACGTGACAGTAATTGATGCCTAGCAGGAGTTTCATTCATGAGTGATGGCTAATGAATAAAGGAATGAATGAATGATTGCCAATGCAGTGCACCTTATCCGTCCGTCACTAGACATCGATTAAATCCTTTTCAACAAGAAGGCAGTCCTTGGTGAAAAGCACCTGGAAGCTTTAGTGGAGGGCAGAAAAGACTGCGTACGAGCCTCGGTGGTCTTCAGAGGAGGGCACACACTGGAGGAGAGCCCAGCGCCTGCTCCTTTCTAGCCCCTCAGAACAACAGTTCCAAGAGGAGAAGAGGGAAGGTACCAAGCAAGGACAACCTCACCTCGTTTAGATTCCTGCCAAGTCTCTACCTTACTCGTGAATTCTTAAGTGCAAATTAAAAAAATAAATAGGTAAATAGCTGCCCTAGCCGGTTTGGCTCAGTAGATAGAGCTCCAGTCTGATGACCAAAGGGTCCTGGGTTTGACTGTGGTCAGGAGCACTTACCTTGGTTGCAGGCTCCTCCCCACACCCCAAACCTGACCCTGGTCAGGGCTCATGCAGGAGGCAACCAATCAATGTGTTTCTCTCACATCAATGTTATTCTCTGACTTTCACTCTCTCTTCCACTCTCCCTAAAAAAAAAAAAAAAGCTTATGGAGAAGACAAGTATTCCCCCCCCCCCCTAACTTCCATGAATTAAAATAAAGAGTTTTAGGAAACATGCTTCATCTGATCCATGAGTGAATGGATCTTCATGTGGGATCAACAGATGAATTTATTATAGCGTTGTCATTTGTAATTTGAAACCAGCAATACTTTTATTTTATTTAAAAATTTTTTTATCTATGGCTCAAATTTGTTTATGTGTAACAGAATATACACTTTCTGGAGCTTTCCTCTCCTAAACAAAGATAGGTAATAGAATTAACAGGCATGTGTTTTTCTCCTGGGTTTCCACTTTGGAAGTTCTCCTAAACCTGAGATTGTTGCTAAATAGGTTAACTCTTTAGGACCACAGCCAACCACCTAGCTGGTTAGTCAGGTCAGATTTAGGAAGAAGGCTGTCACTCTCTAACACACTGCCATCTTTTGGTAGTAAGAAGTATAGCAAAAAAAGCAAAAAAAGAAAGGAGCCTTATCTGTCACTAGTTCCAGTTTAATAATAAAAGCAAGGCTGATGACAAAGCTAATGAAATATAACAAAACACAATGAAGAAGAGTGCCATGAAGGTGCTTACAAATGGTTCGCCTTGAAACCTTTTCAGTCTACACTGGGGGTCAATTTCTTAATGTGTAAAATATTAATACTACTGCAAGACCTTGAATTCGTGCATGGGTGGGGTCCAGCCAGCTGGCAGTGGGGAGGGGGCCACGGGCAGTTGGCCAGCCAGCTCTTCCCCTGATAGGGGTATTGGGGGCCGATTAGGGGTGGGAATTGCTGGAGGGAGGGGCCAGTTGGGGCCCAGATCAGGCTGGTTGGCTGTCCCAGTGCATGTCATAGCCACTGGTCACTCCGCCATTCTGGTCACTAGGCTTTTATATATATAGATCATATAGGACAAAAACATGCAAATAAGCTAACCAAAGGTCTTATGTTGTGAGAGTCTTCTAGCACTTTCCCCAATATTGGACACATGTTATTCAAGCAATAAATGTTTATGAGCACCTGCACTACATGCAAGGGCATGATCTGGGTGGTGGGGACACAGTAGTGAACAAGGCAGCTATGGTTTCTGTCGCTGTGAATGTTATAGTCTAGTGTAAAGGCTGTGGGATAAGCACTAATAAGGCACAGGATGATCTGAGAGCAAAACGGGAATTTTGTACATCTGCGATCAAAGTTGGCCTCCTCAGGAAGTGGCATTTAAGTGAGAATCAGAAAAAAAAAAGGCCAAAAATTAGCAAAAGAAAGTAGAGGAGGGCGAGCAGGGGCTGTTTTCCAAGAAAAAGAATGAATCTGAGTAACAGAATATGACCTCAGAACTTATCAAATGGGTTCTTATTTTACCTAAGATGCTTCACACTAATGTCTAAAATTTATATTTTTACCTCTTAAAATATAATACTGTATACTTATGCATAGTTACTCGAAGGGGTGTGTAATAAGTAAAATATAGGGTCTTGAAGTTTCAGAGGCCTGAATTCAATTAGCTCTGGAATTTTAAGTGGCTTATTTTTCTGAGACTATCTCATAAATGGAAATGGAGTTGAATCTAGCCTTGCTAGTTTCTGACGAGATTTAAAGTGAGAAAGGTGTATTAAACAGTCCAGTACAAAGTTACACACAATGTAGATGCTTAGTAAATATTAAATTGTCTTTCTACCTTAATTGCTTTGGGATAATTGGGACTTCCTACCTTTAGGAAGGCTCATTCAAACACCTTCAAGAATATATTGTTTAAAATAATATTTTGATTACAGTCTTGTGATTAGTGTGTGAGACATGTAAGCTACTATGAATTTCTTAGGATGCATTATTAGTAAAATTGCTTGAATGTACTGCTTCAGCAAGTGGTTGGTCAGGCTGTTTTGTCATTCATGGAACAACAAAGTCTAAGCAGATAGAAAGATGGGTGTATGCTTAAGTAACTGAAAGCTTCTTCTTTGCTTATCCAGAATTATTCAACTCAATAGATATGCCACTGAGTTAGGTTTAGGTATGTAGAACTGGTTATATCCTATCTAATAAAAAGTAATATGCAAATTGACCATCTTTCAACACACAAGATGACTGTCCTATGTGGTCAAAGATGCTGCCCCCATGTGGACACAAGATGGCCGGAACCAGGCCTGCAAGATAGGGCAGTTGTGGGTGATCAGGTCTGCAAGGGAGGGCAGTTGTGGGTGATTAAGCCTGCAGAGGAGGGTAGTTGGGAGGGTCCAGGCTTCAAGGGAGGGCAGTTAGGGATGATCAAGCCTGCAGGGGAGGGCAGTTAGGGGTGACTAGGCTGGCAGAAGAGGGTAGTTGGGGGTGACTGGGCCTGCAGGGAAGGGCAGTTGGGAGGGACACAGGCCTGCAGGGGAGAGCAATTGGAGGGGAGGACCATGCCTGCAGGGAAGGGCAGTTAGGGGCAAACAGGCTGGAAGGGGAGTGGTTAGGGGGTGATCAGGCTGGCAAGCAGAAGCGGTTAGAGGCAATCAGGAAGGCAGGCAGGTGAGCAGTTGGAAGCCAGCAGTCCTGGATTATGAGAGGGATGCCCGATTACCCTCGAGGGGGTCCCAGATTAGGGAGGGTGCAGGCTGGGCTGAGGGATATCCCCTTCCATGCATGAATTTCATGCACCGGGCCTCTAATACTACTATATGACCCAAATAGCCCAAAAGTGGGGGACAGGAGGAGGGTACACTTTTAGCTACATTAGAATATCTCAATGTTTTTAAAGTTTTGCCACCCTAAGATTTAAGCACAATTTATCAATGCAAAAATATGTTAACATTATTTTAAAACATGGTGAAAACTTGTTTATTTTATAAAACTTAAATGTCTTCCATTAAATAATGCATTTTGTATTAAGGCATGAAAGAAAATATTGATAGTGGGAAGGCTTTAAGCATCATCTGCATCAATCTACTATTCTATAGACCAGGACACCAAGGCAGGAGATTACAGTTTTCCTAAAGCTAATGGGTATCAGAAAAAGGATTTTCATGCAGGGGTTCTGGTACCCAAACCAATGCACTTTCTACTTTTTTTTATACTGCACCTACATTTCACACCAGTTAGTTAATGGGATGGGCCTCTTCATCTGAAACGAATGTCATAAAAAATACTTTGCAGACTCTTAATAAAGCACTATTCTAATTATTAAGAATAGCTTAAGTAATGCCTCTCTGTTTTCAACTAGAGAAATTTTTACCAAGTATTCCTCCAAATAATATTGAGAAGATTGTTAAGCACTCATTTATTCAACAAATATTTACTGAGCATATAGGATTTGTAAGACACTGTATTAGGTAATTGATTCCTATCCTAATTTATTAAGCAAGGTAAATAAGGGTGGAGGGGAGTGTTTATAGGAACAAGTCAATAAATACTTTTCTTAAGCCAAAACCGGTTTGGCTCAGAGGATAGAGCGTCGGCCTGTGGACTGAAAGGTCCCAGGTTCGATTCCGGTCAAGGGCGTGTACCTGGGTTGTGGGCACATCCCCAGTGGGGGGTGTGCAAGAGGTAGCTGATTGATGTTTCTCTCTCATTGATGTTTCTAACTTTCTATCCCTCTCCCTTCCTCTCTGTAAAAATATCAATAAAATATATTAAAAAAGCTTTTCTTCAGTTTCTTCATATTCTCAATTAATTCAACAGCATGCATCAGTAAAACATGTTACAGTTTTCAAGCACTTTCTCGTGACATTGATTTTCCTATCATGTTACTTTAATTCTTTATGATGCTTAACATCTTCAACTTTTTACTGTTCTTGATGTTAATGTTATTGACCTACCTTTTTGCTTTTAAGTTTATAAAAACAGGTTATATTAAACACCACCAAGTCTGCCAGGGTGTCCAGCCCACTTTCTGGAATACAGTAGATGGCTGATATTTGTTGAATGAATACTAATAAATTATGTTTAATTTGATTCTCAGAAATATAGTATTCATGATTACCACCATATTAGAGAGGATGAGACTAAAGCTTATGTAGCTTAGAGAAGTTCATTGTTGGCTCTCATTGCTAATAACACTTTGAGCTCCTAATGGGGTCTTTTTCTGCTTTAATTCTTAATCAAAATAATGTAGTAATCCTTACTGAAAATAGAACCATTTCTATTTCTATTACCTCTCCCATCACCACTACTACAAAAGCTGCTAAATAAAATGTCACATTCACATTTGTTAAACTATCTGATTTCTTAAGTCTGAGTTGACTTTTATTGCACAAAATCATGGAATAACATCAGTCTGGCTCCCCCCCCCCCCCTGTAATTCCCAGTTTATTGCTAGGATGGTGATTGTGACAGGGAGAATACTACTAAGCTCTACAGTGGAGAGTACCAGATACAAAAGATACGGTTTTATCTGTGTGGTCCAGTGCTCCTTTACTCATGTTTTCCATTTACCATGACTGGCTTCTTCTCTGGGATGACTTTTAAATGAGAACATGGCACCCCATCTCTTGTCACTGACAGTAACTGAACTCTCTGATGAAACAATTCACATGTAGATTCCAGTGAAAGACTTTCTTTCAAAAATAAAAATGTGTCAAGGAGACATATAAATACTTAAAGTTATGTGGCTTTAGCAACAACAAAAGAAATTATTACTTGGAAGACAAAAGAAATACTTTCTTTATGCGTCTTTTATGACCATGCTGTAGATAAAAGGATCTCTGAAAGAAACTTCAACCATGAGCCTGAACCCTATGTTAGTACTGAATGAATTCTATTCTGCCAAAACAATTAGAAGAAGCAAACTCACACTTTAATTTGGTACAATTAAAATCCGAAGTAGTAACATTTAAAATTATTTTTTAATGTGTAGATATTTTTATGTTTTATTTTTACCTCATTTGAGGAACATTCACCCCATTCTGAATTTCATATCCTTGTCCCTTGGGGAGAACTTTATTGCCTTCGTGTGGATAAGCATATGGCAGGTGACCAACTCCTCACATTATACTGTGTTTTGTAGTTCCAGAAGTACTTTCATACACGTTATCTCACCTGACCCTTCTACTTGCTCTGTGGAGTTGGCAGGAAAGGTAACCAGAAAAGCAGTTTTGTTTTGATGATGATCTTGCTATCTGACTGCAGCAATATGTTAATTAAATATATTGTATTTAAATGATGAATAAAAAGGTATAATAATATCAAAGGTGATTGCTTGTAATATGAGAACTAAAAAATGCATGTCTTTGCAGATTAAAATCTGGAGGAAAAGAAAAGTTTAGATTGCATGTAATTGTCTCTTCTGAAAAACACTTCACTGTATATAGTTTATTGCCATTTCCCCCATTGTGTGTGTGTGTGTGTGTGTGTGTGTGTGTGTGTGTGTGTGTGTGTTTGATTCCACTAAGCCATTTTGTCATTTATTTCAGGTATGTTTGGTTATGTTAAAGAACATGAAAGAGTGGCTTTTTCCTTGAAATGAAAACTTGGCTGCATTGTTTCCAGGAAAGGGCTAATGAGATTGCAGATGAGGAGGAGGTTGATGACTTAGAGTCTTTGATGAGGTTCAGGAGCAAGTACGTAGGTATTAGGAACTGGAAGATGTGGGAGAAGAGAAGATTGCAAGCAGAGAGAGGAATTTCAACTTAAGACATGTAGGTGGAGCAGTAGTGAATGATGTTGAAGCCTACATATTATGGTAACAGGAATGAGTGACTGACATGAAGAGGATATTGAAATCTCTGATTGGAAACTATTGGGGAACTAACAGACTTGGGTGTCAGAAAGGTATATATGTTTTTTGGCTAATCCCTTCACCTTCTTTCATCCAGTCACCCCACCCCCTTCCTCTAAACAGCTGCCAGTCTGTAACATGCATTCAAGCATCTGTTTCTATTTTGTTCGTTAGTTTATTTTGTTCTTTTTTAATATTTTTTTACAAAGGGGGGAGGGAAGGATAGAGAGTTAGAAACATCAAAGAGAGAGAAACATCAATCAGCTGCCTCCTGCACACCCCTACTGGGGATGTGCCCGCAACCAAGTACATGCCCTTGACCGGAATCGAACCCGGGACCTTTCCGTCCACAGGCTGATGCTCTATCCACTGAGCGAAACCGGTTTCAGCTATTTTGTTCTTTAAATTCTGCATATAAGTGAAATCATATGGTATTATGCTAAGTGAAGTAAGCCAGTCAGAGAAAGACAAATATCAAGGAGACCATTTCAATTATATCACTTTCCATGGGTCAGAACCATGACATTGTGCTTCAAGTTTCCAGCTAAAGGCTGGAGTACTGTTCTCACTGGTAAATTCCTAGGACTATGAAATTCTTAGGTAGAAAGAATTTATCAGAGTTGCATATACATTTCCTAACACCTCCTAGTTTGTTTATTCACTTTCTGTCTATAGCCAGATGATTAGGTGGATCATCAGCAAAGAGGTGGGCTATTTACACGTGTGCTCTCTTAGTCCCTGAATCTCTACCGAGCTGTTTCCACTCGAAGAGCTTCCTCCACTTCATTTCAAAACCTAAAATACTTCCAGGAGTAAGTCACACAGTATCCCTTCCCACATAGACACTTTCCATTCATTGCCCGATTTAATAGGGACCCAATATTATTCAGACGTAAGGAGAATGGAATGCTGTATTGATGTAATATAGTAGAAACAGCTAATACTTCTTTAGCATTTGTGTTCCTGACGGTGCTCCAAGTGCTTTGTATCCATTAACTCGTTTGACCCTCACAACAAACCTATGAGGTCATTAGGTTGTATTATTTTCATTTTACACTTGAAAACACTGAGGCCCAACAAGATTAAATAACTTGCACAAGTCAAGTTCCAGAATCCAAGCTCTCTTAACCATCACACACACACACACACACACACACACACACACACACACACACTCCAATCATGAATTCAAGCAATCTTATGAAAGAGAACCAATGAACCCAAGAGCCAGGGTTTTCAAATCACTTTGAACTGACAGAAACTGGCTTCTAAAGTACCCTTGAGGACAGCATGTGAAAATAAATCAGCTGATAAGGACCTGGACTCTGAGCAGTTTCACATCTAGGGCTCCTTCTGGGAATTCACCTCAGCTCATCTCCTAACTCATTATGGGAAATCCCTGAGCATTAAGGTGGCTGGCCAAGGTTAAGCACATGCATTCGGCCATAATGGCGATCTTTATTCTGGCTATGAAGTTCGACTGAATGGAAGCCCATAATGATCTTGCTTTAGAAGAAATCTTTTCATTTCCGTCTGCCAGTTTTATTGCAGGAATGTCATCTGCCTTCTTGTGTATGCCATTTAGCCTGCCATCTCCTGGTGGTAGTATACTTATTTTGATTATCATCAAAGTTAGCAATGCACTCAGAGGCCACAAACTAGCAACATTGGCATAAACGCAAAAAGAAATGCATAAGTAACATAAACGTTTTAGTTTCAACCTCAAAGACTTTGCATATTCATAGATACTGTCTCAGATTTTGTTACCAATTTATATTATGATGAAAAGAAAATATAAGTTGTTGGTCACATGCTGCATATGTTAGGAAAATATATTTTCCTAAAATATTTTCCTAACATGGGTCCTAGTCAATATGTAGGAAAGGTAGTTAAGAAAATAGAGTTTGCCAAAACCGGTTTGGCTCAGTGGTAGAGCGTCGGTCTGCGGACTGAAAGGTCCCGGGTTCGATTCCAGTCAAGGGCATGTACTTTGGTTGCGGGCACATTCCTGGTGGGGGGTGTGCAGGAGGCAGCTGGTCAATGTTTCTCTCTCATCAATGTTTCTAGCTGTCTATCTCTCTCCCTTCCTCTCTGTAAAATATCAATAAAATATATATTTTTTTAAAAAGAAAGGAAAAGAAATAAGAGTTATTTCCATCCTCTTCTTTCACTCAATAACCATTTATTAATGCTTTACTATGTTCCAGAACTTGACTCACAATGATGAATAATATAATACTCATATGCCAAAACCTCAACGTTTGGGAGAAAAACAAATAGACAGGCCACATTAGCATGATGTGGTGAGTTAGGTATAAAGATAAGTTTTGATGGGAGCATGCAGGAAGCCAGGGGCTTATTTCAAATAATTGGCAAGGGGGGAAAAAACCCTCCTCTTTCTGTACCCCTCATGAGTATGACCTTTCCCTGAGGAATGTTTGTTTTAGAGACAATCCACATGAGAGAGCACTTCAACCTCTCTCCTCACCCTTGCCAGGGCATCAGCCCCTAAGGCTTTGTGGGCTGCAGAAAAGCCAGAGACATGTGAGAAGCTGGGGAAATGGGTGAGAAGAAAGGCAGTAAAGCTAGGTGCTGGTGAGGAGATGTAGGACAGCCATTATATCTCATTCCTTCTCAACTGATGCTAAACTGAGCTGCATACGATGCTAAACTCCGCCAATTCTTCCTTAAAACCAGGGGTTCTTACCCAGAAATTTCTAGCTGAGCTTTAAGGGAACGGATAAACTCCCTGAACTAGCAGGACAAACTGCATCCATTTTTCTGGAAAGCATGCATGGCATGCATAAAATTATTAAATGGGATTATTAATTTTTTAAAATGTAAGAATATTTCAGTGACTAATTTAGATTCTATAGGGAGGGATGAAACATTGGAGGCCCTATTTAAGAAAAATATTTAATTAGAATGACAAATATAATATTATTTATTAAAGTGACTATTATTTAGAATGAGAACATAATATTCCTATTCATTTACTACAGGACATAGCTCTGTAATTTTTTTCAGTGATTTTTGGTTCAATTCCTTTGGCTATTTCTTCATGTGACAGTTGCAGTTTCATCATCTCTAATATCATTGAGTGTAATTCTCCCAGTTAGTAGGAGTCTTTCATATGTAGCAGAGGTTATCATAGATAGCATAAGACTCAAAGTGATGCTTATGACAAACTTTATTTACCGCCCCCAAAATGCCCTCAATTGTGTGGTAGTACAGAGAAAACAACTCCTCTTTTAGTAACAGTGAAATTCAGAAATTTATAACACTATGGATTCACTCTCTCCGATACTGTTCCAATTGCTTTCCATGTGCAATTCACTTCAACGTCATTGTGACTCTAATGACGTGGATGTGATTAGAATGGCTTATGATGTGTACACTAAGGTCCGGGAAGTGCAAATAGCTCTGCCCGAGGTCACACATCTGGTGAGTGGAGAGTCAGGCGTGTCAGTTGTTAAACACAGTCAGATCAACTCCCAAGGCCTGCATATCCCATTTTCTATAAAACTGAGTCCATGACTGGCATAGAGATGCTGGCCACTTCTCAGGGACCTAGCCCCACTTTGCTCTGGGCTTCACCCTGAGATAACAGTGAGTAGTGAGATGACAGAAAAGGGGTAGTTTGAAAAAAGCAGGGGTGTGTGCACCAGGTCCCATTGGATCTGCAGGAGGGGCCACCTCTGAAGGTTTCCTGCTCCAAAGTGGTTGGCAGCAGCAGAGAGGGAACCGCATGGTGGCATGTTCAGTTAGGAAGCATCTCTTTTAGTGGCAGAATTTTACGGCTTTATTAACACAAATGCAATGTGTACACACAAACTGTCTATTCATTTTCTTCCCCGTGTAGCCTGGCATTGGGATGGGTGATGCGGATGGCCAGCGCGGCTGCCCTTTCCACACTGGCTTTGCGGATCTTTGAGGGATGCTATGATTTGTTGCACATCAGCAGCACTTCAAGCTCCTTGACATTGTGGACCGGGGACTTCCGGAAATGCTTGGTTTGCTTCTTGCTCCCACAACCAATGTTGGGCATTAACATCTTGCCCTTGAATCTCCTGTGCACATTATTGCAAATGCCTCTATGTTTTCACCAGTTACACTTAATTTTGACATATTGGTCTAACTTCTTCTGGATGAGCTTCTTGGTCTTTCTTTTGATGCCCTTGGCAGCTATGGCGATGAGTAGGAAATGGCAGCCACTTCTGTAGACAGCGCTGAGGAAGAGAGGGGAAGGCGGAGCGCAAGAGCTGATGGGACTTGACCTCTCAGAGAGCACCATAGGTAGCATTTCTTGGTCTCCAAAACCTATGTGTTGCCTCAACACAAGAAGCTAGCATAGCACTCAGACGCTCTGCAGGGGATGCCTCTTCAGTTCCAAAGGGCAGAAGGGATTAGGAGCATTAGAACCAAAGGCAGTAGAAACACAGGCTCAATCATAAAGATGATCCATTGCGTTCAGTAATGACCAGGACAGTGACCCAGTTCTTGGAAGAGGAAATAAAATAACAAAAGGAAAACAAATAGTTCAGAAAATATGATCAGCCAACATGTCTGTCTACTATCACCACACATTTTCTCACGAGGCTTTTTGTTTCTGAGAAAAGCCAAATATTTTCTGGCTTGGAAAACTCCAACTCTATAAATATTCTATTTAATAGCATCTGCAGACCTAGAATGTATAAATACATTCCCGAGATTAGTGGAAAGAAGCTGCTTTCTTATGACTGAGAGAGGAAGTATAGAATAAAGCATCCATTCAGACACCTAAGGATGTAATGCCGATCCGTGAATAGTCATTCTCCTGTTAACAAGGTTTCATAAAGTGAGCACTGGAGATATTTCTTAAAAGAATGTGGGACCTCACTCATTTATGGATATTAAAGATCATTATAAACGAATGAACAGAAAGATAGATATAATGAGAGTAAAACAACAAGCAGACTGTCAAATGACAGCGGGGGCGGGTTTGGGGGGGAGGGTAGGGAGATCTGGGGGTGATAAGAGATCAACTGAAGGACTGGTATGCTTGCATATAAGAACAACCAATGGACACAAAACTCTGGGGAGGGAGGGCATCTATGGGAGGAGGGGTGGGCAATGGTAAACTATATACACAGAGAATACATTAATAAATTTTTAAAAATGTTAAAAAATAAAATAAAAAATACTAAATTTAAAAAATAAATAAACAAACAAACAAATAAATAAATAAATAAAAAGAATGTGGGAGAAGACATGGACATTCAACTTATGAACTCCAGAGGAGCGTTGGTCAGCATGAGTCTCTGAAAGCAGGTAGGTTCCTGGTCTCCGCGTGAGATAGATAAATTCTTTCACTAATCCTTTGATCTCTTTATGGTTTCGCTGTTCATTCTACTGATTGTACCAGAAACAAGTTTCACTTCAGATATAATAGTTAATGATAGACAATAGAGAAGGAACTGGGTGTGGAGCCATAGTTAACGATAATAGCGTGAGAGTTGGTAGCTATTTATAGCACTTGTTAAACTTTCAACTCTTTAAATTGGTATTTTCATACAGCAAACTCAAATCTCTTGGGCAACAGGGCAAGCACCATGAGATTAGAACTGGAAGTAATTTCTGGCATTAGTCAAATATGCAATGACTAAGAAAAACATATTCTTCAGTTTGAAGTGCCACCAGTTAGCAATGAAAATAGGAAAACAAACATTCACAAGGGAGCCTTGCAGTGAACGGTGTGAGAAAATGGTCACGTGCAGGATCTATGAGGCAAAGCCGATGAAATTTGAATTTTGAATAAAATACTATTTTTTCAGTTGAAGCAATTTTTTAAAAAAACTTGTCAGAAAGCCATTCCCCCCCCCCTTTTTAAAAAATGGATCTTTATTGTAAAAGTATTATAGATGTCCCCTTTTTGAAATATATATATATATATATATATATATATATATATATATATATATATATATATATAATTGGTGGGGGACTGAAGACCAGTGGTTGAATCTGAGACCAGAAACACAGAGCTGTGATTTGAAACCTTGTTATTTGAAAGCTTCTAATTTACTATGTAACTGGGAAATTGTATTGCATTTAACTACCCCACATTCCTCTTTTTTAGATGCATTCAGTTCTGTGATAGATTCAGTCCACTAAAGAGGAATAAAGAGTGTGGGGTAGGATATGATAGGATTGAGGGGTGACAGGGAAGGGTTATGAAGAGGCTCATTCTACTGTCCTGTGTACCCCCACCTTGCCACATGGTCTTTGCTACATTACAAAGACCATGTTTAGGTCTCCTTTTGTTAGGCCCTAACACTTTTTCCCCCCTAAATCTTTATTGTTCAGATTATTACAGATGCTCCTCTTTTTTCCCTCCATATCTCCCCTCCACCGGGTTCCCAACACTCCCCAGGTACTCACCCTCTCCCCACACTGTCCTCGTCCATAGGTATAAGCTCTTTGTCCAATCTCTTCCCAAACCCCCCAGAGAATTGTGAGTCTGCTCCCTTTCCATGCCCCTTATTCTACTACATTCACCAGTTTGTTCTGTTTATCAGATTTTTTATTCATTTTATTTTTAGATTCACTTGTTGATAGATATGTATTTGTTGTCACTTTGTTGTTCATAATTTTTATCTTTACCTTTTTCTTCTTCCTCCTCTTAAAGAATACCCTTTAGCATTTAATATAATACTGGTTTGGTGGTAATGAACTCCTTTACTTTTTCTTATCTGTGAAGCTCTTTATCTGACCTTCCATTCTAAATGATGGCTTTGTTAGGTAGAGTAATCTTGGTTGTAGGTTCTTGCTATTCATCACTTTGACTATTTCTTGCCATTCCCTTCTGGCCTGCATAGTTTCTGCTGAGAAATCAGCTGACAGTTATATGGGTACTCCTTTGTAGGTAACTAACTGTTTTTCTCTTGCTGCTTTTAAGATTCTCTCTTTGTCTTTTGCCGTTGGCATTTTAATTCTGATGTGTTTTGGTGTGGTCCTCTTTGGATTCCTCTTGTTTGGGGGTTCTCTGTGCTTCCTGGACTTTTCTTTCACCAGGTTTGGGAAGTTTTCTGTCATTATTTTTCCAAATAGGTTTTCAATATCTTGCTCTCTCTCTTCTTCTGGCACCCTAATAATTCAGATATTGGTATGCTTGAACTTGTCCCAGAAGCTCCTTACACTATCTTCATATTTTTGGATTCTTTTTTCTCTTTGTTCTTCAGTTGGATATTTTTAGCTTCCTCTTACTTTAAATCTTTGACTTGATTCTTGGGATCCTCTAGTTTACTGTTGAATCTTTGTATATTATTCTTTATTTTAGTCAGTGTATGCTTAATTTCTGACTGGTACTTTTCTTTTTCCTCCCCCCCCCCCATTCTCATTAAGATCCTTAAAGGTCTCACTAAATTCCTTGGAGGTTTCTAGAAGATTCTTGAGTAACCTTATAACTGTGATTTTGAACTCTATATCCAGTATTTTGCTTTCATCCATTTCTTTCATTTGTGACATCTTTCTTTGTCTTCACATTTTGGCTGCTTCTCTGTGTTTGTTTTTATGTATTGGGTAGCTGCTAAGTCTCCTTGAGTTGATAGAGTGGCCTTGTGTGGTAGGTGTTCTATAGGTAGGTGTCCACCTAAGGTGGACACTCCTGGTGTACTCCTTTGTGGGCTGTGTGCACAGTCTTGTTGTAGTTAAACCTTAATTGCTGTTGGTATCACTGGGAGGAATTGACCTCCAGACCAATTGGCTGTGTTAAATGTTAAATGCTGTTTTTGTCAAAACCTTCATTTAAACTGTCTGGATTTCCTTTAGTCCTTACTGAAGGACATTTATTTTATTTATAGGTTTCACTTCAGCACCAAATTATATCTTATGTAGGTCAGTGTTGTTGAGAAATTTTGGATGATTTTATTTTAATACAGCTTGTCTACTTATTCAAAAAAGTTTTACAAACTGTTGGCAGATGGATTACAGAATGTGGCTAGTAAAATGCCCAGGGATAACAAGGAAAAGAGACTGCAGTAATAAATGCTAAGGGGAGTAAGGCAACCAACCATCTTCTCTGTTGAAGCAAGGGTATATCTAAAGCTTGTTATGGTAATATATAGAAATGTTTTTAAAAGCTTTAAAAATGTCTGAAAATATTAAAAAGGTTTTAAAAGGGTTGAGTTAAAGTATTATATTAAGGACACATTCCCCACTGCCCTGCAGTGTGTATATCCCATAGATAAGGATTTGAACTTCAATAACTGACTTAGAAGTGACTTGTGAAGATAATCATATGTATGAGTGATGTACTCTCCCTAGATAACCACATGCAGCCCCTTGCCCTGTTTGAGGTTAATATGTGTGCATTGAAGTAATTCATTGATAGCCACTTGAACTGCTGAGGGTACGAAAGAGGCTTTAAAAATGAGTCCTGACCAGCCAACAGTGCTCGCCTGTGGAGACCACCACAAAGCATGTCCTTTTGTCAGTCCAGTAAGTGATGCCGCTCCAGGCTCCTTTCCCTGCCAGACAACAGAAGAACGGCTAGTACCTCCCAGTGGAAATTCAACTGAGCTCTCGGATGACGAATGCAAGCCCCTTACATCTGGACCAGCCCAGCTGCCAGACCCCATAGGAGAGCACCACCTGGATCCCTTTAAGCCTTTACCCACAGCATCAGGAACTTTTGTGAGTAGCAAAGTGCTGTGTGATTTGCAATTGCATATTTTTCATGTGGTGTAATTCCTCCAGCAGTTAATTGAATTTGCATACCTTAAAATTTAAATGACAGCTTCTGGTCTTTTCGGTCCTAGGCCTGCCCTTGGTCCTGCCTTTGTAGAGCAACTTCTTTGCTAGCAGCTACTTGAATGTCACAACACCTGCACGGTTAAAGTTTATCAAAAGGGACACCTTAGATAAACACCTCAGATCCTTTCCCGGGATCTACTTGGGACACTTGGTAACTTTGTTGAAATGGTCTTACATGTGGTGGCTCCTAAGAATTTAGATGTTCAAATAACTGAAATTTATTTTATTGATAGGTTTCAGTTCAACACCCAATTATATATTAATGTTTGTGACCAAGATTATCATGATGTTGAGAATACTGTGAGTGAAACATTATAAACAGTAAAGGTACTGGTCCTGAGTCTCTTCTCTACCAGAAACAAAAATGTTAACCATATAATTAATGCATGAGTTGAAATTCTGAGACCTTGTAATTTCTCTTTTCCTTTACACCAAATAGCATCATCCTGATAGCTGTGATTCCTGGTAATTGTTTATCTTCCTTGTGATTTGTGCAATCATGTATTTCATGTAAGATTATACTCTTGACCAACAGGTGGATAAGAACCATACTTGTATCTATTTTCATTACACTAATTAAAGACACAGATATGTATTGTTCCCCTACTATGTATAACCTCCTATGACATAGACTGAGGGATATGAAACATTTAAGGACTGGCTTTAATGTTTAGGAAATAAAATTATCACCTGAAAAAAATTACTGGCACTACAAGTTGAACAATCCCTGGCAGACAAGAAATAAGGGCATTGAGTGTTGTAAGGGAAGTGAGCTTATTAGGCTGGGAAATTCAAGGAAGATTTCCTGGAAGAGGTGGAGTTTGAGCTGGACCTTGAAAAATGAGCATATGTTTGGAAGAAGGCAAGAAGGTTTTCCAAGCAAAGGAAATAGAGTGTGCTCCAGTTGGGTTCTTTAGAGAAACTCATTTTAATCTGAATTTAGAAACAACCTTCTCCCTCTACAACTTTCCTCCCCACCACCCCTGCCCCCCCTAAAAAAATGAGTTAGGCATTTATTGACCCAGATATCAAAGAGTCTAGGGATAGCTACAGCTTGTTTCTCTGTTGATTTCATTTTCAGTAGGTTTTCATTTATAGTAGGTCCTAGAACATGGGTAGGCAAACTTTTTGACTCAAGGGCCATAATGGGTTCTTAAACTGGAACGGAGGGCCAGAACAAAAGCAACCTAACCATGCTGGCACTCTCATCTTGGGCTGCTGGTGAAGAAGCAGAGGGGAGAGCAAGAGAATCCTCCGCTCTTTTGGGGCCGTAGTTTGCCCATGGCTGTCCTAGAAGCTCTACATTAGTATCCAGATGAAATAGGAATTTGGGGGATGAAAAAGACAGGTTTTAGGAAATTTGAGAAATTTTGGAAATTAAGGGGACCATGCAGAGCAGCAGAAGGTATATTTCCATAGAACAGGGGAGCTGAAAAGGTGCACCAGGTACATTTCCATAGAATGAGGGAGCTGGGAACAGCAAACTGTCTATATTTACAAAATAAAGGGAAGCAAGCCCATCATCCAGAAGAAGAAGGAGAAAGCCCAAAAGGAATAGGAAAATGATAAGGAAGGAGGGGGGAGAACCTCACATGTCCCATGTGAGGTTAAACCTTTGAGCCCAAGAGTTACTATAGTAACCAGACCAAGAGCACAGTAACCAATCAGAGAGGATATCAAGGCACCAGAATCTGTAGCCTTTATAAGCCACTAGAGGTTGGATTGGGCCCACATGGGCAGTTGGACATCCCTCTCACAATCCAGGATTGCTGGCTCCAAACTGATTGCCTGCCTGCCTTCCTGATTTCCCCTAACTGCTTCTGCCTGCCAGCCTGATCACCCCCTAACCACTCCATCCAGCCTGATTGATGCCTAACTGGTCCCTTGCCAGCCTATTTGCCCCTAACTGCTCTCCCCTGTTGGCCTGGCTCCCCCACCCCCAACTGTCCTTCCCTGCAGGCCCAGTCACCTCCAACTTCCCTCCTTTGCTGGCCTGGTCACTCCTAACTGCCCTCCCCTGCAGGCTTGATAACCCTTAACTACCCTATCTTACAGGCCTGGTCCCTCCCAAGTGCCTTCCCCTGCTGGCCATCTTGTGGTGGCCATCTTGTGTCCACATGGGGGCAGGATCTTTGACCACCTGGAGGCAGCCATCTTATGTGTTGGAGTGATGGTCAATCTCAATATTACTCTTTTATTAGATAAGATAGAGGTCTGGTCCACGGGTGGGGGCCAGCTGGTTTGCCCTGAAGGATGTCCCAGATCAGGGTGGAGATTCCCTTGGGGTGTGGGGCAGCCAGGCGAGGAGCCTGTGGTAGTTTGCAGGCCAGTGACACACACCCCCGGCAACCCAAGTAGAGGCCCTGGTATCTGGAATTTATTTATCTTCTACAATTGAAACTTTGTAGTCTAGAGCAGAGCCAAGTCTTCTGCTCACTTCCTGGTAGCAGCCATTTCTGTTGGCATTTATTTATCTTCTATAATTGAAACTTTGTAGCCTTAAGCAAAGGCCAAACCAGGCCAGGGTGTGTGGGAAGTTTGGCTTCCTCCATTGCTGGGGAAGCCCAAGCCTCCATTCTGCTCTTTCTGTGGCTGTAGCCATCTTGGTTGGGTTAATTTGCATACTGGCTGTTGATTGGCTGGTGGGTGTGGCTTGTGGGTATAGCAGGGTACAGTCAATTTGCATATTATTGTTTTATTAGATAGGATAGGGAAAAAGAACTCTGTGAGACCCTTTCTCCCTCCCCATGTGGGAGTCTATTCTGTGGGGCTCTTTCCCTCTCCCCACGTGGGAGTCTGTACTTATTCTTCAATAAATCTTCACCTTTGCTACACCACTTTCTGTCCTTGGATTCATTCTTCAATTTTGGTGGACAAAGAATCCAGGTTCCAGTCCAAAAGTTCTGTAGAAACTGGGGAAACACTTTATGTCCTGAGGTTGAATCCTATTGGCCTACCTTGGGACAAACCTATCTCTGAGCCCATCACTGAGGCCAAAGTGACAGAATACTCTTATTGGTTGATCTGGGTCATGAACCTTTGAAGTTGGATTAGGCTGGGGATGGGAATTTAGTGCTATCTTAACCTAACAGAGGAGGAGTTATATAGAAGTAATTAAAAAGAAAGAGAAGAGGAAAAAATGCTAGGAGTAAGAAACCACAATGGTATAAATAAATATTTAGAAATGAGAGATAGGTCAAGGTTTATACAGATCTAGATGTCCTTAAATATGAGCACACATGATTAATATGAAAATAATGTTTTATGTTTTAAGATATTTGTCTTACTTTGCATCTGTTTTTTAAATATATTTTTATTGATTTCAGAGAGGAAGGGAGATGGAGAGAGAAAGAGAGAGAGAGAGAGAGAGAGAGAGAGAGAGAGAGAGAGAGAGGAATGTCAATAATGAGAGAGAATCAGTGATCAGCTGCCTCCTGCACACCCCTCACAGGGGATTGAGCCCACAACCTTGGCATGTGCTCCGACCAGGAATCAAACTGTGCCCTCCTGGTTCAGAGGTCAAGGCTTCATCATTGAGTCAAGCTGGCTTGGGTGCATCTGCTTTTTTTTTTTAATGATCCACCAAGCCAGCCTTTTAAAATGCTTGACCTAAAAATTATGTGTAATGACCATCTCCTCCCCCATCCTTGACTGTTATCTTATACTACTACTACTACTCCGGAAAAAAAAAGCAGGGGATGTTCTCTATTGCTCAGGAAAGAGTATTAAGAAATCTTTTCCTGGGAATTCCCCATGCTTCAGAGAGAACAGAAGTTAAGTAGCTGATTCACTCATCATTAACAGGAGGGAGAATTTTCTGAGGTGCTAATTCATTCCGAGCCAAGAGGATCCTCCCTAATGCCTGTTGTTGCAAAATGCCTCTAACATTTCAGGGGTGTTTACAGGCATTTGTTCTCACCAAATGCCAATGTCTGTGTCATGGTACTTTATTTATGCTCTATAGATGTTGACATACTTTGTTTCGAAGCACAATCAATAACATTTAAGCAGCACTGAATACTCATTCAGATGACATATCATTTTTGGCTTTTCATTGTTCATTTCAAAGTCTACTTTTTTGAGAGTATTGTAAACTGGGGATTGAGCTTGCAACTCAGGCATGTTCCTTGACCAGGAATCAAACCATGATCTCCTGGTTCATAGGTCGACACTCAACCACTGAGCCATGCCAGCCGGGCTCAAGTACCTTTTTAAAGGACTCCATTGTCCTTTCCTTTGGCTGACCTGGTCCCTATCACCTTTCAAGGAAATAGAAGAGAACTCAGAGAAAGAAGAGTAGACTAAATAATTTCTTCTTCCTGCTAATCTCAGTGTTTGATAAGGGAATTCTTTGGACATCACTCTCTGTGAATCAGCAATGCTGGTGGGAAAAACACAACCTGCAGTTGTCCAGTGACACATAAAGAATGTTGGGCTGAAACCGGTTTGGCTCAGTGGATAGAGCGTCGGCCTTCGGACTGAGGAGTCCCGGGGTTGGATTCAGGTCATGGACATGTACCTTGGTTGTGGGCACATCCCCAGTGGGGAGTGTTCAGGAGGCAGCTGATTCATGTTTTTTTCTCTCTCATCAATGTTTCTAACTCTCTATCCCTCTCTCTTCCTCTGTGTAAAAAATCAATAAAATATATATATATTTTTAAAAAAGAATGTTGGTATGGATATTCAAAGCCTGGACAAATCTTAAGGACACAGCAAGAGGCTTCTCTTCCCTTTCATTCATCAAATATTTCTTGGGTATCTTCTATGACCATGGCACTGTGCATATATATTGTTAGTTAGCATTCAACACATACTTATTAAACATGAATAATAACCATATTTATTGAAAAATTATTATGTGCCAGAAGCTTTAATTCTCAAAACATCTGAGTGAAGCAGGTATTATTAACTGTATTGTACAGCAGGGGAAACTGAGGCCCACAGATGCTTAGAAACTTGACCATGGTTATAAAGCTATCATGAAGCTGGATCTGATGTTTTTTAACCACTACTTTATACAATGTCAATTCATTGTGGTAGGTATGATTGTTTAATCTTATTTAAAAGATAATGATGCCAAGATTCAGATCTTGTGAATAGCTTACTCAATAAAACATAGAATAGAGCCTGGATAAGGCCCAATGAGACTGATTCCAAAACCTAAACTGTTTTGTGTCATGGTGTTACTCTCACCTATAGATACACTACCTTTTCCTCTTAATTCTGGTCCACCTTCATTCCTGTAGCTATTCATCTGAAACCACCACTTTATCATTGTGGAATGAATGCACTGATGGCTACAAACAAAAGACTCCCATTTTCAAGACAAAGATCCTGGAAAAAAATCCATTCCTCATTTACTATAATCTCATCGTTCATTCCTTACATACTTACTAGACTTGTAGTTCGAAGGACCCATGACAGTTTTAGTAGAAATTGATATCAAGGAAGATCAAAGCAACCTTAAATTTCTTTGGTTTTATTAATAACTAGAGGCCCAGTGCATGAAAATTTATGCACTGGAGGGGGGGGGTCCCTCAGCTTGGCCTGCTCCGGAGCCCTCAGGGGTGGGAGGCAACCTATTGATCAGGGGAAGGCAAAGCCCCCATCACACCTCTGCCGCTGCCACTGCTGGCAGTGCAAGCCTCAGGTGGCCCTGGGTGGTTGGTAAGCCAACATCTGAGGCTTGTCTGTGCTTTGGGCTGACCCTGGGTGCTGCCATCTTTGAGAGTGTGGCAGTCAATAAGCAAATTCCCCCTTATTGGCTGTGGGAGTAGCCATCTTTGAGGACAGGGAAGTCAATTTGATATTCCTTCCTTATTGGCTGTGGGCGCCACCATTTCTGCAACAGCGTGAAGGTCAATTAGAATATTCCCTCTTTATTAGATAGGATTCCTTGTAGGTTTTGCATTTATTGTTATTTCTGGAAACATACTAGTATGACCACACATTTTCATCCATCTAGGACATATGCCTACAGTTGATGCTTCTTTTGAAAGGCCTATCTTTCCTGTGAAATAAACTCCTTTTATTATCTTATGGTCCCCATGTCTTTAAATTATGAGTTGGTGACATTGTACAGGAAAAAGTATGTCAAAATTAACCAATAAAAATGATGGCTTTCGGCTGGCTTCATGTTTCATGTGTACCATGTAAAGCCTGAGTCTCAAATAGATTCTTAATAATGGTAGCCAGCCAAGCTAGCCTGGCTCACAGATTTAGAGTGGGATTTGAAGGAGTTATTAGATGACACTGAGCACCAGCCGTGCCACTTAGAAGTTGACCTTCTAATGTCACACCAATGAAGACAGAAACAAACACAAAGAAACATAAACACAATCAAGTGATAAATATTCTGGGTAGATCCTTATTCAGCCAGAGGAGCAAACATTTGTTTGGTGAGACCCTGCTCCCAGTTTCTGAGAAGATGGAAACATCATTATTCCTGTAAATGGCATAACCCAGGCAGCATGTTTATTTCATGTCTCCAGGCTTCAGTATCCTCACTTATTAAAAGAAGGTTTTCCAAAAAAACCATATGTGATTGTCCATAATAGAGGCATATTTAAGGAATACATCCAGGTCCAAAGAGAAATTGCCCTTTTCTCCTGTTGCAACTTTAAAAAAATGTGTGTAAATCCTAAGTACAGAATAACAAAATCTGGGCAGGTTATTTAACAGTGTACCTAAAGCTTTCTTGACTTTTAATTCAGTTATACAAGGATTAATTTTGCACATAATGTGTTCCTTTTGCACCCCTGTTTAATTTCCCCCATGATTTATTAGAAATGTGAGTATAAAAAGCAGATGATTTTACCCATTTTTCCAACAACAGATATAAAGTTCATACAAGGGATATTTTATTTTATTTTAGAAGGATATTTCCAAAGAAGAACCCACTTTCTTTGTTAATTAGAATCTAGATATTTTCTTTTTAAAAATATTTTTATTGCTTTTTTTTCTAGAGAGAGGAGAAGGAAGAAGGAGAGAGAAACATTAATAGCTATCACCTGCATGACTTATCGTGGAAATCAAACCAGCAACCTTTTGGTGTATGGGATGATGCCCAACCAACTGAGCCACACCAGCTAGGGTTGGTTATTGGTTTTATTCAAAACACATTAAAGTTGTCAGTTCAAAGCAAAATGAATTAAAATGCTTTCTTGTTGGAGTATGTTAACAAGTTGAAACAAAAAGAGAAAGGAAGAAAATCTATCATTAATGAGGACAATAATATGCCATCACTGTATACAAATATTACTCTGCTGAGCCTATTGAATTATTTTTCATGATATAGGTTAGGTTGTGCTGACCCCTCCAATGTTGGGAGCACATGAGACAAGGTTGGAAAGTTTGTAAGAAGAACATTAGTGAGGCTGTTTCTTCTGATATGTGTTATCCTTATAGGTAGGGCTGGCTGGATAACTGGTAAAATTTGGGAAAACTTCAATTGGCTAAAAAGTTATTTAAAATTTCAAAACTTCAATTGGCTAAAAGTTATTTAAAATTTCAAAACAATGGCAGCATAGCATAAAACCAAACATGGGACCTTCTGTGCAGGAGGCCTATGCAACTGCCAGTGACGATCAGTGAAGCTGGTCCCACTGGCAGGGGTTTTTACCTATATTTGTGTCTTTTTAAAAAAAAATTGATTTTTTACAGAGAAGAAAGGAGAAGGGTAGAGGGTTAGAAACATCGATGAGAGAGAACCATCTATCAGCTGCCTCCTGCACACTCCCTATTGGATATGTGCCTGCAACTAAGGTGCATGCCCTGGACTGGAATCAAACCTGGAACCGTTATAGGATTGTTCCTATATAAATGCTTAATTGTTGGTAATATAGTGAATGGAGTGACCATTGTGAAATGTGGTGTATCTTTACCTATCATACTTCCCTAAGACAACTGGTCATTACTAATCCAGGAAAACTATTCCTGAACTAGTACATTTATTACAAAGATAACTTCTGGATTTTCTGCTGCTGGTTTTTGTTTGGGTTGAAGTTAAATAATAATAAAAAAAAATATCCCCCTACCACCCAAGATATTTTGGAGAAATAATTGTTTGGAGGGAAAAAAAACAACATATTTTATATATATATTTAAAATCATTTGATTATTTTTAAAATTAAGGGAAAGGTGGTGAGTTTATTACAACCTTATATTTAAATGAAAAAAATTATAGACAGATATAGATAAGTCCATTAAAATTTTAGATGACAGATTCTACCTAGTTGGAAAAAAAAAAGGTTTTGGTTATGCATTCTTCAGTACCAATGAAGAACCGAATCCTGGATCTGAATTTGACTGTTGGCAGTTTTCTATAAAATAGAACAAAATAAAGGGACTAAAATTCCTCATCTAGTGAATTTAAAAATTAAATGTGCCTAAGGAATTAGCAAAAGGAAAACTCAGCTTAAGTTTCCCTTTTCAACCCACTTATTTTTTAAAAAATATATTTTATTGACTTCAGAAAGGAAGAGAGAGGGAGGGATAGAAACATCAATGATGAGAGAGAATCATTGATTGGCTGTCTCCTGTATGCCTGCAACCCAGGCATGTGCCCTTGACTGGGACCCTTCAGTCCGCAGGCCAATGCTCTATCTACTGAGCAAAACAGGTTAGGGTGGTCAGCCCACCTCTAATGACATTCTTATGTCTAGTTTTAATTATTGATGCAAAATCTAAACAGATATACTTCTTATGTTCTTCAAATGGAAACATTTTTAAGCTAGCTGAGAATAAGTAGAAAAAAATGACAAAATTAAAGATGAGTTTTGTTATTGAGAGTGACTAGAGATATTACTTGTACCTATAATGAGGCTATCAGTGAATCAACCAAATCAATTTTTGCTAACAAATTGACTGGATGTTTTATGATCATAAAGAGACAGTATGAATTCAGCAAAAAGACTTATTCAACTGTATTCAATAAAAAAATCTGTTTTCCAACTAAATGTTTTATTATCATCAAGGTCATTTTGAATTTAAAGAAGAAATACATTATTATAAGATGTGCTTCAGTTTCAAATAAAAATCTTAACAGTCACTATAAACAGTTACTTGTCAGTTCATGATCTTGTGAAATATTTCATATTCAGGTCACAAATAAAAGGAAAGATAATAAGGAAATGTGACTGGTTAAAATTTTACTGGCTATGAGAATTCTAAGAATAGTGTTTTATACTCTCACATAAAGTAGAGGTGACAACTTAGAAATGTGAAAAGTCATGGAAAACCAGAAAGTTATTTTGAACCCTGAAACTTCTCAAAGAAAAAGAAAGTGACTTCAGAAAACTTTTTCCCCTAGAAAATTTGGCATAGTTGTGATAATGAAGAAACTAAAGATAGAGAATGATAGAAAATTGACTTCAATGCTGGCCTTTCTATAGGGTGAAAATCAAAGAGGCTGAAGTCGCTGTTTCTCTGGTTGAAATGTTACTGACTCATTATACTGAGGAGAGAATTCTTAGCAAAGATCTTGCAGAATGAATGAATCAATGGCATGAATGGAATGTATATATAAATATCTCTAGAATCACTAAGACTTTTCAAAGAGTTTTTAAGGGAACACTTTAGCATACTAAGGTGGTGAAAGAGGTGGTTCTGAAATAAAACTAGTTAACAAAATTAAATCTTGCAGTGATACATAATAAAATTATAAATCTGAATTCACTCCAAAGAAGGTAATGGAATGAGGTTGGGTCAGTGAGGTCCAAAGGCAAAAAATAAATAAATAAAATAATAAAATAAAATAAAATAAAATAAAGGATTGTGTTGCCGAAGACATACATGCTTATGTTCCATTTTCTAACTGGTTTTCATTTTCTGGTCCAATTTCCTGTTCAGTGGAGTGTGTACCTTGCTATAACCATGGAATGTGATCCAGGGAGAGTCTGAACGTTTAATCCTCCTGAATGAGTGAGTCAGACATGGCATCCACAGTAATCTACAAAGAACCCAAACATGGAAACTACCACCATTGAAATATGACCTATTTAGATGTCTTACCTGGCAATGCAGTAGAACCAAGTCAATAAATGTGAATAGTCTACAAATATTGTAAGATTCTCTGTCATACTTTTTATCTACAGTTCTAAATATTAATACTTTTATGAACATTCTAAAATAAACTTGATAATTTAAATATTACATTTACTATATAAATAGAAACCTTGCAATGATATAAATATTGGTCTCATTTCAGCAACTGTAATTTCCATGTTACCAAATAAGTAAGCCTGTTGTCTGAGCCACTCATTGAAGTGTGTATGGCCCCAGAATCTACTGGCGTTTGCTCAGTTCCCTATGATTACACAAGTAACAATGGCTACTTTAAGTTACTGCCTTAAAAAAATGCCCACTGATGTATCTTTGCAAATCAAAAGTATAGGAAAGCTCTCAAGGGTAAGGCTAAGAGTTCAGAACCTACTCTGAAATCATGCAATGATGAATATGCTACATCTTAAAAGAAGGCCCAAAGTCAGGAGGAAGGAAGCTAGATTAATTAATGGTCAGACTGCCACAATGCATGACCAGCCTGAAATTGGTATAGTGTGGAACCTGCTTTTCTAAATTTAATATTTTCCACCACCATTTATTCTCTCTATGCCCTCTTCCACCTCTACCCAGCCCCTCATAATCACCATACTAAAATGTAGTGTTTAAGATGTGCTAGTATCTGTTTCACACCTTAACTCAGTTGCACAGGGCCAGTTTGAAGCATGTGGTATTATATCCTTTTTCAGATTAGGAGACTGATGCACAAAATGTCAAAGCAACTTGCATAAAGTCACATATCAAAACAGCCATGGAATCAGGCTCACAATTAGGCTGATTTCTCCAGAGTCCTTACTCTATTAATCAGGGGAGGGGCTATCTTAGATTTGAATGTTATTTTTATAAGCATTTAGTTGAGTCTAAAAATCTTCAAAGTTCTGAGTTTATTCTAAAGTGAATAAGTAACAGTGAAATGTTGAACTTGATGTAACTTGCACTTCCTCAGGTTAAACTTCATATTCTCACAATAGTAAAGTATAATTCTAACTGTGTTAAATAAAAAATAAAAAATGGGGTATGGATGTATGTATAAATGGGAAGAAAATAGAATTGAATGGGAAAAAAATTGATAAGTCATTACCTCACTTTTGTTAAAGTGAGGCATTAGGAGAGCCAGGCATTTTACTATTCCTCCTGAACTATTTTTTTTCTTGAGTGGATATTTCTTAACAATAAAAATTGAAAAGTAATTATCAACAATCCCAATATTTCTGCTTGCTAAGGAACATACAGTGTTGTGAGAGGTAAAGAGAGATATTTGTAAAAAAAAAAAAAAAAAAAAAAAAAAAAAGAAAGAAATACTCACTGATATTAATATTCACCTGTTCTGAGAACAGATAGTCATGAGAAAAGACTTCAAACAAACCACATAGGATGTTTGAACAAGAAATTAGGGATGTTGGTATTACCAAGGTACTGTCCGTTCTGACAGTAGTCATTCTGAGTGTAGTCATGCTCTTTCCTGGTAAGGACAGTAACCCTTTGAAGAGAATCTAATGCCATCACAGCCAACAGACAATGCAACTCAGCATCAAGATGGTTTGCAGGTGGTATAAGCCAATGCTAAGCAAAGTTCAAGTAAAATTGCTTTGGGATTGGACTGAGTTTAATTTTCAAGACAGTGTTTCCATTGACTCAGGGATTCAATCAATAAATCAATCAAGGAATCCAATTCTAAGTGGTCCTGCAAATACGTTTTATTAATAATATGGGACGAAGTATGAATACTAGTACATTTACTGAACCATCCTGGAGACTTTCAAGTTACAATGTCTTTTCAAGAAAAGAAAGTTGCCCTTTTTTTCTAAATGGAGTTTTCAGATACCTCCCATTTGCTTAACTGAGCAAACAAAGTCAAATTTCCTTTTGTTTTATGTATAATTTTGGGACTACAGTTGTTCCCATTTCATATTTGTTTACATCTGTAATATTTATGTGAATGTTGTTTTTTATAGAGTGGAACTTACAAATAGTTATCTATGTATGCAGCATGCTGTGACAATAAAGGCATTTTGATCTTTCTTAGTTATGATTATGAGACCGTAACACTTGAAATCTATAATAGAAGCCTATTATTTCCTGGGAAAGTTGTCAGCTTTGGGGGACTCTTGAGTTGCAGGGGTCCTCAGGTCTCAGGCTGCACTGACCCTCGTATTTAAAATGTATTGTCTTGTGTATGAAATAATTACTTCCCTGTATCGTTCTGCAAAGGACAAGTATCGGGATTTGGAATAGTCCACTTAATTTAAATTACAGGTAGTTAATAGTTTATCTATTTTTTCTGACTCCTTGCATTGGATGAGTGATAATACACATTTTAGAAACTGTGTAAAGACTGAGATCTGGGAACATGTCCTTCTTCCTTTTGTTAGTTTGAATGTTAAAGAGAACCTTTCTCCTCTTTGTATCCATAGCACACTGTTCCTAATGCTGTCACAACACTCACTTCTTTTTCGTTATGTTTTGTTTCTGTCTTCCATTGCAAATCTCTCTCTGGAAGGGTTAATGTAAAGTAATACTATGATGATGGTGATGTTTCAAACACTGAAGAACAGTATCTAATATATAGTAGGTCATCCATACATATATAGATTAAACGAAGAAAGGAAGAAATTTAAAAATGCATGAGTGGCTATAGATATACACATGGTTTAGGCTAAGTTTCCTTATTTAAATATTTATTAATATAGTTGATTTTTTGAATAGGAAAGGATAAAGAGTACATTATTACACACTTTATTCTGCGTCTTCAAGTGGAGAAAACCTGGTAAAAGTGATTCTGGTGAGTCTGATTAACAAGGAGCAAACATGACTGTATCAGTTGTGACAGGATGGTAAAAAAGATAACATGAAACAATTTAAAAGAATAACTAACAGTTACTTCTACTTTTAGAGTCACTGCGAAAGAGGGGAACAAAAGAAAAATATATTAGCTTTAGCCTTAAGCATTAAGGTAAGAGTTAAAGGCCACTTCTTCAGACAACGTGTGGCCTGATCATCCTACAGTGAAAAAAAAGAACAACTACGTCCATTCTTTAATACCTAGGATAGAGATATAACCAGCAAAATTATTGAGACACCAAACAACTGAACTAGAACGCGTATTGTCGGTCTGCAGAATGAATATTTTCCTCAACATGGCTCCAACCTTTGTCACCACTAGAGAGTCACAATGGCCCAGAGCACCCACAGGTGGTACAGTCGAAACTACAACAGTCATTGGAACAACCTGCCGCTGTACCTGAGTCCTTGTTATAAAATGGTTCAGTCTCATGCCTGGCAACCCTTAATGATCAGGAAGTGAAAAGGGATAGAATGAAAAAATCTTTATAAAAGCTTATCAAATGTCTGGCTATTTGAGGATTTCTAAAGATCCTAGCATTCTTGAGGTAAGAGAGAAAATAGGATGGTTTACATATAATTTCCAGTGAATAAAATAAGAATTAGACAATTTATTTGTTAACATATTAATATTTATTTAGGAGTTATTCAAATAATCTTAGACTTGAATCAGTGCCAATTTAGTATAACGAAGTTTTATTCTATATTCAAGACACTGACCAAAGCTGTATAGAAAGGACATGTCTCCATGGATTTAGCAGATTGACATTCCTCACCCCACTAAACAACCAATTAAATGTATTTATCTTTTCCTCTACAGAAAGTCCAACTCAGAGAAAGTGGTCCATCTAAGAGTCTCACTTAGAACTTTCGCCTTTAGAAGTAGAAGTAAATATTTTCTTCACATTTACACACAGCCAAATGGAATGTAATTAGTATCTCCATGGCCTACCAGTGTTTCCCAAACTGTGGTACGTGTACCCCCAGGGGTACAGGAAGAGTTTGGTGGGGTTACGTGTGTTTGGTGGGGATATGCACTGCACTGTGCTTAGCTGCACCTAATTCTACGTTCTCATGAGTCAAGTCAAGACAGTCTTGTGAGGTGTGAGATGGTCTGGTGTGCAAATAAATGTTATTTATAATATAACTTTTATTTGTATTTTATTATGAATAATTTTATTTTTCATTTATTATTATTTTGTATATGTACCAAAAAAATAAAAAATAAATATATTTTGATTGTTATTAAAATACATCCATTTTTTTTATGAGGGGTACTCAGCGTTACGAAAATTATAGAAGGGGTACACATATGTCAAAAGTTTGGTAAACACTGGCCTACACGATAGAGTCTAATTAATTTGAAGAAGAAAGAATCAGGGACTGGGGTGTGTGGGGAGGGGGGAGAGGCTATCCTTTGCAATATTGATGAAATATTTATAATCCTGTGTTATTAAAGTTTTTATTTATACAATTGAACACTTTAAAAAGGTAGCAATCATTTCCTAATGACAACCCGTACATATGCGTATGTGCTTGCACACACACACAGGCATGCATTACACACACATATGAACAGAGGTACAGTGGCAGCTATCTTTCCTCCATTCTTCTTACCATCTCAATTCTGAACCAAACTGAGTGTGGTAGCCAGAATAACTGCCACCCAAACATGTCCACATTCTAATCCACAGGACCTGTGAATATGTTCTTTTACTCAGCAAAAGGGACTTTTGCAAATGTGTTTAACATTTAGGACCTTGTGATATAGAAATTTTTTATTGATTATCTGGGTTGGCCCAATGTAATAATAGGAGTCCTTAAGAGAAGATAATCCTTTCTGGCTGTGGTCAGAGAGAGATAAGACAAAGAAAGAAGGGTCAGATGCTAGGAGAGAGGCCCGTCATTGCTGAGTTTAAAGGTAGAGGAATGAGGCCATAAGCCAAGGAATTTGAGAATCTTCTAAGCTCTAGAAATGGTCCTCACTTAAAGACTCACAAGAAAATGAAAATCTCAGTTCTACAGTCAACGTGAATGAGCAAGAAAACACCCTGAGAGTCTCCAGAAATGAATGCAACTTTTTGTTACCTTGATTTAGCCCAGTGGAAACCCACTAAGGCTGTGATAATTTATTACAGCATAAATAGAAACCTAACATACCACAAAATATGTAAATAAGGTACTGTGTCTCAGAAACAATAAAGATGATTCTGTATAACTGCCTCTTCTACCTTCTCCTCCTATATTCATAGGTAAGAAGTCGGGTGGCCAGTTGTTCAAAGTGAATTTATCCCTAACGAGTGCTGAAAACACTTCCTCCCTGTAGGGAGTGCATCCAGCCTGATGGGAGATGACTAACAGGACAGACCAGAAGTGGCCTCTTGAACTTCCAAAGCATCTGGGCTATGGAAGGCTTTCAGAGGAAGAACAAACGTTTTGAAGTGGAAAGGAAACTAACATACTTATTCTCTCCCTTAAAGACTGAGGATTCACCTTAGATAACTTTACCAGAGGGACTGGTATTTAGGAAAAGACTTTAATCCCATAATACCTGCCGAAGAAAGATCGCTTATAAAGATGGTTATAATTATCCTGGTTTGCAACTCTGTTTTGATGATACATTTACTGCAGCTGCTGGGTTTTTACTTGCAAACTTTTCAAAAACTACACACAAAGGGATTACCTTGAGTGGCCAAATCAATATGCATGTTTAAACGAGTAGATTAAGCAGTCATACAGTAAGTGGAAACTGATGACTGAATACAATATTAAACTTGTTATTACTCATTCTTAAATAAATTATGGTCTGTTTGGACAGAGCACACACACAACTACATCTGGAACAACCCATTGAAAAAAACACACACACACATAACTTCCTCTACATACACAGAGGAAGCAGAGATCATGTTTCATTAAGTAATTTTCAAATATGAAGAGGATATGACCTACATTAATTAGGGGGAGATTGTTGTTTTCCTTCAGCCTAATTTGCCTGAGATAACCAACCAGTTGGTGAGTTAGTTAAAGTTCACATCTTATCATATGGCAATATAGCAGAGGGACTAGATAGATCTTGGTTTATGTCAGCCGTGGGCAAACTACGGCCCACGGGCTGGATCCGGCCTGTTGGGCTGTTCTATCTGGCCCGCATGGAGCCGAAAGAGGGGGCCGTACCCTTTTATGTAATGATGTTTACTTTGAATTTATATTATTTCACACAAACACTCCATCCATGCTTTTGTTCCGGCCCTCTGTCAAAAAGTTTGTGGCCCTCGAGTCAAAAAGTTTGCCCACCCCTGGTTTACATGTATTAGTTTCCTATTGCTACTGTAACAACCACAAACTTCATGTTTAAAACAATAATAAGCTATCATCTACTAGAGGCCTGGTGCATGAAAATTGTGCATGGGTAGGGTCTCTAGGCCAGTGATCAGGGCTGATCTGTGGGGCGACCAGCAGGATCATTGGGGGAGGGGGGAGGGACTGGCACCCATCTTGGCTGGCCTGGGGCCTGCAGGCTGGGAGCAGCTCCTGTGTTGAGAGTCTGCTCCCTTCTGTCAGTGAGCATCATAGCAACCAGTCGCTCCTCTGGTCATGCCACCATTCAGTCTATTTGCATATTAGGCTTTTCTTTTATGGGACTAGAGGCCCAGTGCATGAAATTCATGCATGGGTGGTGGGGGGGGGGTGGCATCTCTCAGCCCAGCCTTCACCCTCTCACATTCTGAGACTCCTTGGGGTATGTCTGACTGCAAGTTTAGGCCCAATCCCACAGGAATCCCTAAACTGGCAGTCAGACATCCCTCTTGCAATCTGAGACCACTGGCTCCTAACCACTTGCCTGCCTGATCACCCCTAATCATTCTGCTTGCTTGCCTGATCGCCCTTACCCACTCGCCTGCCTGCCTATGCATCACCCCTAATTGCTTGCCTTCCTGCTTGCCTGATTGCACCTAACCGCCTCTGCCTCGGCCCCCACCACTGAGGCTTTGTCCAATGGACATCCGGGATGATGGCAGGAAGGTTGTTTGGATGTCTGGTCTAATTAGCACATTATGCTTTTATTATTATAGGTCGTACTGGAGGTCGGAAGTCTAAAATGGGTCCATGAGGCTAAAATCTAAGGGTCAGTAGGGCTGTGTTCATGCTGGAGGTTCTAGGGGAGATGCTATTCCTTGCAGTCTAGAGGTCACCTGCATTGTTTGGCTCCTGGCTCCTTCATTTTCAAAGCACATCACTCCAGTGTCTGTTTCTATAGTTAAGTGTGCAGGAGGCAGCTGATTGAGGTTTCTCTCTCATCCTCTGACACTGATGTTTCTGCCTCTGTTTTAGAAGGGGCCCTGTGAATACATTGGGATTCAGGATAATCTTCCCCTCTCAAAATCCTAATTCTTATTTGCTAAATCGCTTTTGTCACATAAAGTAACACATTCATACAGTAAGTTCCAGGAATTAGGACATGGACTTCTTTGTGGAGTTATTCTTCTGTCAACCAGAGTTTATATGCCAGCTTTGCCAATTACAAGGTAAAATTTGAAGTCTCTGATCCTCATCTCATAAAACTTAAAGGAGACAATGAGTATAAAGCATTTAGTGCATTTGCTGGTACACAGTATCAATACACGATAGCTAGTATGTATTACTGTTATTCTTGGATTTGGCTAATCTTATAGGTTGGTTCTTCCATTGACTCTAGTTGTGGTGACATAAACTTTTGAAGTACAGAAGCTTTAATTTTTATTGCCTCAAATGCTAAGATCTCATGTTTTCAATTTTTATAGCAGGCCATGTAAAACCTATTTCCCTAAAGGGAAAATAATAACGAGGCCACAAGAGGAAAATAAAAATAAAGTAGAAATATCTTAGGAAACTCTGGCTGCAGCTGTTTTTATATCTGAGGGCACACTGACCCAGTTGTTCTCAGACATACCCCTGAGCACTCACTGGCTTTCCGTTTCCTCCACTAGTAATCGGCTCACTGGGTTACGAGTGTGGAATACATACACACTCATAGTGGATTAATACACACACGAACACATGTGTCATTTTGAAGACATGCAAAAAATTAGCGAAGTACTCTGAGCAATAGCTTTAAATACCATATGTGTGTAATCTGTGAAAGTAGTTTCTTCCCTTTTGTTTACCTTATGAAAATTGTTCAGAAAGAGTTCATTGTACATGTGTGCAAAGATATATATATAAATGTAAATTATCAAACTAGTAGTTTGACTTTTTTCTCTAAAAGCTATGTAAGAATTCATTCATTTGTATGTAACTAGTCCACCTTTAGCAGTCTACCCAGTTAGGGAATGTACTTTGATATCTAACTTAATCCCAATTTTTCTTGCAGAGATAAAAATAATACACAGCCCTAACCCTAACAGGTTTGGCTTGGTGGATAGAGCATCAGCTTGCGGACTGAAAGGTCCCATGTTTGATGCCAGTCAAGGACAGGTATGTTGGTTTCAGGCACATCCCCAATAGGAGGTGTGAAGGACGCAGCTGATTGACATTTCTCTCTCATCAGTGTTTCTAACTCTCTATTCTTCTCCCTTCCTCTCTTTAAAAAATCAATAAAATATATTAAAAAACAACACCAACACACAGTTATACTTTGTATCAAAGAAAGTCAAATACTTAAAGTTTGTTATAAAAGTCACACCAAGATATACAGCAAAGCAGCAATCTTTACTATATTTCATTAGATACTCATCTGTCATTCATGTCTTCATTCATATCTTAATTATGTTTAATTTCATAGACTGTGAATATACTATTAGCTCATCTTTTGGCTCTTTTATAACTTGATTTATTATGTGTGTTTGAAAAAAATAACAAGTTATTGCACAGATTCATTCAGCAAATACATATTGAGCATCTGTTATATTCCAGGAGAGCACCTAGGAACTGAGGATGAAATCAGTGACTCCTAATGCCGACTTTTATGGAATTTGCCTGTAGAAGAATAGAGAGAATAAAAAATTTAAATAATACATGTGTGAAACGGTGGTATGAGTGACATATGCTATGAAAAAAATAACAATAAAAATAAAGCAGTCTAAGGGGTTAAAAAAATGAGAAGTTGTGTTTCAGATTAAGAGTGAAGAAAGATGCCCCTGACTGCTATCAGCTCAGGAATGGCACAATACGTTCCTATTCGACATAAACAATTTTACAGAAAACTACAGTCAAACAAGACTACTAGACCACTCTCTACTAGACCAAGATCAAAATAAGGCCAAATAATAATAATCATGACCAAGTACAGATAAAAACAAGAACACTGTACAAGTCACAAAATTAACCAGATATCGTCCTCATCCAGCTAACATGAGCAACAGCTGATTCTTGCGGACTCTTCACCAATTACAGCTTCAGTCTCACGCCACTCCTCCTAGTTAAAAATTAAGATACCCAATTATGGAATTGATCCCACATTCTGACAACCTGCAAAACAGAGCAAAGTTATGCTTCATTGAATCTTCCCTGAAATTACCCAGCACAGACTTGAGCTCTATGATAAGTTCCTTCCAACACCCTCTTACTGGTCCACCTCACTGCTCCCCATCTTGTGCTGCCTCTCTCATTGCAGGGAGACACGAAACTTAACATTGAATAGAGGTGTGTTCCTGGTGCACTTGAGAAGGCATCAGAAAGAAGTGTCTCTGATAAACTGACAGTTGAGTAAGTAACTGAATAAAGTATGTAAATGAACCATTAGCCATGTGAGAAAAAAGGGAAAAGCCAGTGCAAATATCCCAAGGCAGCATTATGCTCCAGTAGACTTAAGGAAGAGCAGAGGTAATGGTTAGATCTAAATAAGTGTGTATGTGTGTGTGGGGGGGGGGGGGGAAGGTGATGCCCTAACCAGTTTGGCTCAGTGGATACAGTATTAACCTGTGAACTCAAGGGTCCCAAGTTTGATTCCAGTCACGGACATGCAACTTGGTGCTGGCACATCCCTAGTAGAGGGTGTGCAAGAGGCAGCTGATTGATGTTTCTCTCTCATCCATGTTTCTAAATCTTTCCCCTCTCCATTCCTCTTTGTAAAAAATCAATAAAATATTTTAAAAATAGGTGATTAAGTCAAAGTCTAGATTGTGAGAGGTTTTATATGCCATGAATTTATATACCCAATTCTCATGTTGAGGTCCAAGCCCCCAGTATGGTATTAGGAGGTGAAGCCCTTGGAAGGTAAATAGGGTCAGAGGAGGTCATGAAGGCAGAGTCCTGGTCTGATGGGATTGATGCCATATAAGTGAACCCAGAGAGCTTGTTCTTTCTCTCTGAAGGTGAGCATGCAGGGAGATGGGTGGCCAGGAAGAGGGCTCTCACTAGAGACCACTCATGCTGGTACCCTGATTTCAAACTTCTAGCCTCCAGAATTATGAGAAAATGTACTTTTGCTGTTCAAATCACCAAGCCAATTGCATTTTGTTATGGCAGCCCAGGCAGCCTAGGACACATGGGTGAAGACATGGATTTTACTCTACTTCAGGTGAGGTAGAAACTTTTGCAGGGCTTTTATATGACCCGTCATGTGTTAAGGGCTTTTATGACCTGCCATGTTTTAAATACATGTGTTTCCCAGTGTTTCCAAATAAATGGTTTAACATTTATTTTGTTGAGAGTCTAGACATTCAAAGACTTTTTCTCTATGATCAAAATATTCATTAAAAGTATGAATATGTCTACATAATATTCCAAAGAATGTTTTGTCATCTATAAGACAATTCACTTTACTGTTAAACTGTTTAGATGGTTTTGACTGCTATAAAATACCTTCATCTATACATGTTTCTCTGAAATTCAGATTGCTGTCTTAAGATATATTTTTATAAATTGAAATATCTTTATCTATTGAGAATATATGGGAGGAAAGTCAGGAAGAGAAGCATGAGACTCAATGAGGAGATCACAGGTATATAACGGTTTGTTTATAGTAATAGGAATGGAAGTGGGGAAAAGTAGGCATTGGGGATCCAGCTGTCTACTGAAATGCAGTCCTAAATACCAGATACATTTTGAAAGTAGAACCAAGGCATTTGCTGTGAACCCTGAAGGAAATAAAATTATTATTTTTTAATTTAGATAATACTGAAGAGAAACCCATCAATTAAAGTAATTATCCTATTTCTTATCTTGAACTCTGTCTTTATTTAATTTAGCACGGTGATTTTTGCAACATTTAATTTTGCTAGGTTGATACATAGATAAGAATGGAGCCCAGGGTGCCATTTCATTACAGATTTTTATAAAGCATTGTAGTAACAAAGTGAGTATCAGAGAAGGCCTAGACAAACAGAACTGAGAACAGGAGGAGCTGGCCAGCAGCAGGAGCCAAAGGACACATACAGCCCTGAGGTTCCAGGTAAAAAGGGAGAAAAGGGGGACAGTGTGTGGGAAACCAGCGAGTTTCCCAGTGTTGAGCTGCTGAAGGACACTGCAGCCTTACTAAGCAAATAGGCTATGCATCCTAGGGGCTGTGTCACTTCCTCCCTGGGGCCATGGCATTGTTTACTTTGAAGTTATTTCACAGGAAGTGAAATGTTTAAGTATCTAATGTCAGGTCCTGGAGAAATTGCCTAAGGAGTAGCATTAGGATACTTGGAGAATTTGCTTTCAAAGAAGGTGTGCCTATCATGAGGGGTGTGTTTATTTATTAATCATTATTTTGTTGACTTAAATAGACAATAAATGCACGACTAAGAATATGTGAGAATGAATCAGTGACATTTATGCCTGGGTGGCTCAGCTGTAATTTTTATCATTTCTAGATGAGATTGAGGAAATGACTTATACTTTCTGCTTGAATAACAAATGACCTGGATTCTGGTCAAACTAATGTGTAAATCCATACCAGGTCGAGTGAACTCAGAAAGACATTTGAGAAATGATGATAGAATAAATCACATTTTAAATGTATGCTTCAGCCTTTGGAGCAAAGGAGCAAATCTCTCTTCTCTGGCCAGAGGAGATAGGTGGGTACCACAATGTGAGCAAAAGCCTGGAAAATAGCTCTTTGCTGCTTTGTGGATGAAGCGTGTTGCAAGGTCATCTGAATTCACTTTAAGTGTGTACATATGGAAGCTGAACACCTTTCAAAAATTAAATCATCCTTTGATTAAGGGACCAGATTTTAACATTGGTAAAGCAGGACACCATTGACCGAGGGGGTGGGGGTTCTTGAAATTTGGTCTATATGGAGCAACAAAAATTTTCATAGAGCGCAAAAATAGTATTGCAATATTTTAAATTTTTTTAAACATAAGTACAATTTATAAATATAATAAATAAAAAATTATGTATAGCATTATTTTATTCTTTGGCATATTTCTCATTTGAGTGACATTTTTTAGTAGATTGCTGTCGTTGTTTAAAAGGTCGTGAAATTTTTCACAAGGATTTGTTAAATTATATTTCACACATAAAATGGCTTTCAAGGTCTCAATAGTTAATTGTGATTTTTCTGATGTCCACACTTTATTTACCGTAGGAAAAAAAAATGTGTTCAGTCACAGCATTAGTTCCTGGTAAGGACAGCGCGTATTCCACAATTCTAACAACTGATCAACAATGTGAACTTTGATAAGCAGTTCTCGATAATCAGTTTTCAACAATTATTTGTTATTCTTAAAGTTTAACATTATAAAATTAACAAAAATAATATAAAACTCATATCCTAGCTAAACAGCCACATGGCCTCCAAAAACCATATATTCCCTTCCCATTCTCCCGCCGTTCCCTAGCTTGTCGTGCATTCTTTCCAAAAGTTGGGACTTTTTTAAAATGCCACAGATGTGGGACAAATTGTTAGAAATAGGGACTATCCTGTCAAAAGCGGGATGTCTGGTCACCTTACCTTTGATAATAGGCAGGGATTTTGTTTTATTTTGTTTTAAGATGAAATATATTTCAATATTCCCTAAAAACAGTTTGGTTTTATCAGACAACAAAAACACTGCTGAAGTAAAAACTGATTTAATTATGAAATGTGTCAATTATTTTCTCTTTTGGTCAGCAATTATTTTTATATTTGTACAAAATGCATTGATTAGTTTTACATTTGTGTTTAAGGACACACATTGGATGCAGTGACACGTGTGTGCACAGCATGCAGAGAAGAGAGCTCAGGCCAAGCCATAGCCTATGCAGGGCAGCTCGGGAGACACAGCCAGCAGATAGAATCCCTGGAAGGAAGGCCTCCACTGGTTTGGGTGGTGATTCTAAAACATGACACCTGCAAATATTCCATTTGACCTTTCCCTTCCTCTGCTGAACCATAATTCTTAGACAGTCCTCTTTTCTCCAGTCGTCTTTCTTCTAATTATACAGTGTCTGCTGCTTAAATATTTGTTGACTAACTAAAAGAATTGGAAGAACTCAGGATAGCCTGGCCAGTGTGGTCAAGTGGTTGAGCATCAACTCATGAACCAAGAGGTCACAGTTTGATTCCCAGTCAGGACACATACTCAGGTTGTGGGCTCGATTCCCAATAAAAGGCATGCTGGAGGCAGCGGATAGATGATTCTCTCATCATTGATCTTTTTATCTCTCTTTCCCTCTCTCTATTTCTTTCTGAAATCAATAAAAACATATTTTAAAAAAATAGATTCAAGCTTAAAAAAGAGCTCAGGATCAAAAATATGAAAAATTAAATATCAGGAAATGAAAACCACTATATCTCACCAACCACACTGAGGCAATCAGAATCATCAGGCTGAATGAATTTTATCCAAATTTCTTTATACAAATATACACACATGTGAACACATTCACAAGGAATATTTTAAATATTTTGTTTTACAATTAATGTTAGACATTCAAAGACTTTTTAGTTATGATTAAAATATTCATTAAAAGTATGATTTTTATGTGTACATAATATTCCAAAATAAGAATGTTTTATCATCTATAAGACAATTTACTTTACTGTTAAACTGTTTAGATGGTTTTGACGGTTATAAAATACCTTCATATATACATGTTTCTCTGAAATTAAGATTACTATCTTAAGATATATTTTTATAAATTAAAATATCTTTATTGATTAGATGCATAAAATTATTACCTTCTCATGCTAATTTATATCTGTTTTTTGAGTATTTATAGATTGATCCAATTGTCTGTTGGGGTAATAATGTTTTTCTTACTGATTTATAAAAGTCGTTTACATATAAAGTTCATATTAATGCTTTTTGTCATGTTTGTTGTACATATTTTCCTAGTTGTTCATTTACTGTTTTTTTTTTTTAAAAGAGAGAGGGCTGTGATTTAGTAGGCCTGGGATTCTGCATTTATTTACTGAAGCTGCTAGTCCACAAACAACACCACGAGTCACAAAGCCTTATTGATAGTAAACTAGATTATTTCAAACAAGAGTAAGTATGAACTCCCAAGTGTGAGAGACCTTGCCAACTGACCCAAAATAAATGCATCATAAACTACATTTTAAAGATTGAATCTATCTAATTTCAGCCAGATGTGTACATACTTTCTGATGGCTTACCTACTTAGTGGGACCACCCTTCCTAGTCCTCAGATTGCTGATAAGCCAAACATCTTCACAGACAATTTTAATCTGATTCAAGCACTGGCCCTTGGAAACAGATTCTTTTCTGATATAATCATATTTGCTATCATTGGCAAAATAGCTGTTGACATGAGACAGATAAGACTTTTTTTCTAAAACATCCTAATATTAATAATATTAATATCTGGTACTCTGTAAAGAGGCTGAAATAAAAGTCGAAGGTCACCTGTAAATAGCAATAAGAAATTACTCTAACAGTTATCATTGGCAGTATGGGCTTCCTGGAATGAAAGTCTGGACAGTGAGTATAGCTTCTAAGATAAAAGAGATGTGTCACAATAGACAGGAAAATTGGTTACAAAAAAATAAAGTGAATTTTAATCAATTACTCTATTTGTGTATGTTAAGAAAATTTGAGACTTAAAGACAAATATCTTCTAATTTCTTCTTAATGCCTCTTTTATGTTTAGTATGTGTTCATGTGCCTCAAGCGCAAAGGAAGAAATTCACATAATATCAGTGCTGTATCTGAAATAAAGGGAACAAACTGATCACCCAGGGAACACCACATTTTTTGTTCGAAATGAAGTACTAACCAAATTCATTTTTAGTAAAAATGACCTAATATTACTAGACATTAAAATAACAAGAATAATTTAGTAAACCAAATTACATAAACTAGAAGATTAAGATCCAAACCCTTAAATTACTAACCTGTTAGGAAAATTTGAAGAAAATTACCTAAGATATCTTAATAATATTAGTAATTCCTTAATTGCATGAAGTTTAATTTTCAGCTATGTTATTGAGAAAATGAAAAGAAAGTATTTATGCCAAAATAGTAAAAAAAAATTAACATTCTCTCCTTTCTATATCTACATTGCTATATCTACCTATCTACAATTCTTAAGAGAAAAACATGGTTATATTTATGAAGATTTAAGTCTTAAAAGTGAATGTTTTGAGACATTTAAGAATAATAGTACATTATAGAAACCTCTATTAACTGAAGGAATAATACTATCAGAAATGTGTTTTTCCCTCTAATGTTAATAAATAGCTCCTATATACTATATTGCTTGCTAGCAAGACGATAGATCGCAGAGGAAGTGATATTTGAAGCACATATGTGGGACTTCTGCACAAGAACACGTTCACCAGGCTACAACTTGCCAGTTACTGTTGCTACATACTCCCCTCCCCGCACCCCCCAAAACACACAACTTAGTGTCCTAAAATAACCATTTTAGTTGGCTCATAAATTTATTGTCACAATACAAATGAAATTGTCCACAATTTCTGGGACCTCAGCTAGGAAAACTCAAAGGCTGAGCATTGGAATCAGCTGAAGGAGCGTCTGTCCACTGAGGCTGACTGTCAGCTCAGCCTGGAACTCTCAGCTGGCTCTCAGCTGGGATCGCTACATGGTCCCTCAGCACGAGGCCTGGCCTTCCTCACGGCATAGACACCGCCGATGAGTCAAACTTCCCGAATGGTTTCTCAGAGTTCCCATGCCAAGACTTCAGTTAATAAAGCAGAAGCTGCATCACCTTTCATGGTCTAGCCTCAGAATCCATACAGCATCAATCACTTCGACTGCATTTCAATACTTATGAGCAAGTCAACAGCCAAATATTGTTTCAGGTATCATCGGAAAATGCAATATGCCAAAAGCACTAACAATTTCTTGAGATGTTTACCTTTTCATTGCCATTATATTTTGTATTTTAATTACATAAACAATATATTACAAGTAAGATGTGAGGATCACATCCTTTCCATTAAAACGAAGCAAACATTGCCTCACTGACTTCTGGAATTCAATGTTAAAGAGAAAATACATTAGGCCAGCCTGATTTTATTTCTCATTAAATATCTTTATGTCACATGCTTATAGCTTCTTATCATGTTGAAGATTTTTTAATTCAAATGTCTGTAAATCACAAAAAAGGGTTGTGCTATAAAAATAACCCAAGGTCAAGTTCAGTGTAATGGTCAGAACCCACTAACCCTAGGACACTGGAGCTGTTGGCACAACACTTATCTAAGTGTATTATTTTCCTTAGTATAAATGCACAAGAAACCCATATTCCTGAAAGCAGATGGACTTTATGGAATTAATCAGAGGAGCCACATGACTCTTAATATCCTGGCCTACTTGTAGACTACTGATTTAAAGAGGTAGCAAAATTGACACAGAATACTTGAGCAAAATTGCCTCATTTGTAGAAAATGGAGGTATTAGTATTTAATTTCCAAAGCATGCTGTATTAGTTTTCTAGGACTGCCATAATCAAGTACTACCAATTGGATGTTTTAAACAATAGAAATATATTGTTACTCCTTCCTGGAGGGCTGGTTCCTATAAAGGGTGTGAGAGAGAATCTGTTTTATGCCACTCTCCCAGTTTCTGGTGGTTGGCTAGAAACTTTTTATATTCTTTGGTTTTTGCTTCAGCACTCCAATCTCTAACTTCATCCTCACATGATATTCTCCCTATAAGCACATCTATCTCCAAATGATCCTTTTTTTCATTTTTTAATTTATTAAGGTATTATATCAAATGATCCTTTTAAAAAGAATACAAATAATATTCCATTAGGGGCCCACCCTACTGTGGTGTGAGTTCATCCTAACTTAACTGATGACTTCTAGAATGACCCTGTTTCCAAATAAGTTCGCATGCTGAAGTATTAGTGGTTAGAACTTCAAACATAAGAATTTGTTGGGAAATAAAATTCAGCACATAGCACATATCTCATGGATGTTATTCTCTAAATAGGACTCTTTATAAAGTAGATATAACCTTGGAATAGTGTTTTTTTGTTTGTTTGTTTGTTTTTGTGGGAGCTCTCTAATCTTGAATTTGTTGTTAATCATCTTCACAGAAGCTCACAGATTGTTCTCATTTTCATGTGAACTGCATATACACATTTCACTTTCTATAAAGTTAAAAAGCATCTGCTTATAGAGGGGAAATTATTGCACATTTAACCCAAAATCATGACAATTAGAACTCACAATTTGGTTTTAGAATGCACTGTAGGTATTTTTCCCCTCAATAGAATTTCTGCATAATTCTGTCTTGCTTGGATGAACATTAAAATTAGCTTGGATTCCCTAAAATCATAGCAACTGGTATTGGAATTTAGTGGAAATAATTGTAGAAATTATACTGGAATTCAACAGTGATTAGGAAATACATTTAGGTAATTGTGTTTTGATTCTATTCATAGTACTATGCTAACTTAAAAACAAAACTTAAAATAGCTTTTCATGCAAATTGAAAGATTGATAAAAAATCGAGACTTTTAAGAGCCTATAATCCAAATACCCAAAATAAAGCTCTCTTGTTTATGTAGCTTTAATAAATACATGTCATGTGTTAGGGGAGCGCTTATAAATTTCTTCTTTACTAACTGCCTATAATATTCAAAATTCCCACAACTTTAACTAGTTTATAATTTATTCTAAAACCTATTTTCTTGAAGAAAACAAAACATTTGAACCCTTATAGACCAGCCACCAGGGCAATGGAGTGTCTTCTTACCAGTATTATGCATAAAGAAACTTGAGAGAAAGAGTCAATGAGAATGAGTCATTTTTAAAATAATACCTCTTAATGGGGGATATTACATTTAAGATAAGTCTCATCTTCATAAACAATCATTTGGAGATTAGACACTTTCAAGATACTTGAGAGTCTGAGTTGGGGACAGTTGGTGAGAGATACAAACAAGACTTGGTAGTTACGCACACTGTTGATTTAGCAGAAAAGTCATATTGCGCTCGATTGAACTAGACAGCTTTCTTTTCTGCATTTACACTGTGGAGAAAGGTATGGCAGTTATTGTGACTTTTTCTTAATGTGTCTTTCAATTCTGGCTCACATTTTTGAAACTGATGTTGGGGTGGGGGTTCAAGAGTAATACTCTAGCCCTAGCCAGTTTTGCTCAGTGGTTAGAGTGTCAGTCCAAGGACTGAGAGGTCTCAGGTTCAATTTTGGTCAAGGGTACATACCTCAGTTGCAGGCTTAATTTCCAATCTTGATTAGGGAAAATGTTGGAGGTGACCAGTTGGTGTGTCCCTCTCACATTAATGTTTCTCTCTGTCTATACATCTCCCTTCTGCTCTCTCTAAAAATCAATGGAAAAAAATATTATTGGGTGAGGATTAACAACAACAACAAAAAATAATACTCTAATTGCCACTTTCTAGAGAAAATGGGATACTAACTGGTAGAGAAAAGAATATATAAGTGAAGAAAATCCTATGTTCCCTAAAAAAATCCATGTACTAGAGGCCTGGTGCACGAAATTTGTGCACTAATGGGGGAAGGGGTGCTCAGCCTGGCCTGTGCCCTCTCACAGTCCAGGAATCCCTGGGGATTGAGCCTAAGCTGGAACTCAGATATTCTTCTTGCAGTCCAGGGCTCTCGCAGTCCAGGACCCCTTTCTCATTACCACCTGCCTGCCATGGAGGTGGGAGAGGCTCACACCACTTCCTTTGTGTCAGCCATGAGTTTGGCCCAGCAGGAGCAGGAAAGAAAACCAGCTGTGGGAAGTTGAGGCACTGTGATCGCATCCCACCAGCCTCTGCAGAGGCTCAGGGACCACAACACCTTCTGTTCCCTGCCCCACCCGCCTCTGCAGAGGATGGGCGCCCAGACTGGCCCGTGCCACTGCTTCTGTGGCCACCTCTGTGGGAGGGACCGTGGCAATGCTGGGACGTGACACCTGCTGCACTGCGGCCTCTCCAAGCTCCGCCTCTGCAGGAGGGGCCATCTCTGCAGCAGGGGCCATGGCTGCGCTGGACCAAGACCGCCATGGCTGGCCTGGCAGAGCAGGCTGGCTAGCCCCAGCCCCTGCCCACTGGTCATTCTGGAAGGTCACCTGGCTATCTGGTCTAATTAGCACATTACTCTTTTATTATTATAGATAATTCTGTTACAAGAAATTAGAAAATATTATCCTATTTATAGGTAGCATATTATTGGTAGCATGTTTTGCTCAGCATACCAGCAAGATTCAAGCAGAGGTAGTGATGATAATAAGTGGTCTGTCTAAATAATTTAGTGAAAACCAGAATTATGGGAGTTTGTTTCTTGACCAAAAAAAAAAGGTTTTTAGAGATTTAAAAAATATGTTAAAATCCTATCTTACAGAATTTTGTCTCACTCTTTTATTTTTATTTTAAAAATTAAGTGCTGTGATGTGATAAAAAATGAATCATAATTTACTATTTGGAAAGTTTACAGCTTAATGGGACACAGTCCTGACGTATTTTTAAAGGTAAACCTTGAATTGCTCATTATTTTTTAGATTTGGTTAATGATCCATTTGATGACTCATTTGTAAATATATTGATTGTTTTGTCCTGTTGTCCAGCCTTTATGCATGCAACTTTTTCTACCTGAAGTGAACTTCTTATCTCATCTTCATCTGAATATTCCTAAACTGAAATTAATCATTCACTATTGCATGCTGGGCTTTCATAGAAGTGGGATTTCTGGTGTTTCTTTACTTATAGTTATCACTATTATTATTTTAAACATATTTTTATTGATTTCAGAGAGAAAGGGAGTGGTAGAGAGAGATAGAAATATCAATGAGAGAGTATCATTAATAGGCTGCCTCCTGCATGCCCCCCCACTAGGGATCGAACCTGCAACCCTAGCATGCGCCCTTGATTGGAATTGAACATGGGACCTTCCAGCCCACAATCCAACGCTCTATCTATTGAGCCAAACCAAATAGGACTATTATTATTATTTTAATGTTTAGTGCCTGTATTAAAACCTATCATTTTTTCCTCTAATTTATATTAGTAGACTTTCTAAGATAAACAATAAGATAGAGAAGTTATACAGGATGCCTGGTACCTGTCTCTCAGGGAACTTCGGGAAAGATGAGGAATGATCATCGTCTTCTAATTCTCATCCTCACAGGCTCAGAGAGCTAATTTTACTAGCAAACCAAAAGCAAGAATGAATGTGATAGCATTAATTTACATAAAAACATATTTTTCACTGTATCACTCTACCCAACATATGGAGCATTTACCTAGGAAACTCAAATTATAATTTGAAGCTTGAGAGGCATGGCTATTTTAAGCTCATCATGCCTGGTGAATTAATCTTCACAACAAGGGTGAGCATGTCAATGAGGCTACGCTATACTCCAAACTAGTGGATCAACATTTCTAGTCCTATGGGAGGTGTTTAAATGGGCACTATCAATATTTACGTCTGTTATTCTGGTTTGTCTATTTATTTTTTTGTGAAAAAACTACATTATTATTGTCTTGAATCATGTAACTTGGTACTTTCCTATTTTAATTCATTGGTTCTTTTACTCTTTCCAAATTTTAGGACCATATTTACAAATGACTACTGAAAATATCTGTGGCAGGTAATCATTCCATGTCTTTTTCACGTCAATGTTTCTCTTTCTATTTTCCTCGCTCCTCTCTCTCCCCTCCACTCTCTAAAAATCAATGGAAAAATATCCTTGGGTGGAGACAAGAAGAACTCTCTAAAGAAGGACCCCATCTTGGGAAGCCTAACAAAAAGCTTCCAGAACTATGGGCTCCCTTTATCCCCAGAGCCTCCATTTACCCCAAAATTCCCATGGGACTCAGATCCTAGAAATGATATTTTGAAATTCTCCCTTTAATAGTTGGCACCTAGGCTCTGACTACTTAGCTCCTGCCCCCCAAAAGCTTACCCCCCCATAAAGTTGCTCTCAACTTCACACAAGCATAACGAGCCTCAGGAGGTCACACCACCTCCACTGGAATTCAGCCATAGGTAGTGTTCAACTGCACTCCAGCCCAAACATGTCTCTTCATAGGATACTGAGAGAAACAGCACCCATGCACCTGCTTTTACTTGTGAGTTTGAGGCTATTCCAGATATTGCTTGCTGGTATTCGCCTGAGCTCATTGCATGACTATATGCTCCCTAATGGGTTATCTGCCCCTCAACACACCTCAACTCCAGCAAAAATCTACTCCTCATTCTATTTTTCCTATCTCTGAATAGACTGCTAAGCATTCAGTTTGGAAGCCCAAAAGTAATTTTAGACCTTAACCTTTGCTGCTCCTTTACCTCTAACTTCTGATAACTAAATCCTGAATATTCAACTTTTTGATATTTAACATTTACCCTCTTTTCTATACTTCCATTGCCTCTATCTTTGTTCAGACAATCATTATTTTTCATTATTTCACCAATCATGGCTCCCTGTCTTAATCTTATCAAATTTACTTTCCATATTAATACCAGAATAACCTCCTAAAGTCTAAATCTTATTGCATTTTTGTTGCTTAGAGACCCTCAATGATTCCCTATTACTAAGGTTAAAAAATCTAATCCTTTCTCAAGACTTGCAGAGTCCATCCTTAAATGCCATCTGTTCACAAGTCTAATTACTCTCCCACTGGAACCCTGAATTTCAGCTATACCAATATATTGAAGCTTTCTAAGTGTATGATGTTTCAAACTTATATGCTCTTCCATTTTGTAGAAATATCATTCTCCCATTTGAAGGCAAGCCATATAGAAAAATTCATTCTCATCCAAATTTTCTGAAGCCATTGTGGTGAAAGCAGAACTAATGGTTTGGTAGATCCACAACTCCACACACACACGTACCCACCCACCCCTTACCTCTCCAACCTCTGTTTATAGACATACCACAAAACTGAGAAGTTAGGTGAAGAAAGAAATCCTGGATGAAATCTATTGAAACCTGGAACCAATTAATACCTGAAACTACCATTAGACTTTTTAGTTATGTAAGCCAATAAACTATTTTAACATTTAAAATAAAATTAAAATTGATTTCTGTTAGGTGTAAAATGAGTTTTAATTAATATTAAAAGCCTTCATAGAAATAATTTGTGAGTGGGTGTGAAAACAATAAATCGATTGTTAAAAATTATGTATGATAATATAAACTGAGCAAAACTAGTGAATCATGCATCCCTCAATTACAATATAATATTACTATAGAAAATAAAAATATTATCATTTTAAGGAGTATTATTAATGGTAAACCTCATTTCTTTTATGAGTTCTACTAATGCAGTTCATTTGGAAAATTATTACAGAAACAAATCATAAGATGTTTCCAGAGAATTTTGAAAGATGTTAGCAAACAGCTGAAACCAGTTTGGCTCAGTGGATAGAGCATCGGTCTGTGGACTGAGGGGTCCCAGGTTTGATCCCAGTCAAGGGCATGTGCATTGGTTGCGGGCACTTCCCCGGTGGGGGGTGTGCAGGAGGCAGCTGGTCGATGTTTCTCTCTCATTGATATTTCTGGCTTTCTCTTCCTGTCCTTTCCTCTCTGCAAAAAATCAATTTTATATAATTAAAAAAAGAAAGATGTTAGCAAACAGTTAACTGATGGCTCAGCACTGGATGCTGGCATTATAAGCATGGGAGTCCAGTTTGCACTGGGTAGATAAGCAAAGGAGATAAAGATCTTTAACTGCTGTTCTCATTTAGGAACATCTAGTGGAATTCTGTTGTTGACCTCATTACATAAAGCACAGCATTTCCTTACCAAGCTGGGGGATTCTTAATCTCTTCATCAAATCCCAAGATAGGCATTCTTTAGATTAATGCTTCCACTGGTAATTGGCCAAGGGCTGTGTGCACTGCAAACATGCTTCCCTGAGGATCAAAGACCAGGGCAGTAGTATCATTAGAAGAACTAAAACAGAAATAAGTCTGGCCACTGCTTTTGGGTTGTGTCCCATTCCTCTCCATGAAACCATAACTTCTAGCAGCCCCTCTGCTCAGAGATTTTTGCTTTTAGGGGTGGGGGAGGAACAGGTAATTCACCAAGAGGAGAATTCCATAGACTAGACAGGGTGGATCCTGCAACAGTGAAGCAATCCAGTCAAATGATGGCATGACATAATCTCTCTGAGGAATTCCAGTGCATGAAAAAACGAAGTAAGAGTGAAAAAGTGCATACCTGCTCCACCTCATGGGCCATGGGCTAAGCTTTAAGAACCTACCGAATGCTAACTTACCCGATATTATCACCAGTGGAATTCTTGGTCTGCTAGCATCTGCTATTATGTTTTGACAGGCTTGCTAGGTTATTATGAACCAAGAGATAAAGAACTAGCATCCAATGATATTCTCTTTTGCATCTCAAATCCAATCTATCTAGAAGCACAAGGGCAAATCCAGGATACTTCACAATGCCTTGCATCTCTTCAATTCTGTTACTATACTATTCAGAAGCTCCTATCATAGCCATGATATGATGTCTTAATATGTGAGACATGGAACAAGAATAAGGAAAAGATGAAGGACATGCAAAGGCAATTTGTCAAGAATCTTTCACTTAAGTCATCTTTGGTAGCCACACTGTGGCACCCTGACTTGTAATACTGGGAGTTTTAGTGAGCCTGACTATTCTACTATATACCCACACCATGCATTTCCACCTGTAGCCTTACCTTTTCTGGCTCTGAGATCTTGGCTCTGAAAGCTCTTTCCACCTTTGTTCATATAGTTATCTTTTATTCACATTTAAGACTCAACTAAGGTGTCATACCTGTATCTCTGAGTTAAGTGAATAGAGTTTCCTCTCTGGTCCTATAAACCAGTTGGTGCCAAAACTTCATGAAAATAAGAATCACTTGTTAAAGATGGAGACTCCACCTATATCAATGGTTAAAATGCTCATAAAAATTGGTGTTTTAAACAAAGTCATCAGATAATTTTAAAGCACAGTTGTGATACTTCTGAGAAGATATTCTGCTCAAGATCCTCTAAAAAACATGAAGAAGAATCTCTGTGCAATATTCATATTATATTAGAACTGTCTACATATGTACTGATCTCTTTCACAGTTACTTTGAGAATAGAGATCACATATCACTCATCTTTGTACCATTAGGTCCTAACTCAGGGTCTAGCATAGAGTAGGTGTCTGGTAAGTGTTTGTTGATCAGACTGAATTCTAAAATACAATTATTAGCCTAGTTTTTAAGAGAATAATTTTTGTTATTTTTGAAAGTAAAAACAACTCCAACTTACAGACTTTATCTAAGTTACAACATACAAAAGGGCAGCTTATTGTGGAAAATCTACATTCTAAATACTCTGATATATTCTCCATGCATTTACATACTTGATTATACCGGAAAAATCTTTTGACGGTACAATTATTACCTCAATTTTAAGGCTGCATAATTGAGATTTAGTGAGGTTAACTTAATGAACATCACATAGCTATTAAGCCACTTTTATTGATGCCAAAGGTCAATGCCATTAATGATCTTTTCTCAACATTCTTTATTATATCCCCCTCATTGACTCTACAACTGACTGTTTCTGCATCCGTATACTAAATCTTTTAATCTTTTCACTCTTTCAGCAATGTGCTTGCTCTGATAAAAACTCTGTTCCTTTGACTTTATATATTGTTTATTTGTTGCAAATTCTCTCACTTGAATTATTGCAATATCTCTAAGTGATGCCAAACTTCTATCCTTGCTCCCCTCTAGTCTATTATCATTACAAAAGCCAGAGTGACCCTTTCAAAATCTAAATCAGGTCATGTCATTCATCAGTTCATATTCTTCCAATGGTTTCCTATCAAGTTGAGAGTTAGGACCAACATCCTTCATCTGGCCTACAAAGCCCCAAACAACCTGGTTGCCAGTAGTGCTGTGTCCCTATCCTGCTGCTCTCCTCACACTCACTTCACTCCAGCCACATTGCTACATCACCCTTGGAACATCATTCCCTCAGAGTCTTTGCATTTGGTCTTGCTTTGGCATGAAGTATTTATTTCTAAGATATATGCTTGACTCACTCCCCCATCTCCTTCAGTATCGTTTAACATCCTCACTCTGAGACCTGTGACCATTTCTTTTTAATCCAACCTCATTAGTCCCATATTTTCCAATCCCTTAGCCTAATTTTATTTCCCACATAGTACCGATCATAATTTGTCCTATTTATGTTTTATCTCTGCCAGTAGAATATAAGTTCCATGTGTTCATATAGTTTTTTTTCTTTTTTATTCATTGAACTAGCCCAGGTGCTTAAAACAGAGAAGCTTCTCATAGACAGCTTTGAATACATTACACAAATGGAGAGACTGCATCTTAATTATCTTGGTATAGTCTGCAGCATCTAAAACAGTATCTGGAACATATCATTCAACTTTAAATATTCTTGAGTTTTTAAATGAATAAATAAGTGAATCATAATTGGATGATCTTTTCTGGGCCATGAATTCAACATTTTTTTCCTAATCACTTATTATGTGTGCACAACATATAAACTTTCTTTCCAAGTAACCTTAATTAATGTTAGTGTATACAATTATACTCTTACTACTATACTTGCCATGCTCTGAAGGAAATGTATGAGCCAGCAAGTAAATGGGACATTGCCTCGTCATAGTAATAGACTGTAGACCACACACATGTTGCCATGGACCAATGTTGTTTAAGTTTCTATGAGATTCTGTGTTTCTCTGATCATCTTAATTGTGCCTTACTTGCAGTGCAATTACACACACACACACACACACATCAAAATGGCTAAAACAGCCAAAACCGGTTTGGCTCAGTGGATAGAGCATTGGCCTGCTGACTGAAAGGTCCCAGGTTTGATTCCAGTCAAGGGCATGTACCTTGGTTGTGGACACATCCCCAGGGGATGTGCAGGAGGCAGCTTATTAATGTCTCTCTTCTAACTCTCTATCCCTCTCCCTTCCTCTCTGTAAAAAAATCAATAAAATATATATTTTTAAAATGGATAAAACAGATTCTGCTTGAGTAATGTGATAACAATCACTGTGAAATAAATCAGCAGCCTCTGGTTATGTATAGTGAAAAGATCCTGAGTTTAGAGCCACACGGATGTGAGTTGGACTCCTGGCTCTGCCCAACCCAGGTACTCAAGACAATCTTGGCCTACCTTCTGAGCATAATTTTTATATGTAAAATGTGGATAATATACTACCTAATTAGTACACTTTTAAAAATTGCCAAAAATAATGTACATATGAAGGCTAATATGCAATTGATTTCTGAAAGTGTTCTTGCATTTTTACTTTCTTCATTTCAGTTTCATTACCCTTATTTGTTTTTTTGTTGTTTCTGCTCTTAGAAATATAAATTATTTTAATCTTTAGAATTAAAGACTAAATAGAGAGCCTTTACTAGGTAAGAAAAATCATCCTCAGAGAACTTGAGAGAACTTGAGTTGGGGAGACACTACTTGTGAGGTCAGCAGGCTTACTCTCTTCTAGGAGCTCAACTTCCAACAGTCTGAGATGCCAAAAGGAATTGCTGTCCAGCCACCTGTATTGCCCCACTAGCTTTCTGAAAGGGGCAGCCTTATCCTTAAAAGTACATCAGCTTTTGTTTTGTTTTGTTTTGTTTTTCTTTCTTTCTTTCTTTTTTTTTTTTTTTTTTTTTTTTGTGTGTGTGTGTTAAGAAACATAGAAAGAAGCATATCAAGCTTTCTCTAAGAACTGACTTTGCCCTGGGGGAATGGGTTTCTAAGTAGCTGGACTGTAAATATTTCCTGAGTAAATGAATGAATAAATAAATGTATGAGTTAATTAATATTGTCTCTGATGCTGATGAGTGGCTCTGTGGTTTTTTCTTTTCTAAAAGCCACTTAACCTAGAAAAGGGCTATAGAGTGGCAGCTCTTCAAACCATGCAGGGTGTGACCAGTTTCCTAAGCTTGCCACTCAGACTGAGAGACTATGTCATTGTTTTGCTAGTTGTTGCCATAGTAACCATGGGCATGGCCATAATAGCCAAAACTAATGTCAACATTTTCTACCATTATTTTCTGGTTGATTCCCACCCCCCCAAGACCCCTCAATTAATCTCAAAACCAAGGAAAGCCACTCTTATCTCTTCTCGTTACTCTAATATATATTTGTAAATTTTGGCTGAAATCATGACTGCTACAATTAATGAGAGATTATAAATATGTGCATGAAAAAGAAGAGTCCTAGAATTCACATCCTTTATGAAAGCGTGGGTTTTAGATCTCTTTCTTGGAGCTCAGCAAAATACTTCCTGGTTTAGACTATCTCTTTCAAAAATTGAAACAAGTGCATGGGTATTCCTCCTTTGAACTCTATCCAGTGGTAACATGAATTGAAACTTTATTCCTTAATATTTGGTGTCTCCCTGCTAAGCACACTTAATTCATGTAATTCCACATAAAATATAAGAAATTCACAATACCAATTAGTATAGTTAAAATCCCCTTATATTTCTCCTAAAGGATTTCATTACTAAAGGTCCAAAATGGGCCATTAATTTGTTAAGTCTACTGGTAGGACATTTTCAACATTGACTCCAAGAAAAGAATAATGGCAATCTGACGTTTTTCTCAGTCTTTGGTGCTAATTTCCAACCTTTATTAAACATACCAGTTTCCTGATTTACAAATTATTGGCAACAATAGTACCCACCTCAAGGGTTGTTCTTAGAAGGAAGGAAGTTAGTGTACATAAAATGATTTGAAATGTTAATAATTCTATTTACCATTATTAAGCCCAATTATGTTATTTTAGTTTTTAATATATTTTTCCTCTTCCACATAGAAAAAAAGTAGCTCATCATAATTTCTGTCCTAAATCCTCAATCCAACACATGACAAAACTGCTTTTTCCTGAACTTTATTTATTTATTTTTTTCTCATTTCTAATAGCTGCTTGTGAAATATTCAAGCAAGCAAGGTTAGGGAGGAAGATGGTAATAAAAGTGGAGGGACTGAAATTATATCAAAGATCTGAAATATTAATATTATATTATAAACTTGGAGAGAGCAGGGGCTATATCTTCTGTGTATTTACAGTTCACAGCATTTAGAGTTTGCCTTGTGAAAAAAAAATAAATGAATGAAAAAGAGAATAAATAAATGAGAGCTTCAAAATGACCTTAAGGCCTTGCAACATAGAAATATCTATAAATTGAATTTATTTAGGTTTTCCTTGTCTTCCACAGTTAAAATGTCTATCAGAAATGGCTACATTCACATACCAGACTTATAATGATAAAGGCATAGAAGAGGGTTCAAAATATATGAGAATCAGAAATTCTCTGGTAAATTCTATGACAGATTATAATTGAAATCTTATACTTTCAAAATTTGAACTTTAGGACCTTTGAAATAAAAGTAAAGTAGCATTGCTTGACAGCAAGACTCAGTAGAATTTTAAATTTGGATCTTCTTAAATTTTAGAATTATAATTTAATTTATGGACATCAAATTTTTATAATTATTAATTATACTCACTTATAAGATCACTTGCTATTAAGTAAGATTTGTTTGAAAATATCAATAAATATCTGTGGAATTTCCAAAGTTTTTTAATTCCTGGAAAAAAAAATAGAAATAGGCATTCTAAACTGTCTTAGGGCTTCTGGCTGCACTGTGAGAGTTCCAGTCAAGTGGTTTGGGTGCTGATAATATGCATTTTGGTGCCACCTGCTGGGATGATGTGAGACATGACAGAAATTTATAATACCAAGTCACTTATTAATTCAAACACCAAATAATTTTCCAGTGCTATTCTGTGACAAATGTTGTGCTAGGCACAGGAGCTACAGTGGTTAACAAAATACACTACCTCCTCCTCAGTCAGGGGAGGCAAACATTTATCCATCACAAGAAAGGGCCCAAGAGAGTCAAGATAGAAGCTGGCAGGACAGCAGAGAGAGAGAGAGAGAGAGAGAGAGAGAGAGAGAGAGAGAGAGTGAAAAGGGAGTGTATGGACATAGGTGGTGTGTGTGTGTGTGTGAATGAGGGATATTTAGATCCTGCAGGAGACTCAGGGGCTGGTAGACAGGGATCTAGTTGATGGGGAGCCCTTGCTAACACTGAAAGCACTCCTGGGATAGCCAGCTCTAGAAGAGAATCCATGACATCTTGAAGGGGAGAGCTGCTATGATTAGGATCCCAGCCTCACCACCACCCAGACTGGCCTCAAATACCATACTGGATCCTACAGCCAATCTGTCCAAAGACTTGCTACCTCATCTGCAGATCCACAGACTCTAGGATTCCAGCCTTCCTGACCACAGGCTCCTGTGAGTCCCAGAGTGCATGACCCTCCTACCAAGCCCACCATTTCAGCCATAGGACCTATGCTACACAATGCCTGGGCCTTCCTGTGAGTCTCAGAAAGAGCGACCTTTCTCATAAAACCCACCATGTCAATCACAGGTGCCACACTACTGGCAGCTGGGCCCTCCAAAGAGTCTTTGAGTGTATGACCCTCCTGCCAATCTCACTGAATCAGGCACAGACCCCACCTCACTTGGCACCTGGACCCTCGGGTGAGTTTCAGAGTGTGTGTCACTGCTGCCAAGCCCAGTGCTTCAGATACAGGCCAAACGTGACTTGGTGATTGGATACCTTGGTGAGAGCAACATTGGGGAGACAAAGAGAAAAATCCCAAAGGAAAGGAAAGGAGAAATCACAGCAAAGGAACTAAATGAGATGGAGGAATGCAATATGTCAGAAAAAGAATTCAGAGTAAATGCCCATCAGCAGATGAGTGGATTAAAAAACTGTGGTACACCTACATGATGGAATACTATGCTGCTGTAAAAAAGAAACAACTCTTACCGTTCATAACAGCATGAATGAACATGGAGAGTATTATGCTAAGCAAAATAATCCAGTCAGAGAAAGATAAATATCACATGAGCTCACTCATTTGTGGAATATAATCAACATAAAATGATGAGTAAAGATAGATTCAGAGACAGAAAAACATTGAACAGACCATCAAACCTCAGAGGAAAGGCAGGTGAGAGTGTGTGGGGGGTGGTAAGAGATCAACCAAAAGACTTGTATGCATGCATATAAGCATAACCAATGGACACAGACAAGGGAAGAGGGGGATATGGGGTTTAAGGGCATGTGCTGGGGGTAGAAGTGACTGGAGAGAGATTAATGGGGGAAAAGGAGACATATGTAGTACTTTAAACAATAAAAAAAGAAAAGAAAAGGGCCCAGAGGGAAAGGTCCTCATCTCAGGGTCAAGAAGTACTGATTAATACTGAGTTCACTGTACGAAAGTGAATAATTAGAAGAGGGAGTGGGCAGGCTGGGAGAGGCCAGGACAGGAAGGATGCTGGCACATTTAAAGAAGTAAGGAAAATCCATGGTGACTGGAACCTAAAAAGCTGGAGCAAAGGGAAGGTATTAGTGGTGAGATGAAACTGAATAGGTACTGATAATAATTAACACAGACATAGTACTTATTATGTTTCCAGGAATTTTCTTAAGTGTTTAGAAATATTAACTTTTAAAATTTTCCTAAAATCCTTATGAGGGAGGTAACTTGATTAGCCTCACTTTATAAATGAGGAAAGATGCATAGTGAAGTTAAGTCACTTTTCAGATTGGCCCTGCTAGTGTGTGTTAGAGGTTGGAATAGAACCATGGCAGTCTTGACTCCAGGGTCCAAGTTCTTCACTTCTATGCACTCTGCCTTGCAGGCCATGGATTAACTGGTCTTTGGGGGACATTTCATCTTCACAACAAAAGTCACTGAAGTTTTTTATTTTTTTTTTTTTTTTCAAACTTCCATACTATCCTTTATTAACAAATACAACTACATTTGATGAATCTTACAGGCGACAACAGGCAGAGGTTTTGACAAATTCTCTGAACAATGAACAGTTGGCCGCCTTTCAAACTATAATTTCTGCCATCGAAGATCAAGCTGTACACCCCAAATGCTTTTTCTTGGATGATTCTGGCAGTAGCCGAAAAACAGACCTTTATAAAGTTTTAATACATTATATTAGAGGTTGTGGTGGTACTGTTTTACCCTTAAAATCTACAGGGAATTGTTTCAAAATTATTTCTTGGTGGAAGAACCTTTCATTCCCAACATAAATTACCAATTCCAATAAATGAAACTTCAATTTCTAGACTCAATATAAAGACTGAAGTTGCTAAAACCATTAAAAAGGCCCAACTTCTCATTATTGATGAATGCCCCATGGCATCCAGTCATGCTATAAAGGCCACAGATAGATTACTAAGAGAAATTATGAATCTAAATGTTGCATACGGTGGGAAAGTTCTTCTCAGAGGGGATTTTCAACATTGTCTCAGTATTGTACCGCATGCTATGCAATCAGCCATAGCACAAACGAGTTTAAAGTACTGTAATGTTTGGGGATGTTTTAGAGAGTTGTATCTTTTTTTTTTTTTTTTTTTTTTTTTTTTTTTTTTTTTATTAAGGTATTATCTGTATACATAGCTTATCATTGCCCCCCCCCCTCAATATATGCCCTCCCTCCCCAGAGTTTTGTGTCCATTGGCTATTCTCATATGCAAGCATACCAGTCCTTTGGTTGATCTCTTATCTCCCCCAGATCTCCCCACCCCCCCCCCCGCTGTCATTTGACAGACTGCCTGTTGTTTTACTGTCACTATATCAATCTTTCTGTTCATTCGTTTATAATGATCTTTAATATCCATAAATGAGTGAGGTCATGTAGTGTTTCTCTTTCATTGACTGGCTTATTTCACTCAGCATGATGCTCTCCAATTCCATCCAAGTTACTGCAAATGATGAGAATTCCTTCCTTTTTATGGCAGCATAGTATTCCATGGTGTAGATGTACCATAGTTTTCTGATCCATTCATCTGCTGACGGGCACCTAGGCTGTTTCCAAGTCCTAGCTATTGTAAATTGTGCTGCTATGAACATAGGGGTGCATATATCCTTTCTGATTGGTCTTTCTAGTTTCTTGGGGTATATTCCTAGGAGTGGGATTACTGGGTCAAATGGGAGTTCCATTTTCAGTTTTTTGAGGAAGCTCCATACTGTTTTCCACAGTGGTTGCACCAACCTACAATCCCACCAGCAGTGCACGAGGGTTCCTTTTTCTCCACAACCTCGCCAACATTTGTTGTTTGTTGTTTTGTTGATGTTGGCCATTCTGATAGGTGTGAGATGGTACCGCATTGTTGTTTTGATTTGCATCTCTCGGATAATTAGTGACTTGGAGCATGTTTTCATGTGCCTCTTGGCCTTCCTTCTGTCTTCTTTTGAGAGGATTCTATTTAGGTCCATTGCCCATTTTTTAATTGGCTCATTCATTTTCCTTTTATTGAGTTGTATAAGCTGTCTGTAGATGTTGGAGATTAAACCTTTATCAGTGATATCGTTTGCAAATATGTTCTCCCATACAGTGGGTTTTCTTGTTGTTTTGTTGATGGTTTCTTTTGACGTAAAAAAGCTTTTTATTTTGATGTAGTCCCATTTGTTTATTTTCTCTTTAGCTTCCATTGCCCTAGGGTTAGTATCAGTGAAGAAGTTCTTTAGGCATATGTCTGAGATTTTGCTGCCTGTGGATGCCTCTAGTATTTTTATGGTTTCCCGTCTTATGTTTAAGTCCTGTATCCATTTTGAGTTTATTTTTGTGTATGGTGTAAGTTGGTGATCTAGTTTCATTCTTTTGCATGTATGTGTCCAATTTTCCCAACACCATTTATTAAAAAGACTGTCTTGACTCCATTGTATGTTCGTGCCTCCTTTGTCAAATATTAATTGAGCATATTGATTTGGGTTGATGTCTGGATTCTCTAATCTATTCCATTGATCAATATGTCTGTTCTTGTGCCAGTACCAGGCTGTTTTGAGAACAGTTGCTTTGTAATACAGCTTGAAATCTGGTATTGAGATTCCTCCTACTTTACTCTTATTTCTTAAGATTGCTGAGGCTATTCGGGGTCTTTTATTGTTCCAAATGAATTTTTGGAGAGTTCTTTCTAGGTCTGTGAAGTATGTCCATGGTATTTTCATGGGGAGTGCATTGAACTTATATATTGCTTTGGGAAGTATGGACATTTTGATGATGTTGATTCTACCAATCCATGAACATGGTATGTTCTTCCATCTGTTTACATCTTTCTCTATTTCTTTTTTCAGTGTCCTGTAGTTTTCTGCATATAGGTCTTTTACCTCCTTGGTTAAGTTTATTCCTAGGTATCTTAATTTTTTTGGTGCGATGGTAAACGGGATTGCTTTTTTAGTCTCTGTTTCTGTAAGTTCACTATTGGTGTAGAGAAATGCCATTGATTTCTTGGCATTTATTTTGTATCCTGCTACATTGCCAAATTCGTTTATTAAGTCTATTAGCTTTTTGATGGAGACTCTTGGGTTTTTTATGTACAATATCATGTCATCTGCAAATAGTGACAGCTTTACTTCTTCTTTTCCGATTTTGATGCCTTTTATTTCCTCTTCTTGTCTAATTGCGATGGCGAGTACTTCCAGTACTATGTCAAAGAGGAGTGGTGAGAGTGGGCATCCCTGTCTTGTTCCTGTTCTTAGAGGGAATGGTTTTAGTTTTTGCCCATTGAGCATGATGTTGGCTGTGGGTTTATCATATATAGCTTTTATTATGTTGAGGTATGATCCTTGTACTCCCACCTTGTTGAGAGTTTTTATCAGGAAAGGGTGTTGGATTTTATCAAATGCCTTTTCTGCATCGATAGATATGACCATATGATTTTTATCTCTCAATTTGTTTATGTGATGTATCACGTTTATTGATTTGCGAATATTGTACCATCCTTGCATTCCTGGTATAAAACCTACTTGGTCATGGTGTATGATCTTCCTGATGTACTGCTGGAGCCGATTTGCTAGAATTTTGTTGAGGATTTTGGCATCTATGTTCATGAGGGATATTGGCCTGTAATTCTCTTTCATTGAGTTGTCTTTATCTGGTTTTGGTATTAGGGTGATGCTGGCTTCATAAAAGGAGTTTGGCAGTGTTCCTTCCTCTTGAATTTTTTGGAAAAGTCTGAGGAGGATAGGTTTTAGTTCTTCCTTGAATGTTTGGTAAAACTCTCCTGTGAAGCCATCTGGCCCTGGGCTTTTGTTTGTTGGAAGCTTTTTGATGACTGCTTCAATTTCTTCCCAAGTTACTGGTCTATTGAGATTTTTAGATTCTTCCTGATTGAGTTTTGGAAGGTTGTATTTTTCTAGGAATATGTCCATTTCCTCCAGGTTGTCCTGTTTGTTGGAATATAGTTGTTCATAGTATTTTGTAACAATCCTTTGTATTTCGGCGGGGTCTGTTGTTATTTCACCTCTTTCATTTCTAATTTTGTTTATTTGGGTCCTCTCTCTTTGTTTCTTGGTTAGCCTGGCTAGAGGCTCATCAATTTTGTTAATCCTTTCAAAGAACCAGCTCTTGGTTTTGTTGATCTTATGTATTGTGTCTTTGGTCTCTATGTCGTTAATCTCCGCTCTGATTTTTATTATTTCCTTCCTTCTGCTTACAGTGGGCCTTTCTTGCTGTTCTTTCTCTAACTGTTTGAGCTGTAGGGTAAGATAATTTGTTACCATTCTTTCTTGTTTTTTGCAATAGGCTTGTAGGGATATGAACTTCCCTCTCAAAACAGCTTTTACTGTGTCCCATAGATTTTGGATTGTTGTGTTTTCATTGTCATTAGTTGCCATGATGTTTTTGATTTCTTCCTTGATTTCTCTGGTAACCCAGTCTTTGTTCAATAGCATGCTATTTAGTCTCCATGTGTTTAATTTCTTTGGCTTATTATTATTGTAGTTGATTTCCAATTTTATGGCACTGTGATCTGAGAAAATGCTTGATAAGATTTCTATCTTCTTGAATTTGAAGAGACTTTGCCTATGTCCCAATATGTGGTCTATCTTTGAGAATGACCCGTGTGCACTTGAGAAGAATGTATATTCTGTGGCTTTGGGATGAAATGTTCTGAAGATGTCAATTAATTCCATCTGGTCTAATACGTCATTTAGAATTGACGTTTCTTTACTGATTTTTTGTTTAGATGATTTGTCCAGAGGTGACAATGGAGTATTAAAATCTCCTACTATGATAGCATTGCTATTAATCTGTCCCTTAATGTCCTCCAACAGTTTCTTTATGTATTTGGGTGCTCCCAAATTGGGTGCATATATGTTTACCAGGGTTATTTCTTCTTGTTGGATTACACCCTTTAGTATTATGAAGTGGCCTTCCTTATCTCTTGTTATGTCCTTCACTTTGAGATCTAGTTTGTCAGATATAAGTATTGCTACCCCAGCTTTTTTTTCGTTTCCGTTTGCCTGGAAAATCTTTTTCCATCCTTTCACCTTCAGTCTGTGGGCGTCTGTTTTTCTGAGGTGGGTTTCTTGTAGACAGCAGATGAATGGGTTTTGCTTTCTTATCCATTCTGTTACCCTATGTCTTTTAATTGGAGCATTTAAACCATTTACATTTAAAGTAATTATTGAAAGGTAGGTATTTGATGCCATTTTTATTCTATTCCCCTGTGTTCCTTCTTCACTTCCTATTTCTTTATTATTACAGTAGACCCTTTAGCATTTCTTGCATTGCTGGTTTGTTGGAGATAAATTCCTTTAGTCTGTTTTTGTCGGTGAAGCTCCTGATTACACCTTCAATTTTGATTGACAGCCTTGCGGGGTACAGTATTCTTGGGTTCAGACCCTTCCTTTGCATGACTTTGTATATGTCATCCCATTCCCTTCTGGCCTGATGAGTTTCTGTTGAGAAATCAGTTGCTAGTCTGATGGGGTTTCCTTTATATGTAACTTTCTGTCTCTCTCTGGCTGCTTTTAAGATTCTGGTTTTGTCGATGTTTTTTGCCAGTTTAATTATAATGTGTCTGGGTGTTGATCTTTGGGGGTTCATTTTGTTGGGGACCCTTCGAGCATCTTGGATTTGTGTTGGTTTTTTCTTCTCTATCTCAGGAAAGTTTTCTGTCATTATTTCTTGAAATACTTTTTCCATATCTTGCTCAGTTTCCTTTCCTTCTGGAACCCCTATTATTCTAATATTGTTTTGTTTTGTATTGTCCCAAAGCTCCCTTAGGCTCTCCTCCTGTTTTTTAATTTTTTTTTCTAGCAACTGCTGTAATTGGGTATTTTTTTCCATTTTGTCTTCTAGCTCACTGATGCGGTCTTCTGCTTCATCTAGTCTACTCTTGATGCTTTCTATTGAGTTCTTCATAGTAGCGATGTCATTTTTCATTTCTTCTTGGGTCACCTTCATTTCCTCTTGGGTCACCTTCATTTCCTCTTGGGTCTTCTTCATTTCCTCTTGGGTCTTATTCATATTGTCAAATTTGTCTTCCATTCTTTTTAGCCAACTTATGATCATTACTCTGAATTCTTGCTCTGGTAGGTTGCTTGCCTCTAACTCGTTTACTTCATTTTCTGGTGATGGTTGATTTTCTTTCACAGGCGGGTTGTTTCTTAGTCTCCCCATGATCTCTCTTTATAGGGTGCCTGGTAACGTAGTTCTCTCCCTCCTGCTTTGATTTAAAGGCACAAAATACAACACAACCAGGTACAACACACAAGGCACTGGACAGAAATGTGTTTGCAATATTAATATCCTCCAATAAAGGTGTCTAGAACCCAGATAACAAGAACATACAATCCAATAAAAAGAATAAGCAAACCAATCTTACACACACAAAAAAAAGCATAAACCTTTGATATAGTTAGCATTCAACATACAACAACAAAGGGGTAGAGAGAAGGCTTTTTTTTTTTTTTGGTGGGGGGGCAGTGGCAAGGTAGGTGTGAATGGGATTGGAGCAGGGGGTTGGGAATTATATATACACAGGACAGGTGAAAATTTTGGAGAGGGTAAACAGAAAGAGTAAGGAAAATCTATAGCAGTAAAGGGTTAAGATAAGCAGGACACCAAAGGTAAAGGGTTAGGAATAGAGAGATGTCATAAAGGTAGGTTTGAGATAGAATAGAGCGTTGGAGAAGGCAAGGTATGAATAGTTTTTAGAATAGTAATCCCGAAGGAGAAAATAGAGAAAAAAGGAAATAGAGGAAAAAGGCGAAAAGAAAAAAAAAAAATAGAAAGCAAAAAAAAAAAGGAATATAATATGACACTTAAAAAGTAGTAATAAAAATAAACAAAAGAAAATAAGATAAAAAAGATAAAAAAGGTAAAATAGTAGTAGTAATAATGTTGATTACCTATAAAAATGAATTAATTAAAAAGGTAAAATCTAGTGATGGCAGATGAAAAAAATTTCTTGAGTAAACTTTGCAATTAAAGTAGGTAAAAAACAAAAATTCAACAGTTAAAAAAATAAAAATTGAAAATTAAAAATTAAACAAAATTTGCAGTAACGAAGGTCATTCACTTTCTGTGTTGCTATGTCTCGCACGCCTGTTCCCAGTCTGGGCGGTAGTTGCAGTTCACTGTGTTTCACCGTTCCTCCGTGTTGATTACAAGACCTGATTTTTAAGCCAATCTAGAGACCCTATGTGCTTTAGCCTCTGGGTGGCAGTGTTTCTGGATGACTTCCAGGACTCTAAAGCCTTTCTAGCTTTTTCCGCTTCTCTGTGTCTTTGATGGCTGGGGTGTGGGTGGTCAGGAGCTGGCTGCACTCCCCTGTAATTCTGCGGCTACTTCTTGGACTCAGATCCAGCTGTGCTGCTCCTTAGATATCCCTAGTCTTAGGAGCCCTGTCCACAGCCTGGCGCGCCTCCAGCTGAGAAGTAAATCCACGACCAGTCCCTCAGCCTCTGTGCGCCGCGGCGCTGGTGCGCAGGGGGGGGGGGTGTTGCTGCACCGAGTGGAACTCGGTCAGAACTACCGGTCCCAGTCCCTCAGCCTCTGTGCGCCGCGGCGCTGGTGCGCAGGGGGGGGGAGGGGTGTTGCTGCGCCGAGTGGAACTCGGTCAGAACTACCGGTCGGAGGGGAACTCACCCACCGGATCGCTGCGAAATCTGAGCTCCTCTGAGATCAAGGGTTCGCGCCGACTATGTTCATTTGGTGTTCCTTGGGGCTGGGGATAATCAGGCCTCCAACACTCGAACCTCCTCCCTTCCAAGATGGCGAGATTTCCCGTCCGCGCCGGCAAGTATCTCCGGTAAGGGACCCAGCTGTGTGTGGTCAGGTGTTGGTGGCTCCCTAATCAGCAGACCCCAAATTTCCTCTGGTGTTTGCTAGTCTCCTGGCTTGTTGACGAGCACTCCTAGCGCGATCCTCAGCTGCTTTCTCTCTCTTCCTCGGGACAAGACTCAGAAACCGCCCATCTGCTCTTCCGCCATTTTCTCCGCTCTTCACTGAAGTTTTTTAAAGAAGATGTGTCATGATGAGACTTGGGTTTTGAAGAGATTGTCCTGACTGCAATGTGGGGACTAGACAGGAGTGACAGGGGCAGGTAGGAAACTATTCAGACCCAAGTAAGGAGAGTGCAGTTCTCCTGATTAGGACAAGTTAGTGGCTGGGGGAAAGGAGGATAAGTAGACAGATTTTTAATACATTTAGAAATTATGATCTGATGGTGGATCACTCATTTGAAAGAGAAGAAGCATTCAAAGACGATTTCTGAGTTTCTGGATTTATAACTAGATAATCCTTCAAAGAAAAAAGGAACTTAAAAACAAACCCTGCCTTCAATTGTTTCATGGCAACTCCCCAAATGTAAGAAGTTTAACTGAAACAATACACTTTATTCTTGAAGATAAGATGATGTGGTTAATTAATACTCTGAATTTTAATGAAGGAAGAGTGTGCCCATCAAATGTCCTTTGAAAGACAATCTTCTCCTACCTGCTAGAGCTACACTGGAGTTTCCTCCTATCAGAATTTCTCCCCTTGGGTAGGCTAGAAGCAGGAACAGAGAAGAAAGTACTGTACTTAAGAAAAACATGAAAAATATAGCCAAACCTTCTTGGAGGGCACCACATTGTCTTTCCTGTCAGAGCCACTTGAAGGAATGAAAGGCCATTATTCTAATCAGAGAGCAAAGGTAGGTGGATCTATAACATTAAATATAATTATTCCCAACCACAAGATAATGATAAAATAAAATACCAGTAATCATATATTTACAAAATGAAATACTATGAAACAACAAAATGTGGTATTTTAGGAAAATATGTAATGAGCAGACAAGACCATTGAGTATGTGACAAAACAATGTGCATAACCATGGCTGGTTTTCCTCAGTGGATAGGACTTCTGTCTGTGGATTGAAGGGTCCCAGGTTTGATTCTGGTCAGGGGCACATGCCCTGGTTGCGGGCTTAATCTCCGTGTGTGTGTGTATGTGTGTGTGTGTGTGTATAGGATACAACTGGTCAATAGTTCTTTCTCATCATTGATGTTTCTCTTTTTATCCCTTCCTTTCTGAAATCAATAAAAATATAATAATAATAATAATAATAATAATAATAAATAAAATAAAAATAATTTTATTTTAAAAAACTCACTGTGTATAATTATAATTCCACACACACACACACACACACACACACACACACACACATATATATATGTATATATATATATATATATATGTGTGTGTGTGTATACATATATATGTATACATATACATGCATGAAAAAGAAGTGGGAAAACATATTCTTGAATGTTATTCTTGGTTATGCCTGAACAGAGAAATTACTGGTGACTTTTATTTTCTCATTTTTGTTTGTATATATTGTGCATAATGAGATTAATTGTAATCAAGGGGAAATATAGGTTAAAAATAGGTGTTCTACAGTAGATATAATGATCTATTGTGGCTATAGTCTGTTAATATTCAATTTAATTGTATTGACCAGCTATAATTTTCTCATCCTCATAGTCATTGAAAATACTGATATCGAAATTAAAAGTGTAGCTACATAAATTGACAAACTCAAGATTCAAAATCATTTTGATCAACCAGGAACTGGGGGCTAAAACCAACAAGTTGAAAGTTAAAGAAAATTTTAAAATTTTACATTTAAGACAAAATCTAAATTATAAAAACAGACATAGGAGAAACCTGGCATAAGAGGGGAAAAAAAGATGTGGAGATTTTAATTGACCTCCGGTTCACTAAATGCCAAAATTGCAAAAAGACAAAGAATTATAATTTTCAATTTTTTAAAGTATTCTTTTAGGATCAGTGGAGGTAACAGTCACAGAGTTTTCACAGTTCTCTGCAGTATATTTTAAGGAATTTGACAAAGTAGAAAAAGTGACCTTGATAATGTGGAATTTAAATGCATGGTAAATGAGATCCTTAGCTTCTGGGAGTGGAAGAGAAAGGGCTAGAGAAGACATGACGAGTTTTTCAGATATTCGAAAACTTACCTTGTAAAAAGAGTAGATCCCTTCAATGTAAAGGACAAAATAAAAGCAAATGGATGGATGCTACTGGGGGTGGAAGTTACAGTGTAACCTTCCTGAAAACAATAGGCTTATACAAATATAAGCTGTTGTAGTGATGGTGGTGGTTGTTTCTGAGACAAGCGTCCTGCACAATGGATAAGCCCAAACATGAATGGAGAAACCAACTCCTTCTCTTCTGCTCTCTATCATGGCAACAATGCTGTTACCCATCCATATCCTATAGCTTCAAAAGAAACATACAGAATAATGGGGAAAGGAGAAATAAGATATGATTGTACAAATCAAAGATCGTTAAGAAAAAGGCAAACTTTAACAGAAGGCAGACAAAGGAAGAAGAAATTCTTTCCTTTTGCTTTCTATTATTTAATCTCTCCCGTCTCTTTTCACACCCACATTCTCGTTTTGATTCTTTAACTCCATCCTAAAGAATGAACACAATCTGGTTTAGTGAATTCCAGAACCCTTGGGCATTTATGGAACGGGCTTTAAACCTCACTAATTACAAAGTCTGTGTAGTAATAAACACCCTAAGATATTGTACAAAGTGAGAATAGATTAGAGTTTAAATATACTGATGGAATATGAACTTGCAATGAGTCATTAAAGAGAAGTGAGAACACATCCTGTTAAGGTGACATTACCGAGTCCTCACTTCTCTGTCCTATCAAAAGGCCCTTGGTTTTTTTGCAAGCATTATTTAAAAAAGTATATATAGCTGAATCCACAGTGGGCCAGACATGGTAGCTTCCCATGTTCACAATCTCATTTATGACTAACTACTTAAAAAAGAAAAAAAGAAAAAAGCATTCTGAATGGACAGAACCTGGATTTGTCTATGAGAACTAGAGTTATCTGTCTTGGTGAACAGGAAGGTTGCAGCCTTGGTTTGCTAATCTATACTAATAAAAAGGTAATATGCTAATTCAACCAAATAGGCCTGATGCCTTCCAGAAGTCCTTCCAGACAAAGCTGCAGGGGTTGCAAGGTCTGAGGTTGGCTGGCTATCAGAAGTGGCAACCAGCAGTGGCAACAGCAGCAGGGTGATGAGGGTGGCCCCTTTCCCTGATCAAGCCCAGTCACCTCCCACAGAGAGAGGCCAGACTGAGGCTTAAACCTTCAGTAGGACATACCCTAGGGCTTCCAGACTGTGAGAGGGGGCAGTTTGGGCTGAATCTTAATGCACCAGGCCTCTAGTTTAAACATAATTAAATATAATGAGTAGATAAAATAAGAAGCTGCAATGAAAGATAAAAAAGAATGGGATTGTTTAATCAAAAGCATACATGTACCTTAGCTATTTTTTTTTCCGTAGCTAGTTTTAAAAGATAGAAATAATTGTTGGTTCCTGAGAAGCAGCAAATGGTCAGTGTATTATTACTTCTGGATGGATATTAGATATTATAACAAATCTTAGGTTAAGTCATAAAGATGGTTTTACCTTGCATTGTCCTGTTGGCTTTGAAAGAAAGAAAAGGGGAAGTCACATCTTAATTCTGATTCAGAAACATAATTTCTTACATTATTTGTGCTTGGAAGATGAAAGATTACCATGCAAAATATTGTCTTCCAAATTATATTTTCCTGGCCATATGACTAAACAGGTATCTTTCCTTATGGTCATGGCTTTAATATCTCATGGTATTAAGCCTGAACTTGCATAAAATTATTAAGCTACCCTGTACTACCAACTGCTTGGGTTGTTCTTCTGTTAAATAGAAAAAAAGTAATTGTTTCACAGTGGGGAGAATGTTGAAGTAAATAAGAGATAATGCCGGCTTAATGCCCTTAAACTTGTAAAGTGAGGAGTATAAATCTTAGCAATTACAAAATGGCTCTCAATAGTGTCACTGTGTGACATATTTTCGTATTTGGTAATGTTCTCCATCACCCACTTGTGGTTGCTACATCTGTATTATGTGTTGAAGCATCTTCCCAATACATTTTTTTATTTCTTCCTGTACTCAGTAAAGGAGGCAAGAGTGAGCTGATCCCCCCAATTAAAAATAACATCAGTCTCTTAGGGCCAAAAGATTTTTAATATTTCACAGGACATTGGAGAGAGGTTACACAATGATAATAAAGAAAAAAATGGCTCCAACATTGTCAAAACTGTTGTACTCCCAGATACCACGACAGAAAAGAGGAAAAAGGACTATCAGGAAAATCACTGTATCCACAGGGTTTAGTTTAGGAAATTATCATCACAAGTATGGAACCCTCCCTCCAACCATGGAACCAACTCCCCAAAGAACACTACAGAACTGACTCTGCCCCAATCAAGTGGATAAGAAATCAGGAAATTGCCACTGACACTCTTTAATTCAAAAACATACCACAAAAGCTATAATACAAGGGTAAAAAAGATGCCACCACTTCAACTGAAAGTCCTGAAAGCAAAAGACTGGGACACTGTTTCTTGTTATCAGAAAACTAGAGGCCTGGTGCATGAAAATTCATGCACTGTAGGGGGGTGGGGCTCAGCCCAGCCTGCCCCCTCTCAAAGTCAAGAGGCCCTCTGGGGTGGGAGGCAACCAAATGATAAAGGGAAAGTGATGCCCCATTACATCTCTGCTGCTGCCACTGCCAGCAGTGCAAGCCTCAGCCCACCCAGGTTACCTGAGCCTTAGGCACCCCTGGGTGCCTAGGGGCTGAGGGGACTGGGAGACTCCAGAGGCAAATGCACAGAGTGGCTTGGCCCACCTTGGGACAGGCCCAGCCTTGCTGTGCACCTTCCACCCCATCAGGGTTGAGGGGGCTGGATGGTGCTATCTTGTGGCTGTGGGCACTGCCATCATTGAGGGTGTGACAGTTAATTAGCTTATTCCTTCCTTATTGGCTGTGGATTTTTGAGGGCGGGCAATTAATTGTCATATTCCCTCCTTATTGGCTATGGATGCCTCCATCTTTGCAATGGCATGAGAGTCAATTAGCATATTCCCTCTTTATTAGATAGGATAGCCAAAAGCATCAGAAAATAAAAAAGACCACAGTCTCTTCTGTTACTGGGGGAAAGTTCTTTCTTCCAAGAACTCATAAGGGACAGGTAAGTTTTACCTTTCTAACCTCAGCAGTGAAGGGAAAGCCCACTAAAAGGAGGAAAGAGTGTATGTTCAGAGCCAGTCCACTCTGTCTGCCATGGCCACCATGTGCCTCTAAGGAACTAGTCGCCCTTATATTTTGATCATGGAGATGAATGCATGAAATTATTTTGGTCTGATTTCTTTCAACATTTATGTTAAAGAAATCCCTCTAATTGGATTCCATATCCCCAGAAAACTGTCTGATATTAATTTTACTTCCTGTGTACCTTGCATACTGAGAATAAAAACATTGGCTAGAGGATCCCAGTCTTTTTTGGACTTATATTTCACATTTTAATTGCCATATTTTCTCAGTCCTAAGATACTAACTATAGTGTAGGCCACTTATTTTAAAAAACACTAAAGAAAAATAAATATCACATAACAAATGAGTTTTTTCATCGTAAGAAACATTTTAATATATTTTAAAATGTTAATGTATTTTTAAAAGTTGCAATTTAGCCTCTTGGAAATATAACAATAAATTTGCATCTTGATTTTGTAACTTCTTCCCTAAGGTTACCTAAATCTATTCTGAAAATCAGATCAATTTCTATTGTGCTTACATAGTCTTGTTTCTAAATCAGCACAGCTGAAGGCCAGACTCTGGACTGCGATACTTTGGCCAGAACAGGGGTATTCTGTGTGGACCCCTCTTGGTGGCCAGCCCATCCTTAATGAATGACATCTCTGTCTGACCTTTGTCCGCAGCAGCTGAGCCATTCAAAACTGCAACACTTTTAAGTTGATGTCCATTTAGTTAGTGAAGTTCAGTGAAGGCAAAAAGGCAGGTCAAATTCAGATCCTCGTTACCTTAGCTAAACAGAAATAATGCAACTCAGAGGAAGAGGTTTCTGTGCCTATAATATAGCACTTCTCTTCCCTTTGTTACTTTACTGTTTCATAGGTATCTCATGTCATGATTATCAATGGTACATAAGGAGCAATTAAAGAAAAACTGAGACAAATAGGTAGATGATCAGAACTTCCTGACCTAATTATGTAGGACAGTTACCACCACCACCATCTTCAGCAAGTAAGCCAAGAAGCCAGTAACTGCAAGTTGGAGAGGTCATTTCAAACCAAAGTACCAAGTCGATGTACAGGCCTACCAATAAAAGAAATATAGTAGGAATTATTCTACAGCTATCATACATGTTTTCATATTCTCGTTTAAATTATTAGTAAGCGGTGGGTTCAAATCCCAACTTTGCCACTTCCTATCTAGTTGGCAAGTTCATAATGAGAATGAATCTGTTTCATCATTCTACATGGAGATAATATCTACCTCAGAGAATTATTGTAAAGATGGAACATGAAGTAATATAAGCAAAATGCTTAGCACAGAGTTTGGCAATAAAATACACTTAATATAGAGTAGTTATTGTTGTAATCATTAACAAGCCCATAATTGTTTGGGAAGGAAGCTGACACACAGCACAAACATTGAGTAAAGGATGGACCATCAGTCCATGGAAGAGGACATGTAACCTTGGTGGAAGCACTCTGAGTGGAGTCTGCTTTGGCCATGTTTGTGAATTGAATGAGCCATTCCTATAAGTGGCCTGATATGTCTTTGCATGTGGGCAGGGAAAAGTCTTCCAGGTATGCAGGAAAGATGCGAAGCAGCAAACGAGTTTGGTTAGGCACCTTGAAATGAACTGCCTCCTACCCTGCGGATAATTATAATGTCTTCTATGAATCAGCTATCAAGACTCAGTGTTGTCCTGGTCCTACTTAAACCTGTCTGGCAGAAACCTGGGAATTTCCACTGGCATTTGCATTTGGTTTATAGTCTCCAATTGGGTTTAGGTGCAAATACCATCTACCATGAAGAATTTATCCCAGTCTTATTTACTTATCTTATGAGTTTTTACCCTCTCAAATTCAGATACTAATTGGAAAACCAGCATTCTCATAGGTATAATTTTCCAAAAGACAAATTCATAAGAAGATTGTAAGTTCCTGCAGATGAGCCAGAAAAAGAAGATAGAGAACAACGTAGGCATGACTGAATAAAACCGCAAAACAGAGTCAAGCAGGAATCAAGACTCAAATGAAAGGGAGGACCAACCTCTGAAGTCCATTCATTCTCCCTCAGTCCTAAGTTGTGTGCTAGTTACTTCCTTGACTAGCTTCAGATGGGGGAAAGTGCTGGGCTGACCCTGAGCAGAAGGGAGGTCACTTTTTTCTCTGATAAGTCAGATTCAGGAAGTGCATGAGCTGCAATCCTGTGAGGACATTTCCATATCAACTCTTCTGTTTCCTGCCTGGCCATAGCTATTGGTGCCATTGGAATGATTCCTATTTTTACATTTTCAGCACTGATTCTCACTTGAGTAGCATTTCAGCGTTTCTGTCCTAAGCCCCACTATTCTTTTAGTCACACAGATTGACATCCTCCCTATGATCTTTGACCTTCCTAGCTGTTGCTACTCACAATGAAACAGCGTTCACCAAATGTTCCCTTTTGATATAAAAATGTCTATTAAGTCCACTCCTATCTAGTTGCATCGATGCTACTCTAGCATAAGCTCTCAAACATCATACATGGACTTTTATAATTTGCTCATAACTGGTTTCCTTTCCTCCTATTTCTTCATCCTTACTCTGAAACGTATTCTTTACCTCACCGTCATATTCACCTACAGATTACACAAATCCCTTATTCTGCTTTAAAATGTTCATACAGTGAAGGCCCTTTAGTATCTGGTCCCTTGTCTTTCTAAATATTTATCTTCCTCAATTCCTGTATTCCAAGCTAAATTTCATTCAAACTGAACTATCAACATTCATTACCCTGTGGGCGGGACATCTCTGCAACCAGTGTTTTTCACTGGCTCCTAGAATTTTGCTAATGGCTTCAGCTTGGTCTCTCACACAAAAAAAGCTACTTCTGTTGTGCCTTTTTTATTGGTTGCTCTTTCCTTGCCTCACTCCCCTCACTCTTCTGCTGGCATTTCCTTCAGCTGCAGTGGTAGACTGACTGATTGTATTAAGGATCCCATTTTTTTTTTTTTACCCTTTCCTATATCTTACTCTTTATCATATCACCTGGCCATGCCTCTTACTAAAGAGGCAGAATATGCTGAAACCAGTTTGGCTCAGTGGTAGAGCGTCGGTCTGCGGACTGAAGGGTCCCAGGTTCGGTTCCGGTCAAGGGCATGTACATTGGTTTCGGGCAATCCCCGGTGGGGGGTGTGCAGGAGGCAGCTGGTCCATGTTTCTCTCTCATCTACGTTTCAAGTTCTCTATCTCTCTCCCTTCCTCTATGTAAAATATCAATAAAATATATATATTTTAAAAAAGAGGCAGAATATATTTGTTCACCTTCTGAGTCTAGGCTAGACTTACTTTGCAGCCACCGAAGATGCTTGTTAGGCCTCCAACTACGTGAACTGTACCTAACCATGTGCCCCAAATTCTGATGTGCTCTAAAATTCATTGCTGTATCTATACTGAGGAAATACTTCCTAAGACTTCTCCTAGTCCATGACTGACCATTCTTGCAAGACAAAGGCATTTTCTAATGGGCAACTTTGGCTTAGGACTTCACAGGAGTGTTGCCAAAGCATCTTTAAATTTCAGGGCAGCCTAGGACACTTAGACACCTAAGTTCCTTCCCTATCTCCCTTAGCAGACTGGAATCATGGCCCCATAACCACTTCAGTGTTTCCAGCCTCCCCGTCCCCTCCTCTCAAAGTTTTTTTTTTTTTTTCATAACAAAATATGAACATGTTTATTCTCATCTTGGCAGTCTTGACATCTACTGCCTAGACTTGCTTTGTGCCTTTGCTGTGGTGATTAGCAAACGTGCCCAAAGCAGAGGCCCTCTGATGCACTTTGGTGTTTCTGCTGACCCTTGCTCCCTGTCATGAGAAGGGCATGCCCTGTCCCTGCTCCCAGGAAGCGTATAAGAGATACCTGGCACACAGTGAGGTCACCCCAATCTTCCCATCAGAGGCCTTTCCAGATCACCAATAGCCACTTGCTCCCCAGAAAGGTGAGCAAGTTCAGCCAAGATCAGCTGAGCCTGGCTCACATCAGCTCAATGCTGCAGACCCCTGAGCTAAATATCTGCTTACTGTTTCATGCCAACTTACAACAATAGTTACTTGTTACTTAGCATGTTTGTGTCAGTAGAAAAGTGAATAACTTTTCAAATAAGCTACTTGCCCTTAAGTCTTTATTTGGAGGAACCAAAACCAAGGCAATATGTAAGTGTATTTTATATTATGCTGTGATATATACACTCAGAAGTTTAGAGTTGAAAACTTATCCTCACTTTCCAAAAACAGCACCCAGCACTGCACAGAACCAAAGATGAAGGGAGTTAGTGCAAAGATTCAACATAGAAGTTCATGTTGGCTTTACCTGGGTCCTCTTAGGGTTAGAGGGGAGGCATAAATTATTTCCAATTAGAAAGTTATCTTGTCAGTTAATCCCTGTGCCCTCCCCAGGCTGAACTGAGTGACCTTGTTGTTAGATGGAAGCAGATGGTCTTTTCTTTCCTCTTAAGAGGCACAAGGAAACTCTGGATCTTCCAACACATCCTCAGAGAAATTGCTTTTGTGGTAAACAATCAGTCATATCCAACTGGATAGGTTTCTGCTGATTGACATGACAGAACATCTGGCCAAATTGTCCTGTTAATTAAAAACAAAGAAGTGGGGATTATTCTAGAGAGACATTCTGCTTTCCTACAAGTGTAGAAACAAGAAAAGTGCAAATAAAGCAGCCCAGCTGAGACTATCAGAACACAGGAAATGGTTAGGAGAAAATTGCTGCTCAATCCTTCCTCCAAGAGTCACCACAGAGTAACAGCTGTTTTGAAGGAAGAGCAAATAGAATTGAGCATTCATCCTTGCACATCTTTAAATGAGGACAAATACCTAAGTGAACTTGATGGCCCCAGTCCCCAGAGCAATGCCAAACCCATAGCAGACACCTTATACATATTTGAATGTGTGAATAAATGTATGACTATTTCCCAGATCCAACAATTTTTAAAAATCCATTCATAAAAAAAACGTGTTAATTTTGCTATTATTATAAGTTGATGTTATTGTAGTAATTCTGACTCGGGCTCATACAAACAGAATAACTTAATCTTTTGGTGACTCAATTTCCTCTTCTAAAAACTGGAGCTAATAACACTAAGTCATCCGGGTTGCTGTAGGATAAATTGCAGTTAATGCATGTTAAATGTCTATCAAAGTGCCTGGCATCTGTTAATTGTTTTATTCATGTTCTCTAGTTGAAGCAATTATGATGGTGGTGGTAGTAGTAGTAGGTAAGTATGAAAATCACTTTACACCATCCAAAGATATATCATAAAACTCAATTAAAATATGAGTTTTAGAAGACAATAGTAACAGTTAAACTAAAATTTTCTCATGTTTAAGTAGAAAAAAATAGGTCTTACTTATTACTCTATTTTATAAGCCATACTGTAAAATGTTTTTTATAATTTGTTTCTAGCAACATAGCTAGTAAACAAACTATTAAGAGATTTAGGTCCATTGAAAATAGTAAAATATTATAATTAAGTTTCCAAGTTGTACTCATTTTATATCTCTATCTTTTTCTAGAATGTTTTGGATACAGTTACTCTGCCCCAGTCTGAAGCTCAGAGGCACTAGGCAGACTCATTTATCAGAGAGAGTTGACGTTTAGTCATTGGGCACATTTGCCTTTTCCTTAGGCGCAGCCAACCTCTCTATGCTGGGTGGTTGGTTTCCTGTCTGTGTTTGCTTTGAACTTGTTCCAGGGCTTGTGGGTTTTGGCCAGGTTCATATTTTGTGTTATTATCCTACTGCATATTTAACGATAGTGTTGATTTTGCAATTGGGCATATGACTCTTGCATTTCTCAGAGACTTGTGGGAATCTGTCATGTTCTGATTTCCATATTCTTTTCTCTTTTCACTCTTAATAGCCAGCAAGCTCCATCAAGCCTAATGTACAAGTTTAAAATTTTTTTTCTTCAAGATGAGCAACACATTTTGAATACTAGAATCATAAAATATACAATAGGAAATGCAATTAAGCAAAAGCAACTAGGAAAAGAAATAAAAATTATTTTGTCTTATGATAAAGAACAAGGCAATATTAAAGGATGTGAATTTGTCATGTAACTTGAGTATGCACAATTATTAGGAAGGCACGGAGAAGACCTCTTTTGTCCTGTTTTCTCATTCTCTATATAAAAGTATAAAAGTATGTCCACATCCTCTCTCTCTCTCTCTCTCTCTCTCTCTCTCTCTCTCTCTCTCTCTCCAGAAATACTATTACTATAGATATATTTATCAACTTTATGATTGTATTCTCTATTAAGGAACCTCTGGAAAGAGAGAAGTGGTTAGGCTATCATCCATCATTTACACATTACCACCAATGTCTCTCTCATAAATTGATCTCTCTTTTTGTCTTCCCCTGTCTTCCCTCTCTTTTTCTCTCTTCATCTGGTCAGCCAGACCAAAGAACCAATTGATTCGGAAATGGGTGCAAGTCTGAAATCTTTAAAAGATATTCCATTTACTCCGCCAGAATACACTGCAAACTAATTTCCAATCAGATACTGTAATAGACATGAGAAGTGCAGATTCTAACAAGACAGACATGCCCAAAACTTCTGACATCTTGTCTGGGAAAAGGGCCAGAGAAGTGATGAAATCATTTAACCTTCATATTTTTTTTTCTGGGCTGAATTTTTGTATCACTTTAAATGTCAACTGGGTTTTCCTTCAAAGCTCTGAGACCACTTGGTGAAGCAACATTATTCTAATTTCACCCATAGTCTCTGCCATGGCAGCATCACCTTGGTATGAACCTGTCTTCATGAACTTTTTACAAAAACATCAAACAATGCACCACTTCTCTCCACATTCCTCCATTTATTAGAGGAAATACCAGGTTCTTAGGACCTAAATCTATGTATCAACTAAGCAGGCACTAATGCAATCCATAGGGCTGTGTACATGAAATAGGAGGTGGGTGATACAGAGGGAAGCATTCTAACAAGGAGCAACGTAGATGTTACTAGAAGTTTTTTTAGCTCAATGCCTTGTTCATTTAGGGGATTCTCTATGCCTTTTCTATTGCATATACCATATTTTTCGGACCATAAGACGCACCTTTTCTTCACCAAATAGTGGGAGGAAAAGTGCCTGCATCTTATGGTCCGAATAGAAGTAGTGCCTGCGTCTTATGGTCTGAGTTGCAGAGTGGCAGCGGGTCCCCTGGGTCCTTCCGTGTCCCTGGGGACTGCATATTTGGTGAAGTAAAAGTGCGTCTTATGGTCCGAAAAATACGGTATATTTCTCAATTATCACCAAAATTTTGAACTTTCTCAAGAAATAGTGAAGGAGTGTCATGAGATTCCAGGTGATTTTCTACAGTTAATCCAGTTGGCTAACTATAGGTATTATTTATCTGAGCATTCTACATGGGAAACTTTTTCACTGAGCTAAACATAGACACTATTGCCTACAAAAGAACTTGTATGTTCAAATGCCTCAAATTGTCATGTCATTATTATAGGCTCAAAGAATGTCTACTGAGTTGATTTTACAAAGAAAATCTCTGTGATACTAAAGATTACTTTGCCCCTTGACAAAAGAACCATTTGCATACATACACAGACACACACACACAATGATGATTTAGGTAACAATCCCATGTTTGTATACCTCATTGCTATTTACAGAGCGCTTGAACATTCTTTATCCACTTCTTATAACTTTTACCACACGTCTTTGATGTCAGTAATATTATCTCCATTTTTCTGGTGAGAAGACTGAAGTTCAGAGAAATAATATAATGTATAAACTCTCTTTTGGATTTAAGTGACTCTAGACTATGAGCAGCAAAATTCCCAAGTGAACAAATGCATCAATTCTTTATATCATGGTAAATATTGAGGTTCATGTTTAAGAAAAGATAAAACACCGTGCTGCCTTCCACTGGTTAAGACCTCCAAGAGCAAAGGCCTACCGAGGTGAGGATGCCCCTACTGTCACCTGTAGAGGGGCAGCACTGAGCTGGCCAATATTTGTGGTGGTGGTGCTGCTTGTCCTGGCTCAGGGGAAGCGTTCCACTAAGTCTGAAAGACAAAGACATCGCGGGGACTTTCCGCCACCGCCCGCGGCCTGCTCTGCCAGGCCTTCGCGCACGCTGTGCTGGCGCTGTGCCTTCCATTGGCAGACCCGGAGAATCCTCTCTCCGCTGCCACGTGGCCAGGCCAAAGCATCAGACACTACCACCATGCGGATTTTAAAACTACAGGGGAAATTGAGCCACAGGAGCTACCATCGCTGCCGCACCCACCGCCGCCCCCAAGAATGGGAATCCACCGAAATCAGAGCTCACTACACACCGGGCTCACAGAAAGTGTGGCTTCAGAAATTAGCCTCTGCATCCACAGAAGCTCCACATCCGCAACAAAGAGGACACCATTGAGGGCGGACTCTCCCCATGCAGCCATCACAGCCCGCCCACAATCTTCCCAGCACACCCACCATGCTGGGAGGGAAATGGAGCGCGCTGGTGAGGAAATGGCACGGTGCCTTCCATTACCCACCCAGGCGAGCCCATCCTCCGATGCCACATGGCCAAGCCGAAGCTCTCACCACCACCGCCATGTGAACTTTAAAACTACAGTGGTAATTGAACCACAGGAGCGACCATCAATATTGCACCTGGCACCGCCACTGCCGCCGAGAATAAAGGAAATCCACCAAGAACAGAGCTCACCACGCCTTGGGCTCAGGGAGTGGGCGACCTCAGAACTTAGCCTCCATGACTGCAGCTGCTCCGCTCCCACACCGAACGAGACACCTTTGAAGGTGGTCCCCCCACCAGCAACCATCTCAGCGCAACTGCAGCTGTCCCAGCCTACCCCCCATGCTAGCAAGGAGCTAGCGCGGCGCCTCCAATATGCGACCCCAACACCCTAGAGGGGCCGTGTGCCCCGGGTGAGCCGAGTGTCCCAGGGGGCCAAGTGCCCCGGGTGAGCCGAGTGTCCCAGGGGGCAGAGTGCCCCGGGTGAGCCGAGTGTCCCATGGGGCCGAGTGCCCCGGGTGAGCCGAGTGTCCCAGGGGGCCATGTGCCCCGGGTAAGCCGTACCCCCCAAAGGGGAAGGGTGTCCCGGGTGAGACGTGTGTCCCAGGGGGCCGAGTGCCCCGGGTGAGCCGAGTGTCCAATGGGGCCGAGTGCCCCGGGTGAGCCGAGTGTCCCAGGGGGCCGAGTGCCCCGGGTGAGCCGAGTGTCCCAGGGGGCCATGTGCCCCGGGTGAGCCGAGTGTCCCAGGGGGCCGAGTGCCCCGGGTGAGCCGAGTGTCCCAGGGGGCCGAGTGCCCCGGGTGAGCCGAGTGTCCCAGGGGGCCGAGTGCCCCGGGTGAGCCGAGTGTCCCAGGGGGCCGAGTGCCCCGGGTGAGCCGAGTGTCCAATGGGGCCGAGTGCCCCGGGTGAGCCGAGTGTCCCAGGGGGCCGAGTGCCCCGGGTGAGCCGAGTGTCCCAGGGGGCCAAGTGCCCCGGGTGAGCCGAGTGTCCCAGGGGGCCATGTGCCCCGGGTGAGCCGAGTGTCCCAGGGGGCCGAGTGCCCCGGGTGAGCCGAGCGTCCCAGGGGGCCATGTGCCCCGGGTAAGCCGTACCCCCCAAAGGGGAAGGGTGTCCCGGGTGAGCCGTGTGTCCCAGGGGGCCGAGTGCCCCGGGTGAGCCGAGTGTCCCATGGGGCCGAGTGCCCCGGGTGAGCCGAGTGTCCCAGGGGGCCGAGTGCCCCGGGTGAGCCGAGTGTCCCAGGGGGCCGAGTGCCCCGGGTGAGCCGAGTGTCCCAGGGGGCCGAGTGCCCCGGGTGAGCCGAGTGTCCCAGGGGGCCGAGTGCCCCAGTTGAGCCGAGTGTCCCAGGGGGCCATGTGCCCCGGGTGAGCCGAGTGTCCCAGGGGGCCGAGTGCCCTGGGTGAGCTGAGTGTCCCAGGGGGCCGAGTGCCCCGGGTGAGCCGATTGTCCCGGGTGAGCCGAGTGTCCCAGGGGGCCGAGTGCCCTGGGTGAGCCGAGTGTCCCAGGGGAAGGGGCGGTGAAAACCAGAGGAGGAGCGGACTCTATTCATTTGGTCCTGAGATAGTCACCATAAAACAAGCAGATTGCCAAATGATAGCGGGGAGGGGAAGGAGACCTGGGGGGAGATAGGAGAACAACCGAGGGACTGGTATGCATGAACTTAAGTACAACCAATGAACACAGAACTCTGGGGAGGGAGGGCATAAATGGGAGGGAAGGGGGGGCAATGGTAAACTATGTACACAGAAAATACCTTAATAAAATAAAATTTAAATTAAAAAAAAAAAAAAAAGAAAACATAAAACAGTTGTAACTGATTTGGCTCAGTGGATAGAGCATTGGCCTGTGGACTGTAAGGTCCCAGGTTTGATTTTGGTCAAGGGCATGTACCTTGGTTGTGGGCATATCCCCAATAAGAGATGTGCAGGAGGCAGCTGATTGATATTTCTCTCTCTATCCCTCTTCCTTCCTCTCTGTAAAAAAAAAATCAATATAATATATATTTTTTAAAAGGAATCATAAAACAAAGGTAAATAAATTAGGGGGATTATTATTCACACATTAGACAAAATTATTTTTATTTTGTATAAAAAATTAAACATAATTTAAAAAATAACAATACCTGGCATGGTAACTATGGTTTTACACTCCAAACTTTATTTACACAGAATAACATTAAACAATATCTCCTGGGTAGAGTGAGACAATTGTTCGCAAATGTGATAGCCCATGCTTGAGACATTTGGGAAGTTAATTAGTGAAATTCAATTTGTAGGTTTAAAATAAACAGTTCACACATTTACAAAATAAAACTGAAAATTAAAAGTTATCCTGAGATGCTGAATACACAAAACTGATTATAGTGTAAGAATGATTAAATATTCCACAGGAATGAAAATATCAAAGACAAGATATTATTAATCCAGAACTCTAAATTTTAAATAAGTTTATCCTAAAAGGGACAAGATAAATCAAAGTAGTATAATTCACAAGGTGAATGACTGTTCTTAATATGGTAAGGGAGGGGTGGAGGTGGGAGCCACCTCCCATCCCTGAATCCTAAAGCCTCTGACTCATCACTGACAAATGTACTCACCTGTAGGCTCCCAGCACTTGGAGATGTTGAGGTCAGAGGGTAGATTTTGTTAGCTCATTCTCTGTCTTTCCGAGAAGGTCTCGGCTAATGCCAAGTCACTAATTCTTATGAGCTTTGGCAAAACGCCAAGACTAAATATATGGTTTGGTCTGTGACATCATCACTAAACCATTGTCTGGATGATAAGGTCCTTCCATTGACTTTGATGCATGCCTTCACCTGTGTGTTCTCCCTCACTGTCCATCAACTCACTCCAAAGGCAACTGTAAGATGAGCCACATGCCCTCCTCCTGAATGTTACCAGCTTCATGAGAGACCCCTCTTCCAACTTCATAGTTTCAAGCAACTGTACTATCCTTCCTATGAGCAGGTTCTGTGAAGAAATAGAGGTGCTAAATTGTATAATTCTTACCTTGATTATGAGAAATCAATCCCAGCTCCAAAAAGGACTTTATCATTACTGGTGACACTGAGCAAGGCAGGATTACAGATCTGCCATCTTAAAGCATCAGAAGACTAAAGCTAGAAATAAACTTTAATGAATATTTTATAGTTTTCAGATTTTCATTAAATGCTTTCTACTATCTTAGCTAAGGATAGAAAACCTATCAAGTATATGCTCTATTCTCTAATTACATGCTCAATCTCTACTTACAAAATTGTTATTACTTAAGCCAGAGATGGCAAGTATATTTTGATTCAATATCAGTCCTGATAAAGTGAAAGCAATGCTTAAAATGTCATATTGAAGAGCCTGAGGCTGCATTTAGACTTTTAGAAAGAGTTGTTTCTTATACCCACTATAGCAAGGAGGAAGAAGTAGTGGCCTCCATTTTTCATTTTATAAGCCAAGCAATTAGCTTTGTCCCTGCAATCATCTGGAGCATTAAGCAGATTATTCTCTAGACTGTGTCTTAGAAGATAAATGCAAAGTGAAAAAGAAGCAACCTATACATTTTACTCTCCTTATCATTTATAAATAACTTGAAGTGAGACATGTTTTAGTTTACAATTTTAGTTCACAAAACAAGTACTAGTATTCTACTCCCATTAAATGTGGTATAATTAAAAAATAAAACAAACTTAATAACTAGTAAATTATAGATTAATAATTATACTCTAGGAGAGTCATGTGCAAGTCCAAGGAAACAAAAGAAAAAAAATCACCCTCCCACCCTCCTATACCACACAAAAGAATCTATGAGCTTCCTTTTTATTATAATTTTCTTAAACATCAACATGTAAAAATAAGGAGTTCTTGTACACTAGTGGTTATCAATTAGAAAGATTTAATGCAAAAAACCCATTCAACAAAGAAAAACATGATAATTTATCTAATAGCAGACATAATTTATATAATAATAATTTAGCTAATAAAAGACAATGAAAACTTTAAAGTTTTTATTGAAGAAGATAAAAGAACTGAAAATTATACCTTAATGCAGTAAAGATACCATTTATTCTTAATCTATAAATTCAATGAATTTCAATCAAAATACCAACATGATTACTTGTATAATTTAATAAGCTTATAATAAAATAGAGGCCCAGTGCATGGGTGGGGGTCCCTCTGGGTGGTCTGTGGGATCAGGCTGAAACCAGCTTTCTGACATTCCCCAAGGAGTCCTGGATTGCGAGAAGGTTCAGGCCAGGCTGAGAAATCCCACTGGTGCATGATTGGGTCAGAGAGGGACCATGGGAGGGCTCCAAGGTGTGTCCCGCCTATCTCGCTCAGTCCCAATCGGCCGGACCCCAGCAGCTAGGTAACCTACCAGTCAGAGCATCTGCCCCCTGATGGTCAGTGCATATCATATCAACTGGTCGACCAGTTGACTGTCTGTCCACTGGTGTTCATGCATGTTATAGCAACGGTTGAGTAGCCTTAGCAGATCATTAGCATATTATGCTTTGATTGGTCATTTAGTTGTTCTGCCATTCTGTCTATTTGCATATTACCCTTTTATTATATAGGATACTAATTTAGAACAAAAATGTGTAAGGCCAAGTGAGCCACTATATATTTTTTTAAGAAGAGCAAGTTGGAACACTCTATTAGAAATAAGGACTTGCAGAGATCTATTGTGATTAGATGGAATAATATTAGCTCAGAGATAAATCAGTTAAGCAATGGAAAAGATGGTAGAAACTAGAAGTATATAGATGTAAATTTGATAAATGAAAGGTGATATTCCAACCTTGGGAGAAAAGAAAAAGGGTTCAGTGATTAGAACAATTTGTTATCCATATGAGGGGAAAATATCAAATTCCTAAAATGCATCATTCTCAAATGTTAGTTTTAGAGGATTCAAAGACTTATACACAATAGACAAATTTTTAATTTTAATTTTTATACAAAGAAATAATGATAATTAGGTTGATAACAATATAAAAGTATATTTAAAATCTGCTCACTAAAAGATACCATTAAGAAAGTGAAAAGATATGTTACAAACAGGTAGAAAATATTTATGATATATAAACCCATTAAAATATTTTACTTAAGAAAAAAAACTATTGCAAAGAAAGACTACCATAAAAGGCACTGATTAGAAAAGTAAGCAAGAGACATTAGCATACATCTAAAGAGGCAAACAAATTATTGAAGAAAAAGAAAGATACTCAACCTTCAAATAATCTAATTTAAATTTTTCTAAACAAAAAATGCCAAAAATCAAGAAACAGGACATAACCAGGTATCAGTGAAAATATGAAACCACAGAAAGCTTTACTAATTACAAGAGTGAGTGTAATACTTCAGAAAATAATCTGGCATTATATGTCAAAGCATTAACATAATGCATACATTTTGACCCACCAAGCATCATAAAATCATCAAGGAAAAGCCAAAAAACAACAAAAAACAAATAAATAAAAAACCCTACAATGTTAATTATCAAGATGCCAGCTCAGAAGACCTATAGCTCAGCCTCTGTTGTAGGACATTTTATTTAAGTAGCTAAAGACACAGTCTCTCACTTAAATTCAAAAGGAAAGGCAGAAAGCAAACATGCCATATTTTTGAGGGGGGATAATTAGTGCTTAGAGATGCTATCATTTCCCAAATGTAGGACAATTCAAATCAGAATCTGTTTCTTAACCCAATATGCTTACATTAAATTTCTTCTGGAGGACAACAAAGAATGAGAATAACCAAAAAAAAATTTGAAAAAAAAATATAGTAATAGAGAAAGGATTGCCCTGATGAACTGTGAAATATACCACAAATCCATTGACTAATAACAATCTGCAATTGGCAGAGCAGTAGATCAATAGAACATCAATAAAGAATCCAGAAATGGATCCTCCTCACACATGAGAACTTTCCTTTAGTTCTGTGTCAGTGTTAACCATGAGCTCATCTTCAGTGGGGGCCATTTTCCCATAAGTCCTTAGAGTATTCAGACTATAAGTGGTGGAGCTGAGATTTAAACTAAACCTAACTCTAAAGTCCAAGTAATCAACTATCATACAACTTGGCCCCTAGTAAATATATGGGACTTGTTAATATTTTTGAAAAGCAAGGTAATTAAGAACACTCTACCCTACATCAAAATACATACACATTCATGTGTCAGAATTCCTAGAACAGAGCCTGGCACATTTTAAGTACTCAATAAATATTTGCTGAATGAATTAATATACCAGCCTCCCCATCTAGAATTAATTTAGCCACAAAGACTAGTATTTGTCAAACATTTATCCAGTCAGAGAAAGATAAATACGATGTGATCTTACTAATATGTGAAATATAATGAATAAAATAAACTGACAAACAAAATGGAACCAGAAGCACGGATACATGGAACAGACTGGCCAGTGACTGAGGGGGGAGGGGGGAGGGTTAGCTAAAGAACATAGATGCTTACCTCATCTCCTCATCAAGGGAGGAGAAGACAGAGGTGGGTGGAGGTGGGCAAAGGGTTGGGGGAAGGGGGGACACATTACGTGTCAACATTAAAACACTTTAATAATGATAAATAATTTAAAAAGAAAATTAATTCAGCTGGGGTGGGTGTTAAAAGGCAGATCTCTGCTCGTCCCCTCTTCTTCCCATTGCCAGGAGGCTCATTCTAAAGGATCAAAGTGAGAATTTTTAATTTCCAACAGACTCCCAGTGATTTCTGATATGGATGATTCCAGAAACACACCCTAAAAAATATTACTCTAAATTCAGGGAATAGGCATATCAAAGAAGGTGACTGACTATCTGCCTGCCTGAGGAGTTTCATTTCCCATTGCAAATGGATGTATTGGCATTCTGGTTCATAAAACAATATCTTATGTGTTTGATTAGTGTGGGTGTCCTCAAGCAATGGATCAACTTTAGGGGTCCAACAAAATTAAATTTCCAGATCTAGGGGACGGGTGCCCCGGGTGAGCCGCATGTCCCAGGGCCCGTATGCAACCGGGCGAGCCCTGTGTCCCAGGGGAAGCAGTGGGACCCAGGGGAAGGGGAAGTGAGAACCAGAGGAGGAGCGGACTCTATTCATATGGTCCTGAGATAGTCACCATAAAACAAGCGGACTGCCAAATGAGGAGCGGATTCTATTTGTGTGGTCCTGAGATAGTCACCATAAAACAAGCAGATTGTCAAATGACAGCGGGGAAGGGAAGGAGACCTGGAGGGAGATAAGAGAACAACCGAAGAACTCGTATGCATGAATATAAGTACAACCAACTAACACAGAACTCTGGGGAGGGAGGGCATGAATGGGAGGTGTGTGGGGGTGGGGACAATGGTAAGCTATGTACACATATAATACCTTAATGGGGAAAAAAGACACATAAAAAAAATAGAATTAGACCTTTAGTCTTTGTTGTGAATGGCCACCCTGGCTTATTCTGATGATGCCTAATTTTGCTATATATATATATTTTTTTTCTTTCAAATTTCAATAGCTAGTAGGTGCTTCTGTGTTACTTCCCTTTTCCTGTCTCAGTTATTGTCTTGGTAATAAAATCCATTAGTCGCTTTCTCTTACTGTGTATCCTGGTTTAAATATAATAGTGTATTTTCCCTTCTGTTATCTGTTTCTTTTCATCTGTAAATAACTAGTTTCAGAGAAAGCAATAAAGCATTTTTCCACTCTCTATCCTTTGAACTTTGCTCTCCTAGATTATAAATTGTAAAGACTGCGGAATAATCATATCATTCTTCCTACGGATCTACGTACCCAAGACAGACCCAGACCCTCCTCTGGTAAAAAGTGACATCATTATCTGAATTGCATTGCATAACTCTTACTCAATACCATTTATGCTAATTCACTCTCACTCTCCTTTTGAAATGAAAAATATATTTCACACTATTTTATAGCTGGATTTTTGACCCACTAATGGATTATAAAACTAATTCAGTGAAACTTGATCAATATTACTTTTTCAAATTAAATAAAATAGATTAAGATAGAAAATATACTAGTATTATGCTGCAAGTAACTAGAGTAAATTATTGTTTCAATAATACATGTATAAATGTATACAAACTTTGGATAGAAATGCATTTCTTATTTATTTTTTAAAATATGTTTTTACTAGAGGCATGAAATTCAAGCAAGAGTAGGCCTTCCTTCCCCCAGCTGCCAGCACTGGTTTTCCTCTGACACCTGGGACCTGGGCTTCCCTTACAGCCCCAGCTTTATCTGGAAAGTCATTCAGAAGGATGTCTGGTCTAATTAGCACATTATGATTTTATTATTATAGATTGCTTTCAGAGAGAAAGGGAGGGGGAGAAAGAGATAGAAACATCAATGATGAGAGAGATTCATTGATTGGCTGCCTCTTCCACACCTCTTACTGGGGATGGAGCCCACAATCTAGGCATGTTCCCTGACCGAGATGGAACCTTGACCTCCTGGTTCATAGGTTGACACTCAACCACTGAGCCACACCAGCCTGGCACATTTCTTATTTTGAATCACTGAAAGAAAATGTATGAAAACTTAATTTAATAAAGTTAGGCAAATTTCGTGATCTGCAACAGTCTTTATTTTTCTCTAACAAAATTCATGTTCAATTAGAGGGCTATTTCTATTGGTGGCTGACAACTTTGTCTCACTAATTTATTGTAACTTGCTCATCTCCATTTAAAGCCCATGTATTTTTTAAGTAGGTCCTCAGCCAAATTCTAGGAGCTCTTCTTCCCCTGGAGGTCTCTCTCCTTTCTATTCCAAAGTGATCCAAGTTTATGAGGACTTGGATAGCGTCCTGGCATTCTAAGAAGGATACCTGATCCCCCCTCCTTTCTCTGTCCTTGCTGACAACTTCTGGGGTTTTTTTGATCTTAACTAGTCCCTGTGCTTTTTCAGGTGACACCTTCTCTTGGATGTTGTGATACTCACGATGGCCCATTCTCACATGCGCACACTCTGTCCTACCCAATATGACTTTAAGCTCACCACTTACCCTAAAATAGTTTAATACTCTCTGTGTGGGTGGGGGAAGGGAATACACGCCCTCTTCCAACAAGCCTTGACTTTTTAAAATCAAAGACTTTCAGATTCCTACATTTGCTATATGCTTACAAAATTTATACATCAATGTGTCCTAGGTCATTATCACAGTTCCTGTGATATGGAAATGTCCTAGGTATAACTGCATTGTCCTAGTCAGTAGCCAATGGTCACACGTGGCTCTTTAGCTCTTGATATGTGACTAGTGTGACTGAGGAACTGAATTTTAAATTTTATTTATTTTTAATTAATTGAAATTCAAGTAGTCACAAGTGGCTAGTGGCTTCTATATTAGCTTGCACAGTTCTGGGATGTATCTGTACCATCATTAATGCCTGCTTTATAAAAAATTTTATAAAAGCAATTACTGCCTGGCTGGTGTGGTTCAGTGGTTGAACATTGAGCCATGAACTGGAGGTCAAGGTTTGAGTTACTGTCAGGGCACATGCCCTGGTTTTGGTCTCCAGGAGATAGTTAATAAGTGATTCTCTCTCATCACTGATGTTTCTATCTCTCTCTCCCACCTGTCCTCTCTCTGAAATCAATAAAAACATATTTAAAAAAAAAAACTATTGCTGCCGCCAAAATCATGGGGTAAGTGTAATGCACACAAGAAAAGGGAAAGAAAAGCAACTTTTCAATATCTCTTCATATAATCAGTTTATTAAAGCATAATTTACTTAGAATAAAAATGTATGCATTTAAAAAATTAAATTTATCGGGGTGGCATATATTATAAGTTTCAAGAGTACAATTCTATAATACATCATCTGTATCTTGCATTGTGTGTTTGCCACCCAAAATCTAGTCTTCTTTTTTTACCATATATTTGACCCCTTTTGCCATCTGGTAACCACACAGATAAGTATCCATTTTAAGTGTAAGGTTCAAACAGTTTTTACAAATGTATCCGGTCATGGTCATGCTACAATTAAGATATATATTTCATTACCTCCCCAATTTTCCTCCCCCTACTCCCAGCCCCTGTCAAATATTGATCTGCTTTTTGTCACTACTGTTTCGCTTTTTCCAAAATTTCATATAAATGCAACTATACATATGTAATATTCAGTGCATAGTTTCTTTCAACCAGCATAATGACTTGAGATTTGTTGCTTATATGTAGGAGTCTGGATCTTTTTTCTTTTTGTGCTAAAGTTATATTTCCTTCTGTGGATTTAATACAATGTGTTTATCCATTTATAAGTTGATTTAGGTCTTTTTAAGAATTTAGCTAGTAAGTCTCCTTAATAAATTAGAATTTTTTATAAGCCTATTGGGGACCCATGTCAAATTAAAACTTTGTAAGTCAGTTACTTTGTTCACATTTTTTGCTCCCAAGAAAACCTTTAGAAAGGACTTTCTTACATTAGTTGTTTTTGAAGTGGGTATACCTAAATTCTACTGATTCAAGGCCGGACTAGACACTGAGCCCAAGAGAAAGGATGAAATAGGCTCTTCACAAGAGATTTCTTTTATTGTGTTTATGGGAAAGGGTTGGCATGGTAACAGCATGCCAGCTGGGGAGGAAATCCTGGTGCTGCCTCTTTCTTGCTCCATCCCTTCAGATAACTTTCAAACCCTCCACACTTCACTTTCCCCATCCTTAAAATGGAGATAGTTAGCTAAGTTACCTGAGAGCATTGTAGAGATTAAATAGAAAGTTCTAATAATAGTGACAGCACGTAAAAAGCTCTTCAAAAATGTACATTGCAAAAAAAAAAAAAACAAAACATGGAGATTTAGACAGGTTAGGGAATTTTTTTCTGGTTACACAGAAGCCCATCTAGGATTTGAACCCAGGTCTCTGAACTCCTGATCTACAAGCTCAGACTTGGTTTGCTCATTGCCACTGGTTCCTGAAAATTATGTGACTAATTGTCATGCTGAGTAATTGGTGAAAATTAACTTAGCACCTCTGCCAAATGGGAAAGTTTTACTTAAAACTTTAAAAGAGGTTTTTTGTTTATTTGTTTGAACACAGGATTTGATGAGAATGTAAACGTGTTAAAATAGGAAAATCTGCAAATGAGTAGAGGCCTGTAGTACCAACTTTAATACTGTGACTAATGGATTATTCTTCTGAGGCCCATTTTACTTCCAGATCTCCAGTCCTTCAAAGGGCTACTCTAGAGGTTATGGTTCTATTTGTACGTTAACCTTACCTTCTGTCCCAGTGAACTGATGGGGCCAAAAAGCAACAAAACAATGTTATTATCTTTAGTTTACTGTCACAATCCTTTGGATCTCAGCCAAACATTTGCAGATGTGTTACTATTGAAGACCCCCTTTGTCTCCCCACAGAGTCATCGCAACCCCTTTTATTTCCTAGCGGGTTGCTAGTCTTTTTTTTCCTCAAAGAAATGTATTTTTGACCCTAAAAGAGAATGTTGGCTGTGACACAAACTCTTACCCAGACAAGACAGCATTTTCGATTGCTACAGGATAAGACAAGTAAACAACAGACGTGATGAAACACAAGTCCTGAAGCCATGGCACGGTGGAAAAATGACAATTACTGGAGCCTCCTTCTTCACATGACTCACCTAGGTGAGACGAAGGCCGTTAGTTTTCACATACTGGTGGTCCTGGGGCAACACCCATAATTAACCTTGGCAGCTAATTCTCTGACCAATTCTATACATTATTCGCTGACCCTGGAGAATGCCCATGAGTGCCATTTTGGGGTCTAGTCTCCATGTGACTCATTCTAATACATGGGGTTTTGTGTAAAGAGAACAAATGAATCTGTAACACGTTTGATTCCCACTCACCCCACCCATCCCAACTTCCCAGAAATTCCAGCCCAACCTTGACTTTTCATGACAAATGGGCTCTTCAGGTGTGATGACTGTTATGACAAAATCTGAGTAAGGGTTTGGACCATTGTCCTTTCACCCCAAAGACGATCTACTTGATGTAGAAAACTTAAAACTGATTGCTCCATTTGTTCCAGGACACGACTTCTCTCTAGATAAATGATAAGCTGACCTGGAAAGCACTTTTAAAAAGAGGTCTGCTCTTCAGTCAAGGTAACTCAATTTAAAAAAGTAATTATTCTTCTCAGGGACCCAGCAAACCTAATTCTATATATTTACTGTCTCTCATGCCACCTGTATGACTGGTTTCTAAGAATTCTGCTAGGAACCATCATAAGATAGAGATTTCATAATCATTGCTATATCTATTGAATACAAATAAAAAGAAACAAACCCAACTTCTCAGAGACATAAGTACCAGAGATCATATAAGTAGCCTAAGAAAGACAGTAATGATTCGATACTTAAGTTATTTTTAAATGAATCAGATTTTAAAAAAATAGGACTGTATTTATATGAAAGTATAGATATATAAAGACGATTAGATTAAATAAAACAACACAAAATAGTATTGTCACAATGCTGTAGAATTCGTGAACAAGGGTTGAGAATTCACTGAGAGTTGTAGGAAAACATAATTAAAATCCATATTTCATGGAATTTTCTATAACACAGGTGTCCTAAAAATATGTACATACACTTTAGCAGCTCAATTTTTTAAATGAAAGGTATTTTAAAAAACACTGCCTTTATAATTATTCAAAGGGTGTGTATACATTTTGGGCTAAATATATATATATATATATATATATATATATATATATATAATTGAAAAATATTATATATGAATGAATATATATGATTAAATATATATATTTATTTAAAAATCATGTATAATATGAAAATTCCATAAAATATGGAATTTAATTATGAAAAGCAACTTATGTAAGAGATCATTTAATGACTAATTCTCTTAAATTGAAAAGATTTATTGCTACATAGTTCACAGTTATTCCAAACATTAGGGGTGGTGATATATTTCTGAGAAAGGTAGGCTTACTCTCTGTCCTCCTAGAGTTTTCAGTCTAGTGGAGATTTAATCAAGTTAACAGGCAATAACATTATCGCCTAGGAAGTGCTAAGATGAGGGGCATGCATAGAGGGCATACAATATATAGGATGCATGACCTTGTGGATTCCAGATGGCTCATTGGAAAAACAGAAAGGAACTCTGACGATGGTATAGAAGTAATATGGAAAAGAAACAGGAATTAAGAAAAGGGAAAGATATTCCAGGCAGATGGAAAGGCAGACACCTAGTACAAGGTGTTCAAAGATACCTATAAAAAGAGTCCCAGAGCATTCTGATATGACCTAGAAGATCAAAATCACAGGAGAAGCAGTTGTTAGTTGCCTATATCTAAGGATGGTACTCTTGATCCAAAAGATTAGCAGTAGACACACCAAGAGTACAATCAGAAGTATTCTGACAACAGTGACTGTAAAGATACAAAGTTAGATGTTAAATATCTCATTTGAATACCATTGAAGGTTTCACACAAAAGCAGTCGACCCCAAGATCACCCCAATGTTTTAACTCTCATGCACAAAGGAAATGACAAAGCTCTTCTGAAAGGTGTTTCATGCTCTGTTGGCTTTGTTGGCTTACTTTGTTGGCTTAAATCTTCCCTCCTCCCGAATCACTCAGATAAAATGTATCATTGTTGCACATGTGCTAGATAAAGGAAACACAAGAGCATTAGTGTCACAAACTTTGGCCCCAAAAGGGATTATATTTTCTTGGGAAAGAAGGCGAATTGCCATAAATAAGAAAAGAGTGACTAGTTAATTGTAACCAAATAGAAACCACAGTATTTGCTCTATAGAATATAAGTATCTGATTGCTAATAACTAAGTTAGATATGTTTTCCTTGAAAGAAAAAAAAAATTGTAGAACGAAGGGAACTTGGATTGGTGGGAAAAGAGAGGCAGGAACAGGCCCTGGCTGATGCTGCTCAGTGGATTGGGTTTCAACCCATGAGCCAGAAGGGTGCTGGTTTGATTCCCAGTCAAGGGCACATGCTGGGATTGTGGGCTCCATCCCCAGTAGAGGGTGTGCAGAAGGCAGCTGATCAGTGTTTCTCTCTCATCTATGTGTCTCAGGGACTAAAAAATATAAGTAAGGGGATGTGCATGGGAGGAAGTTGAGAATTGCCAGGAGAATTGCCTCGAGAATTGCCTCATTGGAAGAATGGCTGACAATGGTGGAAATAATGTGGGAACCACCCTGCGAGAGCCAAGAAAGAGTGGAGTGAGCAGGGTAGACAGTATAGGAATGGGTTGAGCTATCTTCAAGTGGAGCTGACAGCCAAGTACCCAGTGAATAATCAGTCTGAGTCACAATGTATAGGGAGGTCAGACAAGGCAGTGGGTCAGAACCAGATGGGCAGTTTAGAAACTGGAAGCTCAACACTGGTAGCACTGTACTTGCACCCTACCCAACCACATCAAAATTACAACTAAAATACAGAACAGCTATCATTCAGTACTGCCTGAAATCTGGCTGAGTGGAAGTCCTACAACTAGAAAACTAAAGAAGAAAGAACACTGACACTGATAGGAGAGGCAAAGGGGCAGAAGAGACTGGTCTGACACCCAGGTGTGGCATTTCTTAATTTGGGAGGGATATTTTGGCTACAAAGATCTCTTGTGAGGAGCAAGGGCCCCCAGCCCCACACCAGATTCCCTCATCTGAGTGTTTTAGTGCTGGGAAGATAAGTTTCCATAACTTCAGATTGTAAAAACATCAGGGAGTGTGGCTGAGTGGCATGGAAGCTGCTGAAGACACAGACATTTCCTCTTAAAAGGTGGCACATGCCGAAACTGGTTTGGCTCAGTGGTAGAGCGTCAGTCTGCTGACTGAAAGGTCCCGGGTTTGATTCCAGTCAAGGGCATGTACCTTGGTTGTGGGCACATCCCCGGTAGGGGGTGTGCAAGAAGCAGCTGGTCGATGTTTCTCTCTCATTGACGTTTCTAGCTCTCTATCTCTCTCCCTTCCTCTCTGTAAAATATCAATAAAATATATATTTTTTAAAAAGGTGGCACATGAACTTACTCAGACTCACTGCCTCTGAACACCAGCATTGGGGCAGCAGCTTGAAAAGACCCAGGGACACATGGAGAGGAACCAAATTTTCTGGCATCAGGGCAAGAACTTGGGGGCATCTTTCTCTGAGTCAAAAGTGCTCACAAGGGTCATTGTCCCTATGTTGAAACCTTCTCTGCCACAGAGCTGACTGGCAGGTACAACATCTGAGCCTCCATCAACCTGGATCACACTGTGTGCCCTGCCCTGGTGATTACCTGTGACTCCCCCCCACCCAATTTGCAGCCCCACCCAAACCTGACTCAGGCTTCAGACTTTCCTAAAGTCTATCAAACAAGTACCATCTGGATTCAGCATGCCCCATATCTCTTGCTAAGTGTCCCCAGGCCAGGCATTAGCAGAAGCCTGCCTTAGTTCATAGCTTAGCCTCTCCTGGGTACCTCCAAGCCCTACACAAGTAGCAGCCATCTGCAGATCTCTTAACTTCTGCCAGGTGGCCCCAGGCAGAGCATAAGCAGTGGCTGACTTTACACCTCCCAGGGGGGCCCAGAATCAGTACACCCAGTGGACAGCTTCAGACCAGGTCAGATAACAACTCTACATGTTCATGAACAACACATTCAGTGGGTAGACTTGGTGAGCACCAAGGCCCCAGTGAAACAAGTCTACCTCTTTAGGAGCGTCTCCTTCAAAGCAGTGCTTGTGTGTAGACATAGTTGGTCCTCATAGCTAATTGGCCTGGGAGTCAATTCCTCCGAGTGACACCAACATCAATAAAGGCTTCACTACATCAATACAGTGCACACAGCCCATAGAGGGGGAACCTAGAGCACCCAGCTTGAAACACCTATAGGCCAACTACTACACAAGGCCATTCTACCAATTCCAGGAGACACAGAAGGTCTGCCTAATACATAGAAACAAACACAGGGAAGCAGCCAAAATTCAGAGGCAAAGAAGCATGCTACAAATGAAAGAACAGAAGAAATCTCCAGAAAAATAACTAAATGAAATGGAAGTAAGCAAACTACTAGATAGAGAGTTCAAAACAATGGCTATAAGATTGCTCAAGGAACTTAATGATAATTTCAAGGGACTTAGTGAGAATTTCAAGGATCTTAGTGAGAATATCAAAGACATGAAAAAGGACCAGTCAGTAATGAAGGATACATTAATTAAAATGAAGAATAATTTATAGGGAATCAACTATAGAGTAGAGTATGCTGAAAATCAAATCAGTGATTTGGAATATGAGGAAGCAAAAAACACCCAATCATAAAAGCAAAAACGAAAACAAAAAAAGATTACAAAAATGTGAAGATAATGTAAGGAGCCTGTGGGACAACTTAAAGAATACCAGCATTAGCATCATGGGGGTACCAGAAGGAAAAGAGAAAGAGCAAGATATTGAAAACCTATTTGAAGAAATAATGACAGAAAATTTCCCCTATGTGGTGAAATAAATAGACTTATAAATCCAGGAAGCACAGAGAGTGCCAAATAGGAAAAAACCAAAGAGGACCACACCAAGACACATTATAATTAAAATGCCAAAGGTTAAATACAAAGAGGGAGTCTTAAGAGCAGCAAGAGAACAGCAGTTAATTACCTACAAGGGAGTGCCCATATGACTGTCAGTTGATTTCTCAACAGAAACTTTTCAGGCAAGAAATATTCAAAATGTTGAATAACAAGGGACTACAACTCTTGAGATCACTCTATCCAGTAAAGCTATCATTCAGAATTGAAGAGCATATAAAAAGCTTCACAGACAAGAAAAGCTAAAGGAGTTCATCCACTAAACCAATATTGAATGAAATGTTGAAGGGTCTTCTTAGAAGAAGTAGAAGAAGAAGAAGAAGAAGAAGAAGAAGAAGAAGAAGAAAATAAGAATAATAAAATGGCAATATATACATATGTATCAATAATTGAATCTAAAAATCAAAATAAACAAACAAGGAATCTAATAAATAAAATAAAATAATGAATAAAATAGAACCAAAGGCATGGAAACATAGAACAACCTGAGGAATCTCAAAGGGAAGTTGGGGAAGGGGCAGGAAGAGATTAACCAAAGAACTTGTAGGCATATATGTATTATCTATGGACACAGACAATAACGTGTTGAAGGCTTGGGGCACAGTGGGAACCAGGTGGAAGGGGGTAATGGAGGGAGGGGGACAGTTATAATACTCTCAACACTAAAGATTTTTAAAAATTCAAGTTCCAATTTTTACTTTTCTGTCATTGCTCTTCAACAGAAAGTGGTTCTTGAAAGATTAGAAATTCCCTTGTTGATGAGAAATTTTAACCACTAAGAAGTAAATTATGATATTGTATATAATCTCTTATTTTAATGAAAGTTGAAACTGAAGAGAGCATTATATTTTCAATGTGACACCTCTCTGACTACAGAGGCATTCTACCTCTTCCCCAAAATGTCCAGGGCAGGATTTCAGGACTGCCCCTACCTCACACCTGGTGAAACCCCATGACACTGACCTCTCTCTCTTTCATTTTTATAGCTGTACAAGAGGCCCAGTGCATGGATTCGTGCACCGGTGGGATTCCTCAGTGTGGCCAGTGAGAATTAGGATGAAACTGAAAGTCCAATGCTGCCTGCTGCTACTGCCTGCCACTTCCACTCATCCCAGCTCTGCTGGGCCTGCCACAGGCTTGTGCCCAGTCAGTGCCCACAGCGGCATTCACCAACCATGCGTGAGCCCTGTGTGTAGTGCCCACTGGTCAGCTGAGTGGTGCTCCCACTATGGGAGTACACTGACCACCAGGGGGCAGCTCCTGCATTGAGCGTCTGCCCCCTGGTAGTCAGTGCTCATCATAGCGACCAGTCAACCAGTCGACCAGTTGTTCAATCACTTAGGCATATATATATATATATATATATATATATATATATATATATATATAGACTAGAGGCTTGGTGCATAAAACTCATGCATGGGGGGGGGTCCCCCTCAGCCCAGCCTGGACCCTCTCCAATCCGGGACCCCTCAGGGGATGTCCAACTGCCGGTTTTGGCTCTATCTCAGGGATCGGGCTGAAACTGGCAATCAGACATCCCGCTCACAATCTGGGACTGCTGGCTTATAATTGATCACCTGCCCGCCTGCCTGATTTCCCCTAACTGCCTTTGCCTGCCAGCCTGATTGCCCCTAACTGCCAGCCCCCCTCTGGCCTGGTCACCCCTCACTGCCCCCCTTGCCAGCCTGGTTGCCCCACGCAGCCTGCTGGTCAGTTGTTTGGTCGTCCCTTGCTAACCCCCCTGCTAGCCTGATCACCCCACACAGCCTGATGGTCAGTTGTTACTGTGCAGGCACCATGACCAATTTGCATGTTACCCTTTTATTAGTATAGATTCCCAGGAATTATCCCGGAATGTGAGGTGAATACCCTCACATTTAATCATTTTTCAAATAAACCTCACATGACTTGGCAGCTGTCATTGTAAAGAGCTTGCTTGTTTTTAATGGCTATTTTATCACTACAAAACTGAGATGTGTGAGTGGCAAACCCTCTGTGATATAGAGCTGCACCCTTTTTGGGTTGAAACACTTGCCGCATTTTATTAGTCAAAGAATGTTTGTTTAGCAAATCATGGACTTTTATGAGCTAGGATACATGGGTCAATTATCATGTAACATTTCCATGGACTTCTAAACACAAAGTCATCATCAAAGAAGCAGAGGTTCCCAGGTTTGTTTGGATAGAAGCATAATTAATTCTTAGTACAAGGCAGCATTTAACCAGTGACAGGCTTTGGAAAAAAGAGTGTTTTCTGCAAATGGGAGATGAACCGTTAATGTGTTTTAGTTTAGCTTTGTTTTCTTCTTAAAGCACAGTTGCCTTTTAGCTTTGTTTTGTTTGTTTGCTTCATACCTAATCTGTCCTCATTGAAGCTATAGAGCAGAAGTAGGGGGGGGGGCTATGAGAATAAAGGGGGGAAAGAATGTGGGGGTACTTTGTTCTAAAGACAAAAGTGGGGCTGCTATAGCACTTGTATAGTCTAAATGAAGCTCTAATATACTCCCTTTTCACAGTTGTTGAAGAGAATGATTGAACTGAATTTGAAATAATTTAGGTGTTGATTATAGTCCTGGATGTGAAGGAAGGGATGCTATTCATTTTTAAAGAGCTTAGCATCTAGAAACAAAGAAGTCATAGACCCCACTTATCCACATGACCTATATATTGTAACTACATAAACCTGGCATTGTGCTGCATAAGGAGGATTCATCATATATGACAAAAACCAAGTTCCTGCTTTTGTACACTCAAATCTGTTTCTTTCCTCCCTCCCTCCCTTCTTCCCTCCCTCCTCCTTCCCTCTCCCCTTCCCTCCCTCCCTCCTTCCTTCCTTCCTTCCTTCCTTCCTTCCTTCCTTCCTTCCTTCCTTCCTTCCTTTCACTTCCCATAATACAAAGGTAGTTATAAGAGAATGCAGAAAGAGTCCTGGAAAGATAGGGGAGGATGTTCCTATATAACCCTAAGCTCCCTTGGCCTCAGATTCCTTTATGGTAAATGGAAGTAATGGTACATAACACATAAGGGTTTCTAAAAAATAAATTAAGTGTCTTCCAAGAAGTCTACTCAAACTAAACACTCAAAAAAGATTGGTTAAAAAATTTTCTTTTATTAGACAAAAAAGGGAGAGTGATGTTCTTGGCTGATGTCCTGAGTAAAAGATACCAGGACAGGAAATCTGGTTCAGAATCATTGATGTCTCCTTATAGTCCTTGCTCAACAGGAAGATGGTATAAGATAAGGATGAAAAAGTAGGGAGTTCCTGAGGGCTTTGTTTGGCCTGCTAAGGAGCATGAATATAATCCTGGAGGAGAAGAGATTGAACCAGGGAAGCTGTGTGATTCTATGTACTTGAGGTAACTGAGACTGAAGCCAGGTTGATCAATTAGGAGTCTGTTAGGACAGGGAGAGGCAATGAGAGATTATGCTATCACAATATCAGAAAGAGTAGAGATTTATTGATTTTTAAAAGATTAAAAAATAAGCCTTTCATAAAATATAAATGTTCAATAAATCTTATTTTTTTTAAAAAATGCATGAGCCACCAATTAAGTACCGAGTGTCAGAGTCCCCAGTGATGCCACCCACTCTCTTTCAGTCTCACATCATCCACAGGGGAAGCTGAGAAGTGTTCAAGTTCTTAGTGTTTAGCTGTTTCACTAGTTCAGTTTAAAAGATTGGTTCCTAAGATTCCACTTTTATTACAAGCCTGGAATGCAATGAACATCCTAAGGTTTCTATAGGAAAGGGTTACAGGCCTTCATTGTGCACACCAAACCTATGGGGTAGATGTTATTAATGCCAGCAGGAAGATGAGACTCAGAGACGTTTGGTAACTTGACCATAGTCAGACAGTTAATATGGGACAGAACCAGAATTCAGAGTCAAATTTATGTGACTCCGAATGTTAAAACTTTTCCTTCACACAATACAACTTGAGTATAAAGACTTTTGTTCAGAGCACTAGCTCAACATCAAAACCATTAAGGATTTTTGTTTAAGCAGAGATGTCTAGGTGTCATCATATATTTACCAAATCAAACATCCCAGGGGAAAAGTAGGGGCATATATGCTTTTTAAAACATCCTTGAGTCATGCTGTTGTATAAGCTGAGTTGAGAAGTTATTTTATGGAGTTGTGAAGTTTTGCCCACATGGAAAGTTAACTGGCTCAGTGAAGGGATTCGCATCCTTGCTCATTGGTGGGTAGGGTTGTGAACTCTTCTATCCAGGCCTTATGGTCAGCCTTACAAGCTGACCATAACAGTATCAGAAACAGTGAACTGCAGTAGGGCAGAAAGAATTGTCTCAAATCTTCTCATTCCTGATTAACTGACAGAGTCAAGATAGTGCATAGTACTCTGGTAATTTTTAACTCAGATATGAATTGATAGATTGGAAAGGAAGTCAACACTTCAGAGACATACAAAAGAGAAACATATTCTTTGTTGGTCCCTTTTAGTGGATGCTACAATAAGCTTCTTGCTATAATCTGATAGATTTCCTCTATATTAAGGATCTAAACTAAAATCTTGAGGTTTGGAATGAAGATCTTTCCCTTTTCTAGATTCTGCTTCACATGGCTAACTCCTGCTCAACCTCCTTGAATCAACTCAGAGCAAGCCTTACCTGACCTCCATGCTGATTTATAAGACTCTCTTATATGCTATTTTCCCACAGTGTCTTATCTTTCCTGTTTTAATGACCTAAACACACTATAGTACAGTCATTGCTTATTTGCCTGTCTCTGTCTAGACTATAAGGTCCCCGAGGACAGAGGCTGTTTCTCCACCTTATATGCCCACACCCTAACACAGAGCCTGGCACAGAGTAGGTGCTCAATAAATATTTGCAGGATAAATGAATAAAAGAAGGACGGGAGAAAGGAAGGATCGAGGGGGAGAAAGAGTGGAGGAGGAAAGAAGAGAGGAGAGAGAAAAAAAGAAAAGAAAAATAGGGAAGAAAATTAAGTAAGGAAACTAGAAATTTTCTTTGGAGATTATTGCCAACACAACTCTCTAATCTCAACGGCTGAAAGATGAAAAGTGTATTTCAAAATAATAATCATAATAATGAAAAATTAAAAAAGCAATCGAAAACATATTACCTTAGATCCCTAGCAATGTAATAATAAAATTGAAATTTCCTATTAGGCTCCTTTTATTACACAATATGAATTGCCTTTTATCCCAGCTAAATAACTTACATCAATAAGAAACAAAGGTCAACAGTGCCGCCAAGAGGCCAAAGGCAGAAGCTGGGGAAGCCACCAAGATTTCTGCCCTATAGGCAGAGTGCTAAGGGGGGTCAGCGGGAATGACTCAGTGCAGGGCAGGCTCTTGCACAGAATGGTAATTTGAAGGGTGAATGTTTGGGTAGAGTATAAAGTAGAACACAAGAGAGCACTGTTTTCACTTTACTTGTGTATTTCTAGGACACTCAATGCAGTTTAGTAACTCAGAAAATATCGTCTCAGAGGTTGTAATTGAGCAATAGCACCAAAGACAGGACAAAAGCATATTTAAATAAAAATATTCCATATGGATTACATAATACCCTAAAATATTTATTTTCACTATTAGACGTTCAGTAGATGTGTGGGATAAATTCTTGGATCCACATCCACAAAAGTATTCACTCCTTACTGGCTTTTCTATTGCTGGCTCCTCATTGACTGAGGGAGTACCTGGCATTCAGCACTCAGCAAACACGTGTTCACTGAGTAAATGGGTGAGTGAATGGATGCACACATGTGCTTTGCTACGTCATTAAGATGAAACTAAGAAATGTAGATAGGTGCCCCCTGCTTACTTCCTGAGCAACGTGCACCCATGAATTCTTGATTGGGAGACTTTCTGCTGAGCTTTCTGTTCTCAGCACCATAGTTCAGTATGCTTTCTTATTAAGAGGTTAAAATAGCAAAATAGTATTAAGAACAATTACCCTTGGAAATAAGAGTAAGCCCAAGCACAATTTAGTGCTTACTAAGAGCTCATGAGGAAGACAGCAGTCATCAAAAATAAGTAGCCCATTAGGTCCAGAGCCTAATTGTCACAGAAACACTATCCCCTCATCTGCAGGGATTAGTCAGCCAATGGACTTCCACCTCACACTCACGTTCAGAGGATATCACTGCGGTTCACTGCTTCATGCCTTGTAGCAGCATTTGCTCTCTCTGCTCAGCGTGTGACCTCAACACTCAGTTCACTAAGGAAATACAGGTTGTTGAGGAATCTTTTCTCCTCACTCTGCCCACAAATGCCTCTGAGTCCAAGAGTCATCTTTCCCATTCCCATTGTCCCAAAAGATGAAGAAGCATCTTGTTTGACTGTGCTGCACTCACAGAGCTCCAATGCCATATTCAATCCCAGTTTTTTTTTTATGTTTTTGTTTTCTGGCTATGTTGGCTCATTCCTCAACAGTACCTAGGCTTTTTCTATCCTTCCACATCTCTCCTTGACTCCTTTGCCTTACCTGCTTCTCTCCTCTCATTCTCAAACTTTCCCAGAGAGAAGACAATACATCTCTTCTTCCACCCCTTCCAGTTATCCCTCAAATCACAGCATCCTGGTTCTGTGCCATCATCCCACCAGAACCACAATGATAAATATTGTTAAGGACATCCACATCAGCATTTGTCTTTCCTGATCTCACCTTCCACATCTCCCACTGGTACTTTCCCTGCAGTCTTATAGCATTCAGAAATGTGAGAAATCACGTTCTCATTCTGGTCTGAGCTCCTAGATAGGTGACTTGCCCTTATATATTCAACAGATTTATGCTTATGCACTTTCAAACTATATCTAATTTAATTTATTTATATCTCTTACTTCAATTTCAGATGATAAGCTTCTTATATCTGCTTCTGAGAGTGGTTCAGTTCTGTGGATATTTTTAAAAAATGTTTTTATTTATTTCAGAAAGATTAAGGAAGATAGAAAAAGAGATTGAAACATCAATGATGATAGAAAATCATTGATTGACTGCCTCCTGCATGCCCCAAACTGGAGACCGAGTCCACACCCCCAGCATATGCTCTGATCAGGAATCAAACTGTGACCTCCTGGTTATAGGTTGACATTCAACTACTGAGCCACGCTGGCTGGGCAAGTTTTGTGGGTATTTTTAAAATTTCTCTCCATGTTATTGACTCAGTGATCAGAAGATACACAGCTTGCTTTCCAGAAGCAAACTCTCAAACAGTCAGGAAAACAGGAAGCACTCAAAGTCAAGCATCAAATCAGCATTTACAAATTAGCTTACACTTTAGATTATTAGCAGGAACCCCACAATACAAAACACATCTTCACTTTTGTCTCATGCTCTCCCTTAAACCTCCTGGGGGTCATGTTCCTGGAATCTTGAAGCTGGGATTACTGCGCCCTCTTGCGGTAATGTCCAAGTCCTATAAGAAGGACACATATTTCAGGACTATTTTCAGCGACATATTACTTGCTTGAGGGTGTTTGGGTCTACTTTATTAACAGTAAAGCCAAACTTCAGTGGTATGTCTTCTCAATAACATTATTTAAATTTCCATGCTTCAAGGAATTTTTCCACCATGTTTAGTAAACTTTTATTTTGAAGTAATTATAAGTTAGCATTCAGTTATAAAAAATAATAGAGATGCGGAGTACCTTTACTCAGTTTTCACCAGAACTAGAGGATACTATCATAAGTAGGGTGCCGAAATTATCACATTAAAGATACAGGAAATTGCCATTATGATACAGATCCCTCATTTTCCCTTCTACAGGCACACTCATTGCCCTTCTGCCCTCATCACCCACTCTCAGCAAGCCACTAATCTTTCCTACATTTCTATAATTTTGTCATTTCAAGAATGTTATTACATAAATGGAATCACACAGTATGTAACTTTGTGAAAAATGGCTTTTTTTTTCACTTAGGAGAGTGATCTGGAGAATCATCCAGACTGTAGTGTATACCAGTCTGTTTCTGTTTCCCCTTGGCAAACCCTCATCAGGGTGCACTGGGGATTTGGGGCTTTTTTTGGTTTGTTTGTGTATGTGTTTTGAGCTCTTTCTTACTTTCTGGCACTGTAGGATATAAGAGGTGTGCCTTGTGTAATTTCTACCCCAGTCTTGGAATCAGCCATTTCTCCAAGAATTCCTGGATCCTTTTACTGGAAAATGGTATTAGAAATCAATATTTGGGTGCTGAGTATGCTCATTGCTAGTGTGGTATTGTTGCTTCAAGACCCTCTTAGCTTCCAGAGCAAGATAATAAATGTGACTATATTAATCCATGTATACCCATATATCAATTAATATTTCCACCAATATTAATGTAGTTAAGAGTTCTTGCTGCCACCTCCAACTCTAATTCATCACTACATGGGTCAACCAGCCTTCTCCTCACCTGTCTATAACCATCCACGCCAACAGTGAGAAAGCTGACTCTTATGGGGATTTCTTTAACTGTTGATTTCATAAATAATTTTGATTGCCTACAATCACTTATTATCTGTTCTAGGTAGAAAAGATAGAGCCGTGAACAAAACAGAAAAACTTCTGCTCTGTAAAGCTTGTATTGTAATAGCCAATTGAAGTAAATCTAAATCCTCTTTGGATCCATCCTCAGATTCTGCATTCATTGCTTGCTAGCTCAATTATATATCTTTTATATTTATCCAGTATTGTTTTCATCAAGAGGGTTGATCCGAGTATCTAACCTACCATATTGCCAAATATCAGCAATTCTTTAAAAAGTGAAATTCTTTTGAAGCTCATTTTATGAAATAATCCCTGGATTTTAAGACCAACAGGCCACTCATATTTAAATCCATTTACATGATATGTTAGTTCTTGTAATTTTCCTTCGCTCACTTCCATGTATGTGGTCTTTCCATTACTCTCTTGGAGACATTCATACTTTAAAGAAAAGTAATATTACTAGAGCAAAAATGAAAAGAGAGTCTGTGTTGTTAGGATGAGGTGTTGTACAGCTTTATAGTAAAACAGTCTTTGGTCATCAAAAGGGAAGGTCTTTAGGAAACTCATACTAAATTATAACAAAAGAATGGGAAATAAGTAGGGAAAGAAACAAAACACCTTGCCCTGTCCATTCCCCTGAACCTGGAGCCCTCCCCCCTTACAGAAGAGAGGAGAGAGGAGTGACCTGGGTGGTGGGTGGTGGGGGGCGGGGGGAGGAGGGGAATTACTTGGAGGAGAGCAGAGGTAGCTCAGGTCAGGGAGGCCAGTGGAGACCAACCACTTCAGTCCTTCAGAGAAGACTTACATCAGCTGTTGTCTCCTTGCCCTGGGGTCTGGTCCTCCTCTGGACAGTTGCCTACATAATTCCTAGGAACATCCACCCTGTGACTTCGCTGAAGACCATCCAATCTGCCCTGTGTGAATGCCAATATACTTTTCCAAATGGCACATGAAGCACAACAAAGAGTGGGCCCTCGATATCTAAATAAACAGTGGAAATATGGAAACAAAAGCCCAACACAAATGTGTGGCTGGAACTAGAGATGTGTAGTCATGCATTTCATAATGAAGTTTCAGTCAAGAACGGACCACATGTATGAAGGTGGTCCCTCAAGATTATAACAGATCCAAAAAATTCTTATTGTCTAGTGCTATCATAGCTTTCGTAACATCATAGCACAAAGTTACACTATTTTTTAAAAAAATTTAATCCTCACCTGAGGATATTTTCCCATTGATCTTTTAGAGAGAGTGGATAAGAGAAGAAAAGACAGAGAAAAACATAAATGTAAGAGAAACACATTGATTGGTTGCCTCCTGCATGCACTCCACCAAGGACCCAGGCTAGGGAGGCTGCAACCAAGGCACTTGCCCTTGACTGGAATCAAACCTGGGACCCTTCATTCCACAGGCCAATGCTCTATCCACTGAGCCAAACTAGTTGGGGCTACACTATTTTTTATAATTGTAGTTAAACTAAGTGTACAGTATTTATAAAGCCTATAGTATTGTACAATGGTGTCCTAAGCCTTCACACTTGGTTACCACTCACTCACTCACTGACCCATCCAGAGCGATTCGAGTCCTGCAAGCTCCATTGATGGCAAGTGCCCTATACAAGTATCATACTTCTGTTTTATCTTTTATGCTGTATTTTTATTGTACCTTTTCTATGTTTATATATGTGAGAAACCTTTCTTCTGCCAAGGGTCATTTGTATATTTATAACTTCATTCATCATTCATAGGCCATACAAAATTATCAACTTGAAAATTAGCCTGCTATATCTGGTCAAACATTTCATTAATTCACTTCTAATGTCTTGACAGGGCCAGACCAAATGATTTCACAGGCCTTATAGAGCCCTTGGGCTGGACATTCCCTACCTCTGCTATACAGGCTTATAGCCTGGAAGCAATAGGTTATACCACATAACCTAGGTGAGTAGTAGGCTATACCATCTAGGTATGTGTGAGTGCACTCTATCATGTTCACATTATGAGTAAATCACCCAATGATGCATTTCTCAGAACGCATCCCCGTCATTAAGTGACACATATATATGGCACATAATGTTACATGTGTGTACATATGTACACACTAGAGCACACATTCACATGCGTGTATATGTTTCTCCACTTAGTCACAGAATAAAGATGTATATCATCTAAGTATATCAACATTTACTTTATTTTAAATAAACTCTAAAGAAACTTGAAACCACTGAAACCAGTTTGGCTCAGTGGATAGAGCGTCGGCCTGCAGACCGAAAGGTCCCGGGTTTGATTCTGGTCAAGGGCATGTACCTTAGTTTCGGGCACATACCCAGTGGGGAGTGTGCAAGAGGCAACTGGTCGATGTTTCTCTCTCATCAACGTTTCTAACTATCTAGCCCTCTCAATTCCTCTCTGTGTAAAATCAATAAAATGTATTTTTTTAAAAAAGAAAACAGAAACTTGAAACCAATCTTGCAGCCAGACATTATTTGGATGAGGGTGGGGTGGATTGGAAGCTGAAACCAGTGTTCCTTCTACATTCCACTCTGAGTCCACCAGGGAACAACTGTAGCTACGAAGTCCTGTAGCGGGCACTTCCTAAGATGGACAAAAATCCACATCCTTTAGAAACACGTGTAATGAAATTATTTATAATTATAGTCTTTGAGACCAAGTCTTATGACAGACCACACATCAAACCTTTCAAGGAGTAAGAGGTTCCTGGCAGCACTAACACCCCGGGTTCAGGCGGCGATTCTGGCACAGGGCTAGGGGCACCAGAGACTTTCACAGGAGAGATGTGAAATTTCAGACTCAGGAGAAGACGACCTGCTGCTCTCTCTACTGCTGCCAACCAGGGACTAAAAATACCAAGTGAACACTAACAAGCCCACAGGCCTAATCCATCTCTGTCCTCAGAGGAATGCCAGCAAACCTGCAACCCCTCCAGGGAACTGCCTGACCAGGGAAAGCAGAACTCCAAGGAGCCGAGAGGATGGAAGGAGGCTTGGAAATCAGCCCAGGCAAAGACTTTCGACTGAAAAAAGTTTTCGCCATCAATTTTCAATGATGTCCTTTTAATTGGAAATCTGCAAATGCTTAGGGAATAGGAGTATTATCAAAGGAATCTCTGTACCACGTCTTCATTAAAAAATAGAAGAAAACTTGCAGACAATTTCAGAAATATTTTAGATCCAGAACTCTCAGCCTACTAGGTGAAACAATAACTTTTGGGGGCACTCACAAATAGTGAGAAAAATTAGGAGGCATTTCACTAGAGATAGCAGTTCTAAGGCTCCACAGATTGGCCAGGGACAAATAACTGGCTGTTCATCATTTCAATTTCTATTCATAGGAAATGCCTCCCGATGCAATGCACTCTTTTAGTAAATGTCTATACTCTTCTTTCCTGCTCTAGAACAAATGACTTACATATAAAGAATGCACGATAATAGGCATTTGTGCCCAACATAGTCAGAGCAGAAGGCATAATTAATTCTGTTGGGGGAAGACTTGGGGCTGGGGTATTGAGAAGGCTAACCCCTATTTTGTAAACTACTGTTTGGACTCTTATTCTAAAAAAAATAACTTTGCTTTCTGGCCTGCTTGAATAACGAGGAAGATAAACTTAGCTGTCTGACCTTGTAGGCCAGAGACTAGATATGCCCATACTCTCAATGCCATGCCAGGTGCATTTTTTAATTGGATAGAACTGTGTTGTTTTCAAGGCCAGCAGAGAGATAACTACTAAGCACACTTAGGACTGGCTCTTTAATAAAAAGGGAAGTTCTGCTTATAGCCTTGCTTAGAATTTGAATTCATTTTCCCTAAGCCCACCGGTGAATAAAGTGTGACTCCAAACTCTCTGGCATTATTTGGTTATTCAGGTTCTCTGTAACATAATCAGGTAAAGCTTTCTTGAAAACATTGGTTTCCTTTGCAGGAAACTTCAGGGTTCTTTACTTCCTGCCTGAATTATCCTCATCTTTCATCTCCACATTATCTTCTGTTAATTCCCACCTACTAGAGCTAGTTACCTCCCTCCCCAATCTAATAGACTGACACAATAAAGTCCGAAATTGATCTTCACTCAGCCAACCTAACTATATCTCTTTCTCCAAGGACCATTCCTATGATTAAAGCAGATATGGATCTCAATCACCACTCCTAAATTGAATTTAAAGATGTATCCCAAGTGTCAGGCATGCAGATGGCTGCAAAAGTACTCCACCCTGCAAGAGTCCTCTTCTTTAAGACATAAATAAAGGAAGCAAGAATCCCGTATCATATACATTGGAGTGAGTATCTGATGTCTCCAAAGATTTGAGAGAGCAGGGAACTTAAATTGTTCCCAGCCACCTTTGGTGCCCATCTACAGCTGAATTTTTGACATCTGTCCCTCTGCATCCTATCTCCTGTTCCGCCTAGCCCTTTTCCTCACCCTCTCCTCTCAAGTACACATTTTCTTGCTTCTCAAAGTTCCTAAGGTGCCACAAGAAGTGTGAATACAGAAGGAATCTACATCTCAGTACAGCATGGCAATCAGCCTAAAATCTACATTAAACCTCCTCATTCTTAAAATCTTTTTCATTTCTCCTTTTCCTCTCCCCTTCTCTTGTTTCCTCTCTCCCCCCATTCCCTGCCCCCACCCCCCCACTCCATGTCTCACAGTTTCTTAGGGAAATTGGAGGTTTGAAACTTCTACTAGTTCAAAGGCCCTTTTGAGGACAAGCATTACAAAATTATACATACAAAATTGGATGCAGAGACTTAGAAAGTGCTCCCACAAATGAGATGCCCTGAAACCTAAGCTTCATTAGCATCTCATTCATTTGTTTGTTGTTCTGATTTTCCTTTCTTGTGGCTGTCAACTCCCAACACTTCAATCCATGCTGTTTTTCTTTTGAAGAACAAGAGAGATCAACTTTTATAACCTGAAAATGTTAGAAAGCACTTTTCTAAAAAAAAAAAAAATAATTTTCTCTCCAAATACCTCAAAGCCTATAGTCTTTAAATGAACAACGTTTAATTTGCATTGCACTTAGGAGCACACAAACTCTCAGTGGATTGCTAGATGTTACTGCCCTTTATCAGTTCCTGCTCACGGATGTGAGTAAATTAAGGGACAGTTTATGTGTGCTCCAGTCTAGGAGAAGCATTTATGGAAAAGAGACTCAACCTTCTTTTGTGAAATATGAAATAGAAGGGACACCAGGTTGGGGTGAAATAGTATGACATCATCAGTCAACTTCAAAACTGTTTTTCAGTATCTTGTATTTCAGGGTGAAAACTGAACTTCATGGTAAAGAGAAATGAGATGCACCTCTGAGGACACAGGGGGAGGAAACTCTGAGGGAAATCTATGTACACAAAGACAGGTAAATTGCCTCCCGCAAGGCTAGGCCTCATTCAGAAGGTTGAAGGATACTACCTCATTGCCAATGATAACAGCAATAACAAAAAGAGCTGTCAATTATTAAGAACATTTTTTCACATAAACAGTAGTTTTACCATATAGAACTTTATTTTTCTCACCTAATAGTAAGTGTGGAAGTGGAGCAACTGCTTAATGATGTCATAGGGACTGCTTCTATCTCCTTATCCCACCATTCTTAAATTTCATCTTCACTGTTGTAAAATGGCTGCTAAACCTTCAGATATTTTATTCTTAGTCTTGACAAGAAAAAAACAATAAGACATCGGAACAAAAGACAGAAGGGCTGAATGTTAGCCAAGTCTGTTCCTTAAAAAGCAATCCTATTTCCTGGAAGTCACACTAGTAACTTCCACTTATGCCTCACTGGCCAGCATTGGGTCTCTTGGTTACCCCAAGCTGCAAACTTTCCAGCCTCAGGGATAGAGGAGACCAAGGGGAAGAGCAAGGTACACAGCTTCTACCCGTTCTTTTGGATTCTCATCCTCCGCAGAGGGCCTTCCTCCTCATCATTGAACATGGTTTCCCCTTTTCCAGGAGAGGCCACTCCAAAGTCTCATCCAGTGCCCATTGAAGACTGCCCTTTGAGGGAAAAGATGGCTTTGTGGAAATACAGCAGTGTTTACACCAAGAGGGACAGCTTCCAGTCAGTGCCCTGTGATCTCGGGGACTGGCTTTAGAGTTTGTGACCACACCATGATCCCCTGTATTAGGATGCTTCAGATGAAAAGAACCAATAAAATATGCACCTATAACAGGAAATGTATATAACTAATAATACAATATGTGAAATAAATAATTGGCACGCATAGCTATGGAGGCAAACAAGTCCCACAACCTGCCACCCACAAACTGAGGACCCAAGAGATCTGGTGATGTAATTCAGCATGAGTTTCAGTACCTGAAAACCAAAGAAGCCAGTGCTGTAAATTTAAGTCCAAAGGCAGGGGAAGATGAGATGAGATGTCTCAACTCAGCAGTGAAACAAAGGGCTCTGATGCTCTCTCCCTCCACCTTTTGTTCTATTCAAGTCCTCAGGAGATTAAATGATGCCCATCAACATTCAGGAGAACAATTCCTTTAATGAGTCCACCAATTCAAATGCTAATATCTTTGGGAAACATTCTCACAGACACACTCAGATAAAATGTTCAATCTGAGCATCCCGTGACACATAAAACTAATCATCACACCCCTCAGTGCCTGACCTTGAAGTACATTCATGGAGAAACCATATTAGCAAGTATAGAAGTTTCCCAGTTTTAGTACCCTACCCGCTAAGTCAAATACAAGAGATACAGCTAAAACATAGATCCCTAGGCTTCTTGGCACTATTTCAAAATCTGATTCAGTGTTTTGAGAATGTATGTGTGTGTGTGTGTGTGTGTGTGTGTGTGTGTGTGTGTGTGTGTGTAATATTACCAATGTATTCTGTGATAATATTTTATGAGGATATTATTTCTGAAACCAGTTATTTCCTGTTCTCCTAATGCAAGAATTACACTTAAAATTAGAGACTATATCAGGGCAATTGTTCTCAAGTGTGATTCAGGAGCTAAGAAAAAAAGAGCAAACAGCATCCTATGGCAACATATAGGCAGACTGAATTGTCATGGCCCATGTAAGAAGCGAGAATAAAATAAAAAATAAAAAAAAGTTATTCCGACTCTAAAACTTCCAACTGCCTATTCTGTAAAGGATTGTCCACAAACATGGACTTTTAATTTCATTGCCATTTATTGTGAACATTCATGGCAGGAAAAGTTTTATCACATGATAAATGTGTCCAAATTGTTTAATTTTCATGACTCAGAAATGGAAAATCCTAGATTAGAAAGACTCGTTTGCATTTCTGTGTCTGTCCACTGGTGCTGTAAATGATTTCTCAAGTTGACATTGACATTACAAGCTGGGATTGCTCTCACAGAATTCTGAAATGCTTTCTATATTTGGTTGAACTGCTCCAGAAACCAAAATATGCACATTTGATTTTAAAAGAACATACCATACTTTACATGTAATTCTACCTCCCTATTCCCCTTATATTTTTCTTCCACAAGGGAAAAAATGATTTCAAGCTATAGTTAACACTGGCCATTTGGCTGCAGACCGAAAATCTCCCAAAGACCTCTGGCTTCCTGGGAAAGGGAGGCTGTAGTCACCAGATGGCCTTGTTTGAAGGGTTAGGATAGGCACAAAAAGGAAACCCGTGATCAGAGGGGGCTGGAGTGGAGATGATTATTTTCTCCCTTTCTGCCTCATCTCCATTATTAAGAGGCACTCAAGCACACAGAACAGGTGCTGAGTGAATATTCAAGAATTAAGAAAATGTGCAATGCAAAGACTGCTAATTGTCTCCCAATATTATCCCCCCTTCTTCTGTTTTATTCCTGAGTATTAGTCGAGTAAATGACTGCCCATCTGTAGGCTACTTCTCCCACCTAGGGGGGCTCATGTAGCCAGCTGGTGGCAAATGGGGTGTGAGTGGACGTTATGCCTCAAATGATGCTGCATGGCTTCCACTTTTCCCCTTTTTTTAGACTGAACAGTTTTGAGCATGTAGATGAAGCCAAATTTTTAGGGGGTAGTAAAGCCACAGGCTAGAGGATCATGGCTCCTTTATCACGGAGCAAAGCCTCCTACTTCTGGGGTGTTACAGGAGAGAAAAACAAACCTTGATTTTTTGAGCCAATGTATTTTTTGTGTGTCTTTATGACAGCAGTTCAATTTGTGTTCCTACTTACACCCAAAGCAATTAATTCAACCTATATTCCATCATCTTCATTCTCTGAGTCATTATGCTCTACTCAGTGGGGAATAAAAAAAGATGAGAAAGCATAGGTCTTACCCTCACGAAGCTTTAGACTAATTTTTGCTTGTTTTTTGTGGGGGTTTTTTATTGTTGTTTTTTAAGGTATGTCTCTAGCTGATTTTGCTCAGTGGACAAAGCGTTGGCCTGCAGATGGAAGGGTCGTTTGATTCCAGGTCAAGGGCACATGCCCAGGTTGTGGGCTTGATCTCCAGTAGGGGGCATGCAGGAGGTATCCAATCAATGATTCCCTCTCATCATTGATGTTTCTATCTCCCTTTCCCTCTCCCTTCTTTCCTGAAAAAAAAATTATATATATTTAAAGGTATGTACAGAAGGAACTACAAGACAAAGAAGGACTCAGTAATACTTTGGGGAAAGAAGAGAGCACAGTGCCTATCAACCCCTCAATGTGCCAACCAACAGCCCTTCTCAAGCACCCATATGTGGAACAATGAGCCATCTCCACCAAAATAAGAATAATGAAGCTTCTTTTCACTCTACTTTCTTGCCTGCATTATCATCTTTCTTCTCTCCCCAGAGAGTCCATGCTGCCACAGGCCTCCCCTAAAGAGGCTCACCGGCTTCAGGTGGTACCCTAGGTCCATATTGCCATCAAAATATGTGTCTAGTGTCCTTGTCCCTCAGGTTCTCACTACTTGTGTGACTACAAAGAACCGATATGAGCTCAGGTGTTAAAGGTGTATTATTCTCTAATAATAATAGCTAACATTTATTAAGCACTTACTGTTCTAAGATTTTATATGTTGCTTATTTAAGATCCGCTGCAGTCCCCCGAGGAAGGTACTGTTAATTAGAGCACTGAGGCACAGAGAGCTTCAGCAACTTACCTGACCTCACAGAGCAAATATGTGGTCCGTAGTTGAGCCCAGGCAGTCTGATTCCAAAGCTTGTAGACTCTGTGCTCTTAACCACCACATAGCACAGCGTTTAGCACTTTGTCTCTCCCATTTGGAAAGTTAAAAGCTTTGAATGCTAAGCAATGTGATTGTAGGAGCTAAAGCTGCTTTGGTAGAACCATCAGGAAAGAAAATTTGGTGTGAAAATTCCTCACATCAGACTTTGTAGATAAGAACCTACAAATTATGTGTCAAGCCAAGCCCACTGTCCTCTAGTAAAGTTAAATGAAGACTCGGGAAGATAAAAGTTCCCCATCTCAAGAACTTACTACCTGAAAGACACCTGCAGCATTTCTGTCTGTTCTGTGATTCTTTAAGGTATGAGTGGATATGAGATGGTAGTATTTCCAAAGCCAAGAGCATTTTTGCTCACCTCATCTTCACTCTATTGATGAGGAAAAAATTCCTCCTGAGGATTATAGGGATGGTCGAACACAAAACACCTGACACTGGATGGATGAGATCATAGCAGTTTATTAGTCATATGGTCAAAGCTGGGGTCAAGGGGGTGGGAGAGAATGGGGAGAACACTGCATGCCAACTGTAGGTTTCACTGGAGGAAAGAATGAAAAAGCAGTGGTGTGGGGGGCAGGTTTTGTATTTGCAAGAGGGTGAGGTGAGGTAACTCCTGGAAGGATGTGATTCTTGTTTCAATAATCCTACAGGCAGGCAGGGAACTGAAGCCTATTATTGCAGGGATAAGCAAGCACTGTAATAAGGAAAATTGATTGGCCAGAGGACTTTATCCACAGAGGAGAGCAGTAAAGAGGAGATTGTGGTTGGCCATTCAAAATCTTCCTAGTTTCAGATAAAATATTAGAGAGAGAGGAAGGGAGAGAAAGAGAAAAGAAAAACATCTGTGTCAAAGAGAAACATCGATCAGCTGCCTCCTGTACACTCCCCAATGGAGGATCGAACTTGCAACCTGAACCACACTGACCAGGGGAAGAAATTTCCACTTCAGGCCTTGAACCACAATTTATGGTTCAAGGCCTGAAATTTCCACTTCAGGCCTTGAACCACAAGGGAGAGTAGGAAGAAGTGTTCACTTACACACCCGTAATCACATTGAACATCTGGTGAGAAAGTTAATCTTTTCAGGTCTTATTCAATCACCAGATTTTGTCAAGGACATCTGAGATTAGTGACAATAAGCATTTGCTATCTCTCTAACACTTACTAACCTTCCTTTCTAACAATAACAGGGCAAGGCCAGTACCTTCTCCTTGGACAACTAATGCTATCTAGCCAAAGTTTAGAAATATTTTCTTTTCATTGCATTAATTTTTATTGTTGACCTACTTCTAGTAGATGATACTGATTTTCCTATTAAGTGATAGTTGTCTTTTAAAATAAATATAAGTTTAAAATGCAAGCATTAAAGAAAATGGGATAAGTAATACTATAGACAATAGTACAGTCAGAAATAGAATTATTAAACAAAAAACTAACATTTGGGAAATACTTCTGTAAAGGATAGAACCATCCATCCACTCACTCTGCGCACAGTGCTAATGATTCTTGGGTTAACTGAATCCATCAAGTTTGAGTATTAACACTCTTTGAGTTAGTTATTTTTAATTCAAGACACTCAAAGAGTAAAGATCACAAAAATGTTTAGCTGCAAAATCAGAATCCATACTATGAAATCAATAATATACAGTTTAGCAAATAGCACACACACAACTACATATACCCAATGATAGTTCAAGTCATGGTGTTTGTTAACTATTGCTCCCATCATCACAGAATAGAAATAAAGATCAAGTCTGTCCTGGTTCTAACCTTATTGTACATTAGGTTAACACTGTTAACTTCTTTGTCCCATGTGTTAGGTACTCTTCCTTGTTGCTCAAATGATGCAGCACAGTGCACAAAAAAAGAACTTGAACTTTATAGCTAGTAAGACCCGGGTTCAAATTCTGCCTGTGCAACTCATTTTCTGGGTGATTTGGGGCAATTTACTTAGCCTCTCTAAACCTAATTTTCTCATCTATCTAGTGATAATTATACCTTATTTGAAGATAGGTTGTGAACATTAGAACAAATTCTGAAAAGGGCCTAGCACAGTGACTAGCAACAATAAGCTCCTGAAAGCTTGTAAATGCAGCTAATTGCTCAAAGTTTGGGGTTGAAAGTATAAAGTGGCTTTCTGCCTGGACTTTAGTTGACCTCAAGTGTTTCACTTTCCATAATTCTTTTATTTGCTGGCACAGAAACATGACATCCAAGGATTCTGTTGAAAGAAATGTTCTCCTTTGCTAATGCTTTCTAGCAAGTGCCTGCTCCAGTTGAAGATACAATGAGAGAATTTCTGTCCATCAACTTGGCTACACATAGGGAGAAAAATCTCTTGCCTGAGTTCTTATCTGTTGTGAGCAAGGTGTTCAAGCTTGAAGCTTCTGAAAAACCTGGAAGAAGGTTTGAGAATGGAATAAAATGTATTGTCACCAGTACACAAAAATAAAAATCTTACTAGATAAAGACTGACAAAAGTTTAGCTACATAAATACAAAATGCAATGTTATACTGGAATGGGCTCAATGGTAGCCCCAAGGAAAATCAGATTCCAATCTCTACAGTCTATGAATGTTATCTTATTTGGAAAAAAGGATCTTTGTAGATATAAGTAAGTTAATGAAGATGAGGAGATAATCCTAGATTATCTGAGTGGGCCTTAAATACCATCACAAGTGTCTTTATAACAGAGCAATTAAAGGAGATTATATACTCAGTAAAGAAGACAGTGTGAAAATGGAGGCAAAGATTGGAGTAACATGGCTACAAGCCAAGGACTGCTGGTAGCCTCTAGAAGAGGAAGAATAAAAAAACCAAAAAAACCCCACAAAAAACAAAAAAAAACAGATTCTCCCCTAAAACCTCCAAAGGCAGCATGATCCTGCCAACACTTTCATTTTAACTCACTGAAACAAATTTGGGCCTTCTGGCCTCCACAACTATGAGAGAACACATTCCACTGTTTAAAATCATTCAGTTTGTTATAGCAATTACAGGAAATAATAAATAGGCCAATTTGTCTTCTGCACCTCAACCCTCATATAAACAACTAGAGGTGGTGCATGAAACCCATGCATGGAGGAGGGGTTATCCCTCAGCCAAGCCTGCACCCTTTACAATCTGGGACAACTCAAGGGATTTCTGACAGCACTTTAGGCCTGATCCCATAGGACTGTTGGCTCTCAACCACTCACCTGCCGGCCTGCCTAATTGCCTCTAACCACTTCTGCCTGCCAGCCTGATCACCCCCTAACCACTCACCTTCCAGCCTGATTGATGCCTAACTGCTCCCCTGTCAGTACAATTGCCCCTAACTACCCTCCCCTGCTAGCCTGGCCATCTCCAACTGCCCTCCCCTGCAGATTTGGTCACCCCCAACTGCCCTCCCTGCTGGCCCAGTTGCCCCTAAATGTTCTCCCCTGCAGGCCTGGTCTCGCGCGCCCCCCCCCCCCCCGCAGCTGCCCTCCTCTGCTGGCCCGATCACCTCTAACTGCCCTCCCCTGCAGGCCTGATCGCTCACAACTTTCCTCCCCTGCTGGCCATCTTGTGGTGGCCATCTTGTTTCCACATGAGCAGGCCATCTTTGACCACATGGGGGTGGCCATCTTTTGTGTTGGAGTGATGGTCAATTTGCATATTACCTCTTTAGTATATAGGATAATAAAATTTATGTCATAAAACCATGAATTCTTAACAGCACTAACTTTGTAAAAAAAAGTATTTTTATACATTTTATAGCATAAATGGGTATGTAATATTGTAATAGAGTAAAATGCTTGAACTCTCTGACTGTCTTATTCAAGACCTTTGTTCCCAAGGCCTTCAGCCTATTAACTTCTGCTTAATCTTGCATATAGACATGCTAATCATTAGAGGAATGTTTCCTCATGCAGCTTGAGGAAATAAGGGAAGTATTGTATTACTTATCACAGATTTGCAGGAACCTGAGGAACAAATTCACTTCAAGATTATAATCACATCTTGCCTCTCCCATTTTTCTCCCTTTGACATAAAAGATACCTAAACTCTGTACTTTCTCAAGATATATTTGAAAATTAGGTCTGTCATCTTCTTGATTAGGCCTTTCTTGATCAATAAATCTTTCTTGCTCCAAACTGTGACATTTTTAGTTTTGGCCTTGTGAAGCATTGGGCACACAAACTTTCAACTAGTTACAATATGAAAATCAGGTGTATTTTAATATATTTGATATGGTGAAAATTGAGTTACTAGGAATTTGAGCATTTGAAATGTTCCTGGATTTGTGAGTCCTGAGGCACACTCTAATTATTCAGAAATACTTCAGTAACATCTCCCAGGATAGCTAATTGGTATTAAAGGCTAATTTACTATTTAACTATAGATCCCTTGCCTTCCCTCTTAAATACCAAAAGAGAGAGATCAAGCACATGACTAGAGAAAATAATAAATGTACTTTTATTGAGAATAACCCTTTCCTCCCAGTTTCACTATTAATTAGCTTTCTTATAAAGACTCTATTCAAGTTATAAAAATCACAATAAGAACATTTTGGTCTCTGTCTGTAACTCAGAATGTGTGTGTGTGTGTGTGTGTGTGTGTGTGTGTGTGTGTGTGTGTTCTGCAATCTACTGTTCTCTGAGAAATCTTCAGGATTAGAAGATTTAATGACTTTTTTGCAATGATTAGAAGACAAAATAAGTGAATATGAGAGGCAGAATAATGTTAGGCAGAGTAATGTTGGGCAGAGTGTCCGGGATGAGCAGTGTGAACTTGGGTGCACTGGGCTGTGTGGGCTCAGCCTGACTCACTCTGCCTCAATGCTGTCCTCATTTGTAAACCAAGAGGCTGGTAACCTGACCTTTAAGGATACTTTTCCCTTCAAAAAGTCTGACTCTAGTGCATCAGAAAAATGTCAAAATCAGTTTGACATTACCTCTGGCTGATAATGATGGATGCTATTGCCCAAATTACAGTTTTCTGTAAGTCTTGAAATATTGGACAATGAACAATATTCCCCTTCAAAATCAGAAAACAAGAGGAATGGAGGGGTGGCTTAAATTGCATTCAATTTGTATGTATGTTCTATAATGGAAGCCTGAGCCCTGGTTTCTTTGTTTAGATGCTTGGTTATCATATGACTGAGTCCCAGACTGGCCCATGGCTCGCTGGCCAGGAGCCGGGCTGCAGTTTCCCTCTTTACTTTGCATCACTCCTCCCGGGAGGCATTAGGAGAGCCAGGAGGGCACCACGCACTGTGGCTTATTGAAGTCTCTCTCTGTCTATCTATCATGATGAAGCTGAGTGAGCCCTTGATGAAAGACAGGCTCAACAAAACCGCCATTTACACGGCAGCATCTTTTTACTGAGATTAATTTAATTCTCAGTTTTCCTTTGACTTATAAGATGGCCACCTAAGGAAATTTAATTTGGCTCTGGATGAATTCTGAAAATTTACAAATCTTTATCATTCTTTTCAAGCCCTTGCATGTGATCTCTTATTCAGGTAGACAGTAATCTGCAAGCCTGGCAGCCCACATCTGGAAAAGGGTAATTTACCTTTCTAAAGAGTTTTAGTTTTATCATCACAAGGTCCATTAGGTTCACCTTTGACAGTAATCAAGGTAAGGTTCACCCAGTTGATCATTCAAAACCCCTGCAGTCACCTTTGTCCTTTCTCTTTCCTCTCACCTACACGGGTAGTTGAGAAACACAAATCCCCAAACATTCAAAAGCCTACACAGATCACTGTGTAGCATAAACTGCTCCTAACAGTACAGTTGCCATGGGGACAGATTCCTGTCATACCTTTCTTTTCAACCAAAGCCTGACTAGAATAATTTTAGCCTCAGATAGCAAAATCCATTTATTAAAAGTTATTAATTTGGGCAAACAAATAGCTGTGGGTGCAGGGACCAGGGAACTTTTATTTTCCCAAGGGCCATTTGGATATTTATAACATCGTTTGCAGGCCATACAAAATAATCAACTTAAAAATTAGTCTGTTATATTTGGTCAAACATCTAATTAACTCACCCCTAATTTGATCTGGCAAGGCCAGATCAAATGATTTTGTAGGCCTGATGTGGCCCACGGGCCAGACATTCCCCACCCCTGGAAAGCAACTGTGAATCATACATATTGGTGTTGGCTGACTGGATTTTGCTTGTTTTTGTTTTGATTTTTGCTTTAATTCGATTGCCTAGATTATTTTCACTACATGATTTATTTCCTTCCAAAGCTAATCACTAGAGGAAACAGCACAGGGTGAGAAGAGAAACAACCAAGTGAGAAAACAGAAAAGCAAATATATATATATATATATATATATATATATATATATACACACACACACACCGTATTTGCTGGTGTATAAGACGATTTTTTGGCCCTGAAAAATACGTATTTGCCGGCGTATAAGACGACTGGGTGTATAAGACGACCCCCTAACATTTCCACTAAAAATACAGAGTTTGTTATATACTCGCCGTATAAGACTACCCCCCACTTGGAGGCATATTTTTCAGGGCCAAAGGGTCGTCTTATACGCCGGCAAATACGGTGTATATATATATATAAAACATTTTTCTTGGGATCAGAGAGATCATAGTCAGGTAACAATTTTTTCAACTTCATTCTTAGAAAGACCAATTTCACTTGGTTTTGAAGAGAGATGCTTCAGTCAATAAACCATGACTGTCCCTGGCCCTGGGCTCCCATGGCTGTAAATGAGGCCTTGGACCCACATGATGGTTTTCATGCTAAACTCAAGGCATTTAGTAGCTTCTTACACCAAGTCTGAGGAATATTTAACTCTCCAACATTCACCCACATAAGATTTTTCTAGAAAGAAGTAGGATTTGGGGGGATTTTATTGTTTATTTAAGAATAACTGAAAAATGGTACTGGTTAATGTTCTCTATAATAACAAAATGTACTGTTTTTACATTTTATGATGCCTGGCAATTCTTTACATCAATGTCAACCAATTCTAGTCCTCACAACAATGCTGCAGGAGAGAGTATTACTTCCTTTTTACAGAAGAGCTCGAGGACCCACCACAAGTCTCTTCCCCTCCTCATATTCTGTTCAGAATGTCACAAGCTATAGATAAGTGAATTATAGGTAACACACCTCTATGGTCAACACTTCTATTTTCCCATATTGCTTCAATTTATACATATACATTGTGTGCATATAAATTTTACTGCTTCTCTCTTTCAAGAAACTTAGGATACATCCCCCTAGGACTGGTCCAGAGACTCACTACTTAGGTTAACTTTCCTCACTAAATATGAGTCACTGACCTAAAACAGATTCTGTAGACTGAGATTCTCATATTTAGCCAACATTACTCATTCCAAAAAAGACTTGAGAGATATAGATCTCTTTCTATATGTATGTAGATATTTGTCAAGATATAAAAATAGAAATATAGAAGTATAATATATATAGAAAGAAGTATATATAGCTATAGATATACAAAGTGATCTGCTTCCATATACTGTTCAAACATTCCTCCTTATACACACACACACACACACACACACACACACATGTACATGGCTATGACTTGAGATACTTTCTCTTTTCTGGATTAAAGCTGCCACTAGTTCTGCAGTCCTGAACACTTCATCTATGACTTGGCCTCCAATAGATCATAAAATAATAGTTAGAAATGTGTATGGCCTGGAACTCTTCCCCAGTTCTAACAACTAAGTAACCTGAAAGCCAAGTCAATGTTCCAGAATGGAAAGAAACAAACCCAATGAACGACAAAAGGTAAATTATTTCCCTTTTTATGACAGATGCTAGAAATGGTTCAGAAATGACAAGCCCATAATTATGGCACCTTTAAATCTGGAAGGGTTATTAATGGTATGGAAACCAATCTCTCCAACTTACAGATAAGAAAACTGGGGATAAGAAAAGAAAAGTGCCTTGTTAAAGGTCACACCACAGTTAAGGGGCAAAGCCAAACTCAAATCTAATTTAGGGTTCTTTAAAAACACACAAAAATACTACCTCCCAGCTCCAGACTCATTTAAAATTAGTGAAATATTCAACCATGGTAGTATTTCTTTTGCCAACTGAAGCATCCCTTAAAATATTATGAAGCATTCCTTAAAAATATATGGATTGTGTCATCACAATATTGCCTGAAGAATTATTTAAGGGTTTTACCAGAACACCCATATCATGAGGATTTGTCTGCCCTATTTACTTTTTGTGTGTTTTCTTAAATAGAACATGATTATATTTAATACACAATTTATTACAACCAAAAAGTAAAACACCACCGTAAAATAATAACCAAACACATGGTATTTCATCTGTAATGCATGAGAAATGGCTAACATCTTTAGTCATAAACAAGCTCTTAGAAATCAGCAACAGAGAAACTGTAATCTAAGGAAACTGGAAAAAAGAAAACGAATTAGTACAAATGACAATTAAGGATTAAGCATATATGATGATTGCACTGAACAGTGACAGAAGAATAATTTCTCTGCGGTATCACACCTTCACAGAGTACAAACACTGGCATGTAATGTTTTTCAGTTTTGAGCAGTGTTGTACAGTTTTAACTCTCATAACTGAGCACTGGGAGACAGATGGATGAGGAGTATCTATAATTAGGGGGAAAGATAGTTTTGAATCAAAATATAATTTTTGAATATACTTAGCCTTAGCAAGTCCAATTCATTGAAACTATTTCAACAAATTAGCTGAACAAATTTAAAATGAGTTATATAAAAGCATGTTTAATGAAGCAAAAATATCCTATTTATTTTTAAGTCTTAATCCTTCTAGGTCTAGTTGCTTGTATCATAGTAAGACGCTGACTTGACTGAATGTTCTCAGATTGAGGTTGGTCAAGGCAAGAGTCAAGTGCTAGTTTTAACATTTTTAATCACAGACCTACAATGGGAAACACTTATATTTTACAGTATCTACTTTTATAATTAACCAAAGCTATAATCCTAAAATTGCACCTTGATGTTAAAATATTAAAACAGAAAAAAGAATAATATAAAGTTTTCTATTTCCTAATAATCCATTTAAACCAGTTATATTAAATCGTGTCTGTATTGATGGAACAATCCCCAATTAGGAAAACCTCTTTTAAACTTAACTCCACCACCAATAAGCATGTGAATTTGGATAATTCAATCCTCCATAGACTTCTAAGTTGTTGTTTTCTATACATTAATGGAAAAGAGAACTAAAGCTGATGATCTCTCTCCTCCTCCAAAATACTATGTCTTGTGATTCCTCCATACTGTGAATTAAAAAAAAAAGGGGGGGGGGGGACGGGGCTTATATGTTCTCAAATGCTAAAATGTAAAATGTATTTGAGCCTAAATCTCAAAATAAATTTCTTTTTTTCCTATGGTAAATTTTTTTTGTGTTGAATAAAAACAGATACCCCTTTTATCTCAAACAGTAGATGTATATGCCCAAAGAATATAACAAGCCACTAGAAAAACACACATTGTATCAGGATATCTCCCTGCCCTCAGGAAAGAGTATGGCAAACGATCTTCCTCCACTGTTAGTTTCACTGCTTTTCAAATCAAAGCCCTCAAAGAAATCAATTAGTTTCCCTTGAGGTGCCTGTTAGCCCCTTCTTTACCTAATAAATTAAAATGTTGGCTAGAACAGGGGAAGGAAAGCATATCCTAGCCAGCCAGGCTTCCATAACAAAATAGCCTAGAGTTGATGCTTAACAACAGAAATGTATTTTCTTACAGTTCTGGAGGCCGGGACGCCCAAGATCCAGGTGCTGGTCAATCGGTTTCCTGTGAGAGCTCTCTTTCTGGCTTACAAACAGCTGCCTTCTCACCGTGTCTTCACCTGGCCTTTTCTCAATGAGTGTGCATACAGAGAGACAGATCTCGAACTCTCTTCCTCTTCTTATAAAACCACTAATCCTATTGGATTAGGATTCCCACCTGACCTCATTTAACCTAATTACATTCTAAAAGTCCTATCTCCAAAAGCATTGGTTAGGGTTTCAACATATGAATTTTGGTCGGACACAATTCAGCCCATAACAGAAAAAATCTGCAATTTTAACAAACTCTCCAGGTTATTCTTTTGAACACTAATATTTAAGAACTGCTGATTAGGCCCTAAAGAGAATTATTTTAGCTTTAAACAACAAAACTGAAGATCATAGTATATGTCCAACTTTTAGATCACAAAAATATAGGAAGAGAAAGAGAGAAACAGGCAAAGACAGAGACAGAATATACCAAGTTAAAATGATATTTACACAAAGCTTATCTTCTAAAAACGTATGAACACATACCCTAGCTTGTTTGGCTCCGTGGATCGCTCTGCAGACTGAAGAGTTCCAGGTTCGATTCCAGTCAAGAGCACATGCCTGGGTTGCAGGCTCAATCCCCAGTAGAGGGCATACAAGAGGCAGCCAATCAATGATTCTCTCTCAACACTGATGTTTCTATCACTCTCTCCCTCTCCTTTCCTCTCTAAAATCAATAAAAATATATATCTTTTAAAAACTTATGAACACAATGATGCAGTTTGTCAAAGTAGTGTTGGATTATAACCCAAAGTATAAAATAAACATCCATGAGTCCATACTAATATAAACAAATATAGTAAATAAAAACTAAACAAATATCCTATGTAGAAGAATTTAAAACAATTTAAAATTATTTAGATACTTCACCCTCAAGTAGGTGGAGCGTAACTCCTCACCCCTTATTGTGGGATACACATAGTGACTTTCTTCCCAAAGAATGAATCATGGAAAAGGTGAGAAGAGAGGTAACTTTACCATGAAGAGACCTGAGAAACACCATCTCAGTGAGATGATCAAAGTCAACAGCAACACTGAAAAGTCATGTTGATAGTCTGTACCCTTGATATAATGTGATGAAAGTGCCACATTACCTCTAGTCTAATCATAACAAAAACATCAGACATCCCAACTGAGGGATATTCCTACTTCTTAAATCTTCATTAAAACAAGAGGGCTAAGAAATTGCCACAACCCAAAGGAGCCTAAGGAAACATGATGATACAAATAATGTGTTATCCTGGATGGGAACCCAGAACGAGCAAACAAAAACAATTAAGCAAAAGCTAAGGCAATCTAAATAAAGTATGGACTTTTAGTTAATTTTAATATGCTAATACAGGTTCGTTAATTATAACAATTGCACCATCTATAATAATAAAAGCATAATATGCAAATCGACCAAATGACAGAACAGCAAAAGGACCGTCCAGATGACCCCACTGTGACACACACTGGTGCAAGGCCAGCAAAGGCAGGTGCGATGCGATTGGTTGAGAGGCCTGCCATCGCCCCAGGATAGCCCCAAAGAGCAAGGCCCAGGCCATTCTCTGAGGGGTGATCAATTGGGAGGCTCCGAGGAACCAGGGACCTGGGGGAGGGGGTGAGGTGTGGTGGTGGACACGGGCAGTGCCAGGCCAAGGTGGGTGTGGGTGGGAGAAGGAGGGCAGGACCATGAGGCAGCTGGGGCCACAAGGGTCCCAGGCGGCTGGGGCTAAGAAGGCCTCCCCTTTAATGAGTTTCATGTATGGAGCCTCTAGTATTAATATAAGATGTAATAATAGTAAGGTCACCAGACATCCCGCTTTGGGCGGGACAGTCCCGATTTTTAATGATTTGTCTTGCGTCCTGAGGCATTTAAAAAAGTCCCGATTTTTTAAAAATTCTTTCCCAAAATCGGGACTGTTTTAAAACGCTGCGGGATGCAAGACAAATTGTTAAAAATCGGGACTGTCCCGCCAAAAGCGGGACGTCTGGACACCTTAAATAGGAGAAACTGAGTGCGGGGGTACATGAGACTCCTCTGTAGCATCTTCACAAATTCTCTATAAATATTTGTTCTAAAAATAAAGTTTGTTTTTAAAGTGATTTATATGAATTAGACTCTAAATATGAAGAGATCTTAAGAATAATTTAATTACTTTTGCCTAATTCTTAATGAGCTCTTTCAAAAGGAATAAAATAAGAATTCTATATAAGAAAGGAAAAAAATAAGCCTTAAAGGCAAAATAAAAAACATCTGTAATGCCTCCTCAACCAGAAAAGCAGGAGAGCATAATAAGTGCAAACATCATTTATTAGACACTATATTGCAAGTACATTTAAAATTAGCAAGACACGCCGAAACCGGTTTGGCTCAGTGGATAGAGGGTTAGACTGCGGACTGAAGGGTCCCGGGTTCGATTCCGGTCAAGCGCATGTACATTGGTTGCGGCCACATCCCCGGTGGGGGCTGTGCAGGAGGCAGTTGGTTGATATTTCTCTCTCATCGGCGTTTCTGGCTCTCTATCCCTCTTCTTTCTTCTCTGTGGAAAATCAATAAAATATATTTTTAAAAATAAAAAAATTAGCAAGAAATAGCATTTATTTTATTAACATCTGTCTTGCAATGAGCTCACAATGTTTGAGTGCCAATTAAAAAATGATGGATGTGAAATCTTTAGTGAAGCAAATTTACTGTAAAATTACTGCCCAGGTAATAACTTTATTTTAATTTTATTGAGTTCCTAATTATTGAGGATTATAGTTAGAATTACCAAGTATAGCAAATGCCTTAGAAAACACATTTTTAGGTTGCAATAAAAGCATCCAAATGGAATCACATATTGTTTTCTTTTGCCCAAATATGACACACAGTAGGCACTCAGTAAAATAAAATACTGAATGAATGAAGTTGTTTCTTATTGCTTGATTCAGTATACTATCTAAATTTGTCTCTTGACTGTAGTCATCACTAGGACTGATTGCAGATACAGTTCTCTGTATCTCTGGGTGGGTATAGATGCTTGTACTGTATACAGGGTGGGGCAAAAGTAGGTTTAGCGTTAGGAGTACACAAAACACAGAGTTAATAAAGCTATTGTAATAATCATAACCTGCATGTCTTTTTCCATACGAACAACTATAAACCTACTCTGCCCCACCCTGCACATCTATTAGTTAAATCCAGTTTAGAGAAGCCGTGATAGTACATACATTTCCCTGTATTATCTTAACAAATGCAACTCCTTTAATGCCATTATTATTGGAAAGTAGAAATGGAACTTCCCCTCTCTACCTGCTCTCTATCTATGTTAATCCAACCAGTATCAGTAAGCTTTTGCTGCATTACAAACCACCAAAAAAACAAAAACAAAACTTAATGGTGTAAAACAACAACCATTTCATTTCGTTCAGGATTCTCTAGGTCAGTGTTTCCCAAAGTGTGGTACGTGTACCCCCAGGGGTATGGGAAGAGTTTGGTGGGGATATGCACTGCACCGTGCTTAGCTGCACCTAATTCTACGTTCTCATGAGTCAAGTCAAGACAGTCTTGTGAGGCGTGAGATGGTCCGGTGTGCAAATAAATGTTATTTATAATATAACTTTTATTTATATTTTATTATGAATAATTTTATTTTTCATTTATTATTACTTTGTGTATATACCAAAAAAATAAAAAAATAAATATATATTGACTATTATTAAAATACATCTTTTTTTTTTTTTACGAGGGGTGCTCAGCATTACGAAAATCATAGAAGGGGTACACATATGTCAAAAGTTTGGGAAACACTGCTCTAAGTTATCAGAATTTGGCAGGGGCAATATTCTTGTCAAATTTCACCTTGCAGGAAGCTAGTCCAGGCTTCCTCACATGGAAGATTCTAAAACAGGAAAGAGAAGGCCCCAGTGCACAAGAACTTTCCAAGCCTCTGCATGTATCATGTTTTCTAGAGTCCCACTGGCCTAAAGCAAATCACATCGCTAAGCTCATATTCACGGGGTGGAGAAATACATCGCACCCACTGATGAGGGGAATCACTAACTAGTGAGGCTATTGGTTTCACTCTCTCACAGTATACTCTCTTGGTCCAATTACTTCTGTTCCACCCAATGCAAAATACACCGACTTCCTTATGCCCTTTCCCCAAACCTATTCAATGTGGTATTAGTGTCAAGATTTAATATTTAGAAACTTTTATCTTGTTCAGATATGGGTGAAATTCCCGAGTGTGGCCTCTGGGGGGCACCTCCTCTTCATCCAGAGACCTCTAAACTTAGGAGAAGACACTTGCTCTTTACACGTGGCATGTAAGGAAGAAAATGGAACGAATTAGTCATAAGACACTTTTATTCTAAAGGAGAAGGAAGAGGACAACACAGCAGTTCGTGTTCCATAGCAATTTTGAAATCCAGCTGAGCAGATACAGTAGATTTCCCCGCTGGGGAAAAGGAATGACCCCTGGTTACAATGTGACTGCGCCAGGGAGCGGTTCCCTCCTCCCGCACGCATTGCACCTCTTGGCTCCACTCCCTACACTCTTGCTTCCAGCATCTGAGATGCCCTTCAAGTTTCATATGAAATCACATGTCTTCTACCACGTAGTTTTCTCAGACTGCTTTCTTCTTGCTTATAAAAATGTGGGGACCCAGAAACATTTTCCTTTTAAACTTTTCTGTCCATTTTAAACCACATTTGCAAAGTGCACATAGAGTTTCAGAGAAGACTCCTAGAGGAGTCTTCTAGGAGCCAACTGACTGATGATTCTCTCTCATCAATGTTTTTAACTCTCTATTCCTCTCTGTTAAAAATCAATAATATATATATATATTTTTAAAAATTGCTTTCTTGGAAACTCAGCAAACAACTCTTAACTAATTGACATGATGGTTTTACCATTGCTAATAATGTCTCTTGGTCCTTCCCAAATCAGTGAAGGTGAGTTTCCTGAGAGGTTTCCGAGCAATGGGAAATAGGTGGGCATTCTTATCACTCTGAATTACCTGTGACAGAGCATTTTAACTCTGGCACGAATCAATGCATGTTTATCTACAGGAAATAAGTCTCAGATTTGAATAGGATCTATAGGAAGTGTAGAGAAAAATCCACTGGTCCTTGAAGCTCTCTTCAGCTCTTCGTCTTTTAAGAAATGAGAGCTTTCCCACATACATATTGTCACGATACCCTTATGTAGTAAGTCTCCCATATCAAAAAGCTAATGGAAAATGCCACCTCAAGGCTGAGCTGCACCCCTAGTTCTGTCTGACTTCAAATCCCTTGTACTGTCCACCACTCCCACCAGTGCATGCTGCCACTTGAAATTGCTCTTTTATAAGCTCCTGGAAGAGGGAAAAAGAGTTGGAGGAGGGGTTGGTAAGAAACCACTAAAGTGCACAGAAACACAGGGTTAGGCTTGGCTTTAGGACTCGCCTGGTGCATCTCTGAAAGGGAGCTGTGGTTCACACTGTCATAGAACAAAGAATTTCAGATTTGAAAAAGCAGTCACGATGGCCAAACAAACCCTTAATATTTAGCATTGTCTTTCTATTCTCTTTTGGTTTGGTTTCCATGGAAACCTATTGGGTAATTTTGTGTGTATTTGCTGTAGGCAGGTGATTGCTTTGGTTAGTCCCGCATTGGGGAGGGGAGGGGAGAAAAAAGCAGTCTGAGAGAGGTCATTTAGAAGTAGAAATCTTGCTTTATTTTGTGGGAATGCTGAGGCTGAGATCTTTAAAAGTAACGTAGTTAATTTCTCAACCTTTATGAGAGGCAATAGCTGAAACTTAAATTAAATTAAAAATTAATTATAATAAGAAGAGGAACAGGAAGGGAAGGAGAGAGAGAAGGGAGAGATGAGAGGGAGGGTGGGGTGGAGTAAATACCACAGGGCCGTGCGGATATTCTCAGAGGAACTAGCTAAATTCTAGCCATTTTCCCTGCTTGCCTTCATATTCCCAGGGCATTCATCTACTTCCCTTCCTCTCTCCTCCCCTCTCCTCCTTCTGCTCCCTGACTTCTGCTCTGTCACTTCAGTGAAACAGAAGAGACAGGCTGGTGGCCCTGCAGGGAAGACACATCCCCACACCACCACCCCTGCCAGAGGTCAGTTCCACTGGTTAGAAAGTCTACCTTCCACTTCAGGTGCCTCCTGTTGTCTGCTCCTCTGTCTGAGGGCTTTCTCCACATAGAGGTGGATTGCTCTATCTGTGAGCGGGACATTCAGAAAGTACAGGTGATTTAATGTCACCCCCAAATGTACCCCTCAATCAATGAAGGGCTGGAGTCTGTGGATAAAAACTCCATTTGACTCACGCCTTGGTGGAACACTTCTTAGGGGCACACTACAGGGTTCCTCAAGTGGACCCCAGTGGGCATAAGCTCAGTTGTCCAAAGCCATAATTCTCTCAGTAACCTGCCTGTCTGGAGCTCCACCCCTTCTCAGTGTCATGTTTCTTACTTCCTCACTTGTGGATCATGAACTCAGTAAACAAATACTACATCACAAAGTCTACATTTCATTAAGTGCATGGAACCTAAGACACTAGGTATTCCCTTCTTGGCTTTCACATATCTGGAAAATAGTATTAATGCTTAAGTTAATTAATATTAATAATTATTGCTAATTAAAGCAAAAAGAAGTAATATTTTTGAGGCTTGCCGCTGCCCCAGGGCTTCATTCTGGGATCCAACAGGGAAACAGAACCTTGGTGGGTGTCCACGTAGAGGAGCCTTCCTGGTGGACCAAAGGTCAGGATGATCACTGCTTCCTGGGGTCATGTCTGGGCCACAAGATAAGACCGTGGTGAGGTCACCTGCCTTGGAAATCAGCATCCAATGTCAGCAGAACACAGAGCAGGTGGGTTAGAAGTAATAGCTTTACATACCAGTGAATGCCTGCCAGAACATTCTAAGGGCCCACATGAGGCTTATGCCCCTTTCCCCATCCATCACACACCACCTTAGTGAGAGAAATAGGAGGAGATGGAGACGCCATGGTGAATAACAAATATGAGAAGCTGTTCCTAATTTCTGGCCTAGCCAATTTCTAATACAGCCAATGATGTTGTGTCTACAAGTAGTGAAGTCCAACTTCACCCACAGAAATAGCTAGCATTATTTAAGAATGATTAGGCCTTCAATTATTTTCAATATCAATTCTTCCTTAATTTTTGCATTGGGTACTTCCAATGAGGGCATTTGGAAGTGAGAGAGGAAGAATACAGGGAGAGAAGTGAGGCAGTTTTATAGGGCCTGTCATTGAGTTGGAATTCTTCACCTCACCATGGCTTGCTCAGATAAAAGTAGAAAGACATTCTTTCCACAGGGATCCCACGAATCCCTAAAAATACAGAGAACTTTCATGGTGTCAGTGCAGTGGCTTCACTTAGAAATGAATTACTTGCTGAAACTGGTTTGGCTCAGTGGTAGAATGTCAGTCTGCGGACTGAAAAGTCCCGGGTTTGATTCCGGCCAAGTGCATGTACATTGGTTGCGGGCACATCCCCAGTAGGGGGTGTGCAGGAGGCGGCTGGTCAATGTTTCTCTCTCATCGACGTTTCTAGCTCTCTATCCCTCTCCCTTCCTCTCTGTAAAATATCAATATAATACATTAAAAAAAAGAAATGAATTCCTTGTTTTCCATAAGACTGATTAGAGAACATTATGCTCATCATCATCATCACCATCACCATCATCACTCCTATTATTGATGATACCACTAATAACTAATATTAATTGAAATCTTATCTTAGGAGTCCTTAAAGTATTTCAGGTTCTGGCTAAGCATTTATTTCTGGCATCATCTCATCTAACTCACTCAGCCCACACTGTTTATTCTCACCTTGATGAGAACGGAGGAGGGGATGAGCCACTTGCCTGGGCCTCACAGTAAGTGACAGACCTGTAATTGAAGCCCCGATCCGTCTGAATAAAGATCCCTCCATCCCTATTCCCTCCATGGAATAGTCAGGAGTGCTGGTGTGGTTGAGTTCAGTCACTTTGCTGTGCAGTTGGAGTTAGGAAGCAGAGCATTAGGTACAGTACCCAAGACTCAATTTACTTTAGGAATAAAACCAACCAAACAAATAACAGAAAACACCGTGTAAGTGATTTTGTTTTGTTTTTTTAGAATTGCTAGTTCCAGTTCACTGACTAAACAAATGTTTCTAGGTTGTTAAAAAGAAGATATGCCAGAAACAGTTTTCTTAAAATTAGTTGACACATTGCACTATTTTATGAAAAGTTCAGCAGAGCAAGTCAGCTAACGGTTCTCTCAGTTCTTCCTAAAACCCAGTACATGACACATTGTTATCCAGCTTGGATCACAAAGTTTCAAAGTATTATTTGTTCTTCAGATGTCTTACAAGAATAATTACACTTGCCACAGCAAGCAGCACTCAGTTCTGTTTGTGAAAAAGTATGACTTCTTTTAAACAAACTGAAGAAGACAAAAAGAAAACGCCTCTTAAAGTACTTACGTTGCACAATTTTTTGTTGTTTTGTTTTGTTTTTGTCAAACTAAATGAGTAAGAATAATAAAATTTGAGGAAAATGTATTTTAAAGTATGTTTGGCTAACATTTATCTATAATACAGGTACTGACTTTAAACATATCTGTGTGCCCACATTTTTAATTTTTCAATAGCAGAACTATTCCTAACAATTCATCTCTTGAATATAATTGCTGAACTCGTTCTGGGGTTATGTAGTTTACTTCTAATCCTGAATTTCAGACTGCTTCAAACGCCAGCGGCTGACGAGGCCCTGGGAAAGGAGGAGCTTACCGAAGTGCCAAATGGACATTATTGTAAGATACACATTGCCAGGCACAGCTGCATTAGCAAGCAGGCAGGAACAGACCATTGCACATCGTTCCAGCGTTATCGCTCAGCTGCCAGCGCTGATCACATAGATCAGGTTCCTTTGCGGAAAAATGCTTTGAAGCGTGAAGGATTCTTTGAAGGAGAACAGATGCCCAAATATAGAACACATGCACATCAACTCTAGCGCGCGTGCGCACGCGCACACACACACACACACACACACACACACACCAAAGTATAAACCAAGATTTTTACACTGAAGAAACATAGTTAATCTTTCTTGCTCTTGAGAGTCATTATTGAAATATGTAAATTATTTTGGGACAAGGGAAATCTGCTGATCCCTTCATATACTGACTTCTGTGAGTGCCCAACTTAAGTTCCATTCTCCAAGACAGGGGGGCAGGTTACTAGTAAAAGTCTAATGACAAAGTCTGCTGGGTAACATACATTCTTGGATAAGCCTTGTTCAAATGTCATGCTATCCCTAGCCAGTTTGGCTCAGTGTATAGAACATCAGTCTACAGACCAAAGGGTCCCAGGCTCAATTCTGGTCAAGGGCACATACCTCGGTTGGGTGGCAGGCTCCTCTCTTGTCAGGGCACATGCAGGAGGCAACCAATTGATGTGTTTCTCTCACATTGATATTTCTCTCTATCTTTCCATTTTTCTAAAAATCAGTGGGAAAATATCCTCAAGTGAGGAATAAATAAATAAATAAATAAATAAATACATTCCATGCTATAAAAAATTATATTCACTAGAATATAAACTTCATGAGGTCACAGGTTTGTTTGTTTTTAACCATTTTGTTCACTGATGTAGCCCCAGCACCTAAGGTACTTGGCACTTAGCAAGTACTTAATAAATATTTTTTGAATGAATTCATTACAGCATATAAGCAGAATATATTAAAACTAGAGGCCCGGTGCATGCATTTGTGCCTGGGTGGGGTCTGGCTGGCCCACCCAGATGGGGGCCGATCGGGCTGGGCCAGCAGAGGGGAGGGGATGTGGGAAGTTGGCCAGCTAGCTGGCCCTGCCACCGATCAGGGTGGAGAGCACCCCCTCCCCCAATCAGGGGCTGGGCTGACTGGGGGGGAGGGGCCACGGAGCATTGTGGGGGGAGTGATCTGGGCCCCAATTAGGCCAGTTGGCTGCCACAGTAGTCATCATAGTGACTGGTAATTCTGGTCATTCCATTGTTCCAGGTGCTTGGCTTTTGTATATATAGATGAAGTTCTCTTTAAGGTAATGGGCACTAAAATACGTCCTGGACTTCCTTCATAGAATTTGCACAAACTAGGGCCTTATCAAAATAGCAAGTTAAGAGACACGAGCCAAGTCATTTTACAAAATAGACTGATAAGCATTATTTAGTATGTAAATTTGAAATAGTACAATACAGGGATACCCCTAAGAAAACCAGGAGAACCTTTTGATATGTTAATTGAGCTGCCAGGTGCATTAAGAACTGTGTTAGATATCAGGACAGCAGTTCAAGTTCATTAAACATAACACAAAAGTAATGTAATAAAATAGGCCATTTCCCTGGTCTGCTTACCTGAAGCGCTGTCCCAAACCTGGCATTATAAAAATTCCTTTTATTTGCCAAAAGGAGGTAAAACCAAAAACATATCTTTCAATTGTTTAGATGAAGGAATTCTACAAATTATCTGGCTTAATCCTCTAATTTTTCAGAAGATTACACTAAAAGTTCAAGATGTTAAGGAATTTGTCCAAGGTCTCAGAGATACCCAGTGGCAGAGCTGGGCAAAAAAATGAAACCTCCCAGGAGCTGGGCTTGTGTTTCTCATCTCTGAAGGCTGGGAGGAGAAGAATCATGAGACTCCCTCCTCTGGTCTAGACCAGAAGTATTTGGAACAGTGTAGGAGGCTAGGCTAGCTTCTCAAGACAGGGAGATAGCACTTGAAGAAAATACCTTTTTAGCATACTACCATATAGTTCCGGTCCCATAAAAAAATTGAATGAGTTTCCTAAAAAAGCTACCTTAAGTTATGTACCAAGCCACTCTGCCTAAAAAAGTTACCTTAAGTTATGTACCAAGCAAGGTGTTTCTTGATTCCCAAAGTTGTGATATATAATGGAAATTAAAAGTCAAAAACAAGTGTGTGATCACCTTTTGTGAATTATATTTATAATTTTAAAGTTTTCAAGAGAAAAAAAATTTGTTTCTAACTTTCAAAGTCATTATACCATGGAATAGCTTAAGAAAATAAAAGTCTTATTTAGTCTACCAAGGAACATAAACTATGGCTACCTTTAAGACTAAGTAATTGTTTTCTTTAAATTAGGAGATTTTAATTATAAATAAAGTTACATACAAATTTAACTTTAAATTATAATAATTGTGCTCAGTGTTTCAGCATGTGTTTTATTATAAATAAATACTCCAATATAAATGATGATAAAGTGGAAAAGTGATACATTTTAAATCAAAGCACAAAAGAAAACAGTTAGAAAGGAGGGAAGAAAGGAAATAGGAAGATACAGTCTCTCGCTTTACTTAAAATTAAATTAAAAATACTTACTGACAGCATGTGCAGACACCAACCACCAAAATAATCAATGTCACCATAACTGCTGTTAAACAAGTCACCAGAATCTGTGTTGTGTCTCCTCTCAGGTAAAAAAAAAAAAAAAAAAAAAAAGTCAGCTCTCTCACATCTTGCCCCAGCATAGCTGTAAAAATAAAACAAGAACACAACAAGGTGAAAAAGCGAGTTTTCTGAATCTCTACTATCTCTTTTATGAAGAAACTATCACTGTTTTCATTCCTTAGAATCAATATGAGACACAATTCCTTTTAAAATGTTAAATAAAAAAATAAATAAATAAAATGTTAAATATCTGGATGCCACTATGTTAATGAGCAGTTTCTCTTTCTTTGCTTTGCTGAAAATCTGTCATCACTTAACAATATTAATTATATATATATATATATATATATATATATATATGTAATATGCAAATTGTCTGGGATGCTGTAATGGCATGACTGCTCAGGAGGAGGCGGGTGGGAGGTGAGGCAAGCCACAGATCCCGAGGTGGCTTGAGCAGGCTTGGAGCAGAGACAGGGGGCCTTCCAGCTGCTGCATGACATCAGTCCTCCTCTGTGCATGAGCTGCAGAGGAGACACCTTTTCTGACCTATTATTGGCTAAGCTCCCTGTACTTCACCTCTCACAGTGTTCTTGGTAACTTGGGTAATAAGAATTGAAGAAGGTGATCTAGAGTTTTTCCACCTCACTCCTGGAGGAAAAAATGAAGATCTGCTGCTGGAGGGGCTAAGAAATGTCATATCCTGCCCTAGCCAGTTCGGCTCAGTGGGTAGAGCCTCAGCCTGTGTACTGCAGGGTCTAGATTCAATTCTGATCAAGAGCATGTACCTAGGTTGCAAGTTCCTCCCTGGCTGGGGCCCAGGTCAGGGCTCATGCAGGAGGCAAACAATCTAAGTGTCCCTCTCACATTGATGTTTTTCTCTGTCTTTCCCTCTCTCTTTCACACTCTCTAAAAATCAATGGAAAAATATCCTCAGATGAGGAAAAGAAAAAAAGAAAGAAAGAAAGAAAGAAAGAAAGAAAGAAAGAAAGAAAGAAAGAAAGAAAGAAAGGAAGGAAGGAAGGAAGGAAGGAAGGAAGGAAAGAAGGGCCATCATATCATATGAAAGAGACATCTTGAAAAAGCCTAAAGAAAGTTGTCATTTTTCGTGGTGAAGGGACTGGAGTCCATGTTGATGAAGTACCTTGGCAGCTATGGTGGCCAGCAGTGGCAGCAACAGCGGGGTGATGGGGGTGGTGCCTTCCCCTGATCAGCTTGGTCTGCGGAGGGAGGCTAGACTGTGGCTTAGGACTGCTCCCCAGGCCTAACTGTCAGTAGTACATCCCCTGTGGACTCCCAGACTGTGAGAAGGAGCAGGCTGGGCTGAGGAGGACCTCCCCCCGTCCCAGTGCACAAATTTCATGCACCAGGCCTCTAGTGTATAATATAAATAAATAGAGGTGTTGACAACTTACTAAACTTTAGTTTGAAATTTTAGATTTTGAGTTTGAATAGAGAAGATGATAAAATTCCCTCCACAACATTCCCAAGCATTTAAATATCTACATGACAAGGGTTTCCCATTTCATTGCAGGGCAATATGAACAATTTCAGTGTGCCCAAGTTATCTTAATATAATTTATTTAAAAATTATACTGTCTAATTAGTATTATACTGTCTAATTATCAAACATGATAATTAGTGTGCATAAAAGTTCATAGACATCTACCTACATATAGAAGTTCCATACATATTATTCAATAGAATTCCTCTCTCCCTGTGATTTCCAACCATCACTTCTAGTTCTACTGCATGCAGGTGTCGCAGATGAGGTACTGCTTCTCTATGGCTCTTGTAGTCACCACCTCCCCAACTACACTCCCAAACACAATAGGTCATTATCCTCTCTGGTTCCTGGTTTCTGGTTCCTTTATCTGATCCTCTAAGGCCACATTTTCAGAGCTGGTCATAATTCCCTTTAGTCTCTTCCAAATGGCCTCCCTTTCTCCACGGCCTCATAAAGTGCAGTGACCAGAAATCATCAAGTTTTCCAAGTGCAGCTATCACTCCCCTCATTCTCTCAATTCTGTATCAATACACCTCAGTTCAGCAGATGCCCAAGTCTGAGGCTACAGTTAGAGGTATATTTAACACTTGTCTGAGTAACACCCAAAAATTTCAAGCCTCATGACGTGGGTACTATTACCAGTATTATCTGAAGTATGCCATATGCTTAAAAGCCAGGCAAAAAAATTGAAGACATTTAAAACCTCAAACGTAACCTTATTGCATGTAGTAATATCTGTGCCTTTAAATTAAGAAATATGTTCTTTTTTTTTTCTCCTCAGACTCATTCAAAACAAGAGTTTTGGTCATATAGATAAATATTTAAATCTCAAAAGAATAAATGTGGCTTCTTGAAAAGACTTGTATTCAACTTTTTATTTTAGTTAGTTTCATTCTGTTCGCTTTGTTTTTTAGTTTCTTTTTTTAAATATATTTTATTGATATTTCACAGAGAGGAAGGGAGAGAGATAGAGAGCTAGAAACGTCGATGAGAGAGAAACATCGACCAGCCGCCTCTTGCACACCCCCTACTGGGGATGTGCCCGCAGCCAATGTACTACATGCCCTTGACCGGAATCGAACCTGGGACCTTTCAATTCCCAGACCGACGCTCTACCACTGAGCCAAACCAGTTTCGGCTGTTTTTTAGTTTCTTTAAAAAAAAAGATTAATTGTCAGACTGTCCTACAGTTTATGTTTGACAAGAATCAAGGCAGTTAATGTCCACAAATCTTATATTTCACAAGTAAGGAGATCCTTTGATGCCAATATTGTAGCTTATATACTGCTATGAAGAAGTACTCAGTCACAACCATGAGTTGAAAGGTGAGGCTCAATGAAGGCAGAGGAGAAAGACACCTAATGCCATCTACGGCACAAGGACCCCAGGACCTATGAGTGAAAAGTGCTTCCTGCAGAGAAACTAGTTATATTCACTTCAACATTAAAATTATAGGAAAAGAGCTTTGAAATGTGTTGAAATATCAAAAATCTCTTGCACATAAGACTGGAGCTAGGGGAAAATCACTTTCAATTGCATATATGGGATAAAAACTTTTTAATGAGTATTTTTATAAGGTTATAATTAAAATCTTACAAATATAGTCTCTTTCAATTAGCCTAAATGTTTCTCTAACACATTTTCTAAATATGGAATTTTTAAACAATAACTTAGCCTATAAGATACACTGCAATTACTTCTGCTCTTTTAGAATGCTTTTGTAATGACAAGGTCTGGATTCAGTGGCTTAACCACACTTTGGTTGAATTTCTCAGTAGAAGTACTTCCTGCAAGTTATAACTCAATGAGCCATGCTAGAAGGTGAAACCTTACTCAATCATAGTGGCTCTTATGTTACTTCACTTCTCATCAAACCAATAATAACCTACACGTTGATGGTATTTCATTGGGAGAGAATGAGTCAAAGGATATAAGTTCCTGGTAGATGTTCATTAATTCTGAATAAATTAGTTTTTATTTAATAAAAATCAACAAAATGAATTATAAAATAATTTCTAAAGATACCTGTGACCCTTGAGGATTCTGCAAAGTCATATTGGGGATCCCTGGTCTGAAATAATCAAGAAACACTTTTCTAAGAGATTTAATGTATTAACTCAGTTGATCTCTAGTACAACCTCTGTGATAGCTGCTATTATTTTAAAAATATATATTTTATTGTTTTTTTACAGAGTGGAAGAGAGAGGAATAGAGAGTTAAAAACATCAATGAGAGAGAATCATAGATCAGCTGCCTCTTGCACACCCACTACTGGGGATGTGCCCGCAACTGAGGTACATGCCCTTGACCGGAATCGAACCTGGGACCTTTCAGTCTGCAGGCCAACGCTCTATCCACTGAGCCAAACCGGTTTCAGCAATAGCTGCTATTATTAACCCATTTTACAGATGGAGAAACTGAGCTGTAGAGAAATTGAGTAAGTGGGGCTGGGACTCAAATACTAAAAATTGGCTCTCAACATAATGCCCAAATCTCCATGTAATACCACTTTAATGAAGTATTCTGCATAAATAAATTAAAAGTATCCAGGGGGAAAATCATCCCTATTCCAAGAAAATGCAGAAAAGACTAATAGAAGGATTGGAGTTATTCAAAAACACTCTGGTATTTATGTAAAACCAGGAACCCACAAACTCCCGTGAACCCAAGCAAAAGGATATTTCTGGTTCCCCGAATGGCAGAGGCACCACAGGCAGGACAGTTTTGCCTGAATCCTTGCTACACCATGTCCCCTAAAAGGATAGGCCTAGGTTCAATATCGCCCACTCATCTCGTGGTATAATTTATGAAACATCTACTATGTGCTCTTACTATAATAAGTATTACTGCTTTATTTTGCTTCATTTTCAACACATCAGAGGATGCTGTTATCATCCCATTTTATAAATGTCAAAACTGATGCTCAGGAAAGGTAACTGAATCATTGTCAAAACTGCTTATTATTGGTGGAAACAAAATCTTAACATAGGTCTATCTGACTCCAAAATCTTTGTCTTGCTCCCTATGCTTTCCCAGCTCCCATTAATTCTGTATCATTCTACCACTAAGAAGGTGTTCCTGGTTCAGATTAAGGCCTTGGTTTTGACACTTAGCAGAGTATTTGATGGACCATGATAGAGAGACTCAGTCATTTATTCACAAGTCATTTCATTTTTTTTAAAATATTTTTTATTTTATTTTTTTAAAATATATTTTATTGATTTTCACAGAGAGGAAGAGAGAGAGATAGAGAGCTAGAAACGTCAATGAGAGAGAAACATCGACCAGCTGCCTCTTGTACACCCCCTACCGGGGATGTGCCCGCAGCCAATGTACATGCCCTTGGCTGGAATTGAACCTGGGACGATTCAGTCCGCAGACCGATGCTCTATCCACTGAGCCAAACCGGTTTCGGCAATTAGTCATTTCTTAAACACCTAGTAAAATATAGGCATGGTGCTTGTCCCTGGAACACAAAAAGTAAAAGCCACAAGCCATACCCTCATTTAAATAAACTAACATTTATGCTCCAGGGGAAAAGAGCTTCCCTAGAAGTGAGTTTATTTTGGATTCCAGAGAAAGGGCATCTAGCCAACATCTGAATGTGTCTGAGAAGAGGGAGTTAATGCAGGGGTCCAGGAAGAGCTGATGTTTGAGTTGCATGTAAAACACCAGTGAGAATGAGCTTTGCAGATTATGAGAAGAGCTTGTGTGATGTACCACACAAAGGAATGCAGGCTTGTAGAGGGACATTTGACTCTATCACGGAGATGTGGTTAGAAAGTTAAAGCAGGATCAGCAGAGCTTTGGAGGCCAAAGAAATGAGTTTTCACCTCAGACAGAAGGGGCAGGTGTGTATTGATCTTAGGGAGGCACTGTGTTTTTCATTTTAGAAGGCAGCAATATTAAAGAGCAATAAATGTTAGAAAAATGTACTTAGGTTAAGGGCATTTATATTTTTAAAACTCAAAATGTTCTCCAGTGAGCAATTCAAGGAAAAAAATATATATATAGTTCTATTGCCCAGTCAGTGCTGCTCAGTGGTTGAGTATCAATCCATGAATCAGCAGGTCATGGTTCAATTCTTGGTCAGGGCACATGCCTTGGAGGATAGTTCAATCCCCAGCACGGGGCGTGCAGGAGGCTGCCAATGGATGATTCACTTTCATCATTGATGTTCCTATCTCTCTTTCCCTGTCCCTTCTTCTCTCTGAAATTGATAAAGTCATATAAAAATGTTAGCTCTATCTTTCCCAACATACACCATTAACAATACTTATTCCATTCCAAGAATTATCCATGTATATTTACTTCTTAGATTAAATTAAAAAATAATTAAATTTTGAGGAAGTTCATGTTTCAAACTTTCCACTAAACTAGAATTTGGAATCACTCTTCTCAGATTGTACTTATCAGAGGGAAGAGTGGTGAGAGGGGAACTGGATAAAAGAAGATGAAGATAGTAGCCAATTAACATATATGCATAGCTCATGGACACAAACAAAAGTGTGGTGAAGGCCACAAGAGGAGGGGCAGGGCTGAGCAAAAAGGGGTCAGAAATGGGGGCCATCTGGAATAGTGTCAACGACAAAAAGATGTATACTAGTGAAACTGCACAGAATATAAACATTCTGTGAATTACAGGTCAAAATTATACTTTAAAAAGTTCTTTAATAAACAAAACAAATTGATGAACAAAATAGATCCAGAAACACAGAAGCATGGAACAGACTGATGAATCTCATAGAGAAGGTGGGGTTGGAGGGAGTTAGAAAGGTGGAAGAGTGAGGAAGGGGTGATAACAAGAGAACTTATGTGCGTACTAGAGGCCCAGTGCACAAATTCTTGCACAGGTTGGGTCTGGCTGGCCCACCCCGATCAGGCCCATAGAGCTGGGCTGGCCAGGGGAAGGGGACACAGCAGGTTTGCTGATTGGTCACACCCCTGATGGTGGGGGCGATCAGGGGGAGAGGCCAGCTGGGGGAGAGGCTGCAGGCTTTTGGCCTGCCAATCCTGCCCCTGGTCAAACTCCCAATTGAGGGGACAATTTGCAAATTAGCCTTTTATTATATAGGATATGCAAACCTTATGGACACAGACAATAGTGTGATGAAGGCCAGGGAGACATGCGAGTGGTGGAAGGGTTCAATGGGAAAAAAGGGGACATCTGCAATACTTTTAAAAATAAAGATAAATTTTTAAAAAATCATCTTGCTCCTCTATGAGGTAAAAGCACTTTAGAGGGACATCTCTTTGGAAGAAAATAAATATTTAAATTATGCCAAAACGTTACCTGTGTCCCAGTAAAATTAAATTTTGATCCTTAATCTCCTGAAAGTTGGAGAGAGAACTTTTCCTCAGTTTCCTGCTCTACTAAACAAGTTCTGCAAACCTCTATAAATAGGACTAATTTTCTTGCACTTAATTGACACCTGTAAAGGCAACTTGTAATTTGGCAGGAACTCCTTCATATTTAAATTAATGACAGGCCATATAATTAATGCAAGAAGACTTTCATTGTACTTGAAACAGATGGGAAATGAATTAAGCTATTGAAAGCATTCTTAACACTGGACAGAAACAGCCTTGCTTGTCTAAGGCCGCAGAGGACGCGGCCCTGCCTGCAAGCAAATCTGGACCCTCAGATGTGCGTCAGTTTCTCCATAAGCAGCTGTGGAAGGAGCCCCTGAACAAGAGGCTGGAGGAGGACCAGGGGTCCCTGTGCTGGCAGAAGGCTGGATTAGCTCAGACTTTCCAGTCCTGCAGGGCCCCGCCAGCACCATCCTGCTCCCCTTTGCTGCAGGCTCAGGGCGCTCCACTTACAGGCAGGAGGGAGTCTGCAGGGCCCCCACGAAGCGACATTTCCCATTGATGCAGTAATGCTCATAGTTCTTGGGGCATGGAGAGAAGTAGTCATTCCACTTTGATTGTGTGGTGGTCACTAAAACATAAGAAAAAGTTCAATAAGTCACTCACCTGAAAAAGACATTTCTAAGCATTAGCATATTCTTATCTTTACTGCCAGGTTTTCTGTAGAATACACTCCCATTTCTCTTTTCTCCTCTCTGCACTGGGATAAAAGTTATACTTTTGTGGCTCCAAAATAACGCTAGAGATTGTATAATGGGAACTGTGGTGGGAACATTTCATATTTTAATTAGATTTATGAACACTCTACCTCTCAGAAACATTGTTGTTTAAAGAGTAGAGCATAGTGTGGTAAGAGAAAAGGTTACTCTTCTCATGAAGATTATTAGAGTGGTGGGGCTGATGGAATTAAAGAGAGAGGTGCCGTTCTTTTCCTTTTTAAAAAATATATTTTATTGATTTTTTTACAGAGAGGAAGAGAGAGGAATAGAGAGATAGAAACATCAATGAGAGAGATTCATCGATCAGTTGCCTCTTGCACACCCCCCATTGGGGATGTGCCCGCAAACAAGATACATGCCCCTGACCAGAATAGAACCTGGGACCCTTCAGTCCGCAGGCTGATGCTCTATCCACTGAGTCAAACCAGTTTTAGCTCTTTTCCTTTTAAAATTGTTTTAATTTAAACACTTATGAAGCACTTACTGAAAACCAGATGCTGGTCTGTATACTTTGATTTTATGAATGCATTTAATTCTCAGAACACTCTTATAGGTAAACAGCATCATAATGTCCTACTTATTAATGAGTAAATCTCCTACTTATTCATGAGAGGCTAAAGCACCTTCCAGAATCACACAGCTAGTACTGGGCAGGCCGGGGGTGCAAATGTGGGCCATCTTGCCCCACAGCCCATGCTCTTGACCACTCCACTCAGCACTCTATCCAGCCCTCTGTTCATAGGTGGCTGTCATCTGCTCTCCACCCAGGACCCCAGGAGTCATGCTTCCTGAGTGGGGGATTGTCTCCCTCATTTGACCCTGGGAAGGATGCTCATGCCCTGAAGGAGGGACATTCTGAAAGTTTCACAGCCAGGATTTCAATCCTGCACTGCCCTGACCCTCTTGTCTCACCTTTAGGGTAGTGATTGCCTAATTATTTGCCAGGGACAGTAGTATGCAACAATTTTCTCATCATAGAAAGTTTCAATAAATAAACATTGCCAAGAGGAACAGTACAGAAATACTAACTGGCTGTGTTGGTCCACAGCAGACATGTGCTCACACCCAGAGAGAGCAGCTAACTAGCCAGGCCAGCCCAGGGTCGGACTTTCCATATTCATGTCATGACCAGCAGCTTGCAGAAGCCAGACACCTGTGCAGCCAGAAAGACCACAGTGTTCGCTAATGGAGGGCCTTTCACACTAGCTTTGGTGTGGCACCTGCCACCCCAATGACATCAAACAATCCTTTTATTATTAGCAAAGACTGCTAAACTTCTTCCTTCATATTATGTAATGAGTGCATATAATTGCTCAGGGCCACCAGGGGGGAGTCGCAAAGAGCTCTGATGATCTACACACAGCAAGTGCCTGCCATGCCAGGTCACAGTGTTAGTGGGTGGCCGAATGTTGCTGCGGAACTGGCTGACCTGGTTTTGGTTGGTGGCTTAATTACCAGCCATGCTCACTGCTGGCCCGTGCCAGATATTTCTGCCAGAAATAAGTGCAAATTGCCTCAAAGGTAAAAATCTGTGTATTTTGGCAAATAAATTGGCCAGTCAATTTCCATTCATCAAGTACTTTCTATCTCCAGAGCCCTATAGTAGACATTGGGAAACTTCAAAGAAATAAGGGATAGCCTATCTTTCTCTTATAATAAAACAAAATTCAATTCAAGAATAAGCAAACAGCAAGCAAGAGCAACCATAGTAACTGCATAAACAGACGTGGTCCACTGGAAACCGTGGAAAGAACAGTGGATTGGGAGGAAGGAACTTAGTGTTTCATTTTCAGCTCTGCCTTTCTCTTGCCACATGGGCCTGGGAAAGCAAAGTAAGCTGCCAGAGCCTGAGTTTCCTCATCTGCGGACTGAAGATGATGGCATCTGCCTTGTTCGGAGGCTCAAAGAAAATACATGTGGAATTGCTAGCAGAGTGCCTGGACTATTAGGCCTTCCGAAAATTGATTGATTTTAGAATCTTAGAAATCTTGGCAATTCTAAGAGAAATCTTGTATTAGTTCAAAGGTTTTATTTAATTAAGGGAAATGTATATATTTAAATTTAGGAGTAGGCCATTTAGGCTTGGAGAATGTCAAGAGCTAATGCTCAGGGTCAAGAACATGCAAGCCTTATGCAGGAGACAAATTTAATGGGGACAATGGAAGGGGCATGAAGTAGAGCAGACAAGCATGGCTGTGAATAGAAGCTAGAAACCTTAAATTGTCAGTAGGCTGAAGTGTTTACACTGAAAATTATGGCAGGATAAATCTTAAGAAGGTTCTTATGCATCAAATTCACTGGTACATGGAAAAGCTAAACTGGGAAGTGTTTTATTCATATTTTAGGTAGGAGAGTGCAGAGTGGATCAGAAAGATGCCAGGATTAGGAGAAAATGAAGTCACAGCTGAGCCATGTGGACCTACGTGATGTGGGCCTGCAGCCAGGTAATGGAGGGCAAGGAGAAGAATTTAAGAAGCAATAACACTCCGTGAGAGATCTGCTGTCCTCCAGAAAGGTCCTTTCTAGTTTGCAAATCACACCTGGCTTTAAATATAAGCTGTGCTCCCTTAAGCGTAGCCAGTATTCTCATAAACATCAGACAGGCCAGAATCCCAAAGAGTGCCTTGTCCAGCAGCTGCTGGATGCAGCGATTTGATCAGCCTCAGTTCATCCAACAACAGGCACCTGTGCCAGGGAAATGGTGCCAGGCCCTGTTGTGATAAGTCCAGAGAGCTCTCTTCATTGCCAAATAATCTTGCTCTTAAATATTCACAGAATTATTTGGACTGAAAAACATTTTCATGCCATCAAGCAGAAAACATCCAGTGATTTCTCTATGGAACTTTAAAACCTGGAAGAAAATAGCTCACACATACTGCCTCCTCAAAGCCAGAGAGACCCTCTTTTCCTCTCTCCTGGAAATGAAAGGCTGATCAGCATCTCCCCTTTGGAAATGCACCTACAATTCCAGTTGCTTTCACCTAAAGTTCACGAAGGTCACATTTGAAAGTTGAACAATTGTGAAATCTAACATTTTCTGCCTATCATGAGGCCTGATGAGATAGGTGGGGGATGGCAAAATTATACCATTCCAGCCCAGGAATGTGTCTCAAGAAGAAGAAAAACTTAATCCTATGACAAGAGTAAAACTAGTCCCATGTATTGGGTTTCTCTTTTGAGAAATGAATGGCATGGTTTTGAACATGTGACAGGCTTAAAGCCTCCCTTGATTGTGGGTAGGGTGGAATTAATTGATCTTTTGTCCTCCCACCTTCCTCTTTTCCAACCCACATGCTACAAAACCAAAGCATGCTTCTGGGAGTGAGTCTGTCTCACAAAATTCCACTGGAAAACTACATCCATTGGTGAGCCAGGTTGCAACAGTCACTTAACTGGATGGGCACAGGTAATATACCTCAATCTCTTCATGAGACACCATAACCCTAAGATTCTAATGCCAATTAATGAACAAACCACAAGGGTCAGTGTATGTTAAAATCTGATTCTAAGAGTTAGCACAAGGGATCAGAAGTAAAAACCTCTTTCTTTGACTACTTGATCAGTTAGACAAGAAGTGTATCTTCCTTGGGTGATATGGATAATTAGATGAGATGTGACAAATTCTCTTGAGCTCAACTCAAATATAGGAACACAGCAGATACCAAAATCACTTTCTTTAAATATGGATTTCCCCTCAATTTGATTGATGCTTTGATTAAGCAGCATTGTGCCTTGGTCTTTCTGTACATGATTTTTACTCTCAAGCCCAAACAGGTTTTGTAATATCTTGGTGATGAAAACTCTTCAGATTTGAAACATTAGTTCTATTTTTCATAAAGTCTATCCTTACTTATTCCAGTAGTGCTTAGTAGAATTCTAAGTAATGATTTATAATGGTATTAATATCAGCAGCTCCTCTGAAAACAACTCTAAGGCTAATGTAAAATATTATAATTGTCATTACAATGTTCATAACCTCATAGTATATGTGTCCCCTATTTTGACACATAGTTAAATGTCTGTGTAGGGGACTCTAAAGGGGGTGTTCAATATGGAGGAAGATATCCCATAAATGTTTACAAGGAGAGAGGAAGAAAAACAAACACCCAGAAATTCACCTTCCCACTCAGATACCTGACCTCAAAAAGGAAACACCGAGGGCACAGGAGAGTTTAAGTGGTCCCAGCAGAGTTTAGAGAAAAGTTTCTTCCTAGTCTATGAAGTAGAACCCAAGGCTTTAAATTTCTGTCCTTGGCTTCCAGGCATCTTCCCAGTAGGGTTTTGTAATATTACAACTTTTTAAAGCCAAAAGGTGAGAAAGAAAGTCATATATTTTTAATGTTATTTTTTTCTTACCTTTGTAATGCTCTCCCTGAGAAGGGGAATTTAAATTCATGATGCCCTTCAAGTGCAAAATTTGACATTTATTGTAACTGAGGAATCCCATTTGTCTTACATCCAATGCCATTTCCTATAGAAATGTGAAAGGGTTAGTTGCTCCCAGACAAGATGAATAGAAAATAGATCTCACAGATGTGCTGTCACCCCTCCCGTGCTACCAGACTATGCTTGTACAGAGGGCTAGTCAGACCCTTTAGCATGTCTTTTAACCTGAGGACTGTGCTAACCATTCTGACCTGACAGGAGAGGGTCATCACTTAGGGCTGCCCCTTTTCATTCTATAACTCTCAAGGAAGAAAAGACAAATCTTGTGTGGAAGTGAGGATGTATTTGCATATATTTAACATTTTTCATAGCTGGGAGGCAAATGAAAAGAACAATGGACAGGAGGAATACTTGTATTTCTTTTTGTTTTTCAAAAGTGCAGACTATGGAATTCTTATGCCTATGGTACCTTTTTTGCTCATTCTCCTTTGCTGCCTCTTTCTCAGCTTTTCCAACCTCTCAATTTTGCAATGCATTGGGCCTCTATGTTTTCCTGTTTATTCTCCTATTCCCAAGTCCTCCCTTAGCATTTTGTGGCTTGAAAGTCGTTCAATGTAACAATTTTCAGATTTATGTTTAGAGCACAGACCTCTTTTCTCAATGCTGACTCTCCAACTAATGTGGCCACCTGCATGTCTAACTGGCATTTCAACATAAAACTTCCGAAATGGAAGACCTGATTCCCCCTCAAATCAGGTCTTTTTCTACAGTGACTTATCTACTGAAGTCATAAATGGTGTCTACATTCTTTTTGTTATTCAGGCCAAAAATCTTGAGGTCATCTTGACTTTTTTCTCTTTAACCTACATCCAATTCATCAGAAAATCCAATTGCTTGTATTTCAAGTATATGGAGAATCATCCCTGCATTTCCATTACCCTGGTCAAAGTCCAACATCCACTCTAGGCTGGAAGTAGTCTCTATGGCAACCACCTCTAACAAGTCTCTCTTTTTATAATAATAGAGTCCCAGTGCATGGATTGGTACACCAGTGGGGTCCCTCAGCATATCCTGTAGGGATTAGGCCGAAACCAGCAGTCCAATGCTGCCCGCTGCTTCTGCTCATCTTGTCCCAACTGTGCCTGCTGCTACTGCCACTTGTTAGGCTTGGTGCCATTCTGCTGTGGTCTCCAGGCTGTGGCGGCAGCAGTGGCCCTGTGTCTGGCACCCATCAGTCAGCTGAGCTGCGCTCCTGCTATGGGAGTATACTGACACCAGGGGGCAGCTCCTGTGATAGGCATCTGCCCCCTGGTGGTCAGTGTACATCATAGCAACCGGTTGTTTGGTTGTTTGGTCGTTCAGTCACTTAGGCTTTTATACATATAGATAATAACTATAATACACTGAATATTTTCTAATGTGCAAGATTTTTTGCCTTAGAGATATATAGTCTTGCAAATCATGAAAGCTATGCAAATCATTCCCATCACGTATTATAGATAGAAAACTGAGGGTCAGAAATGTGAATAGTTTGTGATCCAGATTTTCTGTAACACAGCTCCAATTTAAACAGACTGAGCAGACTCCAGAAATGATTTTACATAATATTCCACCTCTGTTGTCCCAGCCAGGGGATTGTCTTTTGATAGGAATCTAGAACCATGTAGGAGAGAATAAAGCCACTGTGGTAGGTGTTTTAGATATGAATGTTTCGGGCCTTGTCAATCATAGCATTAAAGTTATCATTTAAGTGCTTTTCTACTTAGTCTACAACTAGGGCCAGAACAAAAGCTCATTTAAAAAAAATTCAGAAATTATTATTATTTTTCAAATATATTTTATTGATATTTTATAGAGAGGAAGGGAGAAAGATAGAGAGCTAGAAACGTCGATGAGAGAGAAACATCGACCAGCTGCCTCTTGCACACCCCCTACCGGGGATGTGCCTGCAACCAATGCACATGCCCTGACCGGAATCAAACCCGGGACCTTTGAGTCCACAGACCAATAGTCAACCATTGAGCCAAACCAGTTTCAGCCAGAAATTATTTTTTAGAGTATTTATGAATATGGCCAAAGAAAAAGATCATAAGAATGAGCTGAAACTAACAGATATATTACAGAAAAGATTATATCTGAAATTTATTAAACTTGTATTGAGCTGTTACTTAAAAAATAAGATGGCAAGCCAAATGGATTGAGGAATACATGTTTTAAAAAATCCTTAAAAGTCTGAAAAGGAAGGTACAATAAAATAGGTAAGAAAAAAATAATGACTTCCCCAGAAAAAAATACATTGTGAAATAAAATCCCTTGAATAGAGCTTTTGAGCAATGATTTTTCCATTGGTTTTTCCTTAGACACAATTCAATTATTTCAAATAGAATATTTGAAAGCTCTCCACATATATTGTACTACTACTTTTTAATAACTTATAATGCATAACATTTATCATTACTGTAAAAACATATTTTAAGAGTCTTTCATCATTCATATTTCTTTTCATTCATCCATTCTTATCAAATAAAATAATGTGAATTACCAAGAGGAAATCTTCCAATAATACCAAATGCCTTACAGTAATAATTTGGAGAATACAGGTTGACCTAGAATGACTACATTGAACATTTTCCTTTCTATCACCCCTTGTGTGTCTGTGTTGTCCTCACAAATAACTAAATATTGCCCCGTCCAGAGGGGTGCGGCAGGGTGTTCCTGCAGAATACTGCTCTGTGTAGGAAGAGAAAAGACTGATGCTACAGGCCCTCCAAAGGAATTCACTTAAGCTTCATACCAGATTTTAGAAGGCTGGTTTTACCTGCCTAAAGTTGGAACAAGCAAGACATCATTCAAGCAATCCCTAAGCTGGGGATACAAGTTCTACCTTGTGATTCCAGTGTAGCTTTGACACATTCTTCTCCTAGCAACCACCCACCTTACAATGTAAAGCATCGAGACACACCTCATTAGGTGGATAAGGCCCCAGAGAGGTCAATTCTCCTACCCTTCCAAAGTTTATGATTTGATCCCAGATTTGCATTTCCCTTATGAATAAATGAAAAAGAGAGAGGGGGAAAGGAAGAAGGAGGAGGGGAGGAGGAATAGGAAAGAAGGAAGAGAAGGAGGGAGGGAAGGAAGGAGGGAGGAAGTTTCTTGACCTTGAAGACATTGAACCTCCCGTGTCAGGAAATTTGGAAGGCCTATTCTCCGGGGTACTGATTTTTTTCTGGTAGTAAATAAAGCCCTTAGGGAAGGTTACTAATTTATCTGGCCTAATTACATTATTTCATACTCTAGTGGCCTGAAAAAATTAATTTACCATTTGAATAGCATGAATGATGAATACTTACACCAAGTCCTGGCACTTTACAATACTGAACAAAGATGTGTGTGTGTGTGTGTGTGTGTGTGTGTGTGTGTGTGTGTGTTAACTTAGGTGTGCTTTATTATTTATTAGTTTTGGTGGAAAATAAAAATAAAATAATGCTCTGTTGGAGGATAGCATGGCTATTGCTGGCTAGGGTGTCATCTCAGTGTGAAAGATGCACAGGGCCCTGATCCTCAGGGAAGGAGACAATATCAGAAAGCAAGAGGAAGGAAATGGTGCCAAATCCTTGGCTTAGGGTGCTCCTCTCCTTTTATCTGGGTACATTAATAGTCTCCCTCATAACCTCTCTATCAAGACTTTATGAACTGCCATGTGGAGGCTAGCCTGGGATTCTGAAAATTAACAGTTGATTTTTGTTCCTCTGAACCTATGGGTTGCTTGGGGCACTAAAATGATATGTGGGGGGGGGGGGGGAATGCATCGTAATTTGTATAATTTAAACAACGGGGAGGGAAGGCCAGACCTCTGAACCGCATTTCATATGTAAATGCAGTTTACATATGGGCCTTTTGGATGTCCAGGAAATAGAACTTCTCTTCTGAGGCAGCATGCTTTCTTCCACACACTGATCTTGCAAGAGGAAGGAATATAGGTCAGACCGAACACATCTGTACCCTTTAGTTACCTTGGAGGCAAATTTATTAATCTCAAAAGGTAATTCTGGGCGCTGCTTTCTGTCTTCGAAAGCTATGAGGATGCCTTTGTGTTCCAGAAAATGCTTGGATCAGATTCCTCTTCTCCATAAAAGAGGGGGTGTGATGAAATAGAGACGGGCGAAAGGCAGCCTTCTTATTTTTTTGCAGATCCCATAGAGTAAACGAATTAAATGAGTAAAAGTACAGCGGATAAGTGACTAAATAAAGATATAAATGACATTTCTAAAGCAGCTCTTGGCGAGTCCAAACTCCCAGATAGCCCAACACATGAGACATGCGAATAGAGGGCTTGTAAATTGTCAAATGCCTGAGGTTAACCGCAGTAGTGCTTGGCTCCAGTCCCTCCAAGACACTAGCAATTGGCTGGGGGAAAGTTGGAATTCCAGAGCACATTTGAATCTCCCAGAGGGTTGAGCGCAGGCTTCTCCTCCCTGGGCTGCCTGCAGGCCCCGCAGGACACATCTGACTCCTCTGCGGTGCATTCCCTCCCGGCTCCCAGGCTACCTGGTTACTCCCCCAGGCGGAGAGGGACGGGAACCATCAGAGGCAACCCAGCAGGTGGAGTGGCTGAGCCGGCCCGGGGGCAGCCCCAGGATGAATTTACGTGTGGGCGTGGGGCAATTTGGGTGGGAACAACCTGGACACCACCACCTCGCCTTCCCGCGCCTCGCTGGTGGGGTGTGTGCCGAAAGAGCAGAAATAAATAGGAGGCTCCCTCCTCCCAGCGACACTCAGGGATCCCGAGGCCGCCGCCCTGGGTGTTTGCCTGCCCCGTAGCCAGGGTTCCAGCCCGAGGAGCAGTTTCGTTTCCTTCTGGCTCCAGGATTGGTTTCCAGGCACCTCCTTGGACGCCCGCGGCCTGGGAAAGGCGCTCGGGAGGAGGCGGGAGGCGGCTCGTCGAGGGGCTGCCCGCCCCGCAGCGCGGGTTCAATGGACCCGACCGCCCCGGGCAGCGGCGCGGGCCCCCTGCCGCTGCGCCTGGCCCTGGGTAAGTGGCCGCCCCGGGCGGGCGCAGGAGAGCCAGGAGGACAGCTGGGGTGGAGTCCGCAGGGAGAGCAGCGAACTCTGATCTGGGCTGGCATCTGGACCCGGGGTGCCGTGGGGCTGACAGGGGGCAGGTCAGGGAACGTGGACCGCTGGGAGAGGGCGATGTTTTAGGGGCTGGCGATGGGGCACCTGCCGGGGCTGCCCCTGGGGCGCGCAGGGCTGCGAGAGGACGAGAGGGCGGAAGGGATCCGCGGCCCAGCGGCTGGTGCTGCAGCTGTGGGCGCAGAGCGGAGGGCCAGGCAGGCTGCCCTCAACACCTTGGGTGAGGGGTGGGGGTGGGGGTCCCGTGGGGGCTCCTAGCTCATGAGTGAGAATTGGTGGGAGGAAAAGCAGGAGCATGGGAGACGAAGAGATAGATATCTGGGGGAGTAGTTGGAAAGAGAAGTTTTGGGCTTTAAGATGTGGGTTGGCAGCGCAGGGCAAGGTGGGTGGGTCTTTGCTTGGCATGTGTGCCAGAGGTGAGAGAGAGAGAGATTACCCCTGGGGAGACTCCAGCTGGCCGAGGTTTGGGATTGAATTCTTACACCTGTTTCTGGCTGGGGCAGTTGGGGGAGCTGGGGGAACAAAGACAGCTTGTGAGACCTGAATCTCCTGTTGCTGAGAGGGAAGCAAAGGAAAAGGAAATGCTAGACCGGGAAGGGTATTATTTGAAGGCGCTGTTAGGGGATTTGGCCATTGTGTGACCATCCTAGAGGTACTCACACTAACTTAGAAGGTATAGCCTAATGCACACCCGGGCAAGATGGGATAGCCTAGCACTCCTAGGTCCCAAGCCTGTACAGCGTGCTACCGTACAGAGCAACATGAAATTACATCAAGCGCAAGAGAAAGCCACGCAATCAGGACACTTGGTAAACACCAGGTGTATGAGACCGCTGCTGGTGTAACAAAGCATGCTGTTTTACCGGACTTGTTTTTAAGGAGGAGAGTAGGACGATCAGTCTAAAATAGCAATAAAAATGCAGCATAGGTAACAGTCACCTCTTATCATCATCAAGTGACCTGTCCCGTACATCACTGTATGTGCTACACTTTTATAAGACTGGCAGCACAGTAGGTTTGCTTATGTCAGCATCACCATACACCCGTGAGTAACGTGTTGCTCTGTGACGTCATGATGGCTACAAAGTCATTGGCTGATAGGAATTTTTCAGCTTCATTATAGTCTTCAGGGACCGACAGTCCTACATGTGGTGTGTCATTGGCTGAACCTCCTCAGGCAGCATGTGACTGTATATTCTTTATTTTAAGGAGAAATTGCAGGAGGGGAAACTTTTCTTCATTTCGAAGGTTTAATCGGGGTTGTTAGCTTAAGGACCACTTGGTGTGATCCAGTGGTCTGAGAGAAGAGAGAGGAGAGAGGAGAGGGGGATAGGAGGAGTTACAGGATTCCCAGAAACGCCTGGAGGCTGTCCCCACCACCTTGGGAGTTGTGCTGGCAGACAGGGACCTGGACCTTTAGGTGCAGGTGCAGGTGCAGGGGTGTGTGTGTCTGTGTCTGTGTGTCTGAGTGTGTGTGCGTGTGTGTGTGTGTGTGTAAGCAGCTGGGAGCCTGGCTCTCTTCGCCCTCCCATGTGATAAGGTAGCAGGAAACCCCTACCACTTCAGGGCATCCCATCAACATCACAGTCATTTTGAGGGGAGGTGGAGGGAAGGAAAACTAGTATTTTGCAGGCTTAGCTGGGATGAGGGGCAGGGACACCTGGGTTTGGGGCATTCATGTGGGAGAGGAGAGTCTTCACAGCTGAAGAGTCTACAGCCTAGGAAAGGCTGGGATTTCTCTATGGAGGGAAAAGAAATGGAAACTCTCATCTGGCTGTGTCCGTGGAGTAAGAGAGGTGGCTAAAAAGGTTTGTGACCTTGGCTGGAAGTGGACAGACCATGGTTAGAGAGAAGGAACTGATTTAGCAAATCCTGCAGAGGAGGAAGAAGTCAGGAACAAGTTAGTGGTGGAGTGATGTGGAGCCTCCCAGAAGAGCAGTGGGTCTGAGAGTTATGCCCAGAACCAGTGCTGATGCGATACCAGTTCTGGATGAAGGTGGAACTTTCTCCTTACAACTCATTTGGACTGTCCAACTCTCACAGCATTTACTGAGAATCTGCTATAGTCAGCAAGATGCTAGAGTATATGGAAATGGGGTGAGGGCTCAAGAAACTCCAAGATGTAATTTCTAAGGCATGATTTCTGCTCTAAAAGATGTTACATTGAATTGGGGATGCAAGACTAACAGATATGACACAATAAGAGAAAAATTCATGAAACCAGGAAGGGAGAGCTACCTCTACCAAAGCTTCAACAGTGAAGGGAGGGGGAGTGGGGAACAGCTGCGTGGAGGACACGAGTGGGGGTGCCTTGGAGCTTGGGTAGGATTTGAAATAGTAGAGAAAGGACGCCAACAATATACAAGGGCTGGCGATGGAAATACGATTGTTTTAATGAGAGACAGTCAGTCAGCATGCCAGAAAGTATAATTTATAAGAGGCAGATGGATTATGAAGAGCCAAAAAAAAAAAGCTACATTCAATATTTGGACATGAATCACTAAGCAGTTAAACACACACCATCGTGGGTTTTGAATACAGAATGATGTAATGCAAACAAAGATTCAAGGAGGTAAATGGGTCAGTGGGGTGCAGTGTGGGAGTGGGGTGGGGGAGAGGTGATGGGGGCCAGAGACCTGATTGGATCACAGCTGTGGTCCAGGCATGAGCTAATTCAGGCCTTAAATTAGGATGATGTGGCCCATGAAATGTTATGATAGAAATTATTATTCCAGGTTAATGGACATTCTTCCCCCTTCACTATCACAACAGTGCTTTATCTTTTTTTTCTCAAAACCTATTAAAAAGCAGAAATACCCTAATTCTAGTGTTATTGTGTACTCAGAATAACCTAAATGTGCAACTTCCCTGTTGAATATTTGACTTAGGGAATTGAACTTGGTCTTTAGATCCCCTAAAGCTCCACTCGCTACAAAATGCCAAAGGATGTCATTTGTTGGCATGGGTGTTTCCGGAATGTGAGCAATGTACTAGTACTGTGTGATCCACTAGCGTGTGTGTATGCTGTGTGTGTGTGTGTGTGTGTGTGTGTGTCAGTGAAAAGTACCTTGAGAACCGGCAATGAGCAGGCACAAGGCCTGGTTCCACTCTGCTATTCCGTGACTTGGAGATGCCTGCAAGTTATAAATTTCTGGGCCTTGTTTCTCTCATTTGCAAAATGAAGCAGTTGCTTTAGATGAGAGTAAAGTTCTTACCAACCTGACATTGGAGTGATCTGTAACCAACATTTCCATTGGGAAATTTAAGAGAAAATCTTTTTACAATATCACTTAACTTCCATTTACTATGTAATGGGATCTCTGTTTTAGGCAAACATTATCATCACAGAAATAATCATGGGTGCTTGATTCTTTGAAAAATATGGTAAAGGGGCAATGACTTTCTTTAAAGTAGGTTTTTTATCTTTAAAAAATTGAGTCATTCTCTGTAATTCCTTTTTTTTTTAGTTTCTCCCTCAAATCCACTTGCTATATAACACTAACACTGAAATTATAACCAATGAAAAGGGGGGAAAACTTTTCTTTTGAAAAAATGAGTGTGTTTTAAGGTAAAAAATATGTTTTCCTCATTAAAATCTAGAGTTGCAAGTTGGTTTTAAGTTCTGCTAGAAAACATGAATGTATTCATGTTTCTAATATCTAGCTTTGAAGTTATAAGGCAGAAGGTGGCAGCAGGTAAAATTCCCCTTGTACAAATGATGTAAATGAAGCCCCAAACACCAAAGATTTTAGGATTTGCCTCTTCAGACGTGATTTTGACTTAAAAGAGCATCGAGTTTTTGCATGTGTTTTTTTCTCTTCAAAAACCTCATGTTTCACAGGCCACACTTGCATATTAACAACTGTTACAAATCAGTTTTCACCATTGCATGATGCTCTCTTGTGGTGTGGAAATGCCCAAATAATTCTGGGAGAGCCCAATACTGCAGGCATGCATCGTGATTCCCCTGCCAAAGCTTGGCCTGCCCATGCCTGACCAAAATGGAAGGTGCAGAGGACAGAGGATACTTTCGTCTCTCCCAGGGGTGTAAGTCTCTGGCACTGCCTCATCTCTGTGGAGGTTGTTCACCCAGTACTCCTGGGCCCCTTAAGTCCACAGAGAGCCTGGAGGGAAAACCTCATCTTGTTTTTTCTTGCCCTTTCAATTGTAGGTCATCTCATGCCAGGATATAGACATGACTATCCATGAACCATGCTCATAAGCATCTCCTTAAGGATCAGTGTCTTTCCCAGAGGGGCCAGACAAGCCGGAATCAGGGCTGCGTGCAGTTTAGGCTGAAGCCATGATCTTGATGCACTTCCAAATTGCTCTGGCAGACCCCTCGGTCCACAAAGAATCTGAAGTCCAGTCAGGAGTACTTCAGACTACAACTTAAGAGGAAAGCAATTTGCTTGAAATGGGTATGCTTTATACTGCTAATGGCTGCTAGCTTTCCCAGGCATATTTGTATCTTGAAAAGGGAATCTTGGTAGCTCAAATAAATTTCTAATTGCTAAAATTCAAAGTAATAAGATAATTTTTTAGATGGTTGACAGAGATGGGGTATTTAATCTTAGGTCACATCAATTAAATAATAACCTACTTTGCTTATCAGCAACGCTAAGTCAAATAGCTATGACATACTTTTACTTAATCTTCACATTGTTTTTGAGAATATGTACTATATAATTTACCTGACCTGTAGATTAGAAACATTAATTCCAAAACAGTGACAGAAATTTGAACAACATTTGTGTTCAGCCTTATTGCCTTATTTCAATTTGACTGAGTTGTTGGAATTACTAATGTAACATTTCCCTCTTTGGAAAATCATGGGCTTATTAATTCAGTTAGCCTTACTTAAGTTAATAATGTTATGTCAGAGGACCTCTAACTCATGCCAGAGGACCTCTTCTTGGGAGCACAAATACTAATGGGTAATGGGTATGCAGTGGTTTAAATACTGGGTATAGTGTGCAGAGCAGATCAGAAAAAGAGAAACTAAAATAAGAGGCAAGTAAAGAGAAAGCTACTGTTAACTAACCCAGAAAGCCTGAGAAAGGAATAAACTCAATAAATATTTCTAAGCAAGAGTTGATAGGATATAATGACAAGTCATGTGTGGGCTAGGAAGGGGAAGAAACAAGTAGAACGTCTCTGAGACTCTGAGACTGTTAACCCGAGAGAGACAAGGAGTTTATGGTACCACGTGTGAATTAGAGCTCCCCCCACTACCCCCATGGAGATGTGAACTATTTTGGACTCCAAATCTGATTGTTCTCCCAAGGAATGTAAAAAGTAAAGGTCATCAAGTCTCTCCCCAGATCTACTAAAGTCCAGTTAATATGTTCCTATAAATATAACTGTTTAAAGAGTTTCCAAGAGAGGGCAAAACATTTTCCTCAACAGATTAATTGCAAGATATATATATATATATATATATAGATAGATAGATAGATAGATAGATAGATAGATAGATATAGATATCACCCCTCTCAAAGGTGGAGCTGAGGAGCTGTCACAAATCAGAGAGGCTGCTAAGAATCTTGACACAGAATAAGAACGTTAATGGAAAGTTGGTGAAATCAGAATAAAGCCTTGGGTTTAGTCGATATTAATGGATCAATGTTGATTCTTAGTATTGATAAATGTACCTCAATAATAAATGTACCTCAACATACAAGGAAATGGGAGTGAGTGAGAGTGTACTATAGGGATGCTGTATACTTAGCAGTTTCCTAAAATCTAAATGTACAGGTCTCCCTTGCCTTTCAAAAGTTCACTTTACACTACTCCATTTTTACAAAAGACCTACCTTAGTATTACCCTGTTTCCCCGAAAATAAGACAGTGTCTTATATTAATTTTTGCTCCCAAAGATGCGCTAGGTCTTATTTTCAGGGGATGTATTATGTTTCCATGAAGTAGGTCTTACTTTCAGAGGATATCTTATTTTCATTTTCGGGGAAACACGGTAGGTTTTACTAAGTGAAAGAAATCTGAAGAGAATTTTTGTTTTTGTGAAAACCAAAAGTAGCATTCAGTATTTGTTTTGTAGCAAGCCATGACAGAGGCAGCGAGCACTCTGAGCTGTAAGAGTCCCTTACCCAGGAACTACCCTCAGCATCTCAGCATCGAGCAGCCCTAACATTTTACTGTGTCTGTGAGCATCTGGACTTTATTTCTACTTCTTTTGTGCATCCATTAGCAAGATGTGTTTGTTCTGAGATAATTACTTCTTTATTTTATGCCATTTTAGCTTACAAAAGGTTTCATGGGAATGGGGAAAACCTGTCTTTCAAAATAAAGTTTATTATATATGTATTTTAAAGATCCTACAAGAGATTGGACAATTACCTAGCTAAAAAAATATGACTGAAAATATAAACAATTTAACTGATTAAAATTTTAGGATCTAGCACAGTACTTATTACATAATAAATCCTCAGTATATATGTATTCAAATCTGAGTCCATGGGTATTTTATGAGATTGAATAGCATATATTAAAAGAAGACAAAAGCAAAATCATAGAGAACAGAAAGTAGAAAGGTGGTTGCCAGGAGAGGAGGGATTGGGGAGTTACTGTTTAGTGGGTCTAGAGATGCAGTTTTGCAAGGATGAAAAGAGTCCTGGAGATGAATAGTGGTGATATCACACATCATTATGAATGATCCAACTGAACTGTACATTGAAAACTGGTTAGGATAGTAAATCTATGTCACATGTATTTTACCACAGTGAAAGAAAGGAGCTAGCAGAGTTGAGTGAAAATGAATAGACAATTCAGGAAGGCAAGAGTGGATTGTAAATGGAAGATTTGGCAAGGTCAACTGTATCAAATACTCAAGGAATGAAGGAGGCTCAAGGAGAAGCTAATGAGGAGTGAGCCATGAGGAAATCATTGATACTCTTGAAAGACCAGAGACAGATTCATGGTAACTGAAGAAGGCAAGCACACACACACACACACACACACACACACACACACACACACACACAAATAGAAGTTGGAGTGGTGGGTATAAAAGAGAAAGTTTTGGTTTATGAGAACCAATTTCAAATAGTTGAAAAGTTGTTGCAACAAAGATTTCCTCAGCTTAATTCAGAGAGCATACTTGGATTAATTAATTCCAAGTATTAATTTAGGCAGAATTTCCTTCCAAGTAGAACTTTTAAAAAATGGAAACCGCTGACTTGGGATGTGGTGAGCTCCCCGTGCCTGGACATGTCTGTGGTCTGAATGACACTACAGGAAGTTGTACAGAGGTGATTCCTAGGTGAGACGGGGGTGGACCAAATAACTACAAATGGTTCTTATGTGTCTAAGAACTCAGGATGGTGTTACTGTACTTTGGAAATGCTTTGGAGGTTGGTAGGTAAAATTTCAAACTAAGAAATTTGCAGTAGATTTCTCCGGGAAGAAACAAAAAGGTAGGGAACTTGGAGACCTGTGAAAAATGGTGGAAGAATTTTTGAAAAATGAAAATAAAATTACTTGATTTCCCCCTCAAAACTGGATACAGTGAACATGCCTTCTTATGATCCTTATCTTGGGATATAATACTGATCCTGTGCAACAGGCTCAGTTTTTGCCTTTAAAACTACATTCATATATATATATATATATTATTTCAGAGTGTAAGGGAGAAGGGGAGAGAGATAGAAACATCAATGATGAGAGAGACTCATCAACTGGCCACCTCTTGCACATCCCCAACTAGGGATTGAGCCAGCAATCCAGGCATGTGCCCTTGACTGGAATCAAACCTGGGACCCTTCAGTCCTCAGGCTGATGCTCTAGCCACTGAGCTAAACCAGCTAGGGCATAAACTAAATCACAATTATTCTGTAATTTAGGGTTAAAAGAATGACTGGAAGTGTGATTTACATTCCAGATAAAACTACAGACAAGAATAATAAGCTATGATTCTCATTTGCCATAGCAAAGCATACCAAAGGAAACACAGCCCATTCTTTCTTACTAATTTCTATTCAACAGCATTCACCACTATTAAATACTTATTGAATGGGTTTCTAGACTACTCAGATCCTTAAATGGGAATCTATCTTTCAGAATGTGGTGAATAGACATTGCAAAGCTCCAGCTGGAAATATGTGGTGTGACCATCACTTAACGAGTCTCACTGTCATAGGTCACACAAGAATATTAATTGAATTATTTCATGGTCCCACCATACACATCAAGAAGTCCTTTTTTAAAAAAATTCTTGTTTGTATATGTTTTTTCTTCTAGCTGGACAGATTTACTCATTGTGTCCCAAACATACCAAACTCGTTTCCATGTCATTGCCTTTAGTCCTGTTTAGTTCCTACCTTCTGTGAAACATTTCCCTATGATTTCTTCACTTAACACATTGCCTCTTCTTGTAATTCCAAGAGAATTTTTATTTCTTGTATACCTGTACTTCAACGATACTACTCAACATTTATTTATTTACTCCTGGTCTCTGCAATGATTTCATTAATAAAGATAATGATGATTAATGCTAAGTTGGATTGATTAACCTAAGTTTACAAACCTAAATTCTGGGTAGGTTTGTGTGTGGTTTCAGGTTGGTTAAGCAGCTATAAACTCTATGATCTCTTGTGTACCACTATTAGAGTCTGATGGCTGCTTCCTCGTGGGTCAAAGGATGTGTTATCACTAGATCCAAAGGCCAGCGGCACTCTTCCTCTTCACTTTGCACTTGGATAATCCTCCCTGGGATCAAATTGTTCTTTTTTGCCTCCTCTCTCTGAACTGTTGTGGAAATTCAGTGAGACCTTGAGCTTCTCATTTAAAGTATTACAATGTCTGACTGATCTGTTCCTGTCATAAGGAATAGGAATCAAAAAGTCAAGTTTTGACAATGATGATTTCTAAGAAACTAGCTATAGGTTATTATGGGCTCCCATTCAATTTAGTCATTGTTGGCACAGATTTAATAACAATCATGGTGGGGAAAAAAAGAGCATGATTTACTGGCAAAGGCGTTTATTGTGGTGTTGACAGTTTTCAGATGTAGGAGTCAGTTTATATAAGACAGGTTGTTAAATTACTTCCCACTCTGGGCTTTAAAAATATGATTGTGGAGTACTTTGATGAGTTAAGAAAAAATAAAGTGTGATCCATCATTCTCCATCTTAAACAGCAACATATTGTTTCTACTGTTTGGAATAGAATTTAACATTGGGGGAGAAAGGAGTTCATATTTTACTTTCCTAAGTTTGAATGGACATAAACTGTTTATGAAGACCTTCTTCTTCTTATTTCCCTGCCCTCATCTCTGCTTCCCTTCCTGGTCCTGGAAATCTAAAAACCTATCTCTCAGTTTCACCGATTAGGCTGTTCTCTGGGTGCCACAATTTGAGAGTCCTTGGAAAAATCCTTCCCTGTCCTAGAACATGGCTCTCCGTAAGATGTCCTGATATCCTTCACTGTATCGGGACACAAACATTGTGCACCTCTTCAAACCCCTTCAAGTACCTTATTTGTCTTTTACTCTGCTCCCCACCCATAACAGGTTACCCCTTTTTTATACAACATCATCTTCCAAAAGTTCTGGATTCTTAACTCACCAAGGTACCAGAGATTAAGGGAAATTAGTATTCAGTGGGGGACATTTTGTCAAATAGAAAATGAATGATGAAAGTGATTGAAACAGACAAATTATTCCTTCATTCTTTTCTGGTGGACTCATTGAAGACACAGTTCCTTTGGAATGCTTAGCCTAGCTCCTGTATGGGTGAACATGTCTTGTCGTCTGAGCAAATTTGTGTCTCTGGGTTTCACTTTGGAGCTGCATCCAGCATGAAGGTACACAAATTGCTTTGCTTTGCCTCCTTCTTTTTAGTTTGCTTCCTCTTCTCTCATTCTCACAGCCCAGACCTTGTATCTCTCAAATAAAGTGATAATCCCTTAATCTGTTTCTCAGTCTCTGCTTTCTAAAAGACTCAGGTTGGGACACTTGATTCTCATGTATCTCTTTTAGTAAAGTCATTTTTTTTTCCTTTGCAGGTCTGTTTTAAAATAAAATACATTTAGAAATGGTAATATGTTAAAGAATTATGTTCTATTTGGGGGAATATTGAAGTAATAGAAAGATGCTGGTTTATAGGAGGTCTACAAAAACGATAATTACAGAAAAAATGGAGAACACCACCAATATTGAATTCATCTATTTCACAGCTTTTGTCTCAGCCAACCACAGCCCAATGTTAAACATCATTTCTATCCCCAGATATTTTGTCAGCTTCATGTTAGATGGGATCTCTTTTTGAATTTGGAAAATGCTCTATGTCTATACTACATACTCAAGGTTCTGTTTTCATTCTTGACAATAGAGATATAGTGTGAAAATTGCCCAGAATGTTGATTTAAACTTTAAAAACTTTATTAACTCTTTTTCCAAAGCCAGAAAGATAATTTATAATAAACTGGGTTTTGAAATATTATCATCTAAGATCTGACTTTAGCTATAATAATAAAAGCATAATATGCATATCAACCAAACAGCTGAATAGCAGAATGACTCTTTAGAGGACCTTCTGGATAAAGCTGGGGCTGTGAGGGCTGCAAAGACCTACTCTTGCATGAATTTTGTGCATCGGGCCTCTAGTCTATTATATTTGTGTCATTGAATCACTTAACCAACTAACTGAATCAGTAATATCATCTGGTATAAGCAGTGTGCTGAGCCACTGGAAGAACTGTATTAAGAGAACAAAGAACCATACATGTAGAAGACATCATAGTTCTACCAATCAGTTGAGGCACATTCACTTCAAATCTCTTTTTAAAAATCACTGGAAAGAAACAGAATGAGGAAAGACCAATAAATGGTTTTGCCTCACTGAGTACATATAAGCACACTTGCTTAGTGTGTACTGTATATCTACACTAATAAGAGAGTAAGATGCAAATTGACCTTACCATTGCAACAACCACAAGCCAATCAGGAGTAAATATGCAAATTAACCCAACAAAGATGGGCAGGTTAATGTGCATGCACCAGCATCCAGCAGCCAAGGGCAGGGTGGGATGCTTACATTGTTGCCATGGTGATGACGCAGGTTTTCTGAGTGAAAAGATGGCTCTGGCAAGAGTGAAGGCAGTGTCGGCAGTCAGGGGAAGGAAGGCCCATTCTTGCACAAATTTTCATGCATTGGGCCTCTAGTGTAGGTATATTTATCTTATGTAGTTTATTTCATAAATGTGTTTTATACCGAAAGCAAATCACACCATAAATGTAGGAATTTTTCAATAGCCATTTATGAGAGGGAGAAAGTTTTATCAGTGTAATTAGAATTCTTTTTTTAATTCAGGTCTCCTATAGCTGCTATTTTGTTGAGTGACTACCGTGTGCCAGATATTACCAAGCTTACTAAATCATATTTTTTTTTCATTCCTTTAAGCACATAGCTAAATCTTTACTGTGTAAGTTATTATTGTGAGCCTCAGTTTATGGGAGGGAACCCTAAAATTGAATAATTTAATCATAATCATAAAACTCAGAATTAAAAGTTACATGAAGATTCAAATCCATTTTCACTTGTCTTGAAACATATCCTTGTACCATTAATCTGCTTCCCTTTAAAATAAATGAAATGCATTTGACTATGAAAGACTCTTCCAACTTCTGCTTATATGCATAGATTGATATATTATCCTTTAATTTACAGTTAGATTTTCTAATGGGGTGTGTAGTGAAGTTCAAATCCCAAAATAAGATTGATAGGAAGTCAGTGGGTTTATTAGACACACATAGATGGGAGAATATCTTAAAATGATGTCCCAAATTATCAGAATATAGATTAACTGAAATTTTTGTGGTAATGTTATATTTACTTTTGAAATACAGAGTTGGGCAAAAGTAGGTTTACAATTTATCCTTGCATCATTATTTATTAATTACTGTATTATTTGCCACATAAACAACTGTAAACCTACTTTTGCCTATTCCTGGTTAAAATGCTCTTGGCTCTAAGAATGGAAAATTTAGCTCAGAGATGAGGCAAATACAACGTACATGACTGTTTAGGTTGGTCACATTTGATGTTTTTAAATAGTTGACCCAGCTGGCATACGACTTACCTCAGCATCAGCAGTAACTTTGAGACAGTGGGTCATGCTCCTTGTCATGCTGTGTCTCTTTCAATGCCTGCATTGTTCTCAATGACTTCATCCCCCATGCTGGCTGACAGGGATAATACTTTTAATACATTCAGTAATTTTTAGTTTGAGAATCTCAAAGTGCATAACAGTACTCATAAATGGAGCTTTGACTCACTAAAGGAGAAAAGGGTTTCTTTTCCTTTTTTCTCTTTAATCTTTTGAGTGGAGTTGATATTTAAAAAGTAACCCTGGAAGTAGGGACTCAATTTTTAATCACTGAGCAAACAAGCTAATCTAACATTGTTTTATTTTATTGTTTCTTTGTTTTAATGCATTTGAGAAATTCTTCATGTCGTGTGAAGCAGGGAGGTAAGATTGAATGAAATAATAAGAAAGCAAAAGGATTGTAAAATATTTGAATGATAGTGAAATCTAACACAATAGCATCTAAAAGGGCCAAGTATAAAATCTTATTTTTAGGCAAGAAAATTAAAATGACACAAAACAGAACAAATAATCCCATTAATACAGTGCTTCCCAGCAGTACAAAAACATTCTAACTTCCTTTTAATATAACCCAAATGAACTCCAAGTATTCAATGGGGCAACAACAAAAAAAAGCTGACTCTTTGTGGCTACATTATCAGAAATATGGTGCCCACAATGTGAAGGCTTAGTGCCCCATCTATTCTGTCTTTGCCAGATCAGGTGAAATGACACTGACCTTGCATTGAGGAGACAGTGACAAAGCTAATGAAGGTCTTGATGATGTCAGGTAAAATACAGTTGAAGTAACTAGGGCATTGAGCCTGAAGAGAAATTCTTTCAGGAAAACTTGATAGCTGGCTTCAAATAAATGATAATCTGTCATGGAAAAAGAAAAAGAGATATTGCACTTATTCTAAGTGATTCTAATGTGCAGAGTAAAATTACAGGAAGGCAAAAACCAGGTCAATATCAAGATGCCTTTGTAAAGCTTTAGAAATAGCTGTTTAATAAATTTTTTGAGTGAATGAATTACTGTGATTGATAGAATGGAGGAATGGTCTCACTGAAATTGAATGCTTTTGAAGAGAGTGCAGTCTCTGTACTGAAATATTAAAGGTGGGATAGAGTAATTCTCCCAAGAAATTATTTTAGGGGAGTTGAGAGTTAGTGGGTAAAAGATCTTAATGCCTCTAATATTCTTACTAATTCTGAAACATATAATTAGTGACTCTCTTGAATGAAAATCTAATGTCTTCCATATCTATGTACCATATTCTCTCTAAAATATAACCCATACATTCTTTGATAAAGATGATTATTATAATAGTGTAGTATGTTTATTTACAAACTATTTTATTCTATATTTTTTATTTTATTTACATTTATTAGATTATTGGAAGGGCAGGAAACCTATGATTTAATTTTTCTTGAGGAAAAGGTCAGTATAGTTTGTAAATGAACTCAAAATTACATAGTGAATTCTAATGAGTTTGGTGAGCTTTCCACAATATAATGGTACTTTCCCTAAGAACAAATTTTTCCTAAGAAGTCAAAATTTGACACTTTGAGGATGTGCAATTGACTTAAAGCAATAGATGTAAAATGAAAGCTATATATTGGATAAAAATTACTGGAAGAATTTGGAAATAATTATAGTTATTCTCAACCATAAAATTTCAGGTTAACCTCTCCTGAGCACCTCCAAGCCCAGCACAAATAACAGCCATCTGAAGATCACCCAGTAGCTTGTGCCAGGTAGCCCCAGGCAGAACAGGTGGTTTCTGACCTTGGCCTAACCTTCTGGAAGGCCCTTAGCCAGCATACCCAGTGGACAGCTTCAGATCACATCTGGCCCAATGGGATTGGACCTAAAAGGGCAATCTGACATCCCTTGAGGGGTCCCAGATTGGAGAGGGTGCAGGCTGGGCTGAGGGACACCCCCACACACACACTGCCCCTGTGCACAAATTTTCTTCACCAGGCCTCTAGTATAGTCAATAATATTCTAATAAATATGTATGATGCCAGATAGATACGAGATTTATCAAGATAATTAATTAGTAAGATATATAATGTCTAATCAATGGGACATATACCATTTATTAGACATTCATATACCTGAAATGAATATAACATTGTATGTCCACTGTAATTAACAATTCATATTAAACCTACTTTTTGATTTATAGACAGACATCTTCTCTCTATGCTCATATGGCCAAAGCAGCAAAAGCTTTCTCAGAGTCTCTATTATAAGGGCACTGATCCCATTCATGAAGGCTCTGTCCTCATGACCTAATCACCTCCTAACACCATCACAATGGGATTTATATTTCAAATCTGCCAGGAACTGAAACCTAACATTGTCACTGGTAATAAAATGTGAAAAGAGCTGGCCAACCTTGATGGCTCTGAATGGTCAGAGCTATTAATTCATTCATCGTCTAGTTGAGATAGTGGTAGTTGAGGCAACTCGAATTTGTTGATCATATGTAAATTCTTGTTGATTCTCTGTTGTTGGAATTTCTTGCCTAAGAGATATCTTTGTCTCAGAATTTCAATAAAATGAATGGTAAAAGGCCAGAGAAGGAGTAGTCCTCCCCGAGAGGTGGACTCCCGCCTGGTCCCCCATTTTCCAAAATTAACTATTTTCTAGCTTCTTCATTTTAGTGTGCAGCCTTCTCCAGAAACCAGACCCTGAGTGGGCCCTGAACCATGCGGGTGGTTTTAAGGGATCCCACAAAATCAGTTATAGTAATCCTCAACCTTTTTGTCTTCTTTGCATGCCTTATATCTGTGACAATCCAGACAGTCACACAAGCCACAAACTCTGGCTCCCTTTTTCTCACTTCCCACCCTATCCTACTAGTCACCAAGTCCTTTGTATTTTACTTTGTAAATATATCTCATAATCTTTCTTCTTTTCCATACCCAGTGACATCACTTTGAGTTAGATGTGTCTGATTCATTAAAGTAACCTTTTCAAACTAAAAAAAACAAAAAACTTAAAAAACACACAAACTATTTTCAATATATTCAATGATTCATTTTAGCTGCATAATAGAATTCACACTAATTAATTGGACTCTTAGGCCATGTGCTTCCTCTTGCTCTCCAGCCTCCTATTCCATCACAATCCCTATCCACCCTCCAGACAAGCTGGACATGTGTTATTTTTGCCAAGTCTTTTTACAAATTGTACCTTTTGGTTAGAATGTCCAGCCCAGCTGGCATTGCTCAGTGGTTGAGCATTTACCTATGAACCAGGAGGTCACGGTTCAATTTCTGGTCAGGGCACATGCCCAGTAGGAGGTGTGCAGGAGGCAGCCTATCAATGATTCTCTCTCATCATTGATGTTTCTATATCTCTCACTTCCTCTCTGAAATCTATCTATCTATCTATCTATCTATCTATCTATCTATCTATCTCCTGGTTAATTACAATTTTATCTCTTTATTAAAAACTCATTTTATTTTTAATAGTGTATTAATATACATGGATTTTTAAAAACATTATAGTGCTGAGAAGTGTACAGAAGCAAGCAGCAGATCATTATACCATGCCTTCCTGCCTCTCTACCTCCTGAGAAGCAGCCATTTTCAATTCTTTTAGGTATTTATTCTGTATTCACCTATGTCTTGCTAAATAAATTACTTGTAATGCTATTTCTTGATTTGTCTAGTTTAGACTTTACCTATTAGATTTCTCTTCCTTCATAATTCCAGTATATTGTAGTTACTAATGGGGCTGTAACCAAAACATTTAAGAATTGGTACAGCATAGAAACCTATTAATCAAAAGTTTTCTCACAATGGTGTATGTGGGCAAGTTACTGGCCTGATTTAATGACAATTTTTTGTTAACTTACCAGTATTTACATTATTATTGCCATGTGAAGATTATCCACCATTGATACAGATTAATATATTATGATTATCTTGCTTACACAATTATTATTTTATAGGAGTTATTAACTGATGCTAAAAAAATAGTTATTCCCTTATAAAAAGCTCACCATAAATCCTCATCCTCTCTGTGAAGTCTTTGCTGCTAGTCAGAGTTCATTCTCTATCCTATGTTATTCCTCTGTTACCTCTTCTGTTGTGCTTATTATATTTTAAAAATGTGTGTGTCTCTCTTCATTATCAGAATGGGAGCTCCTTGAGCTTAGTGATAATATCTCTTATCTTTAAATCTCCAGTGTCTTGTAGCAGTGCCAAACATATAGTGTTTAATATAGGTATTGAATTTTGGACAGAACAGTAGAACCCTCTTTGAAGCAGCCTTCAGTATTGATTAGATGTTTTTGTGAGCATTTCTGAGTCATTTCATACAGTTTACAAGCTGAAAGTCATGTCCAGGTCTAGGCAGTTCAGATAAATGAGTGTGGCAAGTCTGATAGAGTCTGTGGCATTTAAAGGTGTTACCTACTACTTAGCTCCAGCCAGTTTTTTCATGGAGGAGTTTCAGAGCTATGTTGCCAGACTTTCTGATTTTTCAGTGGAAGCAGAAAAATCCAGGTTTAATATGAATTGTTAACTACAGTGGACATACAATATTATATTCATTTCAGGTATATATCCCATTGATTAGACATTATATATCTTACTAATTCATTATCCTAATAAATCTCATATCCATCTGGCATCATACATATTTATTAGAATATTATTGACTATACTAGAGGCCCGGTGCATAAAATTTGTGCACAGGGGCGGTGTGGGGGGTGTCCCTCAGCGCAGCCTGTACCCTCTCCAATCTGGGACCCCTCAAGGGATGTCAGACTGCCCTTTTAGGTCCAATCCCACCAGGCCAGATGTGATCTGAAGCTGTCCACTGGGTGTGCTGGCTCCAGGGCCTTCTAGAAGGTTAGGCCAAGGTCAGCAACCACCTGTTCTGCCTGGGGCTACCTGGCACAAGCTACTGGGTGATCTTCAGATGGCTGTTATTTGTGCTGGGCTTGGAGGTGCTCAGGAGAGGTTAAGCTGAGAACTAAGACTGGATGCTACTAGTCCCAGGCCTGGGGCTACTTAGAGAGAGCTACAGGGTGTGCTGCTGCTTGTTTGAGAGATTTAAAAATCTCTCAAGAGCCAAAGAATGAGCCAAGATAGGCCATTTTTATGGAAAATCCATTAGAAACAGCTTGGGTGTGCCCAAAAGTTGGTAGGACAGGGTCTCAGAATTACAAGGGCGGGTGAATAGTGATAGTCAGGTTTCTGGAAACTCAGATATGGCACCCGCCTGCTGGCTCTGTGGGGTGGAGAGTGTCTCAAAAGAGGAGCAATGGCCTTTGCCAACACCTAGATACCAGACAACTCATTTCATCACGGTATATCCCTGGTTCCTTTCAAGTTGCTGTACCTGCAGCTCAGAGTGAGTAAGTCTGAGTAAGTCCATGGGTGGGCCCTTTGAGAGCAATGCCTTATCACTCAGCCACAGTCCCTACTGTTTTTTACAGCCAAAAGTTATGGGTACTTCTTTTCCCAGCACTAGAACTCTGGGCTGGGAGTCTGGTTGTGTAGCTGGAACCCCTCGCTCCTCGGGGGGTAACACCATAGCTGAGATATCCTTCTCAATTAACACCACATGTGTGAGTGGGACTAGCTCATTTTATGCCCTGGCCCCCCTGCCATTCTTTTTTTCCCCCCTTCCCACCATTCTTAATATGGCTTCTTTGTATCCTTAGTTATAGGACTTCTGTTCAACTAGATTTCAGGTAGTTCTTAATGATTATTGTTTTGTAGTTTAGTTGTATTTTTTATGTGATTGTGGGAGTATGCAAGTACCACTGCCATCTTTACTGGAAGCCCTCCCAAGTTCTTATTTTAGACATTTTCAAATATATATAAAAGTAGAGAATACAGCATAGTGACTCTTGATATACCCACCACCCAGCTTCAACAATTATCAATTTGTTTTATGTAAACAAGGTTTTAAAATAATTCCTACAACTTGAATGTCTTCCAAGAGGAAGAAACTCAATAGTTAATACTTAAGAAACATTTGGTCTCTGTGGAATGGAGAAAGTAAGTTGCCATATTGTTTATCATCCATTCTCCCTGGAAACTCATTTATTAATTTATCCAATGGCTAAGAACTCTATTTTCTGTTTGTATAATAAGTTTCTATCACAAATTATGGTCAACTTTCCTTACTTATGGTGCATAGTTATGCTGGTTTGAGAATTCTGTCTTCTGCACTGAGCTTAAAAGAATGAGGCATGCTGGCTTGTGTACACATCCCTCCCTGTGGGATAATGAATTGGAAATGGAAGCCACAGGCTTGTTATTTTTATAAAAGGGTCATAATTTTGATAGAGTATTTCACATTGAGGAAATATTCAAGTCTTCATGTTTGTTTTCATTCTGTTTTGAACTTGAAGGTCTAGCGATCCTCCACTGTGTTGTGGCAGATGGGAACTCAACCAGAAGTCCTGAGAATGATGGCCTTCTCTGTGGAGATGCCAGAGAAGATTGTGCAGGTAATGCTTAACAAGCAATGCGTTTGTATTTAATCATTTTCATCTTCAGTCTTGTTAAGTTTAGTTTTTGATTATATAGTAATCATAAAACTAGATAGTTTTTTTAAGCACATACTAATACACCAGGTACTGTGCTAAGTGCTTTACATGAAGTAATTCATTCACTCCTCTCACAAGCCCTAGGAGCTGGATAATATTAAGTAACTTGGCAAAGGTTACACAGTTGGTAAAGAGCAAATCCTGGATTCACATTCGGGTCTTTGTGATCCTAGTGCTTTCATTCTTTTATTTTTTTTTTTTAATCTTCACCCAAGGATATGGTTATTGAGTTGTGTGCTCCATGCTCTGGCATGTTCTATCTCAGACTAGATTCATAAAAACTTCCCATATGCTATTCAAATTATTTTTTTCCTATTCCACAATTTAAAAGATGTGAAGATAGCAGTAATTTTGCATATTATCCCGGGAAATGCTTGAATTATAAATTATTAGTCTAAGGCAGGGGTCAAGCCTGTAAAAGGCCAGATAATAATTATCTTAGGCTTTGTGGACCATGAGTTGTTGCAACTACTCAACTCTTCTCTTTTACTGTAAAAGCAATCATAGACACTCTGCCAATGAATGGCCTTGGATGTGTTCCAATAAAACTTTATTTAGAGAAATAGGCTGTGAGCCAAATTTAACCCTTGGGCCATAGTTTGCTGACCCCTGGTCTAAGGTTCTGTCTGCCCTTTATAGATTGTGTGGTCTGGTCTTCTACACCAGTTGCTTCTGATATAAAACAAAACAAAACAAAATAAAACAAAACAAAACACAGGTCAATTCCAAATGTAGGGTGGAATGGAGAAGGACCTCGTGTATTCCTCCTGAGAGTGAGGTGACTTCAGGAAGTTGTAACTGAGCCAGGAACATGCTGAGCAAGTCATCCTGATGTGAGTCATCAATTCCAGTCCTATCTTCTTTCTTCCTCACACTAGTGGGCGGTCTGGAGAATGTCTGTGGAATCCACCCGTGTCGTAGGTCCTGTTTGTGTAGTCTTGTCATCCATGTAGGGAGAAGAACAAGGTCAACTTTATGTGTGTGTGTGTGCTTTTCTTCAGTCAGGTTTCAAATGGTTTAAATGATGGCATTTTCACATATCCTTTGGGAGATTATTCCATAATTTGATGATTGACAGTGTTAAACAATCTGCTTCATCATATCCTAAATGGATTTTCTATTTTTTTATTGTAGAAATAACATTTAACATGAGATCTACCCTTTTACAAATGTTTAAATGTACAATACAGTATTGCTAACTATAAGGCATAATATTGTAGAGCAGATATCTAGAAATTACTCACCTTGTATAACTGAAATTTTAACCCATGAACAAAAATTCCTTATTTCCCCATTTTCCCAGTCCCTGGCAATCACCATTCTAGTCTCTGCTTCCATAGATTTAGTCATTTACATATCAGAGATCAGTGGAATCATGTAATATTTGCCCTGCGATGACTGGCTTATTTCACTTAGCATAATGTTCACCAGGCTTTCCTATCTTGTTGCATATTGAAGGATTTCCTTTTAAAAAAAAATCTGAGTCCTGGCTGGTGTGGCTCAGTTGGTTGGGCATCATCCCCTGCACTGTAGGGTTACTGGTTTAATTCCTGGTCAAAACACATGCCCAAGTTTCAGGTTTGTTTCCTGGTTGGGGTGCTTATGGAGGTGACTAATCAATGTTTCTCACATCTATGTTTCTCTCTTTCTCTCTCCTTCCTTCTTCTCTTTCTAAAATCAATAAAAACATTTTAAAAATAAATAAGATATTGAATGATATCCCATTTTATGTATATAACACAATTTCTTCATCCATTCATCTGTTGATGAATATTTAGATTGTTTTTATATGTTAGCCATTGTGAATAATGCTGAAATAAATATAGGAGTACAGATATCACTTTCTTATACTGATTTTGATTTTTTTCATTAATATACAAAAGCTGGATTGCTGGATCAAATGTTTGACGTATTTTTAATTTTTTGAGGAAACTACATACTATTTTCCATAGCAGCTATAGATTGCCTTTTTAGCCTGTTGATTCTTTGTTCAATATGGAGAAGATACTTAGTTTGTTTAAGGTCACACAGTAAGCAGAGTAGTCTGTGTAGAGATCAAAAAATTAATTTTCCTCCCACCTTTTGAATTTCTTCTGTCTGGGCTAATAACCAAATTTACAAGAGACATATTAACAAGAGAAAACCACCAAATTTAATTGGTATGGCAATTGAGGCCTATATGCTATTCTGGAGCTAAGGAAAAGAAAAATGTTGAGGTTTGGGTTTTCAAAGAGAAAGAAGGCAATTCCCATGAATATAGAAAAGCAAGTGCTTGGTAAACAAGTATTTTCTGGACCATCTTTCTCAGTGGGACACAGAGAGGACTTTGATCAAGCAGGCCTTGTTGGGTTCCTCCCTGTCTACCACTCACGAATCCATATTAAATTGTGGTTATCTGTGATGACATATATTTCCCTTCCTGGAGCATGTTCTCTATCTAAATTCCTTTTAGGCAATAAAGAGGAAAGGTCAAAAGTTCTTCCTGAGTCTGTATTTCCCTTCATTGCCAGCTTAAAATCAATATCACAAGAGCCATATTTTGGGGACAGCAAAATTTTGCTCCACCTCATGTAGCATGAGTTCAGGGAGACTGGCTCTAGAATGTGTTGCTAATCACCATGCAAAATGGCTAAAATCATGTGGGAAGATCAGAATGCTAAATATAGGAATGAAGGAAAGTTTGAAAAATAATAGCTTAAAGTCTAAATAAGGACCAAAATTTCTTGAGAAAGGAATTATTGTGGAACAGGAGCAAATTCTCTCTATTTACTAACCATGTGGCCTTTGGCAAATCACTTAATGCTTTCAAAGACTCGGTTTTCAACCTGTAAAATGAAGAAGTGAACCAGATGATCTTTAGGAGCAGTTCCTACCTCTAAATAACTTTATGAGTTTAAGCATTCCATATTTTGAGTGAAGAATTTATGCATTCCACCAATACTTATAGGCAACTATTATGCAGCAGGCTCTATTTCAGATATCAAGAATGTAGCAATGAGCACAATGGTCAAAGATGAAATCAGAGAGGTTATGGGAAAAAGAAGTAATGAGTAGTGTAATATAGAGTCTTACTGAGAAGGTTAAAGCCTTCAACGTTTACTCTGAATAGGTTTTAATATCACCTATCTAGTTTCTGTGTATGCAGATTAGACAATTAAAAGGGCAAAAACAGGAAGACTACCTATAGATGATTGCTATGGAGACTCCTGCCAGCCTAGAAATGATGTTGGGCTTAGATTAGATTATTGGAGATAAAGAGACAATTCTGCATATTTTAAATAAAACCAATTAAATTTTCTGCTGAATCAGATATACAGTAAAAGAGAAAGAAATCAAGATAACCCCAAAACTGTTGGTCTGAATAATAAAAGAATGCCGATACAGATTTACTGACAGGAGCAAAGACCCAATTTGAAGAGGGAAACCAGGGGTTCCATTTTGGAAGTGTTTCGTTTCAATGCCAGTCAGATATCCAAGTGGTGGTGTGAGTTGGGCTATTGGCATTGAGAAAAGAGATCTGGGATGGAAACATAAATTTGGGAGTTGTTAGTTTAAAGGTGCTGAAAGCCAAGAAACACTGATGGAGGAAGTGAGGAAAGGAGAAAAGATGAAAGAGCATTGAGGCCCAATGGACGGAGGAGCTGAGAAAGAACCAGCAAAGGAGAATGAGCAAAGGAGGCATCTGAGGCATAAGAATTCCATAGTCTGCACTCCTGAAAAACAAAAAGAAATACAACTATTCCTCCTGTCCATTGTTCTTTTCATTTGCCTCCCAGCTATGAAAAATTTTAAATATATGCAAATACATCCTTACTTCCACACAAGATTTGTCTTTTCTTCCTTGAGAGTTATAGAATGAAAGGGGGCAGCCCTGAGGGATGGCCCTCTCCTGTCAGGTCAGAATGGTTAGCACAGTCCTCAGGTTAAAAGACATGCTAGAGGGTCTGACTAGCCCTCTCTACAATCATAGTCTGGTAGCACGGGAGGGGTGACAGCACATCTGTGAGATCTATTTTCTATTCTTCTTGTCTGGGAGCAACCAACCCTTTCACATGTCTATAGGAAATGGCATTGGATGTAAGACAAATGGGATTCCTCAGTTACAATAAATGTCAAATTTTGCACTTGAAGGGCATCATGAATTTAAATTCCCCTTCTCAGGGAGAGCATTACAAAGGTAAGAAAAAAATAACATTAAAATATATATGACTTTCTTCCTCACCTTTTGGCTTTAAAAAGTTGTAATATTACAAAACCCTACTGGGAAGATGCCTGGGAGCCAAGGACAGAAGTTTGAAGCCTTGGGCTCTACTTCACAGACTAGGAAGAAACTTTTCTCTAAACTCTGCTGGGACCACTTAAACTCTCCTGTGCCCTCGGTGTTTCCTTTGTGAGGTCAGGTATCTGAGTGGGAGGGTGAATTTCTAGGTGTTTGTTTTTCTTCCTCTCTCCTTGTAAACATTTATGGGATATCTTCCTCCACATTGAACACCCCCTTCTAAGTCCCCTACACAGACATTTAACTATGTGTCAAAATAGGGGTCACATATACTATGAGGTTATGAACATTGTAATGACAAATACAAAAGACATTATAACAATAATTTGACTTTACCTTTAGAGTTGTTTTCAGAAGAGCTGCTGATATTACTATCACTACAAAATCATTATTTAGATTTGTACTAAGCACTATTGGAATAAGCAAGGGTAGGTTTTATGAAAGATTGACCTAATGTTTCAAATCTGAAGAGTTTTTATCACCAAGATATTACAAAACCTGTTTTGGCTTGAATCATGTATAGAAAGACCAAGGCACAATGCTGCTTAATCAAAGCATCTATGAAATTAAGGGAAAATCTATATTTAAACAAAGTGATTTGGGTGTCTGCTGTGTTCCTACACTTGAGTTTGGCTAAAGAGAATCCATTACATCTCATCTAATTATCCATATCACCCAAGGGAGATACACTTCTTGTCTATCTGCCCAGTTGATCACAGAAAGATGTTCTTATTCTTATCCCTTGTGCTAACTCTTTGAATAAGATTTTGACATACACTGACCTGCAGTAATCCTTGTAGTTTCTTACTTAATTGGCATTAGAATCTTAGGCATATGGTGTCTGAAGAGATTGAGGTATATTATCTGTGTCCATCCAGTTAAGTGACTGTTGCAACCTAGCTCACCAATGGATGTAATTTTACAGTGGAATTTTGTGAGGCAGACTCACTCCCAGAAGCGTGTTTTGGTTTTGTGGCATAGTGAGTTGGAAAAGAGGAAGGTGGGAGGACAAAAGATCAATTAATTCCCCCCTACCCACAATCAAGGGAGGCTTTAAGCCTGTCACATGTTCAAAACCATGCCATTCGATTCTCAAAAGAGAAACCCAATACATGGGACTAGTTTTACTCTTGTCATAGGATTAAGTTTTTCTTCTTCTTGAGACACATTCCTGGGCTGGAATGGTATAATTTTGCCATCCCCCACCTATCTCATCAGGCCTCATGATAGGCAGAAAATGTTAGATTTCACAATTGTTCAACTTTCAAATGTGACCTTTGTGAACTTTAGGTGAAAGCAACTGGAATTGTAGGTGCATTTCCAGAGGGGAGATGCTGATCAGCCTTTAATTTCCAGGAGAGAGGAAGAGAGGGTCTCTCTGGCTTTGGGGAGGCAGTATGTGTGAGAGCTATTTTCTTCCAGGTTTTAAAGTTCCATAGAGAAATCATTGAATATTTTCTGCCTGATGGCATGGAACTGTTTTTAAATCCAAATAATTCTGTGAATATTTAAGAGCAAGCTTATTGGCAAAGAAGAGAGCTCTGTGAGGTGTGAAAATAGGTCCTGGCAACCATTTCTCTGGCACAGGTGTGTGTTGTTGGATGAACGGAGGCTGATCAAATCACTGTGTCCAGCAGCTGCTATGAGGAAGGTTTGAGGGAGCCTGGTCTGTTTGGTGCTAATGAGAACTCTGGCTATGTTTAAAGAGGGACAACGAATAAGTGACCCAGTTGTGGTCAGAGCACAGAACCATACAGCTTATATTTAAAGTGAGGAGTGTTTTGCAAAGTGAAAAGACCTTTCTGGAGCACAGCAGATCTGTCACTAAGTGTTATTTCTTCTTAAATTCTTCTCCTTGACCTATATTCACCTGCTGCAGGCCCACATCACATATGTCTGTGTGGTTCAGCTGTACCTTGGTTGACTACTTGCACTGGTATCTTTCTACTCAGATCCAGTCTACACTCTCTTACCTCTTCTCCCTTAGCTTTTACATGTACCATTGAATTTATTGCATAAGAACCTTCTTCAGCTCACTTCTGCCTTAAATTGCAGTGCAAACACATTGGACAATTTGAGTTTTCTAACTTCTATTCACAGCCATCTTTGCTCCCCTTCATGCCCCTTCCATTATTACAATTAAATCTTCCCCTTGCATAAGGCTTACATATTCTTGACCCTGACCTTTTGACCTTGACATTCTCCATACCTCACTAGCTTACTCACCTCCTCCTAAATAAAATATGGACATGTCCCAGAAATGACCCCTTAATTAAATAAGCATCTTTGTACTGATACAAGACTTTTTTAAAGAATTGCCAAGATTCTATAATCAATCCATTTACTGAGGGCCCGATAGTCCAGGCACTCTGCTAACAATTCCACATGTATTTTCTTTGAGCCTCCGAACAAGGCATATGCCATCATCTTCAGTCTGTAGATGAGGAAACTCAGGTTCAGGCAGCTTACTTTGCTTTCCCAAACCATGTGGCTAGAGAAAGGCAGAGCTGAAAATGAAACACTAAGTTCCTTCCTCCCAATCCACTGTTCTTTCCACTGTTTCCAGAGGACCACGTCTGTTTATGCAGTTACTATGGTTGCTCTTGCTTGTTGTTTGCTTATTCTTGAATTGAATTTTGTTTTATTATAAGAGAAAGATAGGCTATCCCTTATTTCTTTGATGTTTCCCAATGTCTACTATAGGGCTCTGGAGATAGAAAGTACTTGATGAATGGAAGTTGACTAATCAATTTACTTGCCAGAATGCACAGATTTTTGCCTTAAAGCCAGTTTGCACTTATTTCTGGCAGAAATTTCAATAAGAACCCCACTGATTGGCATGCATGACAGAAATATCTGGCACGGACCAGCAGTGAGCATGGCTGGTAATTAAGCCACCAACCAAAACCAGGTCAGCCAGTTCCGCAGCAACATTCTGCCACCCACTAACACTGTGACCTGGCATGGCAGGCACTTGCTGTGTGTAGATCATCAGAGCTCTTTGCGACTCCCCCCCTGCTGGCCCTGAGCAATTATATGCGCTCATTACATAATATGAAGGAAGAAGTTTAGCAGTCTTTGCTAATAATAAAAGGATTGTTTGATGTCATTTGGCTGGCAGGTGCCCCACCAAAGCTAGTGTGAAAGGCCCTCCATTAGCGAACACTGTGGTCTTTCTGGCTGCACAGGTGTCTGGGCCCTGCAAGCTGCTGGTCATGACATGAATATGGAAAGTCCGACCCTGGGCTGGGCCTGGCTAGTTAGCTGCTCTCTCTGGGTGTGAGCACATGTCTGCTGTGGACCAACACAGTCAGTTAGTATTTCTGTACTGTTCCTCTTGACAATGTTTATTTATTGAAACTTTCTATGATGAGAAAATTGTTGCATACTACTGTCCCTGGTGAATAATTAGGCAATCACTACCCTAAAGGTGAGACAAGAGGGTGAGGGCAGTGCAGGATTGAAATCCTGGCTGTGAAGCTTTCAGAATCTCCCCCCTTCAGGGCATGAGCATCCTTCCCAGGGTCAAATGAGGGAGACAATCCCCCACTCAGGAAGCATGACTCCTGGGGTGCTGGGTGGAGAGCAGATGACAGCCACCTATGAACAGCGGGCTTGATAGAGTGCTGAGCGGAGTGGTCAGGAGCATGGGCTGTGGGACAAGATGGCCCACGGTTGCTCCCCAGGTCTGCCCAGTACTAGCTGTGTGATTCTGGAAGGTGCCTTAGCCTCTCATGAATAAATAGGAGATTTTCTCATTAATAAGTAGGACATTAGGATGCTGTTTACCTATAAGAGTGTTCTGAGAATTAATGCATTCATAAAAACAAAGTATACAGACCACCATCTGGTTTATAGTAGGCGCTTTGTAACTGTTTGAATTAAAACAATTTAAAAAAGGACAGAAATGCATACCTCTCTCTTCAATGCCATCAGCCCCACCGCTCTAATAATCTTCATGAGAAGAGTAACCTTTTCTCTTACCACAATTATGCTTTACCCTTTAAGCACTAATGTTTCTGAGAGGTAAAATGTTCATAAATTTAATTAAAATATGAAATGTTCACACCACAGTTCCCATTATACAATCTCTAATGTTATTTTGGAGCCACAAAAGTGTAACTTGTATCCCGGTATAGAGAGGAGAAAAGAGAAATGGGAGTATATTCTACAGAAAACCTGGCAGTAAAGAAAAGAATATACTACTCTACTGCTTAGTAATGTTTTCTTAAGGTGAGTGACTTATTGAACTTTTTCTTATGTTTTAGTGACCACCACACAATCAAAGTGGAATGACTACTTCTCTCCATGCCCCAAGAACTATGAGCATTACTGCATCAATGGGAAATGTCGCTTCGTGGGGGCCCTGCAGACTCCCTCCTGCCTGTAAGTGGAGCGCCCTGAGCCTGCAGCAAAGGGGAGCAGGATGGTGCTGGCGGGGGCCCTGCAGGACTGGAAAGTCTGAGCTAATCAAGCCTTCTGCCAGCACAGGGACCCCTGGTCCTACCCCAGCCTCTTGTTCAGGGGCTCCTTCCACAGCTGCTAATGGAGAAACTGGCGCACATCTGAGGGTCCAGATTTGCTTTGCAGGCCGGGCCGCGTCCTCTGCTGCCTTAGACAAGCAAGGCTGTTTCTGTCCAGTGCTGAGAATGTTTTTTTTTTTCTCTTTCACTATTTTTTACATTATTTTTTTCAATTACAGTTTATATTCAATTTATTTTGTGTTAGTTTGAGGTGTATCGCATAGTGGTTAGGTAATCATATACTTTCTAAATTGTCCTTCCTATGTCAAGTATGCACCTTGCACCTTACATACTTTTGACAATATTTTTGACAATCTTTTCTTTACTGTGCTTTACATCCCCCTGGCTGCTTTGTAGCCACCAATCTGTACTTGTAAATGTCTTCATCTTTTCCCTCCAAACCCTTCCCTTTCCCTCTGGCAACCATCAGACTGCTCTCTGTACCTATGACTCTGTTTCTGGTTTGCTTGCTCATTTGTATGGCTCTTTAGGTTTCACAAACAAGTGAAATCGTATGGTATTTGTCTTCCTCTGGCTGACTTATTTCACTTAGCACAATGGCCTCTCGGTCCATGAATGCTATTGCAAATGGTAAGATTCCATTGGTTTTTATTGCCAAGTAATAGTCCATTGTATAGATGTACCACAGCTTTTTTACTCACTCATCTACTGACAGGCACTTGGGTTGCTTCTATGGCCTCAGGGTGCAATGGTTAGCACTATTGACTTTGAATTTGGGGATCTCCATGGGACTTGCTTCCTTTTTGGTGACATCCACCTGTCTGTTTCTTGTAATTCCTTACCCTTAACCCATCTTGTGTCCATGGTGTAGTGGTTATCACATGAGCCTCACACAAGGGCAGGAAGAGATTAACCAAGAAATTATGTTGCATATATGCATAACCCATGGACCAACAATAGTGCAGTAAAGGCCTGGGGAGGGGATGGAAGTGCGGTGGAGGCAGTCAATGGGGAGAAAGGGAGGATATCTGTAATACTTTCAACAATAAAGATAATTTTTTAAAAGGATGGCTTTAAAAGCTCAATTTATCTCCCATGTGTTTTGAATGGAAACAACATTTTCTGGCATTAGGTATATGGTTTGTAATTCATTTAAATATAAAAGAGTTTCTGCCAAATTAAAAGTTACTTTTGCAGGTGTCGATTAAGTGCAAAGAACCCCATCTTATCCATAAATATAGATCTTTAAATTTTGTTTAATAGGGCATGGAATTGGAAGAAAAATCCTCACCTGTTAGTACATTAAGAGTCCAAATTTTAATTTACTCAGGCACAAGAAACATTTTTGCGTAATTTAAATATTCATTCTCTTCTAAAGAGAGGTCCCTCTAAAATGCTCTTAGAGCTTACCTTATAGGGTAGCAAAGTGACTTCTTAAGTATAACTTTTATCTAAAATTCATAGAATATTTATATTATGTGCATTTCCCCCCAGAAAACATTTTTGTTTGTTTTTTCATAATTATCTCAGGACAGAAATTCTAATCCCTAATTTAGTGAAATGAATGAGTTATGGACTTCTTCAAAATTTAATTATATTTAAATTTAATTAAAAAATAAATATATAAGGATCATAATTAGAGGTGGAAAAGGAGAATAAGAAAAATGTGCCTGTGTGTGGGGGGGGGGTGTTGGGAAAGACAGCTGATTTTTTTTCAATTTCATTTAATTGCTCACTGGTTTGAGATACTATATTGAGTCTTTTAAATATTAATGCCAATTAATGCACTACATTTTTCTAACTGATCTCTATGTCTGTACATTTATTGTTTTTTAATATTGTTGCCTTCTAAAGTGAAAACCACAGTGTGTTACCTACTCCCTAAGATCAATCAACACACAGCATGCTCCCTTCTGCCAACTCATTTCCTCAGCCTCCAAAGCTACTCTGATCCTGCTTTATTCTAACCACATCTCCATTATAGCTTCAAATGTCCCTCCACAACCCTGCATTCCTCTGCATGGTACATCACACAAGCTATTCTCATGATCTGGAAGCTCATTCTCACTGGTGTTTTACATGCAACTCAAACATCAGCTCTTCCTGGACCCCTGAATTATCTTCCCTCTTCTCAAACACATTCAGGTGTTGGCTAGATGCCATTTATCTGGAATGTAGTCCCACTTCCATAAAAACGTTTCCCTGGAGCATAAATGGTTTCTGTAAGTGTCACTTCTGTGGCTGTGAATACTAGAAGGCAGGGTTCCTGGCTGATGCCTTTTTGTGTTCTGGTGCCAAGCATCACACCTAGATTTTACTAGGTGCTCAAGAAATGACTGATGAATTAGTGGCTGATTTCCTCTATAATAATTCATCTAATGCTCTGCTAAGTGTCAAAACCAAGGCCTTGATGGGTGATGTGGCTTAGTCCTTGAGCATTGACCCACAACCAGGAGGTCACCTACTCAATTCCTGGTGGGTTCAATCCCTAGTAGGGGACATGCAGGAGATAGCTGATTCATGTTTCTCTCTATCTATCCCTTGCCCTTCCTCTCTCTCTCTCTCTAAAAAAATCAATTAAAATATTTTTAAAAAACACAAACCAAGGCCTTAATCTGAACCAGGAACACCTTCTTAGTGGTAGAATGATACTGAATCAATATGAGGTGGGAAAGCATATGGGGCAGGACACAGATTTTGGAATCAAATATACCTAAGTTAAACTTTTGTTTTCATCAATAATAAGTAAGTTTAACAATGGATCAGATATCTTTCCCAAGTCTCAGTTTTATCATCTGTAAGATGGAGTAATAATATCTTCCTCTGAAGTATTGAGAACTAAGAAAAATAAATATTAATAAAAATATTTAGTATTATGGTACCTAGCACAGAGTAAACATTTCATAAACTGTACCATGAGGTGAGTGAGAAATATTGAACATAGGCCTGACCTTTTGGGTCACTTACACGGATTCGAGTAACACTGCCCTGCCCATGGTGCCTACGCTGATCTGGGAACCAGAAATATCTCCTTTTGCTTGAGCTCACAGGAGTTTGTGGATTCCTGTTTTTACATAAATACCACAGTGTTTCAAAGAACTTCAGTACTCTATTAGTCTCTTCTATATATTCTTGGAATGGAGATAAATTGTTTCCAGATACATAATTTTTAATTATTTATGCAGCACGTTTCATTTAAGCAGTATTACATGGAGTTGGGCATTAACTTGGTAGCCAACTTCCTGCATTTGAGCCCCAGCCCCACTCACTCAATTTCTGTATAGCTGAGTTACTCCATCTGTAAAATGGGTTACTAATAACAACTACTGCAAAGGTTGTTTTAAGAATCAATTGAGCTCGGCCGGCATGCCTCACTGGTTGAGCATAGATCCATGAACCAGGAGGTCGAGGTTCGATTCCCAGTCAGGGCACATGCCAGAGGCAGCCAACCCATGATTCTCTCTCAACATTGCCGTTTCTGTCTCTCTCCCACCCTCTCTCTTCCTTCCTAAATCAATAAAAAGAATATATATGTTTTAAAAAGAATCAATGGAATTAATACTTCTAAATCTTTTAGAATTGTGTCTGGTGATTACTCCAGAAAAGTGATCCCAAATCTGATTTTGCAGAGTCCTTAAGGGCCATGGGCATCTTTAAAAATTATTTAAGATTTTATTTCATGCTTATTAAATCTCATTTCTTTAGTTATTCAGCATTTTATAAACATCTCCTGGAATCTGTACCCTTTGCCTCATTTTCACTGAGGCAGAGGTCATTATTGATTTGACAATAAGTGGAATAACATGATAGCTGCTACATCTGGTGAAGGTTTCACCTTCTAGCGTGGCTCACCAGGTTATGACTCATGGGGAGGCTCATTGCTCACTGAGAAATTTAACCAGAGTGTGATTACACCACAGGACCTGAGTTATAAACCTGGAGTTTATAATTAGAAAAGCATTCTGAAGAGCATTAAGTAATGACAGTGTGTTTTATGGGCAAAGTTATTGTTTAAAAATGCCACTTTTAGTGAATTTGTTAGAGAAATATTTAAGCTAATTAGGAGAGACTATATTTGTAAGATTTTAATTATGACCTTTAAAAAACAAGACTCTTAAGTATGGAGTTTCTTCAAAAAAACTGAAAATGGAACTCCCATTCAACCCAGTAATCCCACTCCTAGGAATATATCCTAAGAAACCAGAAACACCAATCAGAAAGGAAATATGCACCCCTATGTTCATAGCAGCACAATTTACAATATCTAGGATTTGGAAACAGCCTAGATACCCATCAGCAGATGATTGGATCAAAAAACTATGATACATCTACACAATGGAATAATATGCTGCCATAAAAAAGAAGGAATTCTTATCATTTGTAGCAACCTGGATGGAATTGGAGAACATCCTGCTGAGTGAAATAAGCCAGTCAATGAAAGAAAAACACCACATGACCTCACTCATTTATGGATAATAAAGAACATTATAAACTGATGAACAAAAAGACAGATACAGAGACAGTAAAGCAACAAACAGACTGTCAAATTACAGCAGGGAGGATAGGGAGATATGGGGGAGATAAGAGATCAACCGAAGGACTTGCATGCATGCATATAAGCAAAACCAATGAACGAAAAACTCTGGGGAGGGAGGGCATGTATGAGAGTGGGGGGGGGCAATGGAAAGATGTGTACACATATAACACCTTTTTAAAAAAAACCTTCATCCCACATATGCAATTAAAAGTGATACCCCCCCCAACCCCCCGCCCCTCTAGTTCCGTGTACAGGAGGTTTTTTTGTTGTTGATGTTTTGAGATATTTTTTAAGTTTTCTTTTCATGATTTTAACCTTGCAACAAAGTCACCCAGCTCTCTTGAAGGAAGCAGTTTTCTCTCATAGGTCCTGGGGTCCTTTTGCAGTTGATTAGGTGTCTTTCTCCTTCTCCTGCATTGAGCCTCACCTTTCAACTCAGGGTTGAGACTGCGCTTGTTTTTGTGTTGTTCTTTTCAATCCTCACTTGAGGACATGCTTACAGAGAGAAAGGGGAGAGGAGAGGAGAGGAGAGGAGAGGAGAGGAGAGGAGAGGAGAGGAGAGGAGAGGAGAGGAGAGGAGAGGAGAGGAGAGGAGAGGAGAGGAGATTAATCTAATGGTTGCTTTCTATGATTATCCCAACAGAGGATGGAGCCTGCAATCCAACTATGAGCCTTGACCTAGAATGGAACCAGCAACCTTTCAGTACATGGGACTATATTCAACCAACTGAGCCACTCCAGCCAAGCTTGCTTTTTTGTTTTGTTTTTATTTAATTTTTGTAGCATTGTGTGTCAGCTGCAGTATTGGCATTTAGGGAATGGCTTTACTTGTGCAATATAGGCGGCTTTGTGAGAATTAATGGACTTAACTCTGGTCAAACATAAACCATAGAACAGTCTGGCAATTCATCTCTTTTTAAAAAATTAAAACCAAATCAAGCAAAGCAAAACAAAACAGAAAGAAGTTGTACAGAAGTCTTTTCGAGAAGCATAATTTACCCTTTTTCAGATGTATATAATCATGACCAACATTTCTGCATTTTGAATGAGTCTAAGGAGAAAGGGGGAAAGTAATTGATGTTACAACATATAATTTCGGTTTCAAATGTCCTCAGACTTCTTAAATACCTTGTAAGCATAGGCACTCTTCAGAGACTACTAGGAATGGTCTCCAAAAAACTGAGCCTTGAGCTTCTTGAGTGTTGCTCAGACAAGCCCTGGCTTGGTCAAATGCATCCTTAACTGTAACTGAGACTCGGGTTATCCGCTGATTTCAGGTGAATCTTAGGACTGTATCGATAGAGAGTTGAGAGAATGAGGGGAGTGATAGCTGCACTTGGAAAACTTGCTGATTTCTGGTCACCGCACTTTATGAGGCCATGGAGAAAGGGGGGGCATTTGGAAGAGACTATAGGGAATTATGACCAGATCTGAAAATGTGGCCTTAGAAGACCAGGTAAAGGAACCAGAAACCAGGAACCAGAGAGGATAATGACCTATTGTGTTTGGGAGTGTAGTTGGGAAGGTGGTGACTACAAGAGCCATAGAGAAGGAGTACCTCATCTGTGACACCTGCAAGCAGCAGAACTAGAAGTGATGGTTGGAAATCACAGGGAGAGAGGAATTCTATTGAATAATATGTATGGAACTTCTATATGTAGGTAGATGTCTATGAACTTTCATGCACACTAATTATCATGTTTGATGATATGAGACAGTATAATTTTTAAATAAATTATATTAAAAGAACTTGGGCACACTGAAATTATTCATATTTTCCTGAAATAAAATTGCCATGTAGATATTTAAGTGCTTGGGAATGTTGTGGAGGGAATTTTATCATCTTCTCTATTCAAATGCAAAATCTAAAATTTTAAACTAAAGTTTAGTAAATTGTCAGCATCCCTATTTATTTATGTTATACATATTGTTAATATTGTTTAAGTGATGACAGATTTTCAGCAAACCAAAAAAGAGAAATTATTCATGATCTACTTAATATTTTTATTTTTTTATTTTTTTAAATATTTTTTATTAAATTATTATCTGTGTACATATATTACCATTGCCCCCCTCCCGTATTTGCCCTCCCTCCACAGTGTTTTGTGTCCATTGGTTGTACTTATATGCATGCATACATGTCCTTCAGTTGACTTAATATTTTAAAGGAATTATGTTTTTTTTTATTAATTCCAAGGAATGATTTTTTATTAATTCCAGTATTAGTTACTTCATAAAAGAAACAGTAGAGATTTTGAAAATTCCCATTTCACTTGTTTTGTTTTTGTTTTATTTTTACAGCTGTGATGATGGCTACGCTGGGGCAAGATGTGAGAGAGTTGACTTTTTTTACCTGAGAGGAGACACAGGACGGATTCTGGTGATTTGTTTGGCAGCAGTTATGGTAACATTGATCATTTTGGTGATTGGTGTCTGCACATGCTGTCAGTAAGTATTTTAAATTTAATTTTAAGTAAATCTGAGAAACTTTATTTTCCTGATTTTTCCCTCCTTCCCAACTCTTTGTCTGTTTCTGCTTTGATTTAAATAAATCACTTTCCAAGTTTTCCATCATTTATTTAAACTATTTATACGTGATATTTGTCATTTTACTTATTTAAATTACTATAATTTAAAATCAAATTTGTATAGATTTCCTAACTTAAAGAAAACTATTATTTAATCCTAAAGTTTGTCATATTTTATGTGAGTTTGTTAGGCTGAATCAGACTCATTTTCTCAAGCTGCACCATGACTAACTTTGAAAGACTGAAATAAATGAACAAAACATTTTTTTCTCCACATCAAAATCATGAATTTAATTTATGAAAGATAATCACACTCTTGTTCTTCTCTTTTACTTTTCATTATATGCCACGATTTTGGCACTCAACAAACACCTTGCTTTTGTTTGAGAGAGAGTGGCCTGGTATATTACTTAAGATAGTTGCTTTTGGAAACCCATCTAATGGTTTGTTAGAACTCCCAGGTAGTATGTTAAAAGTCTCCCAGTGCTATCTTCCTGTCTTGAGAAACCAGTGCAGCCTCCTAAACTGCTGCAGTTACCTCTGGTCTGCGGTCTACACCAGAAGAGGGTATCCCATGATCCTTTCCTTCACAGCCATCAGGGATGAGAAACACAAGCACAGCTGCCGAGTGACTGATTTTTTTTTTTACAGCTCTGCCATTGAGTATCTTTGAAATGTTGGAGGACTTTCTTAACATCTGTAAAATTATATAATCTTTTTAAAGTTATATGATTAAACCAGATAATCTGTAGGATTCCTTCTACCTATAAAATTGAAAACTATTTTTTTTAATTTATTTTGCCTACTTTATAGCAAAAGGAGGTTTTATAATGCCAGGTTTGGGACAGAGTATCTGTTGGACAGAGCTCAGAGGTCGCCTATTTTATTACATTAATTTTGAGTTATACTTCAAAAAAATGGGACGACAGTCCAGATTTCTAATGTATCTGGCAACTTAATTAACATTCCCAAAGTGCTCTTTGTCTTCTTATGTTTGTTTCCAATGTGTACTATATTTTATATACACACTAAATAATGCTATATCAGTTTATTTTGTAAAATGACTTGTTTTGGAATAAAACTAAACTCTATCAACACTCAGGTGCCACATTCTTTCTATCTATAGCCATACTCTGTCACACTTGCTTATTGTAATAACTAACGGAGAGAGATGATTTTTAAGAGAAAACCTCAAATATTTAAGAAAAAAAGGAACCTATGCACTCTTACTAGTCTTCTAGAAATAAAATCATAGGTGACTTTCTTGATGATTAATTTTGTCTTCGCATGAACTAACAGGCCCATGCTAATTTCTAACACCATTTTCCAAGTCCCCTTCGAAGGAAAAAGAAAGAAGATATGCCAGATCTTGATAAAGATATAACTCCTGTAAATGAAGATATTCAAGAGACAAGTATTGTTTAACGGTGAGTGTGATAAAGTTGGTAGATGGGAAACTATTCAGGTGGCATTTATCTGGGAAAATGGAGGTTTAATTGCAACTAATAAATTATTGATTGGAATTTGATTATGTTTAAAAACATCTAAAATAAATAGATTTTTTCATAGACTCTGAAGTCAAATAAAATGTTTTCATATCTTTCTCTCATGTGTTATCACAGAGATGCATGTATGTGGGAGAGGACTTCCATATACTTTTCCTAAGGTACCTAGATCAATTGTTTTTTAATTTTTAAAAATATATTTTTATTGATTGCAGAGAGAAAGGGACAGAGAGACAGATAGAAACTTCAATGGTTGGAGAGAATCATTGATCGGTTGCCTTCTGCATGTCCCCTACTAGAGATGGAACCCACAACCTGGGCATGTGCCCTGACCGGGATTCAAACTATGGTCTCCTGGTCCAAAGGTGGATGCTCAACAACTGTGCCACACTGGCTGGGCGGTTTTCTAATTTTACATAGCTGTGTAGTTATTTTATAGTTTTTCTCCCTCATTTTAGGCACAAAGAACAGGTTGAGAGACATCTCTCATTGAGAGGAAATAACAATAATAATGTTTTATTAATAGCTTCATTTATGGAGCATTTACCACATGCCACACACTGTTGTTCTATGCTCTTTAAATGTTGTATCAGTTAGTTTCCCAGTAGGAATCCCAAATCCTCTGGGATGATCCAATAAAGAGATTTTTAAAATATATTTCTTAGCGATTTCAGAGAGGAAGGGAGAGGGAGAGAGAATCATTGACTGGCTGCCTCCTGCATGCCTCCTACTAGGGATTGAGCCCACAATCCAGGCATGTGGCCTTGAACCAGAATCGAACTAGGGACCTTTTAGTCCATGGGCCAATGCTCTATCCACTGAGCCAAACCAGCTAGAACCAATAAAACAATTTTGATGAAGGAATTGGGGTAGGCATGGAGTGGGGGGGGGGGTGTTTGAGAAAACTCGCATGAACATGGAGGCTCCAGAGTCCAGCAATGGCAAGAGGCTGTGCCCCTCCCATGCCCATGAGGGTTGGAGTTACATTCCCTTGGCCCTGACAGGTGAGCTGCTGGAGGGCCCACCAGGCAGGAGCTGGTGCTGTGGAAGGAAAGAGCCACTGCTGGAACCTGAACAAGGAGGGAGGCAGGAAATGGAGAAAAACACCCCAAACTTCCTCTACTCCTACCTTCAGATCTTCGGCAGTAGCCTTCCACTAGCTAAACTTAAGAACCAGAAAGGCACGGGAGCCCTTGCGATGCAATCTGTAGTGTCAGCCCTTAGAGGCACAATAGGCCGAGAAGGGCTCTGAGGGGGCAAACAATAGTCACCGGGTCTGTTTGCCTGTGGTGGTGCCAAACAAAACCACGCTGGTTTTAAACAAAGGAGTGTTTGGTGCACATGAACTGGCAATCCAGGGAAACATGAGTTCTCTCTTTCTGCTCACTGTCTATAGAGGTGGCTTCATCCTTGATGACTTCCGCCAAGGCCAGTAGCAATCAGGGCCACAGGCTTCCTTGTTCACTTTCAGCAAGAGCGAGGGGGCAACTTTCCATAGGTCTCCCAGCATCATAAAGAACCTCCTTTCCCAGAAACGCCCAGCTTAATGGGGGGAAGTAAATGCCTCTCAAGAAATTATAATGTTCTCTGAACTTATTACCAGGATAACACTAATGAATTGAAAACAAAAATACTGGCTATATATATATATATATATATATATATATATATATAGAGAGAGAGAGAGAGAGAGAGAGAGAGAGAAATATATATATTTAAAATATATTTTTTTGGAGGGGAGGGGTATTCATAGCATATTTTTCTTTTAAACTCTTCCTCTTTTTTTGTTTCCTACAGTCTCTGAAGGTACCTCCAGGCTGGTCACAAGCTACAAAATGCCAGGCTCAACTGAAAATGACAGAATGTGTCTCAGGAAAACAGCTAACAAAATGAATTTTAAATCATGCATTTACCTTTGTTTATAACTGTTTTTGTTGTTTACTATTGTTTTTATTATAATAATAAGTTTTATTATTGTTTAATAATTGAGAAAAAGTATCCAGTTAAGAAGGGAATATTATTAAACTTCCACTTAAGCTTTGTCACCAGGATTACTAGTTAAATAAGAAAAAAAAAAGTAGGAAAGAACTCTAGATCCGAGAAGTTGCACTAATAATACATCTACCATTTATTCAACGCTTACCATATGCTGGGAGTTTGAAATAGAAATACTTTATTTCCTTGAATCCTTGCAAGAATCTCTGAGATATCTATTATGATCCTTATTTTCTATATATAGAAACAGACCCAAAGAAGGTAAATAATCTAAACTAGATTTTCAGAGTTAGGAATTGGTGGAGCTGAAACTGGAACCAAGATTTATCCCATCCAACATATGTGCTCTGAACCCTCATTTTTGGTCCTCACACTTGGTACAACTTAACTCACTAGATAACTCAACACTTTCTACTGGACTGTGTTTTGTCAGGACTCTGAGATACTGGGGCTATTTTCCTGCAGAAACTCAGAATGCAGGGTCCTGAATATATGTTACTGTTACCACCGTATTTTCTGCAGCATTGACTTTTATTATGTTCCTTTGCTCCTTCATATAATGCTTAGAGACATGAATGAACTCTAGGTCAGTAAGGCAAACAGATTTGCCCCCTAGCTAGTAGAATGCACAGAGCTACGGAAAGGAAGTGCCTGGTAGTCATTAAGCCCCAGGTGGGTGTGTCTGTTCACTGAAGTATCAACAAAAGCACAGGAAGATCTAGTTATCCCCAGGATAATGGTCAGTGACAGCATAGCAGAGCTCAGGCAGAAGCTGGTTGTGACCCTATCCTCATTTATGTCCTTCTACTAAGAACAGTACCTGTGACTGCTCTCCATGGAATATTGTTGCAATGAAATCCCGTGTGTATGCCTATTACTTGAGACCATCTCCCAAATGCTCCTTTAACTCCCTAGTATATTTAATAAGGACTCTTTACAACTGAAGAAGAAAAATCTACACTTAACCAACATCTGATAGAATATGGAACTTTCAACATTGACAGGCTAGGTCTTTTACAAAAACAGATGGAGGATGTCCCCAAATTGCTGCTCTTTGGCTGTTGCACCTGTCAGCCAGAATCTCTGTAAATTATATTTACGGTGTAGATGCCATACCTAGAGTGAAGTGGAGGATTGAGAGGAAAGGTGAAGCTGTATATCACTTCCTATTACACTTGGTGTTTGGAGTGAGACTGAGGCTGTGCTTCTATGTAATACAGATTTATCTCAAATATCAATGAGCGCTAAGTCAACAACTGATAATTTTCTAATTCTATTTTTTTATCCCGACTAAGACATTCTTACAACAGGATTATATACAGCTGATTTATGTTGTTTATGTTTTCTTTACAAGTCTTCTGGACTCATTCCATGCCCTTTCTCTTTCTCGGGCTTCTTTGCTACTGAGAACACTAGAAACAAATGCTTGTTTGAGCATTTAAAACAAACAAAAAAGGCATAAATGTTTCCTCTTTCCTGAACTGATGTCAGTTGACCAAAGGGATCTCTCAAGACAATTCAGATGTGGAATTTTGTTTTGATCCTAAGATGTTAATAGTGTCTTTTGAAAAGTGACCATTGTCAAGAAAGAAATGAGGATTTTCATATCGTTTTCAAAATGTATTTATAATTGTTTTGCATATATTAAATGAACTTGGATATAAATTGTCATTATTATCAAATAGTAAAGTTACTTTATTTTTAAAACAAAGAAAATACATATACTGTATACTCAGGAATTTTCTATTGGTACCATATATTATTAAGAGAATTACATTTGAATATTAGTGCTTTGAAAAACTTTTATATTTTATAGAGACTACCATTATTAAATTTGAAATAGTCCATTCTGACTAGATATTTTCCTTAGAAACTAAGAACTTGAAAGTGTGGTGGACATACATATGGGATTGTCTGCCCATATTTTTTTTATCCCATTTCCAGCATTTGGCTGGTCTAAGAGAAATACTTAATAAACTTGGGCCAATTGGAGTCATTCCTATTTCAAAGCTATAGGCGGTCATGTTTTTCCTCATGTGGATCAAAAAAGCAAAGGAAGCTGATTAGAAAGAACAGAGATATAAGATTCAACTTTCCTGAGAGTCTGAGTCCCTAGTACATGTATTCTCAAAGTTTAGCCTTATCTGTTCCTGTTTGTGGCCTCTATGAGACATGTTATCTTTATAATAAATTCCTCATTTGACTTGCTATTTGGGTTTCTGTAACCTGGAACAGAGATCCTAATTTTAGTGCATCGTGAGGTCGTGTACAATAGTTTCTTAAAGCAGAAATAACATCCTCTATCAAACAGAATATCAAATTATGGTATTCATGTAGTGCTATCAATTGTATTAGAGGAACATTTTTAGTAACAATATTCTACTTTCACATAATCATTTAAGGTGATAATTGCAGAGCATAGAGAGGAAGCAGGGAGCTCAGAGAGCATTGACTAGGCACTTACTATATCATAAGCACTGTGGTGCCCACAATGACAAAAGCTAAGGAGTAATAAGCATGACCCCTGATGAAGTTTATAGTTTAGTGGGAGGAACAGCTACTCACTGATCATCTCCATTCATTTTGGTTCTCTAAAATGGGCTGAAGCCCTGGGGAGGGGCAGGAGCAGGGTGAAGGGGGTCAGGGAGGGGGGAAGAGGAACCTCTATAATATTTTCAGCAATAAAGATAAACTTAAAAGCATAGAAAAAAAAGAGAGACAGAAGGTATTATGGGATCAGAGAAGAGAACGATTTAGGCAGCTTGGAAGGAGTCAGGGAAGGCTCCTGACGGTGATTATATCTGAACTGGACCGGCTCCTGGGTAGGGGCAGATTATTTCTGAGATCCTTGTCAAATTCCTCAGAATGTCTCTGAAGGACCAACAGATGTTGTTACAAGTGGATAAAAATAATGGAAGGAATCAAGGTTTCATACCTTGTTCCAGAATATCCTGGGCAAATGGAGTCAAGGATGCAGGCATGTGAGCTATGAGGCGAGATGTCCCTGGTGCCTGTGACGTTACATGATTAAGTGATGAGCTGTGATGGGAGATAGCTTTACATTTCTTTCTCGAAGTAAATTATTTGGGCCTTTCACATTTTCCACTTCATATCATTGCTCATGAAATAAGCAAGTGACATAGAGTGTGGAGCAAAATGTTCTGGGTCAGATAACTTGCTGCTTGGCGAAGGCCCTGGTTTGTGCAAAATTCTGCGAAGGAGGTTCAGGGCATATTTCAGTGCCCACGGCTTTGAGAGCAAACTATTGCCTTAACATGATCTCTATTTTAATATATTCTTCTTACCCTTCGTTATGAATAGAAGAGAAATTCATTTTGTTACGAATTTATTTAAAAATATTTATTTTGTACCTACTAAGTGCCAAGTACCTTAGGTGCTGGGGCTATATCAATGAACAAAATGCTTTAAAAAATCTGTCACCTCATAGAGCTCATAATCTAGTGGCTACAGTATCTCATAGAATAGAAATTAAACAAGGCTTATCCAAGAAGGTATGTCATCCAGTGGACTTTGTCATCAGACTTTTAATCTGTCCCACTGTCTTAGAGAATAGAATTCAAGATGGGCACTCACAGAAGTCAGTATATGGAGGGATCAGCAGATTTTTCTTGGCCCAGAATAACATACATATTTTAATAATGGCTCTCAAGAGCAAGATGTTATAACTATGTTTCTTTAGTGTAAAAATCTTGGTTTATACTTTGGGGTGTTTTTTGTTTTTGTTTTTGAACTATGGTTGATGTGTATGAGTACTGCAAGAAATTATAACTGTTTCTTCAGTGTAAAAATCTTGGTTTATACTTTGGGGTATTTTTTGTTTTTGTTTTTGAAATATGGTTGATGTGTATGAGTATTGCCTTTGGGCATCTGTTCTTCTTCAAAGAATCCTTCATGCTTCAAAGCATTTTTTCTGCAAAGGAACCTGTTCTGTGTGATCAGCGTTGGCAGCTGAGTGATAATGCTGGAACATAACGTGCAATAGTCTGTTCCTGCCTGTTTAATGCTGCTGTTGCTGGGAATATGTAACTTATAATAATATCTAGTTGGCACTTCTGCAAACTCATCCTTCCCGAGTATCTGTCAGCCATTGATGTTTGGAGTAGTCTGAAATTCCATGTTCAGACACTAAATAAACTATATGATTCCAAATCCTACTTCAGTAATTACACTCAAGAGATAAATTGTTAGGAATGTTTCTGCTATTGAAAAATTCAAATGTAGATATATAGGTATGTGTAATTTATCATTATAGTAAGTACTTATATTATAAAAGAAATGTTAATCAAATGTGCTTTAAAGACTTTTTCTTTCATGTATTATTATTCTTACAGAAGTTTAAGTTACAAAGAAATAAAGATGTGTCAGAAGTAGTTTAAGAGGTGTTTTTTTATTATTCTTCAGTTTATTTAAAAGAAGTCAAACAAAATTCTTCAACACAAAACTCCTTAAAATTGCTTTTTGTTACATATGTAATTATTCTTATATATGTATTCAGAATATAAAATCTTTCTATTATCCAAACTAGACAATTTGTCATATGCTCATTTTTAGTAAGAAGTGAGGGTGAACCATTATCCGACTTGCTCTGCAAAACCATTTTGAAATACTGGAAAGTATCAACTAATTTTAATAAACCTATTTCTAGAATGTTCTTTTTTTTAACCTAGGAACATTGTTTACTCCATGAACTGGAACTAACAATTCTAAAAAAGTCACTTACCCAGTATGTTTTGTTTGTTGGTCGGTTTTATTCATAATGTCAATCTAATCTTGGGCTGTACCGCCACCCCTCTGTTTTCTAACTCCAACTACTTGTCAAATTATCTGAACTCCTGACCAATCCATTATTCCTGACCATTCTATGCATGGCTTAGATACTTTTTTAAAAGTTAAAAATATCTAAAAATAGGATTAAAAAAAACACCTTGTGTATCCTGATTAGTAATAACAAGGAAAACATATTGAGTGAACAATATGGTATGCATGCTAACTTAATACCATGCTCTTTTTGGAGAATATTTTACTTGGTGAAACCAAAATAAATTTTTAAACTCAGGATATAAAGAGATAATAATTTGGCTATTTATGAAGGTTTTACAGAGTGAAGTTTTATACAAATTGACGTCATTTAAAAATATTTTTCTGATAAGCAAAATTAACTACACATTACTTGAGTCTCTTAATTGCACAGAACTTCATTAAATTAAATCTCACTATTCTAGAACCTATCATCATTCAGAATGGACGAGGCAGATGCTTACCTTCACAATAAGAAATAGTATTGTTTTAATCATAGGAGAAATATCTATGTCAAACCTTTTTAATCCATTGAAAATTACACTGCAGAAGCAGCATCTTTTTTCTTCTTCATGGTAATATCATCAGATACATGCTTGAAATAAAACACATTCTTGTAAACTACCTTCAAATTCTAATTCAACTAATTAAATATTTCCAAAAGCTGACAATGAGTACACCCACATACAAAAGTGTTGAAAATACACTTTTTAAAGTAATAATAGCTATAATAAAAAGCTACATATTTATGCATCTATCAACTGTATATTCAACATTTACTAAATGCATAGCATAGTGCCAAGAACTCAAGATAAAAGAATGAACTAGTCTTAGTCTATGTCCCCAAGAATTTTGCTTTTTAGTAGAGAAGATGAGCATTTTCCCGTATAAATAATACCTTGACAGTATGGACTAGGGATTGAAGGGATTAGGGAAGACTTCCCAGAAGAGGCCCAAAAGAATGAGTGGGACATAATAGGCAAGTATTTGCCAGAAGACATTCCAAAGTCCAAGCTGATGTCACACCAACACTTTCCCACAGTCTATATAGAGATGTTCCTAGTAACTCATAGTCCGCCTTGAATAGGTGACCCATTAGCCCGCCTTGAATAGGTGAACCATTGGTATGTGACCAGGAGATAAAGGTTAGTCATCACTCCCTGGTTCAGATGCTGACTCCCTTACTTTTCCTAAAAGTGAATTTTTACTAGACGCATCTATAGTGTACCCATTTCATCTCTGGAAAGATTTCGGGGATTGTTTCTCAACTGTTTAAGTTAAGAACAAGTAGAGAAAAATTTGAACCCAATCCAGGTCATCGCAGGCCTTCAGTGGGACTCCCAAAACCTAACTATTTTCCTCTCTACTTCCTCCCTCACACCATTCTTGCTTTAGGTACCTGACCCTCCCTGCCACCTGATACCTCTTTCCTTATCAAATCTCCATCTCTTTATGTAGATGGTTCAGCAAAAAATCAGGATGACACATGTAAAATGAATCCTCAAGAGAACAGGTAAAGATTTTTTTAATAAAATAAAATTTTTAAAAAGTGTGCTGGCAATGGACTAAAGGGCCACAGCTGAGGTCATGAGGAGAAGCTTGTGTCCTGATTAGTAATACCATTCTAATAATAATGAAAAAGGGGGATGGAGAAATAAGGAGTAAAACCTAGATCCACTTCAAGAGCAAAGAGCCAGTACTATTGTGAATAAATGAGAAAGGAGGAAACAGAAGTACCTTTGATTTGTGAGCAAGAAAGACTGGGACACACAGATGCTGTGGTTGTGACAGCGAGAGCAAGGTGAGATGAGAGCTGACTTTAGGAGACAAGGTAGGTTCCACGGTACATTCACTGAGTTGCAGGCTGCTCATAGAACATTTAAGTTAAGATGCCTTGCTAGTGGTTGCAATAGATATATTATACACACAGGATGAAAATACAGATTTGCAAAGACCACAAGTAAAACCACAAGTGTATTTTATTTTCAAATGTATGAATATAGAGCAGAAATCCTCACCCTCAGAGATGCTCTGAAGACCTTGAAAAGGATTGCAAATCTGTGCATGTTTCAGTTAAAAAAATATTCAACTCACACTTCAAATTGGTTGTGCAGAAAAAAAATTAATAAGTTAATGTAGTCTACTACTAATTCGTTTTTCTCTCCTGAATATTTATATGCTAGGGAGTGTAAAAACAAACTAATTAAATGTCCAATTTGGTTTAAACTAATGTTAAGAGTCCCTTCCAAAAATGTTCTGGCTCCCTTTGAATGAATACAAAGCTTAGGCCCTTTGAGAGCCTCCATTTTCTCCTGTTTCTCTCACTAAGGTTCTGTACAGGGATGAGGAAAGGGGCTTAGGGCTCATGTGGGCCCTTGGATTGTTCTGGCAGGTATCCTCTGATATCAACAAGCCTGCCTCCTGGCCAGCCTGCTGTTTTCTGCTGGTCTTCGGTGCTGAGTTCTGAAGCAGGTGACTTTATGGTCCCGTCTTTCTGGCCCAGTCAGGACTCCAGGGAGCAGAGACCATCCTGTCCTTCGGACTTGACTTCTGATACCATATTGGCTTCTATCCTCTCAGCCTCTAACTGGCCTCTGACCAGGGTGTCAGGCCACTGGCAGGGTGTATAGTTATCAACTCTGTTCCAGACCACAAAGAATCAGATGAAGGCAATAAATCTAGCTTACTGATGGAAAGTAGCTGACTGTCATGGCCAGGGAAGACTATGGCAGGATTGTATACTCAATGAAACCAAAAGAGAAAATTAAATTTAAAATTAACACACACCCACCCCTCTCCCGCCATTCATATCATGTGCATGTTGCTGAGTTGAGGATCTTTAGGTTTATCAGACTCTCAGGGTGATCTGTTACTCCCTCAAATGTTGAAAACCTCCACAGAAATAAAGATAGAAAAGTTTAGGTGCTTCCTTGAAAAGAGCAACCCAATGAGAAGAAAGAGGGGCCAGCCAAGGACCAAAAGAAAGTCCAGAGATGGGAGGGGAGCAATTCACTCGTTCCCCTAGTTAAAACAAAAAGGGGAACGAGTGAATTGTAAGACAAACTACAGAAAAAGAGAAAAGGAATGAGCAGAGAGGGTGACCTGTGGTAGCATATGCCATGAGGATAGAACTAAGAAAAAGTCAGAGGTTCCAATGGTCAGAAACAACAATTTAGTCTCTAGATAATATAGAAAGTTGCAGTTTCCCACCCGTTGCTGATAGGGTCTTTTGAGTTAAGCTTGTAGAAGCAGCTTTTTAGAGCTGACTTAAACTATTAGTTTCACTTAAATGGAGAACTGGGAGAAGGAGCAGGATGTAGGCATTAGTTGTGATGGTGGCCACAGTGGGTCAAGGTGATGGAAAAGATTCAAGATTTAGAAGATGTTTTGTAAATATTTAATGGAGAGCCCTAGGTAGGGACATGGGAGAATCCAAGATGACTGGTGTGAAAGTTTCACACAGGCTTGTTGTTATAGAAACCTCTTGATTTAACTGGTTGACTGCAACCTCTCTACTTAATTCTGTTATGTCAAATGATATGGTGATCCTCATGGAGACTAAAAAAGAAGAAATTGGGTAGCAAGAGTTTGTCAGTGTCTATGCAGCAATGCCGGCCATCAGCTCCGGCATCTCCAGGGCATCCTGGAGAGCATGTGCCTGTGTGCTGAACTACCTGCTGTACCCTTAACCTGGCCACCTCCTTTCCTACCTGCCCATCTGCATTGTAGGGCACATACCTGGGACCCTATTTTCCTTTTCCGTTTACTGATGAGAATCTGCACAAAATTTGGGAGGTGGAAGGAAACAGAAGCTGTTATTTTCTGGGGACAGTTGTAAGGTGATGTCTGGACAGATGACAGATAAAGGTTCGCTGTGGTGTGCAGGTGTGTTCCTGAGACTCACCTGCTTCTGGCTGTAGCTCTCCTGACCTTTGTTTCCTAAGCTCTTCCAATGGTTGTACAAACTATTCATGAAAACCCAGAGAGGTTCTATATCCCTGATGGATCCCGGAATGAGGCATTGGGGCAGTGGCCATCCTCAAAAATATCACTTGCTTTGCTTTAATTAATAGTGTTAATGCTTATTAATGTTATTTCTTGCATATGTTGACACCAAGAAGGAGACATCTTGGTGTCCTGGGTCTGATTCATTTAAAATGAAGACTTGGGAGCAACTATTTAGTTAGGATACATAAGTAAGAAAGTAGGAAATATGGCACAAAGAAGGGGCAGAGCTCCAGGAATGTAGATTAATGAGAGAATTATGACTTTGGACAACCGAGCTTATTCCCACTGGGATACATTTGAGGAACCATGTAGAGTTCCCCCTTAGAAGTGTCCCATCAAGGTTTGTGCCAAAAGGGAACTTTTATCCACAGAAATTTCTGGGGTGATGTTAAATCACCTATACTTTGGCATATCCTGCTCACAGATAGAGCAATCCACCTCTATGTGGAGAAAGCCCTCAGACAGAGGAGCAGACAATGGGAGGCACCTGAGGTGGAAGGTAGACTTTCTAACCAGTGGAACTGATCTCTGTCAGGGGTGATGGTATGGGAATGTGGCTTCTCTGCAGGGCCACCCACCTATCTTTTCTGCTTTGCTGCAGTGACAGAGCAGAAGTCAGGGAGCAGGAGGAGAGAGGAGGGGAAGTAGATGAATGCCCTGGGAGTATGAAGGCAAGCAGGGAAAATGGCTAGCATTTAGCTAGTTCCTCTGAGAACATCCACACAGCACTCCTGTCTTCCTTTCCCCAACACCATCTCTCTTATCTTCCTCTTCTTCTTCTTCTTCTTCTTCTTCTTCTTCTTCTTCTTCTTCGTCTTCGTCTTCGTCTTCGTCTTCGTCTTCGTCTTCGTCTTCTTCTTCTTCTTCTTCTTCTTCTTCTTCTTCTCTCTCTCTCTCTCTCTCTCTCTCTCTCTCTCTCTCTCTCTCTCTCTCTCTCTCTCCCCCTCTTCCTCTCCCTCTCTCTCTCTCTCTCTCTCTCTCTCTCTCTCTCTCTCTCTCCCCTCTCTCTTCTCCTCCTCCTCTACCTCTTCTTATAATTAATTTCAATTTCATTGAATGCTTATGACAAAGTCTGAGAAATCAACTCAGTTATTTTTAAAGACATTAGCTTATGAGTTCCCACAAAATAAAATGAGATTTCTACCTATAAATGACCTCTCTCAGACTGCTTTCTTACTCTTGGGCTAAGCAAAAACAACCACCTGTCTTCAGCAAATACACACAACATTACCCAGTAGGTTGCCATGGAAACTAAAGGAAAAGATACTAGGAAGACAATGCTAAATATTAAGATTTGTTTGGTCTTAATTACTGCTTTTTCAGATCTGAAATTTTTTAGTCTATGACAATGTGAACCACAGCTCCCTTTCAGATATGCACCAGGTGAATCCTAAAGCCATGCCTAACCCTGTGTTTCTGTGCACTTTAGTGGTTTCTTACCAACATCTTCTCTATCTCTTTTGCTCTCTTCCTGAAGCTCATAAAAGAGCATTTGCAAATGACCTCTGGTGGTGGCATGCATTGGTGGACAGGACAAAAGATTTGGAGTCAGACGGAACTGGGTGTGCAGCTCAGCTCTGGGTGGTAATTTTCCATTAGCATTTTGATATGGGAGACTCTTATTACCTACGGGTATCATAAATTATTTTGTATGTTCGAAAGGTGTCATTTTGTTCTTAAAAGATAAAAAGTGCTTCAAGGGTGAGTGAATTTTTTTCTGGGCTGCTTATAGCTCATGTTCAAATCTGAGACTTATTTCCTTGTTAAAAAAAACACACACCATAATTTACTTGGTGCTATAGTTAAAATATTCTGACACAAGTAATTCAGAGTTACAAGAATGCCTACCTATTTCCCATTGCTCAGAAACCTCTCAGGAAACTCATCTTCACTGATTTGGGAAGGATCAGGGGACATTATTAGCAATGGTAGCACCATCATGTCAATTAGCCGAAAATCATACTGTGAGTTTTCAAGAAAGCAATTTTTACTGCAGTGTAGGGAGGCCTCATGCAGTGAGGTTAGAATCAGAAATTCTGTGTTTGAGTTTTAGATTATGGAATTTATCAGTTAAGTGAAGTTGGACAGCTACTCATACTTTTTGGGTCTCAATTTACTTAAAAGCCAGAGAATAATTTACAAATGCCTCATTGGACTGTTGTGATATTTTCTTGTTCTTTTAAAAATATATATTTTAATTGATTTCAGAGAGGAAAGGAGAAGAGAGAGAGATGGATACATCAATGAGAGAGAATCCTGCATGCCCCCTGCTGGGGATAGAGCCAGCAACCTAGGCGTGTGCCCTGTGCAGGAATGGAACTCTGCCCTCCTGGTTCATAGGTCAATGCTCAACCACTGAACCACACCAGCTGGGCTAGGGTTTCTTACTTTTAATATAAGCTAACATTCATGTAGCACATATTATGTGAAAAAAAAATCATTAAGTCTACTGTGGTAGACTTAAAAAGGTAGCCAGAATATTTAGTAGTTCTTCTTATGAAGAGGTAGAATCTGTTTCTACGCCCCTTGAATATGAGCTTACCTGTGTAAGAATACAAAAAAAAACTTTCCTATAATTATTAACGTAAGTTCAATAAGAGTCTGTTCTCCTTGTAACAGAAAATTGGAAAGTGTTTATGTCATCAAGGCTTTGACTGGAATGTTTGAGAAAGGCATGCAAAGTCTTAGACAGGCAGCCTCAAGGAACAAAGGTTGACTGGCAAAGGCTTTCATGGGATAACAGCATGATACCTTGCTTACAGGGTTCCCAGCAGCCTTACCTAAACTTTGCACTTATCTTGCCCTGCTTTTAATACCCAGTCAATTAATTAAAGGAGACAAACGATTTACAACATCACAATTTCTAACTAGGAGATTGCGTATACTGGAAAACACATCTTCATAAAAATTCTTTACCACCAAGATGAAGAGGTCCATATCAAGTACTCTAACCAACCCATGTGCTGCAACAGAGCATTTTAAATTAAAAAAAAATATTAGGAAGTTGACAGACAGCTTCCTAATCATGGGCTATAGACAGCTAGCCCAAGATTCTGGACCAGGTCTGTGTAATCTACACCTTCATTTTTCCTTTTTGACTTATTTTAGTCCCTCCCCATCTCACAAATAACATGAGAGACCAAGTACTCACCATATTTATTGTTTTCTTTTTTCTATTTAATTTCTGTCTGGAAAGGTAACTCAGTACTGGATATCATCATTAATCCCACTTCAAATGTCAAAATGTGTGACTGGTAGTACACAGAGTCAAGAGTATTCAATGCTTGGCCTCAACCCCAGAAAAGGGCAGGCATTGCAATAAATGAATACATATTTATAAACTTATCAAAAAATTAGGTAAATTGTTGAAATTACTGCCAAAGAAATAGCCAACCAGGAAAAAATCTTCAGATTCATTTATGTAAATTATGAATGTAAATTCATTTATGTAAATTATGTCTATGTATTAGACAATGGAATTTTTCTAGAATATATATCAACAGAATAATGAGGCATATGCATGAGAATTACTATATCTTGTTGTGAATACATAAACACCCCTCAGGAAGTATAAACCTATTATAGACAGCATCAAAAAAGAAGCTACTTGCCTTGGTTCTAAGTTGCTACCAAAGGACCAGGATTTAATGTATATAATAACCTTTTTAGTTTGTTGCCAGCAGGGATGAGTTCATTATTTTTTAAAATATTATAGTACGTTGCTTTAATAATTCTACTTTACTTTTTTATTGTTATAGTCTTTAAGTGTTATACTTGTGTTTCTCCCAGTTATGTGAATCCATGGACCAGACTCTAGCTAACATTATGCTTGTTCAGTAGATTGAACTAGCCACCTACTTCTTTCCAGAAGGAGCTATTCTTCAAAACAAATTAAAGATCCTCCTTGGTGGTTGACTGATGAGACCCTCTTTCTCTTTCTCACCCTCTTGTTATTCATAACTGGCCTAAACTATCTCATCACCTGCTGTAACCCTCCTCTGGGGGACACGCCCTTCTAGGATTAGGCATCCTAGTAATGTGGGACAGTTCCCTGAACATAGAGCAACCATTTAAGCATAATTTAAAAAATCATGTAGACGTTCATCAATGATGCTTTCTGCAACAGATCTTGATGAAAAGGGGCAAATGCTAAGATAAAAATTCTGAGATGTCCTAGATTAAATTATGGCAGGCAGAGAGAAGGAGGAAGAGACAAAACAAGAGACTGCTCACATTCCCAAGTGCGTACTGAAACTGAATCAACTTCCCAGGCAGTTCTTTCAGTCATGGTCTAAGAAGAATAGCTGACGACCAGATGCCATTGCATCCTGCTTGTGCATGAGTTTGCTAACCTGTTGCCCATGACCAATCCAGCAGCAAAAGTACTTCTTCCTTGTGGGTGCTTTACCTACCCCAGAACTCCATCTTCCACCTTCCTTTTCTATCACCAATATAAATTCTTTCACAATGAATTACATCTTTCTTCCCTAAAAGTATGAATTACATCTTTCTTCTCTAAACTTATCATAAGAAAGAGCCCCCATCCCCACTCTAGGACAGCAGGCATACTTGTCTTCTCCCTCCAGCCCTGCATGCCCCAGGACCTGGTCCTTTTTCTGGCTAACATGTGACTCAACGAATCCTTTCTTAGGACAATTTTTGATCCGGAAGGCTTTTGTTTAATAGATATGTATGTATGATAAGAACCTATGTCTAAATAATCTAAACTATTTCTTTCAGCTAGATTAAGATTAAAATTGTAAGTAATGAGTAAACAGTGATCATAGTTTCTTTTTTTTAATTAAAAATAATATTTCTTAATTGTCATAAAATAATGGTGCATCTTATCAATGGCATTTCATGTTAGATAAAACATGGCATTTTGGACTCAAAACTATATATTCCTCAATGTCCTCGAGTCTGGGGTCAGCAGTGTCTCAGCAGGGCAGCTGGTACCTCAGCTGAGTTACTTTAGGGCCCCTGACAGAAACACTCTAATGCCTTCCTGTCATTTGCTAAAACTCTCATTCACTAAATTATTTTTCTTCTTGAGTGAAGTTCCTAGAGACACTTACATAAAACTCAAAATTGTTATCTGAGAGAGCTAATGTATTGAGATATGAATACCCTTTACCTTCCTACTATAGATGAACTAATTTTAGTATACAAGCTAGGCAGTCACTTGGTGAGATGTGAGAAGTAATTTCTGATTGTTTTTTAAAGCATTCTGGCTGAGATGTCAGGCTCAACAGTAGGCCAGCTTGCTATGGCAAAGGAATAGGAGAAGGGAGAAGGAGCCCAGGCAAAAAACAAGAGCGAGAGAGCGGAGCCAATTTTTGCTTTCCTCTATTTTGTTTATGGTCCACTTGGGGCTGTAGGATAAATGTTCTTCCTTTTCCTACTTGGTAGCATAAAGATTTGTAGAATTTCATTGGAAATGCAAACCTAGGTGACTCAGTACCAGACTAAGGACCTGGCATAGAGCTAAACCTGGGGAGAGCAGTCCTTTCTTCTCTCACTGTACAGGTACATCTAACTGAAAGGAGCACTACAATGGTGTTGATATCAGCTTCTAATTTTATGAAGTCCCTTATATGAAAATAATTTATTTCTACATTTTCTCATTTAATTTTCACCATAAGCCTATGAAGTTTATCTTCCCCTGGCCTTAAATATAAAAAAAAAAACTAAGGCTAAAGTAAGTTAAATAATTTGCTTATGGATATACAAATAGTGTATATAACTATTAGTATAACTAGGTCTCTCTCTCAGAGCCTATATTTCAGAATTCTAGACTTTTATATAAAAAGATCAGGTTTCTCTTTTTTGGGGTTGGCTGCTGTGGAGGTAATTAAAATTGGAGGAGACATAATACAGGTGATTGCATATATGCACTCTGGGAGTGGTACCATATATTCTGGCAATGAAATCCTCAAATCCCTTGATATACTTTTGTTCTTCCTATGAGCCTAAATGTGAGAGGTCTACATGATTACATGACATCCAACCACTGCAACCACAATAGAAAAGTATTTAACCTCCTTAGAAATCTTAGATTAACTTTATGAACTGTAACAAAAAAGGTAGGTATGGCTGGATAAGTCTGGGTTTCAGATGTTCTAAATCCAGGTAACTAAAATCCAGATGATCTTTCATGACTAAATACAATAACTAAGTCTTTCTCCATTAAGAAGCAACATTTCTAGATGGGGGGGGACTGTAAGAAAAAATATACAGAGTTTATTATGCCTTCCTGTTTTTAATTTGTTCTCAAAAAAGAAGAAAGGTGCTTTAAAATGTCAAATGTAGAAACAAAAGAAAGAATATTAAGTATCAACAAACTCCTGGTCAACTGAATCATCCTAGTAATTAGCTCATCATTTGATTACTCTATTAGTAATTTTCCCTGGAGAACTTATAATGAGCCAGGCTTAGTGACACTGAAAGATAATATAACCACCTCCTCGGTGCCTTTCCTCTAGGTCACATTCTGATCTCATCCTTTGAGTTTTATCAAATAGATTTCAAGAGGAGGTGAGACCAAGCCCAGGAACAAGACAGCCATTTTCTCTAGATAGAGGACAGAATCGACAGCAGGCTTGCCTCCTTTACCTTGTACTACATCCTGGTCTTGCCGCAAAGCCTTAAACCAAATGAGTATGCAGAACCAAGGAGAAAACAGCACCATCCACACCTTGCTCTTCCACCTAAATGCTTCACCTCTTAGCAGAGTGGCCCAAATTGTGAAATTTTGAGGATGCCATTGTCCTTGACTAATGTTGGCATTCCTCCTTTGGGATGAAGTACAAAGGGATATATAGAGCAGCCCCTAGAGAGCAATGAGAACACTTGATCCATGAGAATTAGAATAAACTCCATAACCAATTTGGAAGAGTTTTGGAATAAACTCCAAAACCAATTTGGAAGAGTTTTCAGACAGCTGTCTTAGATGTGCTAATCTTTTAAGTAAGAAAAAAAAATTAGAAAGTTAAAGTAAGGAGGACAGTATACTGCAGTTTTAAAATTTGAATCTTAAGAAAGGATACAACCTGAGTTCAAATCCTAGTGCCATCCCTTATTAGCTGTATGACTGTGGGCTAGTAACCTGACTTTTCCAAACCCAAATTTTTATTTCTCTAAATTGAAAATTATATAGCAGAATTTTTTGTAGGGTCCTTATGATGTTTAAGTGGAAGATTTCATATAAGGCATGCAGCATGATGGTCGATACATAATAAGTACTCGATATTAACTATGATAATAATGCTCTTGTCTCTATATTCCCATTCATCAAATAGATATTGAATGATTGCATTGTACCAGGCATTATATTAGGGAGTTCTGGGATTACCCAAATGAACAGTTGGCTTGTAGCATCTTTCATCCCATTGTGGATACATTTATTCTGAACAAAGTGAATGGTCCTGTGCACTCCAGCTGTCCCATAGGTCTGCTTTAAAGGTAAGGGAGGGATTTTTTTTATTATTTAAGGGTACATGAGTGCCTCCTTCCTGTGCTAGAATAATAATATCAATGAATACTTATTGATGCCTATTGTGAACCAGGCATCATTCTAGGTATTTTATCTATACTAATTTTTTTTAATGCTTACCAAACATATTGTGCATTATATATTACTAGTAGCCCTGCACACAAATCCATGCACCAGTAGTTCTCCAGGAGCTCTCTGCTGCCCTCCAATAGTTCTCTGTCCACTGCCCTGCCCTCTTCTGTAGCTTTCCGCTGCCCACTTGTAGCTTGCTGCCCTACCCTCCTGCTGATCCTTGATCCTTTCATTACACAGTCAGTCATTACGCTTCATGGCATAATGATCATTTGCATGTTGCATCTTTATTATATAGGATTATCATCTGTATTTGGAAATTTAAATACAAAAGTTAAGTAAGTTGTTTCAAGTCACGTAGCTGATAGGGGGCAGAACTGTGCTATTATATGCTCAAGTTCTGAATCCCAAGTCCTAAGCACGCTCTTCAAATCCAATGGCCTAGTAGTAAACCATGGATTTTTATGCACTTCAAATAGTAGTGGTGGGTGAGGTCCATCCTTTACCTACCTGCAGGAAGTCTCATTTGGGAACAACAGTATATCTAATAGATTCTTCACTTGACTTCCTGAAAAATTGTATCTCTTCAAAATATGAATGAAGAGATGGATATAATTTAAACTCACAAGGTGAAATTGGCTATCAGGATTAAAAGCAAAATAAACCATAGGAAAAAAATGCCTGTGCAACCATAGAATTGGTGGTGGCCACATAGGAGAAGACTAGAGTCAATTGAAAGGACTCGGGCTTTCAAAGGCATATCAAAGAAAAAGAGGCATGTTATTAGGGCCTAAGAAGCTAAAAAGAGTAAAATTTTCAAGAGAGTCAAAAGCACTTATGAAATTCGATTCCAGTTGTGTACTTATTTACAGTTTCAGTTAAGAATTATATGTAAGCTGGAGGAAAGTCATAAAGTCAAGGGCAGATATGACTAAGTGCCACATACCTGTCAAAACAGCATCTGAAGGAGATGAGGTGCATGGAAATGACTTGGGACTCACAGAAAGGCTGCCCTAATCATGTTCATAATGAAAATATCAGAGGGTCATGGCCAATTGCTTTGTGTCCATGATGCAACATACATGTGTCATATACACTCACACACATACACATTTTTTAAAAAAATTTTGTTTACTTTTAATGTAATTTATTTTTTTTCTGCCAAGGCGAACAAAAGGGCTTGAATTTTATACCTCATCAGACTAGGCACCTGATGATGTATAAATTTTAAGATGAGTGCACTATTTCCTTCCTTTTAAAGGCAGAAGAGTATTCCTTGTATGTACATACCACATTTCTTTATCCATTCATTTGCCAATGGACAGATAGGTGGTTTCCACATCTTGGCTATTGTGAATAGTGATGCAATGAACACAAAAAAGGAGTGCTAATGTCTCCTGAAGATGATGATTCATTTTGGGGGATAAATACCAAGAAGTGAGGTTGCTGGATCTATGGTAGTTCTATTTTCAATTTGTTTGAGGAAGCTCCATGCTGTTTTCCATAGTAGCTGCATCATTTTATATTCCCACCAACAGTGTGCAAGGGTTCCAACTTCTCTACATTCTTGTTAATAATTATTTTTTGTTTGTTTGATAACAGCTGTTCTGACAGGTATAGGTTTCTGCATTGTGAAACAACATTGTTGAACCTTGAGGATATTCTGGTACAGAAAGACAAATACTATATGATTCCATTTATATAAGGTACCTAAAGAAGTCAAATACATAGAATCAGAAAGTGGAATGCTGATTTCCAGAGGTGGGGTAGAGGGAGAAATGAGGAGTTATTTATTCAACAGACATAAAGGTTCAGTGAAGCTAGATGAATCAAATTTATAGACCTGCTGTACAACAATGTACCTACAGTCAACAATACTATATTGTAAACTTGAAATTTTGTTGAGGATAGATCTCATATTGTGTTTTTACCACCATAAAATAAAACTTGAAATAACCCAAAATGAGTTTAGAGATTTTAAGTTTTCAAACCCTTAAATAAATTCATAGTATTTTGATTCATATGAATTCTATTTCAAGATACTGAGCTGGAGGAGGAGGAGGTATTAGTAATCTACTTTAAATCTGTTCCAAAAGACTGAAGATAAAGAAATATATTTATAGTGATCTCCAAAGGGAAGAGAATGTATCATGTAAATGATAAGTTGCTAAATTTAACAAGATTGGTGAGAGTTCTTGCTACTGTTTCATAAATAACCATTCTTTCTGGAATGTTTTTGCCTTAAGCAGAGATGACAGAGGTAAGGAGGTCGGTCGGGAATGTGGCTTGCATGATAGATTTCTTCAAATATTTGAAGAGTTGTCAGATGGAAAATAAATTATATTCATACTGCTCAACCCAGTGATTGCAACGAGGACCTAAGGGTTAGAGGCAGATAAATTTGGATCCAATATACAAAAGATCTGTCTAATATTCAATTAATGAGTTCCTGGAACTGGAAATGCATGTTCTGTGTATTGTAAAGGAAATTCAAGTTATTTCATCTCATTTGTAACCTGGATATTCTGAGATTAAAAGATTAGATAACTTTATAAAACCTCTTCCAACCATAAAATGTGCAAATAACAATGTCAAAATTTCTTCCTTTGTCACAGTTTTAAAATGATCAGATGGTCACTAAAAAATCATCTCTGGCCCTAGCTGGTTTGTCTCAGTGGATAGAGCATTGGCCTGCAGACTGAAAGGTCCCGAGTTTGATTCCAGTCAAAGGCACATGCCTGGGTTGTGGGCTCAATCCCCAGTAGAGGGGCATGCAGGAGGCAGCGGATCAATGATTCTCTCTCATCGTTGGTTTCTCTATCTCTCTCTCCCTCTCCCTTCCTCTCTGAAATCAATAAATATATATTTTTAAAAAGAAACTATTTCTGCTTAATCTGCCATGAAACTAGACATTTCAAAAGTAATTTAAAAAACAAATTAACATACAAATGGCTAAGAATTCCCATATTCTAGACTATCTTCAAAGTACAATTTGATGTAAAATTTAATTTAAAACTGGTTTATTTTTGGTGTATGTCCATAATATTTATATGCTCTCCTGCTCCATTGAAAATAAAAACCAAAATATAGTTATTACAAATCATGATATATTAGTTTCATAAGTGACATGATGTAGCAATGTCTACATTATTATCAACACGTACAAGCTAATGTGAATTATCAAATCATTTAAATGTGACTTACATAGGTTAAATTTTAACACAGTCCAAATCACCATCTATATCTGACCAGGAATAGGTTTTGAAATGCACGCCTAAGGGCACAAAATGGAGAATTAACACAGAGGTAGCAACACAAGATTACATTTAAGTGAACTAAATATTCTCGTAACCAAAGAAATCTAAAGGAAGGATTCTTTTTAACTATAGTAGATGCTCTAAGAAGATGAAGGGTGAGACTTGATATGTGGTCTAGGCTGAAAAGCTGTTATTGAGACTCCCAGCTGTGATGACAAATGACGTCTATAAATCTTAATAACTTCTAACTGATGTATCCCTTTCTTTGGGCAAACTGTCAAAATAATAAATTCAACAGAAAAAATCTCCTAGAGTGAGTAAATAATTTTTAAACTCTCTCACTTAAAATGTTCATAATTTGAGATTTAATTTTTTCATTGTGTACCTTTCATGTATAGCATCTTATGCATCCTCAAAAACCCTTAGAAGCATCAATTCCTACTGCTCACTTTTGTTGTCCTTGTTTTATAAATAAGCCATAAAGAAGTTTTATAATGCAAGGCTTAGCATTAGAACTAGAATCAAGGTCTTTTGCTACTGGATTCAATACATCATCTAGTACATTACATTTTTCTGCCACAATTTTATCTGTAAAACCCATTTTGAGTCAATCCAGACTTGCAAATTGTCATTTGCCCAGTATTCCAGGGATAAGAAAGAAATTATGCAGAAGATAGCATGGTAAAGAAAATAGAACATTTATTATTATAAAAATATTTCCTCAACCCTCTCAATTTTTATATTTCCTGCATTTTTTCAGTCTAGGGCTCTATTTACACTGCAGTTATTTTCAACTATCTCCTTTATTATCCTTGAAAATATCTTTCCCCATGAATCAAAATGATAGCTCTGCAAACAATATGTGTCTCTCATAGCTTTACAGAGAAAATGTTTCCCAAAGCACTTCTCCAGAGAAGAGATTCAAGTTACCTGCACCATCTTAATGGCCACTTATGCAATGCCCTACTCAGAAAGAAGGGAATAAAATAACTAAGGATGGAAAATATTATCTTCTCTCCCCCATCACTTCACAGTCTGAATTTCTGCTTCATTTCCAATGCTGTTAAATTAACTCAGACCCTTATAATATTGTGCCTCTAATAATTGTCAAACTAATTTTCCCAGGTCCAAAAGGATTTCTCTGCTTTCGTACCTTTATATGTAAAGTGAAGAATAAGAATTACTCCTCTTTCTAGATTGTTGTGGGAAGTAAATGAGTGAATATATAGAAACTATTTAGACTAGTATCTGGCACGTAGTAAGCACTAAATAAATATTGACCTTATGTAAAGTTTCATCCTCTATACTACAAAAACTGATTATTTTAAAATGAAAATTTAGATATATCAGAATCCACCACTTCCCATCTCTTCCATTGTTGCCATTCTGGTCCAAGCCACTATCATTGCTTGCCTAGATCAGTGAGTGGTCAGCAAACTGCGGCTCGTGAGCCACATGTGGCTCTTTGGCCCCTTAAGTGTGGCTCTTCCACAATATACCATGACCTGGGCAAGTCTATTTTGAAGAAGTTGTGGTAGAAGAAGTTTAAGTTTAAAAAATTTAGCTCTCAAAAGAAATTTTAATCGTTGTACTGTTGATATTTGGCTCTGTTGACTAATGAGTTTGTCGACCACTGGCCTAGATAATTGCAATAATGCCTTTTTTTTAAAAATTGTCTTTATTGTTGAAAGTATTATAGATGTTTCCATTTTCCCTATTGACCCCTTCTAGGCTGCACCCACGCCCCTTCCCCAGGCCTTTACCACCCTATTGTCTGTGTCCATGGGTTATGCATATGTGCGTATAAATTCTTTGGTTAATCTCTTTCTAACTACCAGCAGGTTATTTATTGGTTTTGGCCTCTCTATTTCTGCTTTTGACCCTACAGTCTGTGCTTAGCTGGTCCTTTTGAATTTTAAGTTGGATCATGTTGCTCATCTCCTCCATATTCTATCTATCTATCTATCTATCTATCTATCTATCTATCTATATCAGCTCTGTCTCTCCTCTCTGGTTTCCAAATATAAACCAAATCTATAAGGCCCTACACAGCTCTTGACCCTCTTTCCATTACTTCCCTGACCTCATCTCCATTTCCACATGCCCTAGTTTCCTTGAGTCCAGCCCCACAGGCTTCTTCATGATTCTTCACACAAGTCAGGCTCGCTCCCATCTAAGGGCCTTGGGACCAAAGATCTCTTCTGCCTGTGACATCTTCTTCCTTCTCCACTACAATCTGTGCCATTTATTCCTTTAGTTTCTTCAATTCTTTGAGTACTTTATTTCAAACTACACTCTAGAACTATTCATTCTCCTTAGCCTGAGCTATGTTTTTAATAGCACATCTGGCCTATAACATACTATATAATTTACTAATGATAATATATATTGTTTCCTGACAATAGAAAGTAAATTCCACAAGGGCAGAGCTTTTTATGTTTATTCATATGGCCCTAATACCTGGAAGAGTGCCTGGCTTATAACAATCAAAACATTTATCCTCTCATGCACGGAATGAATAAATGAGTTAACATGTTGCCACCCTGATGAAAACCCTTTAGTATTTCTTCACTGTTCGAGGTCAATTCAGACTCCTTAGCCAGCGCGCAAAGGCTCTGAGGATCTGGCCCCTTCCCATTCCTTCAGCCTTGGTCTTTGATGGTGGCTCCCATACTTCCCCCACTACAGCGCTACCAAACTACTTGAACTATTTGCAGTTTCCTGGCCCTACAACTGAACAGCTTCTGCTAACCCAAATACCTGTGCTATCTTATCTACCCAGCAAATATCTTAACTTTCAGGATGTCCCTCATCTATGAAGCTTTTTTTACAGAGAGGAAAGGAGAGGGACAGAGAATTAGAAACATCAATGAGAAAGAAACATGGATCAGCTGCCTCTTGCATCCCTCCACCCCCCACTGGGGATGTGCCTGCAACCAACGTTCATACCCTTGACCAGAATTGAACCTGGGGCCATTTATTCTGCAGGCTGATGCTCCATCCACTGAGCCAAACTGGTTAGGGCTATGAAGCTTTTCTTGACTTTCCAATTCCTGGTAGAATGTGTCCATCTCTCCTTTGTGCCCCTCGTGACATCCTGAAGAGAGTCTAGCTCAGCAGCCAAGTCACTGTATTGGTTTGATTTGTTTCTGTGACTTTCTTCCTTGACCACATTATAGGCTACATGAGGGCAAAGAACTTATTCATGTATCCAGCATTTTGCACAGTGCAAACCATGTCCTATGAACCACAAACACTCTATCTATATTGTATATTAATAAGAATGAGTGACCTATATGTTCATGTTGACCCATGTCACCTCAATAAATTTAATTTTTTTTAAAAAGGATGAGTGGAAGATGTTTATTGCATTATGCTAGTTTCAATTCTGTCTAACAGTGGAGAGTGGGTTAGAAAGGAAAATTCCTTGAGATCAAAGATTCTGCCCATATGGTTTAAACAAGCCCAGGACTGGTGCTGATTCTTTCAAGGAAGATAACGAAGTGAGGCAGAGTATTGAATGTGGAGAAAGAGCAGGGGTCTGTCCAGGAGGAGCACACAGTCTTCGCAGCTATTGATGAAGGCATGGCAAACAGGCGGGTCATATATAAACCACCTGGATCTCTGGATATTTCCTGAGTTACCTAACCCCAGGAGTCTCTCTTGAGTGTGGGGACCAGGGGAAGGGCAATGACATATGAGAGAATTACTCCAAGGAGCTTCCAATAATGGAAGCTAAATAAAACGCTGAGGCAAGAACAGGTAGAGAAGTCAGACAGAGGGAAATAAAAGAGAGAAAGAAGAAAATAAAATTGAAACTGCCCTTGCAATGTCCTGGTTGTTATTAGCTCAAATTGCAACTCATATTTTTCCTCTGAGGACCATCCTTGAGTACCAGTCCCATAAAGCTTTTTCTGATGCTTCCCCTTTTAGAATGTCTTTTCAGTATCTCTCCCTTTTCCCATTGATCATGAACCCTTTTCTCAGTTCAGGCCTCTTTCCTGGTTTTGTTAATCTGTTCCTTGAGCCAGGGTCACTTAGCACGCTGACTAAGGTTAATTACTGCATTAATTTCCCCACTTTCATTATGTGCGATATTACTTGACTCATCTCTGTTCAAAGATAAGTTGAATTCATTACTAGAATATTGTGCATAAAAGCCAGTTAAACTTCAAATTATAGGTCAAGAGATAAGGAATAAGAAAAACCCTCAGTGCTACTGCTGAAAGTTCTCTCCAAAATGTGGTCTACCTCCTCAGTTTATCGCCCAGCTTGGGTGCAACTGTTTCTTCCATCCATGCCTTACCAGAAAAATACATATCCACAACCTAAATAGACCAGAAGAATCCTCTGCCTCCTTCCTAGGGCACTTCCTTCACACTTATATCCATTCAATTAATTCATCCAGCTATCAGGGGGAAAGAATCTACTATGTGTCAGATATACTATACGGCTCTGGATATACCATATTAAATAAGACTCTGCTCCCAGAATGTACTATGTAATTAAAGAACACAAAAAAAGGATTTATAAAGTATATGAGGCAGAGCAATTATAATAAGAATAATAATAATAGTTACTGGCATTTATTAAATGTGTACTATGTGCCAGCCACACATTACTTTCCGAGTATCAACTCATGTACTTAACTTATTCATATATTAGTTCAAATAACCCTACAAGGCAAATACTACTCTAATTATCTATTTTTCAGGTAAGAAAAGTGAGTCACAGAGAGCTTAATCTGTTCAACTAGTTGATAAAACACACAAACACACACATACACGCACGCACACACACACAAAAAAGCCCAAATTTGAACCCAGATACATACCCTGAGGTATTAAAAGCAGACCCAGGTGGATGAGGAAGAAACTTTCCTCTACCCTTCAAAAGGCCTTCAGTTTATCCAATAACTAAGTCTATAGGAGACAGATTAACAAGAGAAAATAACCAAATTTAATTACTTACATACATAGGGGAAACCAACATACATGAAAGTTTAGGGACAAAAAGTTAAAACGAGTCATATATGGCATGCTGAGCTAAGGATGACCTAAGGTTCCTTGGGGCTTCCGAGGTGAGGAAAGTCACTGCAGGACCAAAAGAAAGTAGATATTCAGTAATTAGTAGTTTGCCCTGTCTTATAGATAGGTCAGAAGGGTTATCTTTGATAATTTCTTATTATGGGCAAGGCCCCTAATTCAAATTCTTCTAAGTAGTTTAGAGGGAACAGAAGTTTCTATTGAGCCTATGGCATCTTGATTTGCCTTTAGTTCAAAATAACCTGCATACCACAGAGGCACATCTTGGGGTGACTCGTTCTGACCCTTACACCAAGTACTTTGATTCCTACCTCTACCAGAGATATATGTGTCTACCTATAATTTCTGATCCTGACTTACTGGCAATCACTTCTGTAGCATACATTAAGCACTTGCTATGTGCCATGTACTGTATTGGATATACAAAAAGCCTGCAAAAACTCACAGTTTGAATGAAGTACAAGATCACTTTGACTATTGAATGTGCGAGAGAGGGCCAAAGTAGACTTCTGGGAAAAGTTAGAGGTAACCACATAGCCCAGATGAGAAATGACGGTGAGTTGGCCTAGGGTTAGTCAGATGTTGTGATATAATGGGATTTGGGGTATATTTTGAAAGCAGAGTTGATGAGACTTGCTAATGGTTTGGATGATGGGATAGAAGAAAAAAAACTGACCTATAGAGAGAAGTAAATATACCATGAAGATAAAAAAGATCAAGGTTCAATGCAACTAACCTAAAAAGACACTTTTTAAGCATTTGGGAGAGGCTCCAGTAATTTCATACTTGTGATTTTTATAACCTTTTCCTTAATGAGAGCTCCTAAGACCAGGCTCTACAAAGCCCAAAGTCCCCTTAGTTCCAGATTTTTAATCTGAGTAATCAAGCAAAAAGAATGACACTAACAAAATAAAAGAGTTGCTCAGATTACATGTTAAAGTACATAATTTCTAGAGCTACACTCACTAAATATAACTAGTATATTGATCAAGAACATCTCTTAGAATGTAATTACAAAGTAACTTTACTTTTTGTCCCATAGACCTTATTTTACTGTTATTATTATTCTTTGTTTTTAAATATATTTTATTAATTTTACACAGAGATGAATTGAGAGGGATAGAGAGTTAGAAACATTGATAAGAGAGATACATCAACCAGCTGCCTCTTGCAAACTCCCCACCGGGGATGTGCCAGCAACCAAGGTATGTGTCCTTGACCAGAATGGAACCCAGGACCTTTCAGCCCTCAGGCTGATGCTCTATCCCCTGAGCCAAACTGGTTTTGGCTACTATTATTGTTGTTGTTGTTTTTCCTTGTTCCAGGATAAAAACTCAGAAAAAAAAATTATACCTTTAAATATCCTTTAAATATTTTGAAATCTGATTACATAAAGTTGCAAAGTCTGAATTCAAAATCAGGATGTCTGATCCTCATTCAAAGGTGAGACTTTTCTCTTCCTCTCTAGCCAGGTCCTGTAGCCAGTAGCAAGGTTAAAATGGGAAAGAGGGTGTGGTTGGCTTCTCTCTCACACACACATTATCTCTTGTTATGCAGCTGCTGTACCTGATGTCTCTGAGGCTGGAGACAAGGCTGTGGGACAACTTGTAGTGTTTCCCAAAGTGTGATACACATACCCCAGGGGTATGAGAAGAGTTTGGTGGGGGTATACGTTGCACTGGTGGGGATATGCACTGCCAGGGAAGGAGACATAAATCCAGACTGCTCTTAAACCCACTTCCAACTGCACTGAACCTTAGTTGTGGGCTCCTTGGGGGAGAGACTAGACTGTCTGGTAGCGGGCGAAACTCTAGGGCACCTTTCTCTCAGAGGTGCTTGCAGAGTACCAAAGGACACTGAGGTATACTGAGACTCAGGAACCTCAGAGGGCGGGGCTAACCAGAAGCCTAGGCTGTAGGCTCCACCCTGAAACTCACCCCATCCAAGCTGAACACAGAGGCTTTTGCAGTTTTCCAAGTCTAGTGGAAAAAGGCTGTCTACTGGCATAGACACAGCTGATCCACGCACCCTACCAATTCAGGGAAGCAGCCCAGATTCCCTCTGTATGAGCCCGGGGACCAAGTGTCTCACCAAGAACTGGGGTTCAGTGCATTCGGAGTTAGGGTTCAGCACAGTCCGGAGCTTTTATCTCCTTCCCACTAGGAAACACCAGCCAGGCACTCAGCCGCCCCTCCTCTCCGGCTCCGTCCTCTCCCCACATGCACACCCACACCGTGTCTCCATACCTTAGGCTTTTACAGCTCCTCTCATTTTCCTTCTGATTTTCTCTTTCCTTCTAGTTGTAGAATTTCTAGTCAGTCAACTTTCCTATAGTTCTGAATAATGTCCACTTTATATTTTAGTTTTTTTTTTGTTTTGTTTTTTAATTGTTGTGTGAGGCTGCAGTTAGGCATTTACCTATGCCGCCATTTTGGTTTCTCTCAAAAATGGATTGAGCTTCATAGATTTCTATAATTCATAATTCTTTAAATTCCAAACTAGGTAAGTTCATGCCAGTGAGGACATATAACCAGCCCTCTACACTGGCAGTTTGCTCTTTCAGTGGCACCCTAAAAAGGCAAGCTTCTATTTCACAGAGATTTTCTGAGTTCACCCTGGAATCCTTCAGTGTTAATTCATTTCTCACCAGTCAAAACACAAGTTAGGACAGTGACAAGCATGCAGGTGATTCTGATAGGGTGTTTGATTCTGATTCTTGGATCATACTAGAAGAGAAGGTTTCTATTCACTCTCACATCTTCTCTTCTCCTAGGCAGGAATTTCAAATTATAATTTAATTTGTTTACAATAATCACCCGGTTGCATTTTCTCCAGATCCAAGGATACCATTCTAATCTCTTGTATTCTAATTGGCTCCTCACTCGAGTCACAAGCACTAGGGTAACAATATAATAAAGCTTCTCCAGCTCCCTGCTTTGTATCATATAAAATTATGTATATATATAAAAAAATTTAAAAATATATTTTTTATTTATTTCATAGAGGAAAGGAGAGGAAGAAAGATAGAAACATCAATGATGAGAGAGAATCATCAATCAACTACCTCCTGCACACTCCACACTGGGGATCGAGTCCACAACCTGGGCATGTGCTCTGACCAGGCATCGAACCGTGACCTCCTGGCTGAGTCAACACTCAACCACTGAGCCATGCTGGCCAGGCTGTATCTTATAGTTTGATGCTGTTGTTTCTCTGAAGTCTTTTTTAAAATTTCTTTATTAATTATGGTATCATATAATTGTCTTCATCTTCCCATTCCCAACACAAACTCTTCCTCATGAACTGTTTTTTTCATATTATTTTATCTCTTTTTTTTTATGAAGCAGACTGCTGATTGTGGGACTACAACTATTAAGGAGATGGTATAGGGATCTATTTCCATCTTTAACTGCCTTTAATTTAAGATGTAAAGCCATTGCCCAGAACTCCCTGTTACCTTTTTATTATCAAAGAGCATTTGGACTCCTGAGGTCATAGTTAGCTTGGCCAACTGATTGAGATGATTTCACTCATTGGAAAACTTAACCTGAAGTAGACAAAGGAGAGAGCCTAATAAGGGTCAAAGTTTCATAAATTCTGGCAAATTTCATTTCTAATGAGTGACCTCTTCCTGGTTATGAGAAAGAGATCTCAGCAAGTGCTCTTGTGTCTCTTTCTATAGGACATTAATCCCACTTTGAGGGCCCACCCTCATGATCTCATCTAACCCTAATTACCTTCTAAAAGGCCCAACCTCCTTACAACATTACCCTGGGGCAGGAGGTTAGGACTTCAACATATGCCTTTGAGAGGACACAAACATTCAAGCCATAATACACAATCTCAAATCTGATGAAGCATCTGAGATTGCAGACTGTCTGTTTCACGCACGGCATGCGGAGTTCACAGGGGCATTAAGGAAAAGCCTGCAGAAGAGGTTTCAGCTTTTCTCTTATTCCTAAATCTAAAAAAAAGCACAGCTTCTCAGACTCTGGAGCTATGCCCCTTTCAATGTGGGCCTTGCATGAATATTTCATAAGCAGTCTTGCTGCCATGAAAGGTGATAAGACTGTGATGGCATCACTGTCTAACTCAATTCCAGCTTATTCAGAGAATCAGGGCAGGTTCTAGCAGTTAAATAGAAGGCAAAAGGTGAAGAAAAGGCAGATAACTGGGCCTCTCAAATACTTCACATAACTAATATGATTATTCAGGACAAACCACAGTCTCTTTAAATTCTGTAACTTTTAGTTACAAACTCTCAAATTAAACTTAGGTTCGATATTCTATTTTTTTAATCTTTAAAATAAAATATCAAATATTTATAAGACAATACTTATAATATGTATAATAGAGAACAACAATAAAATGAATACCCATGTATCTGGTATTTGTTCAGTTTGAGAAATGGAATATTAACAACATTTTTGACACTTCCTCTGTGCCTTTTTTTCCTTTATTAATATATACTTTTTAATTTCTTTATTGATTAAGGCAGTGGTTGGCAAACTGCGGCTTGCGAGCTACATGCAGCTCTTTGGCCCTTTGAGTGTAGCTCTTTCACAAAATACCATGGCCTGGGTAAGTCTATTTTGAAGAAGTGGCATTAGAAGAAGTTTAAGTTTAAAAAATTTGGCTCTTAAAAGAAATTTTAGTTGTTATTCTGTTGATATTTGGCTCTGTTGACTAATGAGTTTGCTGACCACTGGTAAGGTATTACATATGTGTCCTCATCCCCCCTCCATTATCCCCCAAACCACCACCGTGGGCACCTATGCCCTCACCTCCCTGTTGTATGTGTCCATTGGTTAGGCTTATATGCATGCATACAAGTCCTTTGGTTGATCTCTCTCTCCCTTAACCTCCCCCCCCCCACACACACACACACCTTCCCTCTGAGGCTTAACAGTCTAACCAATGTTTCTCTGTCTCTGGATCTGTTTTGTTCATCAGTTTATGTTGTTCATTATATTCTATATATGAGTGAGATCATGAGATATTTATCTTTCTCTGACTGGCTTATTTCATTTAGCATAATGCTATCAAATTCCATCTATGCTGTTTCAAATGGTAAGAATCCTTTCTTTTTTTTTTACCACAGCATAGTATTCCATTGTGTAGATGTACATTTTTTAATCCACTCATCTGCTGATGGTCACTTAGGCTTCCTCTGTTGTCTTTTATCAGCCCATCCCTTCCCTATTCTCTCCCAACAGGTAACTGTTATGGCGGGCAGGACCCTGTCGAGGCAGAACTCCAGCCCAGGGGAGGAATGGGCGGCCAGACCCACAACAAAGAATGTAGCATGATGCGCTTTATGTTAGTCATAAAGCTGACTCTGTCTGCAATCCCCAACTCGCGGTATGTCCTGTTCCAAGTAATCACAAGGCAGCACAAACAGAAACCGCTAAAACTGAAAATAAGCCCCCCGCCCCAGGTATTGTGCAAACTTCTAATGATGTTACTGTACTAGTGGAATTTTTCATAGCTCATAGTGTGATAGGTTATCATGACCCTAGGACAGACAAAGAACTCTGCCTACTCAGCTATACCTCCCCCCACCGTTGCAAAACAACTGCCAGCTAGCCTAAGCCAAGGTCTCAAAACAAACTCCTAAAAGGATAAAAGCAGGCTTTCCTGTGTGCTCAGGGCTCTCTCTTTCTTTTTCTTACTGCTGCGACAGTAGGGGAAGAACTCAGATTCAAATTTGTTAATAAAGGCATAAATTTTTATTTGGTGTCTTGGTGGTCTTCTCTGGGGGTCTTTCCATAACAGTAACTACTGGTAGAATTTTGTGTGTGTTTTTCAGGTTAACTTTGGCAAAATGAATGAGAATAAGAACATAACACAAAGAAACGAAACAAAAGGATTTTTTGTTTGTTTGTTTTCTCTTGTTGTATGAAGTTTTTTAGTGAGAGATTCAAAAAAGATAAAAATGAAACACACAAAATTCCAAAAACTTCCAGTACAAAATTAGACTATAATACAGGCTATAATTGAATGTACCCAAAGCAGGTCATCCTAGATGATATCAGCATTATACTGAAATCTTCTATGCCCATTGCCTTTATATATAAACTAGAGGCCTGGTGCATGAAATCAGGTGGGGTCTCTTCAGCCCAGCCTGCACCCTCTCCAATATGGCACCCCTCAGGGATGTTTGACTTCCGGTTTAAGACTGATCCCCAGGATTGGGCCTAAACTGGCAGTCGGACATCCCTTTCACAATCTGGGACCACTGCTCACCTGCCTGCCTGACTGACCACCCCTAACTGTCCCCCCTGCTGGCCTGGTTGCTGCCTGACTGACCACCCCTAACTGTCCCCCCTGCTAAGTCCCGGGTTGCAAGAGGGTACAGGCCAGCTGAGGGACTCCTCTCCCACCTCCACTCCCCATGCAAGAATTTTGTGCACTGGGCCTCTTGTATTAAAATAAAGATGGATAATATTGTCATGACAATCAAAAAAGTAAGTTGATGAGATGAAAACTAAGGAAAAAGCACTTGAGTTTGTCTTATTTGTACTGTTGTTGTATTTCTGGTGATGGTGCTGATCCAGTGCTGTCCCATGGAAAAAGGCATGAAATTCAGGAGACATACCATTTAGTCATTGGAAAGGAATGCCAGTTTAGGTTCGCCAGGTGCAGACACTGAGGTAGATTTAGATTTACAGGAGATTTATTGAAAAGGTGGGGGAGGAGGAGAATGCTTTTGAAAGATGTCTTGTTGTGTTGGGCTGAATAGCAAAGGTCCCATAAAATGGCTGGCTTAGAAACAGCCAAAATGTATTTCTCAGAGTTATGAAGGCTGGGGCAAAAACAAGGACATTCTTCCCATCCCCTAACTAACTAATTAAACATCACAAAAGACAGAGAGGGAAGAAAAAGCAAGGTTGGGCAGTAAACTTTCAACCTGTGATTGACCTGTCACCTGTAAAAAAACAAAAAAACAAAAAACAAAAAAACAAGGGAGGAGGAAGCAGGATGGGACAGGGAGAGCCTCAGACTGCAGTGCAGATCTGACAGATCTCTACCTACCCAATAGGCCATTCCAAACTCACAGGGTATAAATGGGAAGGCCCTAAGAATCCCCTCCCACCCACCCCCCGGTCACTCTGACTGGGGGTTACCCATGAAGAGCACGCTAAAGCTTTGGCAGATCCTGAGGAGGCTTCAGATGGAGACTACATCATAATTTATTTTATCTTACTTTATTCATTTATACTATAATCAGACACATACATTGTTTTGATTATTATGCATAATTTCTATATTAATATGGGGTGGAGCAAAAGTAGATTTATAGTTGTTCATATGGAAAAGAATGCAATGATTAATAAATAATAATACAAGAATAAACTATGTTTCATGTATTCACAGCTATAAATCCATTTTTGACCCACCCTATATTCTTGTGCAAATCTGTTGGTTAAACATATGTACACATTTTTGTTTTCTACACAGGTGGCAGTAAAACTATAGATCTGTGTAAGGAATTCTTTGGTGTACACCCAGATGTGAGACTGCTGGGTTAAAAGGTATCTGCACAGGTAGTTTGGCTAAATACACTAGATTCCTTTCTAGGATGCCTGCACAGCCATCACTCCCACTTTTGTGCATGAAAGTTATATTTTCCCCACACTTAATATTAACTTACTTTTAATTCCTAACAGAATTATGGGGGGAAATGTTATTTTTTGTTATTTAATTAGTATATTTTAATATGTTTTTCTTTTGTTGATTTGCATAATTTCTTATACATGTTAAATATTAATCTCTTATTGTTATTAAAATATTTCCTTCTAATCTGTTACCCAGATGTTAATGTCTATGATGTCTCTCATTTTATAAAATTATTTAGTTTTGCTATAGTTAGTTGCATTCATTGTTGTTGGGTTTTTTTTTTTTAGTTTTGGGTTTCTTTTCTTTTTTTTTCTTTTTAGGACTTTAATATTTGAACTTCTAAGAAAACCCTTAACCTACCATGAGATCAACAAGAGTTTTGAAATTTTATCTTTCCTAATTCAATCTTGAATCAACTTTTTAAATGTATGAGGAAACTAACTTTACTCTTCTTCTTGCAGCTAGATAATTTGTCCTGATTTGTGATATTATTCCTGGTACATAATAAGTATCTATATAAACATAGATTTGTTTATGGACTCCATTCAATACTACTTATAAAATACCAGGGTGGATCTCTGCTCTTTAATTTTTTTTAGTTATTTGTAGGCCTTTATTCCCTTATGTAAATTTTAGGCTTAGTCAACTTTCTCCCAAATAGGTTGTACTAGAATTTTGCTTGGAATTACAAAAATAATTTTAGATTAATTTTGGAAAAATTAGTATATTTATAATATAAACTATATAATCTATGAAGATGGTCTTTCATTTCCTAAGGATTTTCTAAGAACATTTAAAAATAGTTATGTTTGCCAAAACCGGTTTGGCTCAGTGGTAGAGCACCGGTCTGCAGACTGAAAGGTCCCGGGTTCGATTCCGGTCAAGGGCATGTACATTGGTTGCGGGCACATCCCCGGTAGGGGGTGTGCAAGAGGCAGCTGGTCGATATTTCTCTCTCATCGATGTTTCTAGCTCTCTATCTCTCTCCCTTCCTCTCTGTAAAATATCAATAAAATATATATATTTTAAAATAGTTATGTTTGATTGTTGTAGTTCCTACAGAGAAATACACAAGTGTAAATAAAATGTTTTATGAGAATTAGTCAAACAACATTGGTGTGCGTAAATTGTGCCTGTTTGTGGCTTAATAATGAGGTTGTGAAAAATAATGTAGACTAGAAAGATATGGAGCCAGATAGACCAGGAGTTGAATTCCATATTCTTTGCTCACTGACTAAAGGAAGTTGAGCCAATTACTTAATCTCCTGTGCCCCAATTTCCTAATCTCCCCAATAGAAATAATACCCACACATAAATGAGATGATGTGTAAAATGCCTGGCACATGGTAGATATTTGATAAATGTCACCTTCTCTTAAGTTTTCCCCTAGGAATCAGTCTTATGAAACCACTAACATTTATTCTCCAGCATTTTTTTATAAGGGTAGTCTCATCATCAACTCCACCACCTCCACCCTTACAGTCTTCTGCCACCCTCAGGGTGAGAAAAGAAAAAATTACTTTGATCTTAGAAGAAACCAAAGATTGATACCTGCCCTTCCTTATCTTCCTATCTGATTCAATTACTGAATCCTCAGACCCTGAACATAAAAGACCATGATTTTAACCAGTCATGTATATAAAATGTATAAAATTCCTTTTCTTCACCACCCCAGAGAGAAGTTTCAAAGTATGCTATATTCTTTTTAAAATATATATATATTTTATTGATATTTTACAGAGAGGAAGGGAGAGAGATGGAGAGCTAGAAACATCGATGAGAGAGAAACATCGACCAGCTGCCTCTTGCACACCCCCCACTGGGGATGTGCCCACAACCAATGTACATGCCCTTGACCAGAATCAAACCCAGGACCTTTCAGTCCACAGACTGACGCTCTACCACTGAGCCAAACCGGTTTCAGCTATATTCTTAATCATACCTATAATTGCATTCAATACTTCATATACATTTAGTAGCCTTCTAGCTACCCTTTATTACATTGTTTTGTTTAATTTTTGCATGTGTTTTTCAAGTTGCAATTATATGTTCATGTTAATTTATATATTTCTCTCTTTTCCAATAGACCATAAGCTCATAAAGCAGGGACTCTACATGTTTAATTCATTACTGCATGCCCAGGACCTGCACCCTTCCCAGAGTATACATTCAATAAATATGTGTGAATGAATACACTTAAAAAATAATTCATTATCTAGGTCCAATTTATTGTCATCCAGATAAACCTACAGGATGTTCTTCATTTGCAGACTTTATAAATTAACTTACATTGTTTTTGTATATCTACATTATTAAATTAGGTCTTTTGATTTTTCAAGATAAAGATTTTAACTGATGAAACCAGTCAAGAAAACACTAGATATTACAGCTTTTATTAAAATGAATTCCTCTCCTTCCATGTAATATTTTCATAAATTAGTTCCAACAATAAAGCATAATTTTATACACAGAGTAGGTATTAAATATTCTTGTTTAAAAATCAATTACCAGTAAGTTATTATTTAAATTTGTACTCTAAAGTTGAGATGATTGCAAGGAAGTAATAACAGAGTGTAAGAGAAAAAACTTTGGACTTCTGGTAATTAACTGGATACCAAGGACACGCATGATTCTAGGAAATGTAGATAAGATGGAATGCATGGCTTGTGTTCTGTCTTGTGAGACATTATTACACATACCATAAAATTCCCAACACATTTCCATAATATGTACACATATGTGAACTCACACAATAAAAGTTCTCCATTAAAGTTTCTACAGTAAAAAGGCTAAATTTTTACTGTAGAAAATTAATTTTCATTTATAATGCTAACAGCAAGACACTCATTAAAATCACACATGGTGTCAAAATAAGCCAAAAGAAAATCATTTGGGCAAAAATAAAAAGGATCCCAAGTCAATTTTATAGAAAAGATTCCTATATAACCCAATTAACTTTGGGTTGAGAATATGTTTGTATATTTTCAGAAAACTACTCCAAGACCATAGGGATTCCTGCAGCAGAGAGGAGTTGTCAGGTCTGCTTCAACCATGAAGACAAGAGGAGAAATGGCCCAGAGATGGAAGATGCTAACAATGTCTGGCCACACTAGCAGTCAGCAGCTGTGCATTGCTGCAGGTTGCCCAGGACCAAACCAGAGAGGGTCGGACCTGCATTGCCACCATCTGTCCATCATCCAGATATCATTGCTGACATGTACATATTAGGAACTATTTGACATTGAAACTGGGTCTCGTAACTGTTGGACCTTGAAATTGGGACTCAAACGTTTTTTTGTTATTATATGTTTATTTTTAGTCTGCAGTTGCAAGATTTTTCAAAGAAAATAAATGGGGAGAAAATAGTTATAGAGATAAAGAACCATTGAACAGACTGTCAAACAATAGCGGGAAGCCGAGGGAGGTTGTGGCAGCAAGGGGGGGAGGGGGCACTGTAAGAGATCAACCAAAAGACTTATATGACTTATATGCATGCATATATACATAACCAATGGATACAAGACAAGAGGGGGGAGACAGGTGAAGGCATATGCGGGGGGAGGGGGGAGGAGGTTGGGGGGAGCTCAAGGGGGGAAAAGGAGACATATGTACTATTATTTGTAATGCTTCAAACAATTTTTTAAAAAGTTATAAAAAATAAATAAAGTTCACATGGCTGTTCATATGCATACAAGGGGACCAGATTTTTAGGGGTCTTAATTGCTACAACTTATATTTGAAAGCTTATGAATGCCAGGTTACAGAGGTCTGGTGAGAGGAACTGCCATGTTCCCCTGAGGATCTCTAAATTCCCACATCCTCTGAGTTATGGAGGTCACCATAGCAACATCTGTGTACATCAAGCTTCGAGCGGATGGGCCACAGCTGCTAAGCCCTACTGGGGATCCATCACACCCTGTCTGGCTGCATATTAAGTCACAGTGTTATTCCAAGATTTCTGAGACTCTCTGAGCCCTTGAGCACATCCCAAGGGAAATAATTAAAGTCACATTGACTTGAGTAGCACATGGGATGGCAGTATGTCATTAGATATTTTATGGTTCTAGGGTGACAGTCATTTCGGAAGGCAGTTGGTTGCACCAGAGAGATGTGGCCCTTCCAAGTGGCCCAGAGAAAAATGCACCCGGGGATGATGTCCAAGATTGAGTTATCTTGGCCAAGGGGGGCTGGGCAAATCCTTTTGGTGTGAGATCATGAACCAAGCTTTTTGTTAGGAGCAATAGGTCTTTTCTAATTGCTGTGACTTAAATTAAGAAATTCAGGCTATTTCTCTGGTACTTGGATAAATGTCTCTGGGATTGCCCAGTTCTGAAAATGTCTAAATGCAATCGGGAAAATATACACTACACAGATATCCAAGTAAAGAAAAAGGACCCTGCATATGCTTTTCACTGGCATCCAGATCTAATCTAGCATATGATCTATCATCACCGAAAGGACAGTTATTAGGTAAGTCTTCATTTCTCATAGATGGTCCTATAAGTATCAGATCTAGTATATGCAAGGGCTTACTTATTAAGATCCCTACTTAAGTGTGTTGGAAAACCAGCCAGCTCTTCCAGGACATATGTTCAGGTTGCGCATTGCACAAGTATGCCAATTCTAAGGGGCCACTAGTCACATCATGCACACATATACTCATGGGCCAATGTAGAGATTCAGCCTGTCATCCAAGTCCTGGATCAACAGTAAATATAAACTTACATGGGAACATATGGTCATCACACACTTGGGAAAACATGCATGTACACCTTCATTAGCACAAGCATATGTACACAGCTTCCCCTATCATGAGCTCAATTTGGGTATTTCCTGAAGTCACATCTCTTGCCCACTATTCTTAGAGTCCTCCTTTCCTATCGAACACCATCTCAACCAGACCTAGTCATCTCACCTGTGGTGAAGAGGAAGTGTGCAAGCTGCTGGTATCTATCTACTAGCATCCAAGGATGTAGAATCATTCAGAAAGTGGAAAATGTGAAACCAGAATTGCAGCCTGATGGGCTCCAGAAGACACATATTGACAAGGTAAAGTATATGTATTTTAGAAATATATAGGTGAGTGGAAGAGCCAGGATTTGAACCCAGGACCATACTATAATGACATGATACTGCACCTCACACTGGCCAATCAACAAGTCCTCCTGGTGGTGTGATCAAGAAAAGAATAGAGGCCTGATATTCTAGAGCATAGCATTAAAAAGGAAATGAAACTTCCTAGGATTTAATTACAGAGAATCTTTATGAAGACAGAAGAGAAGGCTTAGGAAGAAACCCACATGACTCTGTCAGCATGTCAGTGAGCCAGGATTTAAAGAAAGAAGAGGTGTGATGGGTGCTCAGGATCTGGAGGGAATATGAAACAACAAAAGAGCTTATAACAACAGGGTCAGTAAGCAGGCTGAGACCTTCACAAAGAAAGAGTGTTCCACTGAAGGGTAAGTTACTTGCCTAAGGTCATATAGACATAGATAAGTGGAAGAGTCACAATTTGAACCCAAGTCCATGCTATAATGACATGATACTGCTCCTCACACTGGCCAATCAGCAAGTTCTCCTGGTGGTGTGGTTTCTTCTGTTGTTGGGGCTATCAACTAGATCAGTTCAGTTTCTCTCAAACATGAGCAAGAGCACATGCTGAACATACATGGAGTCAACAAGAGCTTGACCATAGAATGGATACCTACACATGAGACCATTGAGGACCAGTCTTCAACAACTTAAACACCGTGGGGCTGGAATCAAAACATTGGTGCTTGTGGACAGACAAAGCTTAGCAATTTTTTTTTATTTCTGCTCATCCTATGAAAATTGAACTGGCCTCTTTTAAATCAAATAGGCCCCCAGGATTCTGGAACAATTGCAAGGGATGGTGAGAATGGAGAACAGGCCTTGGGGGATAGAGTGTCAAAGGATTCAAAATAAGCTTCCTGAACCATGGGTGCTACAGAGATTAATTTGGATAATTAAAGATATTTGGTCCATTATTTCTATGAAGCTGGTGAAACAGATCATATTGGATAAAACAGTAAATAGTTAGTGGAATAGTGTGAAGTACTACCGATCTTTTAGACTTACTCTGATAGTTTGTTGTAAAGCACCTGTAACATGCAGAACCCAGAAGTGTTTTAAAAAAATGGGTCTAGTACTATAAGTAATAGAGTAACAAAAAAATTAGTTGTATTTGAATGTCCACATGCTAAAAATTAGGTCAGTAGAATTTCCTCAGTTACTCCTCATTGGCAAATTAAGAAGTTGGACATCTACCATCAAGGCCCTGAAGCTGCGTCACTAGCATTATATAGAGAGAAAGGTGATGTCAGCTTCAAGGAAATTAGTGTCGTAATTTAATTGCTTCACCTTAAAAAATCATATAGGTTTTCATTCCAGTGACTTTTTAATTACATTCATCTAATTTTGAATTAAATTCCCTCCTCTCTCAAAAGAAAGAAATACCTATCTCACAAGCATATTATGAGGAGCCAGTGAGATTATGGTTGTCAGCTACGTATAAATGCAAAGCTTTGTGATTATTATTATTATTATTATTGACATTGTTGCCCCTTCCCTTCAGAACACACACGCACCTTATTCATTGAAGCCAAGTGACCCTGGGGCTCTTTCACAGCCTGTGAGGCCACGTGCTTGGAAGCCTCTGCCCAGACAGATTAAGTCAGACATCTGTGTGTCCCTGCTAACTCCTTGGCCAAATGGGAACGATGTATGTGAATATTCCATTCGTAAGGTTTTGTAAGGGTTTTATGTGAGAGACACTTTGTGGTGACATAAGGACATTTTTGTTTACTTTGCTTATATTATTTATCCCTGGAATTCCTGGGAGACATTATAAAATCTAAATTGATTGTACAATGCAAAAGACCTCGGTGGCAATGCCATCACCATTTCCACAGGGTGTTGCTCAGAAGTATATTAGGAAAAAATTAGCTTTGTATATAAGCAATGGGCTGATCATCAAGGCTATTATGGTTAATTCAGAGATCAAATTGTCATGAGCCCTTAGGGGGTTGGGACTTTATAATAGATTTATATGGATTTTTTGTTTGATTGCTTATAATAATAATAATTATTATTATAATTACTAGGTATTATTATTATTATTATTATTATTATTATTATTAAGATTTCCTGACAGGTTTCCTGCTTTTGTCTTCAAGGTAGAATCGGCAGGTTTGAGAAATAAAGTATAGGACACATAGTTAAATCTGAATTTCAGATAAGCATACAAGTTTTTGAATAGTTGATCATTGATTTTTAAGCAAATAAATTTCTAAAGCTGCTTTGGGAGAAAGAAGAATGACATAATTAAGGCAGCAGCAAAACCTAACTGTCTACATTGATTGTTTTATTAATAGATTTTGCCACTAGAAGGAACTGAATGTTTTTAAATATTAGAGTCTTTTATTTAGGATGAGAGTCCTAACTTGTAATATAGACAGCAGATACAGATCAGCATAATTAATTAAGATCTGATCGTCCAGGGTAGGAGAGAGGTTTGAAATTCAAGAGACAGAAATACAAGCAGAAAAGATGGAAACAGTGTGTGAGAGACCCTGGGGTGGCAAGTCAATATGCCCACACATTAATTAAATGAGGAGGAAAAGAAAATAACTCAATGTCAAACATATGTTTTCTTAGTTTAGAAAAATATAAATCTCACTTGAAGAAAATGGGGAATTTAGGAGAAAAGACTAGTTTTAAGGATAAAAGTTATAAAATATCTTTAGGACTTACAGAATTATAAATGTTCTGTTAATTATGCATATCAAAAGCAAAGTCTTCTAAGTCTCTGTGGGAATTTAGAATGTATTAAAGTCACCTTCCAATAAAAGTAGAAAAATAAATGCATATGCATACACACACACACACACACACACACACACACAGAGAGAGAGAGAGAGAGAGAGAGAGAGAGAGAGAGAGAGAGAGAGATGCATACACAGAGCTTCAAAGATAAAGAAAAAAACTTTATAATCTTCCTGTCATGACAAGTTCTGGTTTTTAATTTTACCCATTTAATTAACCTTCCTTCCAAGAAGAAAAAAAGCAATCATTAGTATTGTTTCATTTGCTTAGTCCACCCATCAAGCATTGCTCAAGGTCCTACACTGGTCCACATTCTGGGGCTACAGAGAAGCAGATCAACAAGGCTCCTGCCCTCACAGGGAATAGGAGGTGCACCAAAGACATGAGTATATACATAAACATAATACATCATTCCAGGGGGAGCTGAGCACTTATATTAACAATAAATCAGGGTAAGTATTAGAGAAAGACTGGGTTTCTGGGACTATCTCAGAGATCTAGAATGGTGTCTCTGGTGAAGCAACATTTGAATAGGATCTGGATAAAGTAAAGAAATTAATTTGGTAGAAATGCAGCCCAGAAAAAAGTAGAACCAACACCAAAGCCTCTGAGGCCAACAAGTAGAGAGTACTATTTCATACTAGAGGCCTGGTACATGAAATTCATGCACTCATGGGATGGGGGAGGGTCCCTCAGCCCAGCCTGCACCCTCTCGCAATCCAGGAGCCCTCAGGGGATGTCCAACTGATAGCTTAGGCCTGCTCCCCCTGTGGGAATGCACTGACCACCAGGAGGCAGCTCCTGTGTTGGGTGTCTGTCCCCTGGTGGTTAGTGTGTGTCATAGTGACAGGTCATTCCACTGTTCAGTTGATTTGCATTGAATCTTGCTGAGGCTTCACTCTTAGCCAAATTATTCCCCTCACCAACTTTAGGTTTGGGTGTAAGTTTTGCTTTTGACCCAATGATATGGGAGTGGATGCAATAAACTCACATATGTCCAGAAGTTTTGAATGTTCTTGTGTGTTTGGCTTGGTCTCTAGCGTTTCTGCCTTCTGTTATCAGGAAAAAAAAATGCCTTGGTGGTCCCCACTCCCAGAGCAAGAGTCCCATGGGGCACATCTGAACGTGACCACAGCCTGAAGCAGAGCTTCCTCCAACCAACCCACAAACACATGAGCAAGAAAATTATTTTCATTTATTTTAGTAGGTGGGAGGTGGGAGGTTACACAGCATTAATGCAGCAGAAAAGTGACTGATACAAGAGAAATGTGCAGAATACGTGGCAGGAAGAGACTACTTAGACACAAGGTCAGAGAGCAAAGACATGGGTCTCCTGGGCCACTCAGAACAGTTCAAGTTTGAAATGCCTTCCTAATGTGATTGGTAGGGGTTTAAGGTTACATTTTCAAAATATTTTTTCTGGACACTATGTGAAGAATAGAATTAAAGAAGACAGGAGTGGGGAGGGCTACCATTACAAGATATTTCAAGCTGTCAAGGCTATAGATGGTGAGTTGAACTAGAGTGTGCCTGTGAAGAGGGTGATAAGTGATTCCATTTGACACATATTTGAAGGTTGAGCTGGCAGGTCTTGCTGATATTTTGAAGGTGGGGTTGAAGGTCAAAAGACATGGAGATAGACTAACTCCCTAGAATATTTCCAGCGCTTGCTACTTGCTGCATAAGAAACCAAAGAAACATAAGACACACTTCCCATATATTGATATCTTATAAATAACACATGAATTTAAAATTAAAATAGCCTTTGCTTTAGGATAAAATGAAATTGAAATCACATAGTAGATATTAAAGATTTCAAGGAACATGTTACATAAGAAATAGCACTGTTCATATATACAATACATGGACAGTTTTGTGTGCCGATATTCATATACACACACATAATTTCTATCATGATTTATATCTGCCTAGTAGAATACAGACATTCTGAGTCCTGTGTGAGTTCCTGGTAATTCTAATTTGAATTAGGATGTTAATAGCAGGAACTAAAATGAAGGGATAAGTGGGAAAGACTTTCCATAGACTTTGCTGATGTGGTCATATGAGCAAAAAAATAAGTATGGCTCAAAGATTTCAGTAAGGCTAACTGGGAAAGGTTGCACTCTAAGGAAAAGAGAGAGAGAGGCCAGTTTGGGAGGGAGATAATGCTGGGTTTTAGAAGGGTCATGTTCAAGGTGACAGCAGAGTATTCTGTGGAAATGAGCAGTAGTATCTGGCAAGAAAGGACTGAATTAATTTGCTATACATATATAAAATCCTAATATTCAAATAGACCAAACAGTGGAACAACCAAACAACCGAACAACTGGTTTCTATGACATGTGCTGATCACCAGGGGCACATACGGAAAGTGGCGGGTATTGGCAGGATGGTGGAGCAGGTGAGTGTGGGAAGCCAGACCAAGGCAGGGGCCCAATTGCCATCATTGGGGCGAGCCTCTGGAGGTTACTGAAAATTCTTTGCCCCCATGCACTGCGGTCCCACTTGGAGCTTGCACCTGCTACCAGCACAGGAGCCACCACTCGCATCTGCTGTTGGTGTCCAACACTGGCCCTGACCACCCGGCGGATGCGAATGGAAGCTGCTGGCCCCAGTTGCCCTTCCTGGCTTCTCCACCTCCCTCTGCTCATAAGGGGAGATTGGGGCTCGCAGCCACTTCTCACACTCAGCACCAGAGCCACCGCTTGCACCCACTGCCAGCACCCATCTCTGGCCCTGATTGCTCGGTGCCATCAGCAGGTGTGAGTGGCAACTGCCAGCCCCAATCACCCCTGAGGGCTTCTTCACCTAACCCTGTTCCTAAGGGGTGATCAGGGCAGCAGCTGCTGCTTGCACACACTGATGCCACTGATCCCATACACACCTGCTGCTGGCACCAGCCCCAATCGCTCTGTACCATCAACAAGTGTGAGCAGAGTGGGTGTCTCCAGTACAGGGAATGGTGGTGGTGGGAGTGGAGTTGCTGGCAGACAGGTGACTGGGGGCCACAGTGAGAGAGGACAGATGAGGGCATGGAGGATGAGCCAAGACCTGCCCTTATGCCCATTGTAACCTCGCAGTCACAGTTCCTTTGAAGGTGCATGAATTTGTGCACTGGGCTCCTAGTAACAATCTATACTAATAAAAGCCTAGGTGGCATCATGCCCTTGCTCATGACATCATCACAAGATGGCCACCATATGATGGTGCACAGCAGAGGTGGGCCCCGGCATTCATTCTGCAAGGTGAGGCTTGGGGGTCCTGCGGCACAGAGAAGGCCGGTCCCAGTGTCTCCGCCGCCTTGCATGGAGGAAGTGGATCACATCAGGGGAGGGCAGTTGTAGGCAATTGGGCCAACAGGGGAGGGCAGTTGGGGGTGATCAGGCCAGCAGGAGAGCAGTTAGACATCAATCAGACTGGCAGGGGAGCGATTAGGGGGCAATCATGCTAGCTGGCAGAAGCGGTAGGGGCAATCAGGCAGGCATGTGGTTAGGAGCCAGCGGTCCTGGATTGTGAAAGGGATGACTGACTGCCTGGGGGATTGGGAATAAACTGGCATTCAGACATTCCCAGAGGGGTTCCCAGATTGGAGAGGGTGCAGGACAACCCCCCCCCCCACACACACACACACCTGTGCATGAATTTTATGCACTGGGCCTCTAGTCATAATAATAAACCAGCAAATAGCTTCTTTCTGAGCACTTACCAATTTCTTGGTACTATGTAAAAACCACTGAAAAACAGATCACAGTGAGGAAACTCTGGCTGGGAAAGTCACACAGCTTCACAAATGGCAGTGCCAGGTTGATGGAGCCCTTCACAAATGGCAGTGCCAGGTTGATGGAGCCATCCAATCTGATTTCAGGGCAGAGAGAAGGGAAGGGAAGGTGTAGAGAGATTTTTAATTAAATATGCCCTTGGCCTTTTCTTCAGTCTTAGACTGGTTTTCATGAGCCCTGCTCCAGGGTATCTGCTTCCAGTGTGTCTTTCCTCTCCATCCAGGCTTTTAAATTCCTAGAGAAGTCTCATATTCATATTCCTCGCCCTTCATGCTTAGCACAGTATTGGACATATTCACTTATTCACACATAAAATTTTTATCAGGCACCACACAACGGACCAGGCACTGCATTAGGAGAGGGCGCACAGCCCAAGGACATCCTAGGCTTTTTACCCTTGAGGAGACAAACACACTCCAGTAAACAAGAGGGAGATGTGAGCTCGTCACTACCATGTAGTGTGATGACTGCCATAAAAACAGATGGAGTGCTAGGATTCAGAAAAGCGAGAGGTGCTTTTGTTCTTTTTGACCAGATGCTAGAAAAGTGTATTGGTTTCTGACAGCGATCATCATACAGTCTGGGAGGCTGCAAACCCAGTGGCTGAAAACAACAGAAGTGTGTTCTCTCATAGGGCAGGAGGCCAGAAGTCTGAAATCACGGTGTCAGCCTACCTCCAGAGGTGCTAATTATATATCTTTCCTTGCTTCTTCCATCTTCTGGTGGCTTTTGGGATTTCTTAGCTTGTGACAGTTTAACGCCAATCTCTGCCTCCATCTTCACATAGCCTTCTTCTCTACATGTGCCTCTCCACAGCCTCTTAGGAGAGGGCATCTTATAGAGACACCAGACATTGGATTTTGGTCCCACCCTAAATCCAGGGTGATTTCATCTAGAGGTCCTTCCCTAATTAGGTCTGCAAGGACCCCATTTCCAAATAAGGTCACACATTTTGAGGTTCTAAGGTTCACACCCTGAGGAAAAAATGAATGTTCTTCCTAAACAACTCTGGCTATAAGTGACAGAAACCCAACTTGAATTAACCTGAACAAGAGAGAGAGAGAGAGAGAGAGAGAGAGAGAGAGAGAGAGAGAGAGAGAGAAATTGGGGTTCACGTTCACAGAAAGGGAAGTAGTATGATGAAGCAGAACCCCGAAACTTTCAGCATCTTTCCCCCTCTTGGCTTCTCATTCATTCTGGCCTGCCTCTATGTCAACTTCATTTTCTACACCCATAGAACGGTCTCTCCATAAGGCCAAATATGGGCCACTGACAGCACCAGCACTCATACCCTTACATCTTCATGGTCAGAAAAGAAAGAAGCATGTTGCCCAGCTCCAGCACAGAAAATCCAAGGGAAGAACTGACAGTGCTGGCTTTTCCCATAAAAAGTGTGCTGTGTTATATAAATAACTCATAATAAAATATCTTTAGAGATGGTTTGGATGATTGCAGCCATCTTGTTTGATTTTTCCATTTACCCATGACAAAATGTCCTAGAGTTATGAAGCAACCTACTCATTGTCCTTCAGCAGAACCCAAGTCTGTAGCAGAACCCAAAAAAGAACCCTGTTCTTTTAACTCCTGATCCTAGACCTTTTCCTTTATGCCAAGGTGTTGCTTACAGATGAATTCCTCTCAAATAACCCAAACCAAATTACTCAAGTTTAAATGCACAAGCATACCCTACCAAAGTTTGGCTGATCACATCGTTGGTCCCAATTCAAAGACTGATGGGAATGACACATTAAACTTGAGCAGAGAAATGTGACACCTGTGGGGAGGGCACTCCATTGTTGAAGTGCACTTAGCCAAGTCTCCAAGGCACTTTCACCTCTCAAGCCACTCCAACCTCCCCATCTCCCCAGAAAGGCAACAATAACACCAGAAACAATGACAACAATTAGCATCTTTGAACATCTAACAAGTATTTTTGTTAAATGTTCTGAGCATTCATTCATTATTTACAATTCCAAAAAGGAAAGTAAAAACTTCTACATAGGTTTCTTCTTCTTTTCTTTTCTTTTTTTCATTGCACATCATCTGGAGACATATTCAAGCTGAACATGTTAATGTACATTTCATGATCCAATTCACTTGTCATTATTGAGGCTGGTTTTCAAAGCTTATAATTTACGGCTCTGGCATGCCGCTATAAATTAAAACAGGGTGGGTGTCCAAATATAGCTTACAGGAATGACGCTCCATTCATGCAGCACAAATTCCCAAAGGTGGACAGCAGCCAGCATGACACGTAAAACTTTATGTATGATAACTTCTTGTGTTTCTTGGCATGCAACACATTTTTTTCACAACACAGACACCTCTCCCACCCTCACTAGTGCGTAATTCACTCTTGTCTGTTCATCAAAATTCCACATCTGGTACCAGAAATGCTTATAGTGAGACCACCTTGGAAACAGAAAGTGTTGTTAAACCAGTTTTGAAAATTGGAGCCTTTTCATTGCCAGAAAGCAGAACTGAAAAAGTTAATTTAAACAATGAGTAAAGGCCAGTTTACAATGTCTAAAGAAACAGACCAAAGTATTCGAATGACAATTAAAAAAGCATATAAAATGCTTCTCCAGTCTTACCCTTCTGTCATATATTCTCCTTATGTCCCTTATGATTCTTAGGCTTTGTCCCTTTATCCAAGCTACGCTAAGTGCCTAGAACTCCCTTTCCCTCTCCTGATACCTCAATCAATGGTTCTCAATTCTTTTCTAGACAGAGACAACTAAAGGCTTCAACACACTTCTCCTGGGTAACAATGGCTCACAGCAGTAGTGTGAAGCGATAGAGGCCTATCTCCAAAGAACCATATGGCCTTTGACAAAGTGCCTTAGATTAAAGGAAGAGGCATGCAAGCTCCCAACTGAAAAATGTTAGCCAGTGGTGGGTGGTGCCAATTCAAACACAGCCAGTCATCCCTAATTGGGGTTTGGTGAAGAAGGAAACTTAAATGGCCCTGCTATAGAACAGACACAACAATGGTGCTACAACATGGGTGTATTGAGAACTGTACAGCACAGCTGTGAGGTTGTGCCCCCACTTGCCCTCCACCCTCTGCCACCACCACCCCCTCTTGGCCAGGACAGCTCTGTGATGGTCCACTCCAGAGAAATGCAGTCTTTGATGGGGATGCTATCCCAGACAGAGGGGAGTTGAAGTCTCCACTCCTGTCCCTGATCTGTCAGAATAGAGCCACTCCAATTGGTCAAAGCTGCAGCAGCTTCCATTGGATAGGGAAAGCCTCAGTCCTGTTGGTTGAAATAGGACTCACAGGACTCCAGGAACTAGTTTACTAAGGGCTGGCTCAGAAGGCAGAAACACAGTGCAGGCTGGCAGTTCAATGAGGAGACAGGCAGGTTAACATAGAGCATAGAGGCTTTCCTCCTCAGCCTCCTCCTCTTTCTCCTCCTTCTCCTTTCCCTCCTCCTCCTTCACCCAGCTACCCACCATGTGCCCTTCTTAGTCCTCAGGTTTTACAGAATCATTATTCGATGTTACTAGTTTACACTGACTACACAATAGGATAACATGAAAAAATTTTAAAAACTCAGATGCCCAGGCCCAAAACCAAATGAGTTAAATCCGAGTCTCTGGAGGTAGTACAGCATTGTTAGGTTTTCAAAGCTCCACAGATGATTCTATCAGTTTTGAGAACCACTGGCATAAATTCTAAATTCTTCCCTAACCCCCAAGAGCAACGTCAATAAATATTTTACCTTATGTCTCCTAATCCTATCTGGGGTCAGATATGTTTCTGAATTCAGAATTTTAGAGGGATATCCAGTGTGTGTGTGTGTGTGTGTGTGTGTGTGTGTGTGTGTGTGTTAAAATATGTAACACCCCCAGAAGAGTCTGAACCAGCAGCACCTCATAATCAAACATACCAACATTCAGAAGTGAAACAAACTTCCACACAAAGTTATATAAATAAACTATAAATAGCTTTATCTTAGTTCAACTCAGATTTTGTTCCCAAATGAGTTAAGAAACATTTTTTTTTCTATTTTCAGAGTTTTGAGGCTTTGGAATCAGAATTGTAGACCTGGATTAATCAAGTAGCTCCCTTTCCCATACACATGTTAATGACAAAGGTGAACAAGGCATGGACCTTACCTTGACAAGCGCACAATAAAATTGGTGGAAAAAGAGAAGAGAGATGTAAACAACCAATTAGAGTCAGCTTAACTTTCCTCAAAGCACACTTAGTACAGCGGTTCTTAACCCCGGCTGCCCATAAAAATACCCAGGAACTTAAGCATATTTTCACAACCACATTCCAGAAATAATTTAATCAAAATTGGGAGCATATGCTTACTTTAAGCATGAATAGTAAATTTAAAAATAATTACAAAGAAGAAAATACCATCAGAAGAAAGCAAACTTTTATGTCTAAATATAATTAAAAGTGGTTTTGAAATATGTGCTTTTGTGAAGGGTTTGAACAGTTAGGAAAAAACAACATTATGTAGGAGGAGACCATGAGAAATATGGAACAATGATGAGACACAATTCAAAAGGAGAAATTTGGTTTTGCTTATAGGGGAGATAGAAGTGGGCAAAGGGAGAATAAATGGGGATAGAAAAAGGACTTGATTTGGGGTGGTAAGTGCACAATGCAGTGTGCAGATGATGTTTTATTGAGTTGTACACTTGAAACATGTGTGGTTTTATTAACCAACTAGAGCCCCGGTGCATTAAATTCATGCAAGGGTGGGGGAGGGGTCCCTCATCCTGGCCTGCACCTTCTCCAATCTGGGATCCCTCTCAAAATCTGGAACCACTCGCTCTTAACTGCTCCCCTGCCTGCCTGGTCCCCCTAACTGCCTATCTGCTCTCCCTTCCTCTCCATGCCCTTCGGACCCCTGGTGCAGGCATACTGAGAGCTCTCCACCACAGCCCCATCCTCATCCTGATTGGTCATTACGTGATGGCATCCAGACAATTTGCATATTCCTCTATTATTAGTATAGATGTCACATCAATAAATTCAATTAAAAATAAATTTTAAAAATTGAAAAATATTTGAAGTCATGTTTCTTTCAACAAGTTATTCTCAGTTAGTTTGGATAATGGACTGGCAGCTAAAGAGTTTGAAAGAAGCTTTTCAGCTACTCCTCTCTTTTACCCACTCCCCAACACAGGGAAAACAACTCTAAATCTTCTACTTTACTGTGGCAATTCATTGCATACTAATTTGTGACAATTAATCAATTCTTGAGCTGTAACTTACATCTTTTGTTATCCATTAAATTTTTACGTATTTATTTCTAACCTTCCTAACTACATTGTGAACTAGAAAACTTATTTCTACCTTCCTAACTACATTGTAAACTCTTATAATTCTTTATATTTTTCCACAATACCTACTACTACACCTTACATAAATAATATTTTCAGTAATTTGATTTTATTTTTCACCCAAATCATGTACCTCCAACTAAGACATTGGAAACAATATAAAATAAAGAAAGTAAGAAACATAGGAATGATTGTTTCTTTCCTGATCTAAAATTATGAATGCTCACTCTTGACCAAAAAATAGAACAAGAAATGTAAAACCTGAAGGTGAATAAGAGTACTATAAATCACTCAGAAAAAGAGAAGGCTAAAAGATAGATAGATGAGTTTTTCAACACTCATTCTAAATCCACATGACCAATGCTATTTCATGATTGCAAAAGAAACTCCATAAACAATTCTCAAGCAATGGAGTTGAAATATTAACTAAGTTATTAACAGAAAACCTTAATTAGACAAAAAGTTAACAAAAAGGGGAACAGCCATTGTTAGCTGAGCACACAAAAACTGAGAAAAGTAATCTTGATATCAATGAAATGACACTTCACTGAGAAGGCACAAACAAATCTACTTATTTTTTCTCTTTTAAATTACATAAATCTGGTACAGAGAAACATATCGGAATGCTCTGTGATGTTTAGGGTATGAGCACATAAAAAGAAAAATCTAGATAATGGTACAAGATTAGTCACAGTGGGTATATCTGGAGAAAAGCCTAGAATAATTCAAGGGGGCTAGCTGGCTGGAGAAAGGGATTATGGGAGGTTGGCCAGCCAGCCCTCCAATCAGGGCTAATGGGGGGGGCTGGCCAGTCAGCTATGGGGAGGAGCCACAGGAGGTTGGCTGTGGGAGAGCACTAACCACCAGGGGGCAGCTCCTATATTGAGGATCTACCCCCTAGTGGTCAGTGCACATCATAGTGACTGGTCAACTGGTCATTCTGGTTGTATGGTCATAACAGTCACATAGGCTTTTGTCAGTATACTAGAGGCCCAGTGCATGAAATTTGTGCACTGGGCTGGGGGCGGGGGGGGAGAAGGGTTGTCCCTCAGCCCAGCCTGCACCCTCTCCAATCTGGGACCTCTTGAGGGTTGCCTGACTGCCCATTTAGGCCTGATCCCTGTGGAAAGCAGGCGAGATGGGGGAGAAAGGAGGAAAGCAGGCAGGGCAGTGACTGTAGCAGGAAGCCCTACTGCAGAAACATTCCTGCAACAGGCCACTAGTGTAGGATATAAAAGCCAAAGTGACTATTAAGACCAGTGGACTGAACGACAGGTCGACTGCTCTGATGTGCAATGACCACCAGAGGGCAGATACTTTATGCAGGAGCTGTCTTCTGGTGGTTCAGTGTGCTCCCACAGTCAACCTCCCATGACATGCCAACCTCCCATGGTGCCTCCTCCCAGCCGGCCAGCCCAGATGGGCCCAGATCAGGACTGGGCGAGACACCCTGATTATCCCCAATTGCTGGCCAGGCTGAGGGACCCCATCTGTGCATGAATTCATGCACCAGGCCTCTAGTATTTATAGATAATACTATATATACTAGAGTATTGTGTGTGTGTACACACACACACACACACACACACACACACACACATTCCACCAAGAATATGAATCAACAGATCAGCAACACTGAGTGTGAGCTACAAAATGCCTGCTGTTTTATCCTGCACTCCACACTCACACACATACACAGCAGCATCTCACACAAGAATCTTTCTGTGGCTTACTCTAAAGGAACAGCATAAAGGAAAGCACATTCTAGAAAATATACTTTAGTCAAGTTGACACATTACAAAGCCACCAAAGTTCTAAGTTCTAAATGTTGATCTTATCTTTTATTTTTAAGCCCATTCACCCTATGACAATAGCCAATAAAATCAGGCCACAGGCCCTGCATTTATGAAACCTTAATCTTGTAATAAGCAATGCAGTTTTAAAATACGTTATTTAACTTCACCTTCATAGCAAACCAATGAGGTGTTTACTGTCTCTGTTTTACTAATGAAGAGAGGGGTCAGTAACTTATCCAAGGCCCATCTGATTCCAAGGCACATGTGTTACCACTATAGTAACCTACCGTCAATGAGCTCTGTTCATGGCTACAGCCCAGGGTCTTCCTTGCCTTAAAAACAACAGCCATGCCCTAGCTGGTTTTGCTCAGTGGATAGAGCATCAGACTGAGGACTGAAGGGTCCCAGGTTTGATTCTGGTCAAGGACACATGCTTGGGTTGCAGGCTTGATCCCTAGTGTGGCATGTGCAGCTGGTCAATGATTCTCTCTTAGCATTGATGTTTCCATCTCTCTCTCCCTCTCTCTTCCTCTCTGAAATCAATAAATATATATATGTAAAAACAAAAAACAACAGCCATATTTGGGATCACTGATCTGTAACAGATATTGATCTAAATCAGCAATTTCAAACTTTTTCATCTCATGGCACTCTGAAAGTGTTTTTACTCTTAATGTGATATACAGAGAGATATTAGAATAAATTTAATCAATTTATCAGAAATTGTTTTTATCAATGTTATTTTATATCATGTTTATGTTGTTTTTATATCATGTTTTCACTGTTTTGATATCACGTTTTAATTGTTTTTTGTTTATCATATTGTCATTATTTATTAATCAATTTATATATTATTTTCATATACACTTTACTAATTTTCTTTAATCTCTGACACTTCTATTATAGAGAAAGGGCGAAGAGTGATATTAAAATATTTCTTCTAATTAATTTCCTTTGAAGGTGTATGAATCCATGCTCCAGGCCACTAGTATTAAATGATATGGATTCTCTTAACAAAAAAAAAAAAAAGATGTTATATGTCAAGTTGAAACATCATTAATTATATATTTTTTTATTTCTTAAAATGCATAGAGTAGTTTGTGTTAGTTGTATATTGCTTAATATTGGAAATGCTGTTGTTATGTCTGATCATGCATGAGGCCTATTCTATTTTATCTAGAGGCCCGATGCATGAAATCCATTTACAGATAGAGTCCCTAGGCCTGGCAGGCAATCAAGGCTGATCTGGGCCTTCCTGCTGCCAGTCCCTGCCTTTCTTCGCTCTGCACTGCCCTCTGGTGGTAAGCACTCATCATAGCGAATGATTGAATTCCTGGCCTCCCTGTAGCCATATATATATATATATATATATATATATATATATATATATATATGAAAACATTCCATGAAAAAATCTTGTTTTGCACAAGTACATGTAGCAAAGAGAAGATAATATTGAGATTTATTAGCCATATATATAATATTTATATATATTAGCCATATATATATATATATGAAAACATTCCATGAAAAAATCTTGTTTTGCACAAGTACATGTAGCAAAGAGAAGAAGATAATATTGAAATTTATTAGCCATATATATATATATATATATATGAAAACATTCCATGAAAAAAATCTTGTTTTGCACAAGTACATGTAGCAAAGAGAAGAAGATAATATTGAGATTTTTAATATTTAATAAAATGCAATTGGCCTTGCATTTGGCCAATTGAAAAAGTCTTTATTTCACCTTGTAAAGCACACTTCTCAATTTAAAACAAACAAAAAACAAACAAACAAAATAGAGGCTACAATTGTTTACCTCCTCTTTAATGAACTTGACTTGTTTATTTAAATCCATTTGAATGTTCTGTAATTAAAACTTCTCTTTTTCAGGCACAATTATATTAAATATACATTTGCATAGTATGCGTATTTAATGAACATGAAAGATAATATCAGAGTATGTTGTAAGTTTACCATATCAGACAAGCAATGGTAAATAAATGGTTTCCACATTATTCTGTAGATTCACTTGTAAGGCCCAATCTCTGGGTTCATAAATGTGCCTTCTTAGAAATTTTGACTCACTTTTTGCTTAAGTGCATTATCTGAAAATAATAACAGCCAATGAAATATATTTTATTTATAAGTAAGTACATTTTAGGGAAAAATATATTTCCAGAACATTCCCTTCCTTACCCCACCCAACCTCTCTCAGCAGAGTATTTCATAATATCTCAAAGAGCACTAGAATTCTCAGGTGCTATGAACAGTCTGGGAAATTCTAGATTAAAATATGATTCCTCAATAGTTACATATGTGCATTCAAGCTTCTGGAATAGTTGCCTTAACCCAAAGATTTCTGACCAGAATGCCAGCAAACAAAGCAGATCAGAGACTACTCAGCTTTTGATGTTAATCCAACCAAAACAGTTTCCATCCTTGAGGCTCAGCTATCAGAAATTTGAAGTGAAGGCATGAATGCAGTATGGCCAATTGGTAAAGGAGAAGGATTCTGAGCCTGACTCAGATAGTTCAGGGTTCAAATTCCTGTCACCTTTGGCAAGATATGTTCCCTCTTTGCTGCTGATCATCTGTAAGGACATGCATAATAATCACATGCTTGTATATTTGAATTGATAATTTGAGCACCTACTATACAACAAGCTCTGTTCTCGGTAATAAAGGCATAACTTAGAAAACGATAGACCAGGTCTGCTTAGGGAACTTACAACCTAGTAATGAGAAGATGGACAATTAACAAGGAAACAAATAAACTGAAAAGATCATTGGTACAGCTCATGCTAAGTACTATGAGGATAATAAAAGCAGACTATGGAATAAAGTCTTACTAGTTATAGTAATCACTAGTTTCATGTGGCTATTTAAGTTGAAATTGATTGAAATGAAATGAAACTAAAATTTAGTTCCTCAGTTGCAGTAGCCACATTTCAAGTTCTCTTGTAGCCACATGTGACTAGTGGCTCCCATAAAGGACAGGTCAGATACAGAATTTCTCCATCCTTTCAGGAAGTTCTATTGACGAGCACTGTCTTAGTGACAAGAAGTTGGCACTAGGGACCACATTAGATGTATTAATATACATGAACAACTGTGCATTGAGAAAAGAAAACTATAGTAGGGATTCAATAAATTGAAACTATTATTTTAACATCTATCTTATGAGTCTATATTCTTTTCTTTTTTCTCAATTTACAGAGCCTGGAAAGAGACTCATTTAAATGCAACTTGTTTTTTATTTCTAAATCATTGACTACTGTTATATGACTTTCATTTTTGCTTATAGTCTAGGCTCAACACACTTAAGTAAAAGATCTCTTTTTTTCTGTATAGTTTCCTTGATCAAAAAAAGAAAAAAAAATCTTCCTAGAATTTTGATAAATGATAAACCTCAGCAAGTAGCCAAGTTCATTAAGCAGAAAGGATAATGGAAGCAATTTCTTAAGGGAAAAAATTCATTTGAAGTCAGGACACATGAAACTTAAGAAAAGTCTAACTTTGAAAAGCAAATTCTTCTGTCTTTGATTTTCTGTAACTCTGGCTCTGGTACACTCCATCCACCATGTCTTAAAGACCTTTATGATCATAAAACTTGACCTTGTGTTGCAGTCACTAAAGGCAATGCGTAAAGTGAATCATATCTCCTATTGAATGTTATTTTGAGAATGTTTTACTTAGATAAAAGAAAATAGCACCAATACATAAACAGCCATTGAATATTTATTGAATTCCTAAAACATGACTAGCATAAGAAGAACTACTTAATAACTAAAACTGTGTAATAGTCATTTAACCATTCATTTTAGAAGAGTGGTAAGGTAATAGTCAGATAAATAAGTCAATTTATCTTTGCACACAGGTGAATGTACACTAGTCAGATTTCATTTGTTTCTTTGAAACTAAGCAGCAGCATTGGCTATGCCCCAGCCAGGAATTTAGCAGAATTAATTCAGTGAAAGATCCATAGGAGGCATATTCCCAGCTAGAGCTGGAGGATTAGTTGAATTCCTATTTGCCAGACTAACAGCAATGGTGTTAATACCTCTATGTGTGAAAATTATAAACTACTCCTCTCACAACCATCAAGGTTTTGTTGATCAAATGACTAAATGAAAGAAGTTAACAATCTCATTAAGAGAACTGAGAAGTGTTAATTGAGCCAGCAGGGAGCTCTAAAAAGAATTTTCCTCTTTTCCAGATTTGCCATCTGGTGCCCTTAGGGTAGATAAAAATGACATGTTAACCATGTATGTGGAAAGCATGTCTAAATTTATTAAGCAAACAAATGCAAGATGTGAAGTCCCAGGAGAGGAACACATGGGTAGGTTTGGCTCACCATACAGCTGCTCCCAGGACCCAAGGGTTGTTGCTCCTACCTCCGATTAAGAAAACCTGTGAGTTCCCTTCAACCTTCTCTTATTTGGACTAATCACTCAGTGAAGCAAGCAAAGGTAGTCTATTGATGCCTTTTCACTGTACGAAGAAAAATATCAAAAGCTACACCTCAAAAACGCTTTAAGAAATGCGCTATGTCCAATTATAAAACAGAGCTCTGGTTATTGCACCCACTGCACCATGATGTGAATTGCATCTTCTTCCAAATCCCACTGACAACTCTTGGAAACAAAACATAAGCCCTAGAAGAAATTAATGAGTCTTTAGGGTCATGCAAGAAACAAGAAGCTTTTTGTCTCAGCCACAAAACCCATTCATAAACATGAAGTGGCAGCTGCCTGCCGGAGCCTCCTGGATTATTCCTGATCTCAACAGGGAAGCAGTTGTTCAAGACTTTTTTGCACCCATAGTCTATAGAAGTATATTTACTTGACGAAGGTTCAGGAGAGATACCTTAAAGAACTTGTTACTTAGAAAAAAGTGGATGCTGACACTTTACTATGCCCGTAACTATACACATATCATATTTACGATGATTTTTTTTCCCTTCTGGTTCCAAAAATATTACATGTCCAAGTGTTTGAAAGGACAACATATACAGAAAAACAAAACCAGAATCACGAGGTTTTGCTTGTTTTTAAATAGGTTCTGTTCATTTTGTAATGTATCATCAACATTTTCCCATGTCATTAAATGTTCCTCTAAAGTGCAGAGTCAAGTGGAGTAGCCTATTTTTAACAATTCTTATTTTTGAACCTTTGGGTTAGTTCCAAATGTGCTATTATAAATTACACTTTGAGGAAAATGCCTATTTATAAATCTGTCTGTATGTATTTCTTTGAGACTTTTCAAATGCTAGTGCTGGGTCAAAATACTTAAAGTATTCTTAAATTCAGACTGCTCTTCTGATTTATGTACAACAGAAAATGAAAATAAACAATTCTGTGGAATATTTACTAGCAAGAGCTTGGCACCAAATGGCCCCACTTTTGCTTTGGTAGAATTCTTCACTGCAAGGGCAATTTGGTTGATCTTCGTGACCACCAGATGTCAGTCTTCCACAGAGCAAACTGAACTAGACCTACTTGGGGAAAGTGAAATCCACTGAGCCTTATACACTTGGCTACCATGTGTTTGCTTCAGGTTGCTAGCAAGATTGGGCTTATCAAATAAACAAACAAATTAATATCAATTACATCGAGCACAATGTCACTGGAGGACCAGATTCCTTTCAATAGAATTCAAGTTTAGGGCCACTAATCTGTTTTGCTTCATATGCTTTTGTAAAGTCTACACATATTAACCTCATAGCTGAATCTTTTCTGCATCAAAGGTATTGGTTTCCTTAGAAGCAGCCAAACATTTTATGCCAATGATGTTCTTATTCAACTAGCTCACAATGAGACAAAGTCTCCTGGGATAAAATGAAATGTTTTAATTAGATGTCTTTGAGGTTTCCTACTTAGTAGCTAAACAGGGAGTCAGCAAATAAGGAAGAATGGCCACTGTGAAATAACCCTCCCCATTGACTATTGAGATTCATCCCTATTTCTTCTGATTTGGTGGATACTTCCTTGCTTCCTTTGATTCACATTTAATGCATTTGGAGTTCCCAAAAGATATGGTAGATGCGTTGTACACATGGAAAGCTTCTGTATAGCTAACACAGTGATGCCACTGCTGGTATCAGCCAAAGGTAGGTCGAGATTCTAGTCTGAGTACTAGTGCAGCTACCTGAGCAAACAACACAGGAAAAGGAAGAAAACAGACACAAGAGTGCCTCTTACTAATAATAATACTATAAAGATTAACTGAGGCTTTAGCCTAAAATATCCTAAGGAAATTAAAAGGTTGTGTTATCAATATTAGTGCTTTTATCATAAAAACATCAAACTATGCACAAAGAATGGGTAATTATCTAACTGAGGAGAAAAATATTAATATATTTTGCATAATGAACCCTTCATATAAGCATAAGAGTTGTAAAAAAAAGGGGAGAGATAAAAGAAAAGTCCTAAATCTATATTCAAGTCTAAATTGTACAAAATGAGATTTGCATTAAGCTCAAGTATTTTTGTTGATAATTGGATAATAGAGCAGGCAGGAAAAAAAGAGTGAATCTTCCCTGAGCTGACATTTATAGAAATGCAGTGAGTATACTGTTAAAGGAAATTTCTACATTACTAACCAGAACACAAGAAGACTATTTTGTTCATTTCAGAGAGTAAATGTTAAACTAGACTTCATCTACAGGACAGAGAACAGAATTAGTCTCAAAACCATGTCCTTTCATCAAAGAATGATTTTCCCTGAGGAGATGTGGGTAACAATATAATAGTTTTCTTCAATATGTTTCGATGAAGTAGGTCTGCTATAAATGAGTTAGGAAGATATAAGAAAGAATTTTGCACACTTTCAACAAGAGAATCTAAATGTAATTGGATGTTAACTGGATTTTAATACATACATACATGCATGTATACACAATGTAATTTAGAGGTATTTCTCACTTCTTATAAACTACTAGTAGCCTGGTGCATAAATTCGTGCACATTGAAAAGAAATTAATTAGAAAATATTTTAATATCACTATTTACCCTTTCTCTATATTAAAAGTGCCAACCAAATTCATGATTGACAATGACAGATCAAAATACACACATGTGATTGGTGCCAGTGAGAGCTTCATATATATTGCACATGCTCGAGTCAATATATATATATATATATATATATATATATATATATAAAAACTTACTTAATTAGACTGTTTTCTGATTTAGCTAAACTTATCCCAGCCTAGTGAAGCACCCCACTTCTCTTTCAGGTAATTGTCAGCAACACAGCAATAGATATCAACATGAAGCAGATTATTATTGTAGATCACACAGAGAGAACAAAGGGTAAAATATTTAACCACAGTATTTGACTATATTTTGCACAGTGAAAAAACCTGAAGTCATTTTTAAGGTCCAACATCTCATTTCTTTTCAGTCAGGTCAAGTTTTTAAGCTTTCTAAATCTCAATTTTCCAGCTAATAAACAGAAAATAGGATTCCACCTAGTTTTTTTATCTACCTACTCCAGGACTTCTGTGAGGATCAAATGAGATGAGGCCTGGGACAAAGCTTCACAGACATTTGAGTAAAGTATAAAATGTTTCCACCTGGCTATAAAGCAAGTCATGTTCCTGGGCTAAAGAAACTGCAAGGAAGCTAGTTGCTAAGGAGATGAAGCCAGGCATTGGTACATGACATCATTACGCAGTTCACACAGCCACCATTTCTGGGCTGGGCTGAGCTAGGCTGGGTTGGACTGGGCTGTGGGCTGCATTTTGCACCATGGGGTCTTGGCAGCATGGGCTGTGATTTGGTAAGGTGTTTCTCTGGGGTGGTGGTGGAGCCTGTGTTCCACTTGGGGGAAGCTGAGTGCTCTCTGTGGGTGCCAGGTCCACAGTGCTATTTCTCTGTAAACGGCCAGTGTGTATCACAGTAGCTCCTGCATAGAGCGCCTGCCCCTGGTGGTCAGTGCACATCATAGTGACCAGTTGAACATTTGGACACTTAGCATATTAGCCTTTTATTTATATAGATTGGTATTCTAAAAATAATACCTGCTCAAGCATAAACAAAAACCAAGTCCTTTTATTTACTAATTTTGAGTTGCAAACACTACTCAGCTAAGAATATAAATACAGTAATTTTTTCATTATTAGCAAAGAGCAAAAAGCTTGTCAGTGTAATCTCTCCAATCTTTATTCTAAGCTTTCTCTGCATGGCCTCCAGTATGTTGTCATTTTGAAGCAAAAGAATGATAGTAGTGCAGACCTGAATTTGATATTTTCCAACTGGCTTCCAATTATATAAAGGCTGCTACTTCATAGACTCTCATTGGAAGTACTTGTAAAACAAGCAGCCATCCATTCTGTCATTGGGTCAAACCCAGGACTTTCAGCACAGCTGCTGCTTTATGCCCTTTGGGATAGTTTTTTACAATTGCCTCTATTCCCTTATAGTTTCCTGGTGTGAAATCAAATGGAATCTCTGAGTTATTCTCAGGAGTTTCAAAGATGTAGTATGAGTTTGGAGGTTAGAATGAAATGGAATTTAGAATTCCAAATGTGTACAAAATGTACAACTGTACAAAATGATAATATCATAGCTGTGCCCATAAATGCAGATTTCTGTGGTTCTAGATAATAATTATTGAAGTAAAGAATATCATAAAACTTTTAAGTCAAGCTGGTAGATTATTAAAAGCATGGACCATGAAACCACCCATGATGAGGAGTTGAAGAGATAACATGAAAAGACTGAGACCCAAAGAAAGACAGGAATGAGCAAACTTGAATGACACCAAGGAAGGTGATAAGATCAGAGGATAGGAGCATCAAGAGAAGGAAGAATTTTGGTTGAATGATGAAAAGTATTGGTTTAAAAGGATATATGGCAGTTTGATAACTGATTAAATTCCAATACCATCTCCAGGCTTCATGGTATACAAAATTATAGATGAAGTCCATTTAATTGAAGAAAACCACAGTGAAACATTGACGTTGAATGACACACACATCAATATATTACTACCTGAGTCATTCAAATAAATAATATCAAATAGAATTTAGGAACTTAAATTACCTGAGTAAGTGAGTCTCAAATTTGGAAGGGATTTTATAACTATTTAATTCAACCTCACACCAGTGCAAGGGTACCAGTCATTGAGCTGAAGGTATACCCCTGGCCTGAGTGTTCCTTGGTTAAGTGACTGTATGTGGAAGACTATAGAGTGAGAGAAAGGATGGTTGAAAACACATTGTTCTAAATATGTTGATTTCACAGATTATTTTTAAATACACCCAATTTAAACTCACATGTTTTCCTTGAGATGCCAGTACAAGGTGCCTCTTTCCAAAGAAAGAGCTCTTGTAACTATATATGCACACAGACACACTGCATACAGAAAGCCTCAGAAAGTAGGTTAGGATATAAGGAAGCTAGCATTCCACAATTCGCAAAAGAGAATAATAAATATATGTTTACTACCCATCATCCCTCTCCCCTTAATTTTTTGGAATGTTACCACCATCCTTCAGGAGAAACAGAAAAAGAAAATTCTACCTCCCACACGAGGCATGATTCCGTGATGTGTTCCCTGGCCTTCCAGAAATCTGCCAGACCCAGAGATGTCAAGAGAATAACATTCTCTGCATTGGGTCAAGCTATTGACTTATAACTAAATCTGACTAAACAAAGTGCATTACTGTCTTTCCCCCTTTCCCACTTCTCTGAGAAACAAGAGAAGGGGAAAACTTAAAAGTAAAATGGTCTGAACAGAGCTCACTGCTGGGAGGAGAAGCCTCCTGGGATCTGGTGATTTGTCATTCTGACATTTACCGCCTGCTGAGCACCAGCTCGCTGAATTTTGCAGAGAGCTAGACTGAGTGTGACAGACCTCTGGCTATTAGTTGGAGAGCTCACAAGCCCAGGTATTCATTTGGATAGGATTTTTTGCAGAATAAAAAGTAAGGTTCTGAATAAGTGAATGCAAATTATGTTGTGGGGATGAATACCCGAGACTATAAATGCCTCATTTATTTTTATTAAATGTCAAATGCTCCCCAAGAAGGACTCCCAGAAATAACGAAGTATCTGCAAAAAGTGACATTTTCTTCTGGGATTAAAAAAATGAAATTATGCTAGAAGTGATATGTTTTAGAAATAAATGGTTCTCAAATGAAGTTAAAGCAGCTGAGATTTTTAAAAACTACTACTTTCCTATATCTGAACTTCGCTTACCAGCCCCAATTTTCATTGCAAACAAAATGACTTGTTGGTACTATTTCAAGATAACTGAATTCTTCTGGTTTACTACTTGGGCTCTTTGGTTTATTTCTCTCCAGTCCAGGGCTTAATCCTACCCTTTCTCCCAGATGGCATCTGGATTCACGGAAGTTCATGAACATCCCAGAAGCAGTTGGTGGGTAAGTGGGTGCATTTGGTCTGTGAGCTCTCCTCTTTCCTGTTAAAGAGAAACTTACTCTGACACTTGTTATATCTTTAGGAAAGGTTGTATTCAGCATTGTTGCAATAGGAGTTTTGCAATAGGGAAGAAAGATTGGGCTCAATTCTAAACACAGCAAGGACATGTGGGGATCTATAGCCAAGGATAGGGTGAGGGTGTCTGTGGATGGAAAATTATTAAGAACAGACATCAAGGGTAGGGGGACCTAACAGGAATCTTACTAAAGGTAGACTAAGACTTACACATCAAAGGTGGGTGATGAGGGACTTGGTCAGTTATCATGGGAGGAGGGATGACCTAGCAGGGTTCTTTGCTAATACTTCACTGGGAAGGCCAAACATAGTACAGGACCAAGGTCAAGGGCCAAATCAAAAAGAGGGTCAGATGAGCCTGACTGAAGTTTGGTCAAGGAGAATCTTTATCAGTCCTTGCCAACCTTCACTGAGGCCTAGTACATCCTCGCTGGTCATGGGCCTCAGTCACTGTCCATTTAGCACACGCTGCTGTGACCCCCAGCCCACTGACCATCCACTTCTCAGTCCACTCATTCTATGTCTTTCTAATTCCACTACCAAGGTCTTTTCTCATCAGCCACTTCTGCACCTCCTTGCAGCTCAGGAACTGTAGTTCACATTCCTACATCACATCGGGGTTCACAGGGCCCTGTGGGGGATATCTCATATTACCCTCCCCAACATCTCCCATAGCTATTGTTACTCAAACATGTGAAAGTTTGGGGGCTTATCTTCAGGACTAGTACTCGCTTTGACTGTTTTGTTGAAAAGCCAAAAGTTGTCCTTTTATCCAAATCCCCCTTCCTCCATAATTTACCATTAGCTTCCACTCATGTGGGCTAATAATGAAGGAATTAATTGTCCCAAATCTTCCAACCTTTACCTCAGATCTGAAGGGAACTATTGGGAATGCCCATAATGTAATTGGAATAGGGAGAAGAAAGGGGAAAGAGAACAAATATTTTCTTCTCTTATGGGATTTTTTTTTTAATTGTTGGCATTATTATCTAACACTTGCAGACATTCCACATACATGGGATAGTTCTGAATTAAAGTCTGCCGACTTCTTTTTAATGTGTGGAGTATATAAAGGTACTTGATTCTCAACCAGGAAGTCATTTTCTGAACATAATATTCTCTCTCTCTAATTTCAGAGTACCATGGTGTGGTAAGGACTTGCAGAAATCTGAAATGGAAAGAGTACTTGTCAAGATGTCAGGAGGCCTGAGATTTGCCTTAGTCCTGTTACTACAGAGCTGGGAGGTCTTGGCAAAATTATTTTACCTCTTTTATCCTTGATTGCTACATAGGCCAAATAAGAGATCTGAATACATAAGCTTCTTTTTTGTTATGATACTGGTTGACCCTATTATTGGAAGCTGGGCTACAAACCTGAGGCCAGAGGATATGTGGACATATGTGGGCACATGTGGCCGACTTCTGTAGCAGCTGGCCTGCTGGCCTTGGCAGGAGCACCCAGATGCCTCCTGGGAGGACATTTCCCTAAAGAAGAAGAAGCAAGACTCCAGGAGACCGACAGAAACTAAAGCCTCAGTTGAGAGAAAAGTGGTTATTTTGAATGTGTAACGGTGTTATTTGTCTCCTAATTCCTTGTCTAAGTTCAATGGAGAGCTAATACATTGATTAATAATACATTATTAAAAACTGAAAGGACAGGGTAACTAAAAAAATATAGGGTCAAAACACAGCGTTGTGTGATCCCCTATAACAAATTCTGTCACAAAAGGAGAGTGGGCATTTCTTTACTTTGCTAGAGCCAGTGCAAAATCCTGGCACGAAGGCCTCTAGTATTTTCACACGGGTGCTTGGAGGAGGCACAGCTGCACACGGGGAGGGCAGGGTGCCACAGAGCAACAGTTGTACCAGCAGGATATCCTGGCAGTACCCAGTACAGGGTTCCCAGCACGTGGCAGTTCCTGGCATGAGCACGACATTCATGAGCTGTTATATCTCCAAGGATTGCCATTAACCTTTGAAAGACTTTGACAGAGGCTGGAGGGCTTGGGTGAGCACCACTGTGGTGTACAAATATTGCTCCTGATTGCACAATATGCATTTGCCCTTCTTCAAGTAAGAGAAGCCTAATGTTTCTTCAGGAAACCACCCTTACTTCACTCTCAGTCTTTGTAGTTTGGAAGCAATTGACCTATTTCCCAGCTCTGGGGGTGAGCAAGAATTCCAGGAAAGGCTAATTGATATGTTTCATCCTTTTCGGCCTTTGTGAATGTAGCATGGACTGGCTCATAGCCAAAGTCAAGCCACGAAATGAAAACACAAGACTTTTATGGAATATTTGGAAAAGTGACACTCTTTTTTACTAGCATTACAAGCAGTAAGGAAAATGGAAGCTGCAAGCTGCCAGAAACAGGTAATGGTAAAAGCTTGCCTCAGAAAGAAATGAATATAGAAGGAAATAGAGCCAAGAGTTGAAAAGAGGTATACAGAATTTGGAGATAAGCAAAGAGTTAGCTAACATATCCTTTCAGGGATGAAGGCCTCCCAAGAATCATCTAGGGAAATGAATTTAGATGAACTCACTCTTCACTATTGATTAAAGATCCAGAAGTAGTGAAGTCCCATGTTAACTTGTAGACATTTGTCTGGTAGAGATGCAAATAACGCCTGTCCAATGGAACAGAAGATTCCTCCAAGCACCCAAAGATTCCAGTCCATTACTCTCTTGGATAGTAACCAGTTCATGTATTCATCCAGTAATCTTATTTTAGTATGCTTTTTTTTGTTGTTGCTTATAAATGCCTAGCTTCTCAAATGATTTTGGACCAGTTTTAATATCTTTACAGTTCTCTCATAAAGTCTTTGACAAGGTTTCATTTACTATTTGCCTAAAAGTCATGATTCTATTTTAAAATTATTTTTTTTTATTTTAACATAAGATATGGATGGGGCAAAAGGAAATAATGAATAAATCCTTACTTCTTCATCTCAGTACCTGGGTCCTGCTACTCCTACTTGTGGACTGTCCTGTCCTTTGTGTTAATATATCCCACATTTTGGCAAGTCAAAGTGAGCTGGGTTTCTATCTTCAGCATTTGTTATGGTGAAAAAAGCATGAGTGTTTTCATAGATTAGATGTAGCTCAGGCATAAGAGAACCAATGTGAATTCTTCTTAGATCTTGTCTACTAAAAGTATCTGAAGGTCCAAGGAGACCTCGGCCAAAAGAATCTATTCTAGAAGGTTCCCCCTAACTCCTTAGGGGGAAAGGAAGGAGTCATAGCAATCAAATGAAATAATTGCCTTCCTTTTGCTAAATAGATTTCACTCAGAGATTCTAATTAATGGGACACCTAATTCTTCAGTCTCCTCACTTGGTTTGGACATATTATGTCCAGAACTTAGACTGAATTTGGGGGCAAAGGGGAAACCAGAAAATGTATGGGCCTTCATTTAATTTGCATTTAAGTGGATGGAAAAAAGTCAATCTAAAAAGTTTAAAGTAGGCTTGAATACATTGCCCAGAAGATAAATCCAGTTGTTTTCTCATCACATTCCATGTGTCCTGCCTGGCTCAAGTAATCATTCCATACCTATGAAGTCTTTTTAAAAAAAAATAGATTTGTTTTTATTGATTGATTTTGGAGAGAGGAAGAAAAAGAGAGAGAAATAATGATTTGTCATTCCACTTATTGATTCATTCATTGGCTGACTCCTGTATGTGCCCTGACCAGGGACTGAACCGCAACCATGGCATACCAGGACAATACACCAACCAACTGAGCTACCTGGCCAAGGCCCCTATGAAGTCTTTATATTGCCTTGATAGGTTTTCTTATCAATTAAAAGCTTCTGATTTTAAAGCTTATCAATTAAAAAAATCAAGGTGCACTCTGCAATTAATGGGTGCATTTAATTTTTTCTCTGTAAAAATATGTTATTGCCTTGATCATGAGCTTTAGAATAAGAGAAAGATGGCAATACAGTAAAAACCCTGTAGTCCCTCAGTACTCCATTCCCCCCACCACATCAGAAACTGCATAGGTCATATTTATATAATAAAATTTGACAGCCTGACCAAAGGACACTGGCCTTTTCAACTTGTATTTAGGTAACAATGGCATTTCTAAAATCCCAAGAACTCCATTGGCAGGTACCAGCCATCAGAGGAGGCGACAAACTTGTGAATGATCAAGCTGCCCAACAGAAAGGGCTATTGAGCCTGGCAGGTTCCCTAAGCTCTATTGCTGATTTTGGCGGCACTGCTTTCAGGGAACCCAAATGTCAGCGCCAGTCTAGGATCCCCAGACTCAGGGAGCAAGATAAGACAGGACAGCAGAGAATGCCTGGATGCAGAGATTTCTTTGTGCCAGAGAATGGATGACAGTGACAGATGGCCAGAAAGCTACCTGAACAGAACAAATCAGTTATATCAGATGTGGGGGCAACAAATGATTAAATTTTATTTCACAGATTTAGACTTCTGTGGAAACTCTCTCTGGGTGAGTGACAGCAAAGCAAGCTGCTTCATGTCCTTTTACCCCCGAGTTGAGCACAATACATCTTCTCTCCTCTATTGAGCATCTGTGAGAAACTGATGAGCCATAGGCCAAGGTTGTGCAGTTAGTACTCAGAAGACCAAGAGAAAGAGGCCAGTGGAGGAAGCACTGGGTAGCTGAGATGAAGAAAGTTTCTTATTGCCCACCTCTGTCTCTCGCTGTTCCACCAGGTGAAATGCATGGCTGCACACATTCCGTCCCAGATGACCTGGTATCTTAACATCGTCTGGTAATCTGCCCCTTCCAAATCTCTCCAGCAATTCCAGTCATGCACTGTGTCTGCCCATTCAATTAAATTCACTGTAAAATGTGTGAGTACCCATATGTGGAATCTAATGAACAAAATAAACTGATAAACAAAATAGACCCAGAGATATGGAAATATAGGACAGACTGACGAATCTCAGAGGGAAGTGGGTAGTGGGTGGGTGAATGGGGAGAGATTAACCAAAGAACTTATATGCAGCACTGGTCAATTTGGCTCAGTAAATAGAGTGTCAGCCTGTGGATTGAGAAGTCCCAGGTTTGATTCCAGCCAGGGGCACGTGCCCAGGTTCAAGCTCAATCCCCAGAGAGGGACATGCAAGAGACAGCTGATCAAAGAGTCCCTCATCATTAATGTTTCTATCTCTCTCTCTCCCTCTTCCTTCCTCTCTGAAATAAATAAATAAATATATATATTTTTTAAAAAACTGATACACACATACGCATAATCCATGGGCACAGACAATAGTGTGGTGAAAGCCTTGGCGGGGAGGCTATTGCGGTGGGAAGGGCATCAAGAGGGAAAAAGAGGGGCCATCCATCGGTAACACTTTCAACAATAAAGATAAATTTGTAAAAAATGAAAATTTTGTGAGTACCTACTGTACAGTAGACACAATATAAACAAGATTGGATATCTAAGAATGATTCAGACAGAATCTTCCCTCAAAGAACTTAGAGCCTCAGAGAGAACACAGTCACTAGTACACAGAGAGTAGAATTAAAGAATCGCTCTATGAGAGGTGCAGGATACCACAGACGCACATCACTCCTGTGTTATTGGTAGTAGGGAAAATTAGGAAAAAAGTGAATTTGATGAGGTGTGAGAACGGAGGTCTACATGTCGGGGCATATTTGTGGGGAGGCAAAGAGAGTGGTCAAGAGTATTTGATGGAAACAGTACGTGGGCAGAGGCAGTACAAGCAGAGATGCAATGTGTGCTAAGGCTGGAAAATGAGCCGTGGTCTGATCATGGAAGGTCTTGACTGACACTAAGAAAGTTAGACACTGTTACATTTTAATGGGCAGTAAAGATGAACACAAGCTCCTTCTTATGCCCTGGGAAGATACCTCCTTTGATACTATGGATAGTGGGTTACAAAGACAAAACTTTAGAGACAGAGACCAGTTCCATGGCTACTGAAACAACAGAGTTGGAGAACAGGAAGGACTAAACTGAACTGCAACATCAGTGACTAGAGGTACGCTTGAACATCACTGAGTCAGGGAAAGCAAGAGGCCTCAGTGAGTGATGGTGCACCTGAAATGACCTATTTCACTAGCTGGGAACACAAAATATTATCCTACCATTTATGTTGTAATCAAATGCCCCAAACACTCATCTAGCCCTTTAAGACCACATCTTTGTCTCCTTCTTTGGTAATTCCCAGAAATTCCCAGGGGCTTTCTTATGTCCAAGAAACCAATCCTGTTTACTCCCAAGTGGAAACCAAAACCAGAAATTAGAAATGTCCCAAGACACTGTTATTTTAGCATGGACCCCTCAGCCTCCAAATTGGGGGAGCAGCATTTGAACCAGTAGTCAAGAAATCAAGAGATCCTCTGCCTCCCGTCTGAGGCACTGCCACAGGGGCTGATCCACGTCACAGGGAAGCTTCCAGGTGTGAGGGAGGATGGTGTCGTCTTTTTTCCCAACATGACACATGGGGCCCAGACTCCCAGGCCTTACAGCTTCCTGAGCACCTGCATGCCAGAAGCCTGGGTTGGGACCTGTCCAGTCTTTTGCCTCTCAGTCCCAGACTACATTTATCTTCAGTCACACATGTTGGTAAAGAACCGGCTTCCTTTTTTCCACTGGCACCACTTCTGTCCTAATTGCCTTTCTCTGCCACTAAGTCTTGGTCAGAAACTTTCCTTCTACCTTTACAAATGTCCATAACTTTGAATTCAGGCTGAATGAATTGGCCTCAGTCCTTTCGCTGCTAGAATACTCCCAGGACCCCTTTGCAGACTTGTTACTCCCCTGCCCAGAAAACTTGCATAAATTGACAAAGATTCTTTGCTTAAACTGAAACTTCTCCCAGGCCCACCTGTGCACCTCCCTGTAAAGTCTAGTTTTAGCAAGAACCCTGCTAAAGTCACTGTAACCAGGACCCTCCACCCTTCATACCTGATGGGTTACTTATGTTCCCCTGCCCCCACCCCAGGTGATGTGTGGCCTGTCTTCATTGTGAATCCTGTCAGGTAGGTTTGATCAAAATCACACACACACACACACACACACACACACACACACACACACACATGCCAAAACTGGTTTGGCTCAGTGGATGGAGCCTCGGCCTACGGACTGAAAGGTCCCGGGTTCAATTCTGATCAAGGGCATCCACCTTGGTTGCGGGCACATCCCCTGTAGGGGGTGTGTAAGAGGCAGCTGATAGATGATTCTCTCTCATTGATGTTTCTAACTCTCTATCCCTCTCTCTTCCTCTCTGTAAAAAATTAATAAAATATGTTTTTAAAAAAATCACCTCCCCCTTCCTAACTCCTAATGTTTCCTCTTCATCATTTTCTTACTCATTTTTTCTTTTTCTTTTTTTTGCCACTTGTTCTTTAAATAAAAGTGTTCCACAATATTGTCTTTTCTTTTCTGTCCTCTGTTTGAGGCCAGGGTCATTCAGTTTCATAATGTTGGTGATAATCTCTATGCAGATAATTTTATTAGTTTACTTTGCTACTCTAACCTCTTAATATGAACCTCAGATGTAAAACTGTGACAATTTTCCCTCCATTGACCACACCCATCTCCTTAGCTATAAATTCCCACTTGTCCATACTATATTCAAAGTTGAATCCAATCTGTCTCTTCCAATGTAAAAACCCAGTAGAGTGCTCTGAATACCTATTATGAGGTTCTTGAATAAAGTTTCCCTTACCATCTTAACAATTATCTCTGAATATATTTTTCTCTAACGATATCAATAACTTTTGTGGTAGCGGGAATAATACTCTGAATGTATTAAACTTATGTGAATGCATTTCCCCCATAAAGCATGAGTTCTAGTAACCATTATCTCATTATATCTCTGGGGAAGGGTGGGGAGAATGCATCACACTTTAAAAACGAATACAAATAGGCATAGGGATGGAAAGGGGAGTGAGAGAAGGTCTATTCAGCCCCAGTCCAGGGCTATGTGAGAAGGAGAATGTATAGAGGTAAGTGGGGTGGCCCTACAATACCACAGGCTTCTAGAAGATCTAGTAGTTAAATTATATAATTTAATAGAAAAGGTGAGATCTAAAGGATTGCTGTACCATGTTCTGTTTGGTATTCTAGAGAAGACCAAAGTTTAGTGTGGCCACCTGATAACAGTAACATGATACCAAGAGAGCAGATAAATAATAACACAGAGGGCTTAAAGAGATCCAGAAAGGGTCTAAGACAGCACACCAGTCTTTGGTCTTAATCAAGAAAGGAAGAAAGAAAGAAAGAAAGAAAGAAAGAAAGAAAGAAAGAAAGAAAGAAAGAAAGAAAGGAAGGAAGGAAGGAAGGAAGGAAGGAAGGAAGGAAGGAAGGAAGGAAGGAAGGGAGAAAGAGAGAGAAAGAGAGAGAAAGAAAGAGAGAAAGAGAGAAATAAAGAGAAAGAAAGAGAGAAAGAGAGAGAAAGGAAGAGAGAGAAAGAAAGAAAGAACCAAGACAAAACTCAGCAGCCCAACTGCATGATACAGCTCCAGAGTCATTGTTGAATTAAGATACAGTTCCTCCCCACCCCAACCTCCTCATCCAAACCCACAGTGATATTAGGTTTCTAACCTGGTTTCCCTCCATGCCTAATGTATTCATGCACCAGTTACCATCTGTAGACATAAAACTAATTCGTAACTAACCTCATCCCTCCAACAGTAGGCACAGCAGTCAGCCTTCCTGGACAATGTTATAATGATGTTAATCTATTTTGTCTCTACTTCTGTACTTGATAAATGAGGAGACTGAGGAAAGGAATGTGTCAGAAAAAAAGACATGTAGACATCTATGATTTTGTCAAAAGAAGCAAGTCAGCTTTTAAGCTTAGAGACATACATATAAGTATTAGCTCTCATTCCTTCTGATCTCAAGTAGAAAATGAACTATATTTTCTTTCCAGAACTGAATGGTAGAGCAAGAAAATTTGTGACTCCACTTTTATGTTTGTCAGGGGGAAAAAAGAGCTCCACTGAACCAAAAATCTTGGTACAAGTTGATATTCCTTATTTTATTTATTTTTTAATTTGTTTGTTTTCCTTGGCAGAGAATGGTCATTAGGAAAGTCATGAACTGAGATGGAAAATACAAGAGAAAGAACAGATGTAGGAGAGAAAAAGATCATGAATTATGTTGAAACTGAGGTTCATTCTTGTCACAGTTTGACATCTGAGGTTCATATTAAGAGGTTGGAGTAGCAAAGCAAACTAATAAAATTATCTGCATAGAGATTATCGCCAACATTATGAAACTGAATGAGACTGGTCTCAAAGAAAGAATAGTAAAGAAAAGACAATGTTGTGGAACACTTTTATTTAATGAACAAAAGGCAAAAAAAAATGAGTAAGAAAGAATAAAGAACAGCAATGAGGTGAAGATGACAAGAGCTATAGAACCAATTGAGAAGATAGTACAAGACCACATCAAACTGTTCTTATAGATCACTTCCTATCTTCGTAAGGACAGAGAAGATGGACTTAGGTTATTTGCTAAAAATGCAGAACATATTATTGCTATTGGTATCTAGAGACAAAAGTTTAAAAAGAGTAATCAATGAATGCTGGAAACCAAAACCTAACATTGTCACTGATAATAAAATGTAAAGAGAGCTGGCCAACCTTGATGGCTCTGGATGGCCGGAGCTATTAACTTATTGACTATAGGTTGAGTCACTAGTGGTAAAACGTGGAAAGAGCTGGCTAACCAAAACCAAACATTGTTCCCTGGTGATAAAATGTAAAAAAGAGCTGGTCAACCTCGATGGCTCTGAATGGTCAGAGCTATTAACTCATCATCTAGTTGAGATAGTGGTAGTTGAGACAATTTTAATTTGTTGATCATATGTAAATTCTTATTGATTTTCTGTTGTTGGATTTCCCCACCTAAGAGATGTCTTTTCTCAGAATCTCAATAAAAGGAATGGTAAAAGGCCAGAGCTGTGGAGTAGTCCTCCCACTAGAGGTGGACTTCCCGCCTGGCCCCCATTTTCCCAAATAACTCTTTTCCACTCCCAGTCTCCCTCTCTTCATTTTAGTGTGTGGCCTTCTCCAGAAACTGGACCCTGAGTGGGCCCTGCCCACGCGGGCTGTGTTAAGGGATCCCACAATGAATGAAAGGATTATTGGAAAGTAGAGAGAATGCAGTTGAAATTATAGCATGAAGCTATAGGACATCAAATAGGAATGATTCTTTTTTTTAAATATATTCTATTGATTTTTTTTACAGAGAGGAAGATAGAGGGATAGAGAGTTAGAAACATTGATGAGAGAGAATCATCAATCAGCTGCCTCTTGCACACCCCCTACAGGGGATGTGCCCGCAACCAAGGTACATGCCCTTGACCAGAATCGAACCTTTCAATCCACAGGCCAACGCTCTATCCACTGAGCCAAACCGGTCTTGGCAGGAATGATTCTTGATGATGCCCCTACAAGCCACCTGGAAAATGCATTTATCAAGCTCAGTTTATTAGGATCCAGTAAGAGAGAAGAGCACCTGGATAGAGCCTTAGTAGCATGTTGGAAAAGGAAAGTCTAAGGAGGACGTTTATAGGACTTAGAGCTGCTGGGTTATTTTTAGGCAGATTGAGATTATGCAGTTATGACACAATAACTTTGGAATGGCATGCACAGTGGGGCAAAGGTCTTGAAGCAAATCTTGACCAACCTGTCTTATTTCTCAGGAGTGAATAGTACTTCCTGAAACAAGAGATAAACAAGAGGTTATTTTGTGTTTATTCTCAGAGTTATGCAACATAGGGACAGGAAAGTATACCCAGTTATTATTTAGCATAGGAACCAGAAATTGTTTTGGATTCAGTTCTCATTTTATAATTTTCTCTGGAGATAATAAGAAAGAAGTGGCCGTAACAGTGGAAGTTGAGAATTGGCAAACTGTGTAAAATACTGGTGAAGACAGTGACACAGTTAAGCCTGTTAAAGAGAAGATAGTCAAAATAACAGACTAAGATAGGAGGCCGGGGAAAACAGGAAAGTGTCCAAAGACTAGTAGAAGCAGAAAAGGATCAGAGGTTGAAATGAAAAATATTAGATTTAATGACAATAATAGTGTGAAAAGGTTGCATGATAAGAGGGTGAGTTGAGAAAAGATAACAATATTGATAGATCCTCCCTTCCTTCAACTGATGGAGAGACACAAACCCCACCTGAGGCCAGACATTCCTGAGCTCTGAACCACCAATCAGCACCTGCCAAATACCCTAAGCCCCCCTTTCCTAAGTTCCTAGGTCCCTAATCACCAATCAGCATGTGCTGAGTCCCCTAAGCCCCGCCCCCTATCCTTAAAGGGGCTTGTACCCCAGTGCTCCCTCTCTTCTGCCCCTCTCCATGGAAGCAGCCGGCAGGGGTACACTTCCCTCCAATAAAGCCTGTGTATGTCCTGTCATCCTAGTCTCCAGGTTACCTTCTCTATTTAATCTATCAAATATATTTTTAAATATGAGTGAAAAATAATGTATTACACTTCTCTAAGTAATAGTTTCCACTAATTATACTAATCTATAATAATAAAAAGCATAATATACGAACCGACCAAGCTGCCAAACAGCGGAATGACCATCGGATGACCTTCTGGACAGAATCCAGGGATGCGAGGGCCCTATGCTTATAAGAATTTCATGCATCAGGCCTCTAGTATTTATATAGTAGCATAGAATAAATAATTTTCTGGTACCTTCCCCTAATTTTCTGACTGGTAAACTCATTCTCATTGCTTTAAAATCAGTCCAATCTCATCTTTGTGATGCTTTCTTGCTTTTCCCAGCTCTCCTCAGACGGAATAGATCATGCGCTGTCTAGGTCTCCATAGTGATTCCTGTCACAGTGCATTGTTCACAGTACACATGTAAGGGGAGAAAAAACTACAATGCTCTTTAAAACCAAAGCCAACTGTAGGCACTTCTGTACCTAGAGCAGTGGCCAAATTTCTCTGTAGACAATCCTCTATTTAACAAAATAGATTCATAGTCCCCCATGCCTGTGACCTCCAAAGAATGATTGGGGTGGTCAGTGAAGGAGCTAAAATCCACACCTGAATATGCTCAGGGCATAGAAAATAGAGTAGGCATGGAAGGCAGGACACAAGGAAAATCAAGTCATTGGAGTCATCAGAAAATTGGATGAGATGTCCATAAGAATGTAAACCCATAAAATCAAAACAATTACAAAATCATACCAAAGATGATGGGCTTCTCTCACATGAGTAATAAGCATCTGAATACTTTTTCTTAAATCTCCAAGGAAAAGAGATCCCTGCTGCCATCTTACTGTATGTCAGTGTATGTGTGGAAAAAAATCACTTAGTTACATGAAATATACATTGCTATACAGTATTTTGAAATCATAATTTGCTACTACTATGTAATAAGTGGTCAACAAGTGCTTGTTAAATGAATAGATAAAAATACAAGCATTAAAAACAGTTCAACTTTATTAGTCAATAAGATCAGATAGTTTCTTTTTTTAATACATTTTATTAATTTTTCACAGAGAGGAAGGGAGAGGGATAGAGAGCTAGAAACATCGATGAGAAAGATGCATCCACCAGCTGCCTCCTACACACCCCCCACAGGGGATGTGCCCACAACCAATGTATATGCCCTTGACCAAAATCGAACCCTGGACCTTTCAGTCCACAGACTGACACTCTATCCACTGAGCCAAACCGGTCTCAGCTCAGATAATTTACTGATGGTGTGAGAAGAGTTTCAAAAAGCAGGAGATGGCATTTTAAATTTCATGTTCAAAGACCTATAATAGGAATGAGGCCCATATTTACTATGTCATGTTCTACTCTCGAAAAATATGAATAATAAACTGGAATGGCAATACTGCAGTTACTGAGAGAAGGCAAAACACAGGAGAAATGGAATCCCTATGAAAGAATATAGGTCTTCGCAAAGATTATAGGAAAAAAAAAATAATGACCAAGTTGAAAGCTTAGTCTCGACAGTGCAGTGTTACTTAGGTAATTAATTCTCATGTCATCTCTGTAAGGCAGACAGCCAGCAACACCTACAGCAAGCAGAAACTAGAGGCAAAAAAAAGAAAAGAAAAAGTTTTTAAATCAGATTTAACTGGTATGTAATGTTTAATACGTTGGTGTGTCCAAAGTCTAGTTTCCTATTTTAACACTGGCAGTGAGGAAACCAAGACTGCACAGGAAAGACAACTTTTAAAAACTGGGAAATGTTCTACTACTAACCTCCTTGGAATTTTAAAGCCTTATTGGTATTTTATTTCACTACCCACCTCTCTGCTAAACAACAAAAACCCACCAGGCATACACTTGCTGTTATTAACAGTGTCCTTTTGGAATATTCAGCTAACACTGGCGGTATTCTAGAAAATTCGGAATCATTTTATTAGTAGTAAATTGTGATTTAAAAATAATATATATAGCAACTTGCATTTCAAACAGCTAAATCATGTTTTCCATACCAATAGCGTCTACAGCAATAAACCTTTGCTTCCAAGAATTAGATTTATAGGCCACGGTTATAATATTAAAGCACTATTCCAGACTAAAGCAGAAAAATGAAGATTAAGGCATGGTTTTCTTTTTCTTTATTTATAGAATCAAGGCAAGAAGAATAAATTCAAGATGATAGAAAGTGTTGTTGACAAAGTAGATCTGAGGTGTGAGAATTACTTCAAGCCATAAATCATTCCACATAAATATGTAATCCCAGTGCCAGCCTTCTGAACATAATAGGAGAAACAGCTTAAATTTAAAAGTCAAAAACTGTTTATTGGGTTTCTTTTCATTGTGCGGAGTTTACATAGCATACACAATATATAAAAGCCTTCCACACAGACTAATTTATGGAAAAAGATGGCACTGAAATTATTATTAGAATATTTAATAGGAAAGTACAGAATCCGTACTCTACTCTCTTGGGGGGAAATCCCACTTCTCATTTTTGAAAAAAGATTTATAATACTTGACATTAGATGATTTTTACAAAGTGCTTTTTGAACCTGGATAAGAAGATTGCTCTTAGATACAAAGCACTAAATGTTTTGTTTTGTTTTTTACTTTCTTTTCTTCTTGTAAAAAATAAGGACTCCATCCAGCAATTATGTCATTTTACCAAGCCAAGTGAATTGCTTACTTTCTTCCCCTTCATATTTTCCAGAAGATTTCTAAGTAAATTTTCAGAAACCATTTGCCCTTCCTTTTAAAAAAAGAACCTCCCTTCAGTATCCTCCTAGTGACCTTTCTTGTCTGAGACTCACTTCATAATTTTATTGCTGTCATGCCCATTGCTACAGATATCCTAAAGCAGTGGTTCTCAACCTTTCTAATGCCCTGACCCTTTAATACAGTTCCTCGTGTTGTGGTGACCCCCAGCCATAAAATTTATTTTCGTTGCTACTTCATAACTGTAATTTTGCTTCTGTTATGAATCGTAATGTAAATATCTGTGTTTTCTGATGGTCGTAGTCTCTACAGTAGCGGTTCTCAATCTGTGAAAGGGGTCTCGACTCACAGGTTGAGAACCACTAGGAGAGTTGCCTAAGACCATCGGAAAACACAGATATTTACATTACGATTCATAACAGTAGCATAATTACAGTTATGAAGTAGCAACGAAAATAAATTTTATGGTTGGGGGTCACCACAACATGAGGAACTGTATTAAAGGGTCGCGGCATTAAAAAGGTTGAGGTCCACTGTCCTAAAATGAAAGTAAGTCATTGATTGGTAACTGTAGAAATAAAAGAAGACTGCTGAAATCTGAACAAACAAGGCTGTTTATATATTCAGAGTTAACTACAGCAAGGAAGTCAGACACCATCACTTGAATTTCACAGAGACCCGGAGATGGACGGAGACGTGAGAAAGCTTGATAGTGAAAACAGAGAGAAAGCTTCAGTTATGACCTGATTGGAAATTGTTGGCATTGGGATGCTGGAAGAGGAAAAAGTAAAATAAAAGCAAGGCATCAAATGTAATTGGTTTAAAGAACATATATGGCTTGCTCTGAGTTGGAAACAGAGGAGAGAGAGAGAAAGAGAGAGAGAGAGAGAGAGAGAGAGAGAGAGAGAGAGAGAGAGAGAGATGTTTGCAATGACTGAGCATGCCCTGTCCATTGTGGGACAATTGCTGCAAAGGTTGTGGCTTGGCATTGGCACCCCAGGCTCTTTGTCCCATCGCCATATATGATATTGTCTGGCCACTATTGGTTTGTATATTCACTCTCTCATCTCCCTTTTTGGAGAGTATTTTACTTGTGAGAGGTTAACCAGTTCATAAAAGGCTAGAGATCCAACCGTTGCTTATTGCTCAGTGATTGTTCAGTCACCTTTGTAACCAACTGCCTAGTAAGATTGTCTTGATTTTTTTTTTCTTATATAACCAGCGTGATCATCTGATGAGAGAGTGGTCATTCTGGGCCGAATGCAACAGACCAACATAATAACCATTATGACCAAAACAAGAACAGTTAATCATTTATATAAAATGCATGAAAACAGGAGTTCCAATCAGTCAACATGGGCCAACAACTAATTCTGTAGAACATGAGGATCAACCTTAGAGAGACAAGTAGTTTTGATTTCATTATTAATGATTATGTATATCTTGCTCTGCTATGTTCTACCATTGATACAAATAGAAGCCACCATGACTAGCCAGCAAGAAGAATTCCAGCCGAAACCGGTTTGGCTCAGTAGATAGAGCATCAGCCTGTGAACTGAAAGGTCCCAGGTTCAATTCCAGTCAAGGGCATGTACATTGGTTGCAGGCACATCCCTAGTAGGGGGTGTGCAAGAGGCAGCTAATTGATGTTTCTAACTCTCTATCCCTCTCTCTTCCTCTCTGTAAAAAATCAATAAAATATATTAAAAAAGAAGAATTCCAGAGTAATGTGGTTGTCTATAATTACTCATGCCAACAAGTTGAGACTGATTTATATTTCACCTGCATCAGAGGTGGTATCATTAATAACTTCTGCCAAAGTTAGAGATAAATTCTTTACCATCTTTTCCCTTTTTATGATTCCCGCAGGTGGGAACACTGCTCTGATTGATTGCATAAACAATGAGTCAGTAATATCCCAGGTGGAATACCTAAATAATCAAAGGTGGCATTGTTTGGGGCATGTATCTGAATCAGAATTTCCAGTTGGTGATTTATGGAATTGGGTTCTGTGCACAGACAAGTCTCAGAGTACTATTTCTAAAGTGTATAAAGTGCTAGTCTGAGGCAAACAATACCAGATGTTCTGGACACAAAGGAAGTGGTATCCAGTAGGGGCACATGGAGAACCAGAAGAAGAAGGAGGAGGAGGAGGAGGAGGAGGAGGAGGAGGAGGAGGAGGAGGAGGAGAAGGAGAAGAGCTTCCTGCAAAATAAGGTCTAAATCAAGATTAGTTGTGTTACATATTTGAATTTCTGTTAGTCTCTTATGGGTGGCAAGTATTTGATCAACATCTTATAAAGATTGTTGAGTCCAAATTTAGAATAAACTTGGTTTTTATCAGCATATTATAATAATTGGTCCTTTTTCTAAAAGAGAAGGACACAACAAATATGCAGGTTGATTTGTTTATGTTCCCTTGTTCATGTTTAAGGTACAAGTGGAAATGTCATTGGTTATAATTCTCTATTATCCCTTTTGATGAAACCACAATTTACCAGAGGTTTTATCACGAGGGTCCAGTGATGGCTGAAATGCCCAGGAATTAGTAATATCTAAGCCATTGACTATTTTTTGAGATAACCTAATAGTGGCACTAGAATGACTCTGTCTTGATATAACAGTAATCACAAAGAGGAAATAAAAGAGAAAAGGAACTATTATAGGTGGTTGAAAACCAAAGATTTATAGAAAATAAGGATGACTATAAGGAAAAAGTGGAAAGCAAAAAAACAGGAATTATTTAGGGATTATGGTCCAGCATCTCCGACTCTATAGGTGCTCAGCAAGGATTTTAGAGATAACTGCCTGTGAGACACCTGAGAGGGAATGTATGCTTAGCCTCAAAAGAGTCAATTCTGTGTCTAATTTGTGGATTTGAAGGTTGTACTTCCATGACCTAACTCAGGGACAACTTATTGAAGATGTTATTTTGTTTATTTAAAAAAATTGATTTGGAAACCTCTGCATAAAAATAAAAATACTGCTCATTGGCCTGAGAAATCTTATTCTTTCTTTTCTAATGTGCCTCTCAATGAACAATTTTTTTTTTCATTGAGAAATCAGATGCTCTCCAGAGTAGTCACTGAAGGCTCAAATAATCCTTAATGGAGTTATGCCATTTGAAAATAGAGTTGCATGAATAATGATGACAAGGAGAGTAAATAAATATACAATGCAGGAGTTTTCCTGAAAGAGCAGAGGATTTAGACTTAGGTGGCCCAATGAGAGCTAGAAACAGTTGGCCAAAATAAAATGTCTGCATTTGTGCCTTAGGTATCTGTCCTGCTGGTTAACCACCTCTGAACACAGACACAACAATTTGTGTCACCCAACCCTTGTTCTAGGATATTTCACAATTGTGTTTTGTCTAAATATGATTGCTAGCTATTCTTTTAAGAGGGACTGAAGTCAAGAACAACTTATGTTGCCACTTTGATGACATCATTGCCTAAAAATATCTGCTTTTCAAATGAGCCATTAATCAGAATTTTTATTAATATTCATCACTTCTTCCAACCTCATTAGTTTAAACAAAAGAGGACTTACTATAAATTTGCCATAGTATAAAGTAAAATAGTATGCAATTATTATGCAATTATATGAAATCCATATGATTTTACAAATTAATGATGTGAGTAAAGGGTAATAAATTCGTAAGATTATTTATCTATAAAATGCACACTATTGCCATAGATGGTTTGGCTCAGTGGATAGAGTGTTGGCCTGCGGACTGAAGGGTCCCAGGTTCAATTCTAGTCAAGGTCATGTACATTGGTTGCAGGCACATCCCCAGGAGGGAGTGTGCAGGAGACAGCTGATTGATGTTTCTGACTCTATATTCCTCACCCTTCATCTCTGTTAAAAAAAAAAAAAAAAAAAAAAAATCAATAAAATACATTTTTAAATGCACAGTATTCAACAGTATTAATACCCTATATAATAAAGAGATAATATGCAAATTGACCATCACACCATCACACAAGATGGCTGCGCCCATGTGGTCACAAGATGGACACCACAAGATGGCTTGCGGTGGGGGGGGGGCAGTTGTGGGCGATCAAGCCAGCAGGTGAGGGCAGTTATGGGCAACCAGGCCAGCAGGGGAGGGTAGTTGGGGGTGACCAGGCTGGCAGGGGAAGGCAGTTGGGGGTGACCAAGCTGTCAGTGTAGCAGTGAAGTATCAATCAGGCTGGCAGGCAGTTGAGTAGTTGGGATTCAGCAGTCCTAGATTCTGAGAGGGATGTCCAACTGCCATCCCTTGAGGGGTCCCAGAGTGGAGAGGGTGCAGGCTGGGCTGAGGGACACCCCCCCTTCCAGTGCATGAATTTTGTGCACTGGGTTTCTATTTTCACTACTATAATTACTAGAGAAAAACAGGGAAGTAAAAGGTATAGTTAAATTTAGACAAAAGATTATTTTCTAGTACAATAAAACTGGGTTGAACTTGGTAGCCTCAAAGACCTTGTTTAGCCCTTCAATTCTGATGGATAGTTCACCTTTGTGAAAAGTTTAATATGATCAGGCAATAGTTCTAAGCACTTTAAAAAGGTAAACTTTCTTCATGTGATTCTAATAACATTTATTGACTGCCTGCTATGTGCTGGATCTATTTACAGTTATTACTTCTTTAATCCACAAAAATAATCTGGTAAAGTGGCTCTTATTATTTTCTTTTTAAAATGACAAGTGGAATTCTGGAATGATTAAGCACCTTGACTCCAAGCCGGCTCTCTTCATTTTACCAGCCTGCTCCTGCTCCCTGGCTGGCAAGTGCAGGGAAGGGAGTGAGTGGAATTTCAAGGTTTGAAATGGGGAGCAGGGGGCCAGATAAGTCAGCATGCTGGGGCTCGGGAGCCAGAACAAGAGCCTTGTCTCCAAGTTATGGGGTGAGACCAGGCCACATAGCTCACAAGGGGGGTAATCCAAAACCCAAATCAAGTGAATAACACCTTGGTTCAAGAGCCAAGAAGATCAAGAGAAAGCTGAGCTCCCAAATCCCAGTAAGAGAAACCTAAAGAAGCAACAGATCTCCTCATCTTGTCACTATTCCAGATCGGGCTGCATCAAAACCCTGCTGGGAAACAGCCTGCTTTGCTGTAGAAAATAAACTTCACAGGGCCTGGAACACAATAGGAATGCAATCACTGGTGGCTGTTATACCTATTGTTTTTGTTACACACAAAGGGCCACACTGAAATAAAGGTCACTTCTCTACTGAGTAATTCTCCCTTAGGCCGATAGGTAATCACCCAGTCTCTCCCAATGAACTAAACCTAATCCAAGTCTAACAAAACTCTTCTTAACCCTCTCAAGAGACAAATCTTTCCATTGCTTTATGCTTTTATAAATTTTGAAGTTATAGTATGGTTCAACATATACTTTTGCAAAATTAATTTGCTTCCTCCTTCAATTCTATGCCCTTTTTATACCTAAAGAAGTCAATAGAATTTGGGGGGGGGGGGTCTCAAATAGGATTGTTTTTTAAAAATATATATTTTATTGATTTTTTAACAGAGAGGAAGGGAGAGAGATAGAGAGTTAGAAACATCGATGAGAGAGAGTCATCGACCAGCTGCCTCCTGCACAACCCCCACTGGGGATGTGCCTGAAACCAATACATGGCCTTGACCGGAATTGAACCAGACCCTTCAGTCCGCAGGCTGATGCTCTATCCACTGAGCCAAACAGGTTTTGGCAGGATTGTTTTTTTTATATAATAAAGATTTCTGCTATACATCTATCTAAGGCTCATAGACACTAAATACTGGGAGATATATTGGCTTTCATGGTTTGTCATTAACTGATTTTGAGCTCCTATAGGTCTGCAATGCAGGAATTCAATATATTTTTTTACTTATAGTAATTTCATCCAAAGAATATATAACTTTCAGAAGGAATAAGAGAAGAAAGAGTATAAAAGAGAGACAAAAATAATAAAGTGAAATCAACATGACCTAACCAATTTTGGTTCTGATGTGGAGATACATATATATGAAAAATAATAGCACTAAATATTTAAAACATATACTCTTAGGTTATGTGAGATGCATCATTGTCATACCAACAAAGGACAGCTGCTAAAAGTCTGTCCATAAGAACTGGCATGTCCCTAATCTGACATAGCAATGGCTCAGTTTACAAAAGAAAGATATAGCTAAGGAGACCATACTAACTACTCACAAGCTTCCTATCTTAGGCAAGGAAACCAATGTTTGACTTGAAAAAGCCATCATGTCCAACACCTTGGAAAATGTTAGTGCTTTAATTTGTTTGTCTACTAAAGAATACTAACAACAAAATAAATGTTAGCCATCATCTTCTTTTGGTTGCTAAATGCCATATATCTTCCTTAGTCTAAGGGCTTTCACACATGGAACTGTCTTTACTGAGAATGCTCTTTCTTGGCTCCCTACCTCAACTCCCACCCCTCACTTCTCAGCCTTTGTCTGGTTCATTCCCACTCAAATTTCTGACTTAAGCTTAATGGTCACTTTCACAGATAGGTGTTCCTGACCCTCTACATTGGATGCAGTTCTCTGCATTATGCTCTCATAGCAGCCTTCTTTCACTCATCACACTTACTATTGGCTTTTTAAAATATCTGTCTGCTGAAACCGGTTTGGCTCAGTGGATAGAGCGTCAGCCTGCGGACTGAAGGATCCCAGGTTCGATTCCAGTTGGGGGCATGTATCTTGGTTGTGGGCACATCCCCAGTGGGGGGTGTTCAGGAAGCAGCTGATCAATGATTCTCTCTCATCAATGTTTCTAACTCTCTATCCCTCTCTCTTCCTCTCTAAATAAAATCAATAAATATTTTTTAAATAAAAATAAAATACCTGTCTGCCCTTGCTCCTTCCTTTATCCATTCCAATGAATCCACCCCTTACGCCATAAACAATAGAAGATACTGCTTATGTTTTTATTGCTGTACCCCCAAGCATAGCACTGGGTGAATATTGTTGAATGGACAGATGAAAAGACAACCGATGGATGATAAATAGGGCAGGTTAAAGGAGAGGCTCAAGTAAGCATCCTGCTAAAGATACTATATTAATAGGGTAATGCTAGCTCTAATAAAAAAATATAACAAAATCATAATGCCTTAATATAGTACAAGTTGGTTGCTTGCTCACATAATAATTTAATGCAGGTGTTCCTACTTGGTGAGAGGGGATCACCTCCATGGTGAATCAGAGCCCAGCTTCCCTCTGTCTTAAAAAGTGAGGAGAGGGGGGCAGTATAGAATCCTGGGAGGGACACAGGTCATTTCTGTCGGTCACACTCCATTTGCCACATTGGGAGACAAGGAGGAGGACCTTGTCTTAGCACCCTCCTCCCAGTATCAATGTTGCATGTGGAAAAGAGAGCCCAAATTTTTAGTGGACAACTAGCTGATGATTATGAACATATAATTAGCCAAGCCCACTTTAAGTAAACTTCACTACAAAAAAAAAACACAAACAAACAAACAAAAAAAAACAGAGGAACCCACATTCTCTGATCTCCACATTGCTAGTTAATTACACAACCTTCTGCTTCATTTTGAATGTTCATGGCCTGGATAAGTCCTTCCTCATACTAACATTTTGAATTATCAAGAGTCAAGTCCACAAAGCTCTCTTTAGCTTCCTTGAAGCTTTGGGGGCTTTATTGTGCTATTGTAATAGCTTTACTTAATGGTGTGCCAAAATTTTACATATAGCAAAAATGACCTAAGTGTTTCCAATGTTGCCTTGCCTGCCAAAGTTTTCTAATCACAAAGTCTACCCTTACTTAATTGTCAGCGTTATAACCGAAGATAGCATGACTGCATACCCAGAAAATGATTTGCAATAATATTTTAAAGTATAGATAATTTAAAATAGAATCGCAGTGGATTTTAACTATATAGCTCAGTACATTTTTATTAGCATAAAAGAGAAGGAATAATACAAGGACCTCTAACTGATTTTAGTGAATGCCTGTCACGTCTAAAATAAGAATTACTAGTTAATTTTTGGATGATTTATAACTACAAAGTATTGCTTAAATAACAGCAAATGTATACCTACTAGCAAGTAGAATATACAGAAAATTATATTGAATTCAATAGTCCAAACAAAATTATTACAGATCATAGTCTCTTCATAGGCAAATAGGTTATTTTTTCTAATTTTATTTTATTGCTTAAAGTATTACAAAGAATAGTACATATGTTTCCTTTTCTCCCCCACTGACTTACCCCCAATCTCCCCTACCTGCCAGTATCTTACATCTATTGGCTATGCTTATATATATGCATACAAGTCCTTCAGTTGATCTCTTACCTCCTCCCCACATATCCCTCCCCAGCCTTCCTGCTGTATTTTGACAGTCTGTTCAATATTGCTCTGCCTCTGTAACTATTTTTGTCCATCAGTTTATAAATGAGTGAAATCATGTGGTATTTTTCTTTCATTTACTGGCTTATTTCACTTAGCATAATGTTCTCCAGTTCCATCCATGCTGTTGTAAATGGTAAGAATTCCTTCTTTTTTATAGCAGCATAGTATTCCATTGTGTAGATGTACCACAGTTTTCTAATCCATTCATCTGCTGATGAGCATTTAGGATGTTTCCAAATCTTAGCTATGGTAAATTGTGCTGCTATAAACATAGGGGTGCATATATCATTTCTGATTTGTGTTTCTACATTTTTGGGATATAGTCCTAAAAGTGGGATACTGGGTCAAATGGGAATTCCCTTTTTAACTTTTTGAGGAAATGCCATACTGTTCTCCACAGTGGCTGCACCAGTCTGCATTCTCACCAGCAATGCACACGAGTTCCTTTTTCTCCGCATCCTCGCCAGCACTTGTCATTTGTTGATTTGTTGATAGCCATTCTGACAGTGCAAGATGGTACCTCATTGTTGTTTTGATTTGCATCTCTCAAATAATTAGTGACTTTGAGAATGTTTTCATATGTCTCTTGGCTTTCTGAATGCTCTCTTTCAAAAAGTATCTATTTAGGTCTTTTGCCCATTTTTTGATTGGATTGTTTATCTTCCTTTTGTTAAGTTGTATGAGTTCCCTGTAAATGTTGGATATTAAACCCTTATCAGAGATAACATTGGCAAATATGTTCTCCCATGCAGTGGGCTTTCTTATTGTTTTGTTAATGGTTTCTTTTGCTGTGCGGAAGCTTTTAATTTTGATTTAGTTCCATTTGTTTATTTTCTCTTTATTTTCCCTTGCCTTAGGAGCTGTATCAGTAAAGATATTGCTAGGACAAATGTCTGCTATTTTGCTGCTTATGGCTTCTTCTAAGATTTTTATGGTTTCCTATGTTACATTTAAGTCCTTTATTCATTTTGAGTTTATTTTTGTGAATGGTGTTTTTGCATGTATCTGTCCAGTTTTCCCAATTCCATTTATTAAAGAGATTATCTTGTCTCCATTGTATGCTCTTACCTCCATTGTCAGATATTAATTGAGCATACTGGCTTATGTCGATTTCTGAGTTCTCTGTTCTGTTCCACTGGTCTGTATGTCTATTCTGTTGCCAGTACCAGATAGTTTTTAAAACAGTGGCTTTGTAGTATAGCTTGATAGCTGGTATTGTGACACCTTCTACTTTGTTCTTTTTTCAGATTGCTGCAGCTATTCAGGGTCTTGGGTTCTTATTTTAATGCAAATCCCAATAGTCCCAATTGAATCATATTTTTCAAAAGACAATATTCTTGTGCAGTCACGTGAATTTAATATGTGGAAAGTTTGATGCTGACCATCAAAAGTAGGTAGTGCTGATTCTATAAGGTAGCTGGGCTAGAGACTGCTTCTGCTCTCCTGAATAATCACAATGCCTCCACCCAGTGGTTCCTGATGCAGTGAAGAAGTTATCCATGTCACCCCTGGTGATCTGTCACACCTTCTCTACCTCAGGGAACAAATTTATTATGCTCTTCAGCCAAAGGCAATTGGGATTGGCCTAATCATTTGTTTTCCTTCCAGGCAAGTAACCTGTGATCAATTTAAGGATTACCTGATATCAGAGAAATTGTTAATGGAAAAGCTACACTAGCATAAGTTTGCTTATGGTTTCCTAAACAGCATGGGTTCTGTTTAGGATGTCAGTAACATCAACATTGGTTAAATACTGTGATTAGCTTTTATAATATTGCTGATATTCCAGTAATTATGGTTAGCTTGTAAGGAATCAGAGCTAGCCACATAGTTTCCGTCCCTGGAAAAGTATAAAGCCATCATCTTCAGGTTCACATTTTTGCTTCTCAGGTAGCAGTTGTTTTCCTTTGGGGAAGCGCTTGACACAAACCAGACCAATCAGGCTTGTCCAGCTAAGGTTTTCAATCTTGTGTTGATAATCTTAGCAACTAAAAATAGATGGAGAGAATTCTTTTTGATCCTCCTGAGGGGGCTTAAGAAACAAACATTTCTTTAGTTCCTGCTCCTTAGGCGTGATGTCTAACTTTTCCTTCCATTTTTTAACTACTCATATGCTTCAAATAAACTCACTTTTTGCATAAATTAGCTAGAATCAATTTGTGTGCCCTGAAATCCAGGAACCTGACAATAATAAGACTTCAAAATTTATGAACAAATAGTCACCCAAAGACAAGATTTCCAGGATTCAATTGACTGTCATTTTTACAGCTTTATGAGTTGTTTGGTTCTACTAAATAGAAGCATACGAAGAAAAGTCAGTTATGTTCAAAGGATTTACAACTATGTTAAGAGCCAAGGAAATGCCAAATTCAGTTAAGCCATCTACATGGTAATAACGATTTCCATGAGCAGAGCAGGTAAGTAAGCTAACTAAGAGACTAAGAGATTAAATGCTTTGCAGTATGAAGTCCTTCTAATAATTGGTGTTGCAAACAAGAATTCAGTCATCACCTTGGTTAATAACTTTAGCCATTACAGATGTGGGAAGGTATTCCTAAAATGTCTTAGGATTTTATAAATATTGCTGTACTGAGTAAACATATTTTGAATACAGTAAGATGTAGTATTAATTTTAAAATATTTTAGAGTGAGTATATATATATATATATATATATATATATATATATATATATATATTAAACCAATAATAAGTAATAAAAATAATAATGTAATTGTAGTTTTGGAATGTACCTATTTCATATTTTATATATTCCCACTATTTCAGAGAATTTGACCTATTACAGAATTATTTCATCATTCTATTTAAAACTACATAAGTATGTTATTTAGATTGGTGATTTTAAGTAGCAAATTTCTTAGTTTATATGTTACCAAAATATTTAAAAGAACTTGAGTGTCACTATTTGAAAATTGAACTTATTAGAATTAAAAGAATCATTCAAAAATGTAGAGAGGTTTCATTCATTATGACTAACAATAGAAACACCTAAAAGGGAATTTAAAATAGTAAATCTATAATTGTAGCTTAAAATGCCTTCAGATGTTCAACTTGCTTTGTGTTGGAGGCTTTTATCCAAAATCTATAAAAATTACACATGAAATTTGGCTAATTAAGAAATATAATTAAATTTGTATGCTGAATATACAAGTTTTGGCATTTGTAACTTTAACAAACAGAATAGTGTTTTTAATGCTTAAAAAAAAAACAAAAATTAAAAAGTCACATTGAACAGAATCCAGAAGGACACTGGCCCTGAATACTTTAAATTATTGATCTTTTAAAATTATTATTATCACTATATTTATTTCTTCCACTGCCTTCATTCAAAAAAATACTTGATCCAGTTTCCATTGCCAGCTTGACAGAGATGAGGCTAGGAGGGAAGGTCCATGGCAGAGCAAAAATCAGAAGTGGTTTAGTAATCTCCCAGGCCTTTGATTCCAAAGACCTAATTCCAAAGGTGGGAGATGATTTAGGGCATAGACAACGTATCTAGGCCAGAATCACAAAAACAAAATGATTTCCCTAACACAAGGAAAAATTTCCATGATTGCAGAGAATAGGTTGAATCATGAGATCAGAGAGGTCTGAGGTCTGAATACAGAGGAGACTTCCTAGGGAAAGCCACTAGGGGAGCACAAAAACTTCAGTAATGAAATGCCTACTTTTGTGAAAATCTAGGAAGCCTTGCAAAAATTCCTTAACCCCACCCTGACAGAGAGCCCCTATATTTGAAGAGTTATGTAGAGGAAAATAACTGATTCTCAGCAGTAACCTGGATTTCAAAACAGATGACTCGATAAACAGATGCTCTCATCCCCACTTCAAACGTCAGCATTGCATAAGATACTGGAACTATGGCAAAAAATTAAAAAAAAAAAAAAAAACTCAGATAAGTTGGGGGTAAACAGTAATGCCTAGGGCTAAAGTTGTTCATCAACCTAATGAGATGGGAGGCTTAATATAGAAATGGAGTTAGACAAAGGAAAAGAATAGGGGTGGTGAGTAGCAAGGGGAAAGAGACTAAGAAAAAACAAGGGACTTTCACATCTGCAAAATATAATAGATCCAGTTATTCTAAAATACCACTTCCAAGCAACATATTGTTAAAATTCTGAATAAACTACTGTAAATGTTTTATAAATATGTACTGGACTTACATGAGAGCAAAGGAAATCCCCAGCTCCATTTTCCCCAAAAAGAGAGAACTGAGCTGCAATTAGAGTGATCAGCAGTTCTTAGAGTTGTAGGTACCCTTGGTTTAATGGCCAAATGAGGAACAAGCCATAAGGTCTTGGTTTGCATGAATTGGAGAAATGGGATAAGATTCTTGTGTAAAGTGAGGGCTATTGAAAGGGTGATTACAACTTAAAAAAAGAAGATAGGCTAGAAAAAAATATGTCTAATAATAAAGGGAGACACAAAAGATAATTTATCTGACAAAGACTCAGCTGAGCTCCATGTGAAAAAGGGAGAAAAAAAATAATGAAAATAGCTTCCCTCAGACATCAGAACCATAGTCCTAAACTCACGTGGACTTGGAGTTTGTTTTTTTGTTGTTGTTTTAATCCTCACCTGAGGATATGTTTCCATTGATTTTTAGAAAGAGGGAAAGACAGAGAGAAATATTGATGTGAGAGAAACTCGATTGGTTACCTCCTGTAGGAGACCCAAACAAGGCCTGGGCCAGGGAGGAGCCTGCAACCAAGATAGGTATGTGCCCTTGATTGGAATGGAACCTGGGACCTTTCGGTCCACTGGACAAAGCTCTATCCACTTAGCCAAACTGGCTAGGGTTGGACTTGGAATGTGAATAGACATTACATAGTTCAGGAAACCCCAGGCTAACTTATGTGTTTGCGTGTTGCCTATGGCTGCTTTCATGCTACAACAGACAGATTAGTGTTGACTAGCTGTGACTAACACTGCATATGGCACTCTCATGGCTTTTCACTGCTGCTCAGAACGCTACAAACCACAGTGATGAAGTCATGGGCTGGCAGCATTGTGGGTGCCACACGTATCAGCAAACCACCACATTTTACTTTTTATTATTCTTTACTATTGCATACCCTTCATGCAAAACAAACAAACAAATAAAAAAACACATAAAAAAGAAAATGAAGAGTAGACTCTGAGTATCACACTTTCAAAGCACAATGAAAATGTGGGTTATTTTGTTTTCTAATTAAACTGCAAACCATTATGCTATTGCTGTAAGAATACAATATAGGCCAGTATTACCAAATGAAATAATTGTCACACTATTGCCAATGTACAATATTCCCCAGACAGTCAGAAAATTTAGAATATGTAATACAAAATCTCATTAGAGCAGAATTTTTCCACAAAAAAAAATTAAAATCAAAATGAAACTGCAATTAACGAACTTTCTAAGTAGCTCATTTGTTAGCCAAGCAAGAAAAAATGTTTACCAATTGTGAGTTAATTAAACTATATTTAATTATAGCAGACAAGACACAGTGTCCAGAGAAAATAAACTTGTTTGAATGATTAGACTTTCTGTTACTCAAAGAGTTGAGGACATTAGGAGCATCCTCAAAAATCAAAATCATCAATAATCAACTTAAAATGATTTTGAATGGCTCTCCTTGGCTCTTGATGAGTCAACAGATGTTACCAAAACTGTTCAGTTTTAATTATTTGAGGATCAATGCCGAGTTTGGAATGACTGAAACATTAGCCTCTATGAATAAAGTGAGTAAAACTCAGTCAAGAACATTTTCAACCTTCGCCCATGTAGCTCAATTGGTTGGACTTGGTCCCATGCACTGAAAGGTTGCTGGTTCAATTCCATGTCAGGGCACATGACTGGGTTGTAGCTTAATCTCCAGTGAGACAGCTGATTGATGTTTTGCTCTTACATAAATGCTTCTCTCTCTCTCTCTCTCTCTCTCTCTCTCTCTCTCTCTCTCTCTCTCTCTCCCCTCTCCTCTCCCTTCCTTTCTCTCTAAAAAACAATAAACTATTTTTTTAAAGAATATTTTCAAAGAACACAAGAAAGCATGAATTCAGTACAACCTGAGGTAAAATCTACTAAGATATGTTACAACTGATGATTGAAAAATATATGCAGAAAAAGAAAAGCTTACTTGAATAAATTTGCAAATATTGCGAAGATGTGTTTAAACCCAAAGTTATTTAATGTATTTTTACATTAATTGTGGAAAGTATTGGAATTTGTCATCTATTATTATTAAGCCTGTGGCATCAATGGTGAACTTCATTTGCTTTCATGGGCTTAACTATTTTCAATTTCATGAGTTTCCTCAACCCCCCCAGAAATAGAAGCTGAAAATCCTGACTTGCTGTATCATATGTTAGTGAAATAATTTAGAAGTGGTATGGTCTTGTTGTGTGTGTATTTTAAGCTCAGATCTGAGAATGAAATGTCCCTGAATGAGAAGAACCTCTCCTCAATCACTATCGTTGAACACTGCATGACTTTGGAAATTAGATTTTGCTGCCCTCTGCATTAGTGAATTTCTTTGTGTTGCACATGACAGAAACCCAATTTGAACTAGTTGACCAAAAGGGGAAATTAGTCAAATGCTCACAGATGTATGAAACGGGCAAGGATGTGGTTGCACCTCAGAGCAAATGTGACTAGAATACCACCAGCTCTCTTTTCTCCCATTTCTCCTCCTCTCTAAGAGTCAGGTTTCTATATTCTATTTCTGACTAGCTTCTTCCACATGCTAGAGTAGCTCACCAGTGTAGTAGAAACCCATAACTTTATCTCCAGGGAGCAATAATTAGTGGACATTTGTGGTCCCAAGTGTAAAAATCCTGGGAAAGTGCACTCAAGAAGGCAAACAGAATCTGATGTCCGCCCCATACCAATCACCATGGCAACAATGGCAGGCTGCATGGGGAAATGTAGCCAGCACTGGAGCCACCTGCGTAGCGGAGGGGAAAGAGCTTTCCCTGAAAAAGAGAGATTTGCTTTGGACAGATAAAACAGTTGATATTCATAGCAACCTTCTAAGATGTTTCACTAAACCAATAAACCTTAGCATATAGGCCACAGACTGGTAGGGGTCCCCAAAATGCTTTCACGTCTGCAAAGTAAAAGGTATTTCCATAATTGTAATAAGACTAGAGGCCCAGTGCATGAAATTTGTGCACTCGGGGAAAGGGGAAGGGAGCACCCCTCAGTCGGGCCTTCATCCTCTCACAGTCCAGGAGCCCTTGGGGGATGTCCTACTAACGGCTTAGGGGGTGTCCAGGGAGCAGGCCTAAGCTGGCAGCCAGACATCGTTAGCGCTGCTGAAGAGGTAGGAGAGGCTCCCATCACCACCACTGTGCTCAGGGCTTCTGGCTGAGCAGTGCTCCTCCTGTGGGAGCTCACTGACTACCAGGGGGCAGCTCCTGCATTGAGTGTCTGTCCCCTAGTAGTCAGTGGGCATCATAGCAACCAATCATTCTGCCATTTGGTCAATTTGCATATTATCCTTTAATTATATAGGATGCTATTTACTTGATTGATTGATTTATAGTGGCATGTTGATTTTTGCGTTGATGGTACAAAAGCAATTGTGGGGAAAACTTCTGGTAGCTTAACATAAATGAAGCCAATGGCACCAAATTGTACTAGTAGTCATTACATACTTCACATACTGTGAATGTTCAATCTAAAGTGGAAGAGAAAGCAAGTTTCACTTAAGAAGGTCTTATTAAATCTTGATCTTGAATATACATTTTTTATATCTTTGTAAATAAATGGAATGTATGCGTAAAGCCTGTTGGCTGCATACCAAAATGAGATGACCATCTCAAAGAAATGCACTTTGTGATGACTTCAGTTGCAATCTGAACTAATCACTTAATTTACCTGAAAAAATGACTAGGAGACATACTGTGGTTAGTTAGGCTTGAATATTTGTATGACATTTTCTCCATGAAGTTAGCCTGTCGCTTCAAGTACTGGTAAAACAATGAGTAATTTTGGTGCCAATGATAATATTCAAGCTTTTAAGTGAAAACCAGAAATTTAGCAAACATATTCTCTACCATTAATTTTGCAGCTTTCCAATATTTGAAGATTTTTCTGATTAGTAAATGTAATTTTTTCATGTTGTATAATAAAATGTGTTAACATTTGGAAAATCTGCATAACACAGATCTTTTGAATTTTTCTATATGACCAATATTTTCTATATGGCCAATGTATGAAGTTACAAAATCATACATGCATAAAAGATACATTCAATGTTCAAGATATCAAAGGGTTTATATATATATATATATATATATATATATATATATATATAATTTCATTGGAATGCTTTCACATTCCACATTGCTGCTAACTTTTAAGAAACTACTACTTGTTGAGTTTGGGTGCACTATAACAGAAGAAAAACTACTATTATCTTTAAAATGCCCTTTCCACATAAACAAATAGTTTCTTAATAAATTTTAGGGATGTAAAGGTGTCCTAAGACCAAAATATTTTAGAAGTGCTGCTTTAAACTATGCCTAAAGACACCTCAAGATGTCAGTGATATTTTCAATGTCTCTGAGTGGTAAGGAGTCTCTAATACCCCAATGACAATGGGAAGATTTTACTCTTCATAATCTTTTTTCATCATTCTCATAACTGCTCCTACCAAATTATAACAGTAAGCATTTATCGAGTCTTTGCTCTGTGTAATGTCTGTTCTAAATGCTTTCCATCATTTATTTCTCACAATAACCCTTTTGCCCTAACCCAGTGGTCAGCAAACTTATTAGTCAACAGAGCCAAATATCAACAGTACAAAGATTAAAATTTCTTTTGAGAGTCAAATTTTTAAACTTAAACTTCTTCTAATGCCACTTCTTCATAATAGACACTCCCAGGCTGTGGTATTTTGTGGAAGAGCCACACTCAAGGGGCCAAAGAGCCACATGTGGTTTGCAAGCCGAAGTTTGTTGACCACGGCCCTAACAGGTTTGGCTCAGTATCAGTCTGCAGAGAAGGGTCCCAGGTTCGATTCCAGTTAAGGGCATGTACCTTCATTGTGGGCACATCCCCAGGAGGGGGTGTGCAGGAGGCAGCTGATCGATGTTTCTATCTCATTGATGTTTCTAACTCTCTATCCCTCTCTTTTTCTCTCTGTAAAAATCCGTAAAATTATTTTAAAAAATAACCCTTTTAAGCAAAATATTATAATCATTATCTCCAATTCATAGAAAGAGAAACTGAGACTTAGGGAGTCTGTAACGTGGGCTCTAATAAAGGTTAGAAACCATGCAATCAGCAAGTGTTAGCCTTCCAACCATTCCACTGTCAGTGAATAAAGTCCACCAGTACCACTCCGTACTTTTACAGAACATATCCACCACCATATACATATACATATACATATACATATACATATACATATACATATACATACACATATCCAGAACATATGCATATCCAGTATGTGGCAAAGCAACATACTGAGTAAATGCTCTATAGCTACTAACCACATCTGGTTATTGAGTATTCAAAATGTGCCCAGTCTAAACTGAGACATCATGTAAGTATAAAATATCCACTGGATGTCAAAGACTTAGACTGAGACAAAGAATGTAAAATACCTTATTAATATATTTGTTTTCATTACATATGAAATGATGGATATTTTAGATATACTGGGTTAAATAAAACATTGTTAAATATGCTTTGCGTAATTAATTTAATTAAATTCATCTGTTCCTTCTCCTTTTTAAAAATAAGACTTCTAGAAATGTTTAAGTTACATATGTGACATGTGTGTTGGTTCTCTGGACAATGCAGGTGTACAGTATCAACTCAATCAGATTCTAGACTTGTTTAAATGAGAGGTTTCTTTATGTGCACTACCTCCCAGAAGCCTGTTTCTTCCTTCCTGAAAACTTAGTATTAGGGCTTTCTCCTTAATTAAAATAAAGATTAGTGACCTGTAATTAAGTGAGCTCATGCAGCTCCAAACAACTTTATTTAAATAAGGAAAACAATCATATTTCATCATGCCCTAATAAAACTGCCCTTGTTTGAGCAAATATTTCTTGGCAAAGTTCCAAATTTACCTTTTTTTGCACATATTGCATAACTGTTTTAAATATCATTTGCCATTAATATTTTTACAAAAGAGGGAATCTGAGTTAAGAGAAAAGCAAAGTGATGTGAGGAGGTGTAGCAGAACCCACGGAGACATGTTTGCAACTCTGCTTGGGAAGAGGAATGAAACCAAGGTGAAATAAACCAGGGTGTACTCTGCTGCTTTCCTGCCTTTGGGCAGAGGGAGGTGGGAGCGGGGGTGGGGGTGGGGTGAGAGGGGGGTGAGAAAGAGGCACTGTCAGAGACAGTTTAGAGCTCTCCCCTGCAGCTCAGTTGTAGCAGGAGTGGAATTACTGAGGGCAGAGCCCAAGTTACAGAACTGTGTATAAAGTGTAGCTGCCACAGGCATATAAGTGCTTTCTCCTTGTAATAGAGATAAATTTTTTTTAATGTACCCCAAAGTTTCCCCTCTAATAACAGCTAACATTTATTGGTTACACCACGCCAAGTTTTTCACATGTGTAATTCATTTCATCTTCCCAGTAAGGCCAGGACAAAACAGAGGCATAGAGATGTCAAGTTAGATGGCAGAGTCACTTGGTGAGATGGCAGAGGGCAGATTAGAATCCAGCCTTTGGGGGCCATGGGCTAGGCCTCAGAACCCAACCTCTAACCACTGCACTACTGCCTTACCCAGCTCTCTCAACCACGGTATTCTGTCTCTCTTTGAGGCCCCAATGAAAGCCAGAGTCCAAGGCTAATGCCTCTATATTATCTAACATATATAACATTCTCTAAATTATAATAAATTCAGGATTTCAAAAATTAAGTCAACAAGGGTGCCAGAACTTTTGAAGGTGTTGAAAGTCTCCAACACTAGAAATTCATTTTAACAGTAATAAAATAAAATAAAAAGTGGAAGTCAGTAAAGGGCAGATGTATTTTAGATTTTATCCCAGTGGCACATTACAAAAGAACCAAGAGGATTCTGTAAAGACACCTGTGTTTGCTGTAAGGAATGACTAATGGGTTGCATGCAAATTCCATCTCTGACCCCATGGCGGAGTGCAAGTCACCCAGCAAGAGCTCATAGTACCTTTTGGTTTCCTTCAGACTTAAACTTTCTTTAAGTATCTCTCAGGTGTTTTTTCTTGTGTGGATTTTATAGGGATTTTTTGTCTGTTTGTTTGGTTTTTGTTTGTTTGTTTTTATAAAATTGGGATAACTTTCTAGAGTGCAAAGTTTAAGCAGATTACATAAAATGCTTGGAATAATCCCTAACACATAGCTAAATCTTATAAATAAATGTTTGTGGGCATTATTATTCACATCATACAACATAAATGACTGCATCTATTTTTGAGATCGCTCATTCAATCTTTGACCCCTCATTACTAAAATATAAGTTTCCTAATGGCAGAGACAATTAATCATCGTGGCACACCCACAGCTGTCCAAGGCTATCAGCTCTCCTTTCCTTCTGAGCACGCAAGGAGACTGTGCTTCCTTGATTTCTTGAATTGAACATGACCACTGACTTGCATTAGCCAATGACATATGAGTAGACACTTCCTGTTGGAAGATTTAAATGTTGCACTGACTCTCCACTTCTCTTTTTCCCTATCTTGGTGAGTGTGGGAGCAGGTTTTGACCTGGAGGTACAACCCTGATAGAGAACAGCTACTCTGAGAAGACACAGATGAGCTAGAAATAAACCATTATTGCTTAAGCCTCTGAAATTTTAGGGTGTTTTATGATAGCAGGCTAACCAAGCCTACCCTGACTATTGCAACCTATCATATTCCCGCAGCCTAGCATAGGATCTGGTACCTAGCAGGTGATCAAATGTGTTTTCACTAAATTGATATATTAAAAGATTTAGTTATTAATAAAATAAATTATTTTAGTCCTGGCAAGTGTTGTTAAATGGTTATAACATTAGCCCAAGCACCAAAGGGTCATGGGTTTGATTCCCAGTAAAGGGCTCATACCTGGGTTGCAGGTTCGATCCTGTCCCCAGCTGGGCACATTCGGGAGGCAACCAATGGATGTCACATCCACGTTTCTCTCTGTTTCTCTGTCTCTCCCTCTCTCCTCTCTCTCCCTGCCCCTTCCTCACTCTAAAAATCAATGGAAAAACATATCCTCAAGGTGAGGATTAACAAAAAATAAAATAAAATAAAAAAGTAAATGATTTTGTTAAAGAAATTATTTCAATTCTATTTTTACATACAATGAAAAATCTTGGACATTTTAACTGATTAGTATGTGGGCATCGCCATCCTTTGGGTACCAAATAATCATCTTACATATCAAAGTCAGATTCACACATGCTTTGTACTCCATAGGGACTTAATTAAAATTTTGTTGAACTTCAACTGAATCATTTTTTCTGTGGTTTCGAAAAACCTTTATTTCTGTCATAGAGTCACTTCCTACATGTTCCCGGTTAAAGGCACCAGCTCCTTATAGCACAGCCCTGTGAAAATCCATCTGTGTGTGGTCCCGGACTCCATGACAACCACAGCCCAGATGCAGAAATTCTTCATAATCACGTAGATTACATCAGAAGCCAGGAAGACCTCCGGTCAAAAGCATTCAGAGAACGTATTTAACAAATTGAATGTGCAGTTTCCCTGGCCGGGAAGGAGGGAAGGGAGATGGGCACTGTTTGTGCTAATATATTTATTTCACTTCTCATTCCAAAAGGAATCAATACATTTACCAAAGCAAAAAAAAAAAACTCTGAGCCCAGTTTTTCCTCCTGGTTGTGGAAGGATGACAAGTTCTACAGGTGGTTGTCAGCTAGAGAAATTGACCTTGTCACAGATAAAGCAAACGAGGCCCCAAAAGGGGAAAAGGTAAAACCTGAGGCTCTGGTGTGTGAGGACGAAGTCACAGGAAAACAAAGCCATTCTCCAGCGCTGCTAATGGTCCTGAACAAATCAATTCTTTGGGAAGGCTCATTAAGTCCTGCAGCTTCCTACATCCAGCCACTAGGCGACCACCAGACTCATAGTCACAGAGATATCAGGCGATGACCCGCCATCTGGTCTGAGAGAGGTGTGGGAAATAAGTAAGTTCCAGATAGTGGAGGATTAAGTGAAAGGTCAGCTTTGATCAGTCAGTGTTTACACACAAAACTTGGGGGGCTTTGAAGGAGCAGAGTGCAGGGCATAACCCAGCCTGTTTGTCAGGCATCTTTTTTTTTAATATATTTTATTGATATTTTACAGAGAGGAAGGGAGAGAGATAGAGAGCTAGAAACGTCAATGAGAGAGAAACATCGACCAGCTGCCTCTTGCACACCCCCTACTGGGGATATGCCCGCAACCAATGTACATGCCCTTGACCGGAATCGAACCAGGGACCTTTCAGTCCGCAGACCGACGCTCTACCGCTGAGCCAAACCGGTTTCGGCAGGCATCTTATCTGTACCATTAACTACCGCGTTTCCCCGAAAAGAAGACATCCTCCGAAAATAAGACCTACTTCATGGAAACGTAATACATCCCCTGAAAATAAGACCTAGCGCATCTTTGGGAGCAAAAATTAATATAAGACACTGTCTTATTTTCGGGGAAACAGGGTAGTCGTGAGACCTTGGACAAGTATTTAAACCTCTCTGTTTCCATTTCCTCCCCCCAAAGTGTAGCTATAACAGTGCCCACCTCAAAGTACTGCTGTGAGAACTTGGCGAAAACCGTTGTCTAGGACTCAGCAGATACTCAGGAAGTGTCAGCGTTTGCTATTACCGCTGTGCAGTTATGAGTCGTCGTCCCCTCCCCACCAGCTGTGCAACATTGAGCACATTACTTCTCTGTGCCTTGGTTTTCTCATATGTGAAATGGAATTATTATTATTAATTATTATTATGTCATAGGGTTGTTAGAAGGAGTCATGGTACAACACCTAGTCTTAACGCCTCGCTCAGGAATGCTGTGACCAATGTTACCTGACATTTAGTCCTCTTTCTTCCAGTAAGAAGCTAAATAAAGCAGCAGACATCCTGGCTCAGGTACCAGGAAGTGCAGTGGTGCTGAATGGGTGCGAGGGTTTAATACGCAGGCAGGCAAGTTTGGAGAAAGGGCGGAAAGATAATGTGTGTGCTTTTATAACGGTGAGTTTGGCTCTTGGAGGTGAGGCTCCGCATGGCCTATGATCCCCTGTTTCAAGACTGTGAGCTCTTGTAAAAACACAACAACAACCACCCAAACCTGAGATACATCCCTCAGGGCAGAGATCTGCTCACACTCCTTTGCATCCCCTAGCCCCCAACACAGAGCCAGACACTAAGCATTCCAAGATCCCCTTCAAAACGCGGGTCCCCAGCCCCGGCTGTCCAGCAGAGGCCGCCCTGGGCCGGACTCCCGGGAGGACTCTCCGGGAGAGGGAAGGCCGGGGGTGGCCCCGCGGCGGCCGCGGGCCGGGTGGGAGGGGTTTGGCCGGCGGCGGCGGCGGGGAGGCGGCCCCAGCTCCCGCCGCTGGGATGGAGCAGAAGCTCGCCGCGCGCCGGAGGACGCGCAGCTGACCGCGGAGCCGCGCCGCGTTCGCCCGGCTTCCCCGCCGCCGCCGCCGGAGCCTCCCTCCCGGGCAGAGGAGGAGCCGCGGGCACCCGGGGCGCTCGCTCCGTCAGTCCGACCAACTCTCCCGCTGCCCGCGCCGCCGGCCTCGGCACCCAGCACCGGGTCACCATGCTCTGCACGACTCTCCTCGCTCTCTGCGTCTTCACCGCAGGTACTTGGGGCACCGGGTTCCGGGGGCCGGCGGCTGGCGCCGGGGTCGGGGCTGGAGCCCGGAGGCTGAGAAGGCAGCCCCTGCGCGCCCGGGGAGCCCGGGTAGTGGGGTCCTCCTCGGAGGTTGTGCCAAGGGCTGTGCGCCCTGGGGCTCGGGGTGAGGCGCGCCTTTTGGAGATCCTGAACCCAGCAGGACCGGACCGGACCGGACCGAGGGGAGGGAGGGCTGGTCCCTCGGGCCGCAGCCCGCGTCCGTGCGTCCGCACAAACTCGGGCTGAGTTTGGGGAACAGGTGGCTGCGCGGCGCGGTCGAGTCGCGGGTGGGCGACGCTGGCAGCTCCTCGCGGCTTCTGGGCTCCGCCAGCCCAGCCTGCGGCGCCGGGCGCCGCGCTTCTCGGTGCGGTTGGACCCTGGGAGGAAGGAACGAGGGAAGAAGCGAGGGGCTGGGGAGCGGGAATGGGGCGGGGGATTGGGGGAAAGTGGAAGTCCACCGGGAAGGGTTTAAGCAGGGGCTGCGCGCCCCGCCAGGCTGGTTTGCGTTCGCGGAGAGTTGGCGGTGTCTGGGCGTCCCTGCCTGGGGATGACGGCGCGGCATCCGAGTCCCAGGGAAGCTGCCCCGACCGGGTTCAGGCTCGTGCTCACCAGTGGGGTTTGCAGTGTTGCCCGGTGGTCTGGGACCTCTAAAACTGCGTGGTGTGGCAGAAACTGTTAACTTAGCTAAAACTAGCATCCCCCCGGTTTCACCCCCACTCCCTGACATACAGGACATAAACGCAAAGCCCAGGAAGGCTTCCCCGCCAGCGCCTCTGGGGTCTGGAGCGGACCCACATCCGGAGGCTGGAGAGGGACTGACCTGGACTTGGGGGGGACCTGGGAGAGGTGCAGAGTCTGGAGCTGGGATATCCGGTGTTTGCAGAAAATGCAGTCCGACAGGGGACCCCTGAGGATGGACAAGGCCGAGGCACGGGAGGAAAGAGTAGTTTCAGTGCGCAGACCCCTGCAGGTTTCGATAAGAATGTTGCCAAGTCACAGACGCACGCCAGTGTGACTCCTGCTGGTAGCCCATGTATGGCTTTCTTCCTGAATTGCTTGGGTTGCTGTCATTGGGGACACAAGTCGCTACAGTCCCTTGAAAAGAAGCTAGGGTTTCCTGACAGCTCTCCAAGGATGAGGCGGTTTTGAGGGAAAGTTTCCCGACATGAGGCTGTAGCGTGCGGTTTTTCCCCTGCTTGCTGTGCCCGGAGAAAACCCTTTTCCTATGGCATCTGGGCAGTTTGGAGAGGCTTCTGCAGAGGGACCTGGAACAGGCTCAGTGTCTGTGGCTGCGCAGCCCTGCGCTGGCCGGGGAGCGCCGGATCCGGCAGGTGTAACCAGGGCACCAAGCCCCAAGATCGCCCTTGTGGCAATTTCCGGGATCCTCTGAGCAAGAGATGTTTACCCAGTGACATGAAGGGTGCCTTTGCTTTCTCCTTGCTAGAAATCCTTTCATGAGGCTCGAGGGAGATGCAGAGAACCTTGAGTGAGACTGTAGAGCAAGTAGGTAGGTTTGTCTGCTAATTTTATTTCATTTTCATGACTTCATATATATATATATATATATATATATATATATATATATATATATATAACAGAACGGGCAGTTGGCAAAACCAGAATGAATCCTACAAGGCAGTGTATTGTGACATTTTTTCCTTCCTAAGGAGCTCAAGATTTTTTTTCTTAGCCTGTTTTAGAGTGCCACCCCGTTATTCCAGGGACGGGAATAATACCCTGTTCACAGCCAGAATGAGGAGGGCAGGGGCAGAGGGTGGCTCAGGGGTCAGGGAGCCACCTCATCTCCATCCCTGCACACCTGTGCGGGGAGGTCAGAGCCAAGCAGATTACAGGCTCCCGGTTCTTTCTGAGGCTGTCCTGAACGGGAAGACGAAGTTACACTTCTGGGTGTGTCTCCCCAAGAGTGATGAAGCTTCCTTCTCTCCGGCGAGTTTGTACCTCTGAAGGAATCTCCTTAGGAGTCAGTGTGGTGTCAGAGCTACTTGACATAAATACCTCATGAGGTTCTTTGCATCGAGAGTAAAGTGTTTACAGAAACTGACAAGGCACTTTTTAAAGAATAAATAGACGTGCCGGTGAAGGACAGAGGGTTGAGGTTGAGGGTTCTTGAGAGGAAAGCGGCATGCCTGTTTCAGCTCTCAGTTGTTTCTTTTTTAAAAATATATTTTATTGCTATTTTACAGAGAGGAAGGGAGAGATAGAGAGCTAGAAATGTCAATGAGAAACACCAACCAGCTGCCTCCTGCACCCCCCCCCCCCCCACCGGGGATGTGCCAGCAACCAATGTACATGCCCTTGACCAGAATCAAACCCGGGACCTTTCAATCTGCAGACCGACGCTCTACCACTGAACCAAACCGGTTTTGGCGGCTCTCAGTTGTTTCACCAGGCAGTCGCTTCTTTTCTGTTTTCTTCTCCCACCCTACTTGGCCCCCCTGCAGCTTTAGAGGCTTCAGGACAATTTCTGTAAAACTCTTAAGATGATACTATCGAGAGCCAGGAATGGGGTTTGGCAGGGGACTTTTCTTAGCTTAATAAATCAATATATACATAGCATTTCCTCCTCCCTGCATAATGGACACTTGCAAATATGTGTGCCTTGGCAACCCAACAAAATAGATCTCCATATTTACTCACTTGGTTTTTTAAAAGAAGGAAGAGAGAAACCATGGACGGTCTTCACTTCTCTCAAAGTTAATTGTGGTAGGAAACTAGCTGTCACGCAGGCCATTCATTCCCCAACACCTCCAAGGCCAGTACAAGGCACACAGGAGTCCCACCTCCAAACTAAAGCACAAGCCAGAACCGTCGAGGTTTGGCAGCAGAACCTGGAGTGAGGGAGGATATAGCTGGCCACGAAAGCTTCCATCTCCATCCCTCCCCATCTCCCCTCTGGATTCCCTTCCTTCATTATCACCATCATCATTGCCACCCGACTGTGTGCTATGTCCCAATTTATTTTTAAACACTTCCTCGCTGAGACAAATGAGATATTCTGGGACTTTCAAAAGGCCTTTCCCAAACACTCAAGAAGGACAAAGGGGAAAGAAGCATAAGTAAGAGAGACACAAACCCCAAAGATCCAACCTTTCCTGCCCGGGGCCTGCCCTCTCTGCCCTTTGTCTCCAGGTGAGGAGAGGACCGCCTTCTGGCTCACCACACAGGCCACTTACTGGATCCTGGGTGATCAAGACCAGGAGCTGCCTGTTTCCCCCAAAATAAGACAGTGTCTTATATTAATTTTTGCTCCCAAAGATGCACTAGGTCTTATTTTCAGGGGATGTCTTATTTTTCCATGAAGCAGAATACGGTACACATTTATTGTTAAATGAAAATAAAGGAAATTTATTACCTGCATACGGTACGGTAGTACAGTAGTTGTCAACACAAACCAGACAAACTGTGAATCCTACAGTATCAAGAATTTACTCATTTATTTCACTGACAATCATGTCATCATCTTCTGGAACATCATCATAACAACCCAATTCCTGAATTTCCTGGTGAATTTCTTGTGATTCCATCTCTTTCAGAATCAGTGGACCAAATCTCTCATGTTTAGCAATAGCACTGTCTTTAAATGAGTACTTCTTGTCAAGGTAGCCTGCTCGCAGTGCATTTGCAATGCAACTGTCAGTGATTTTCTCCCGTGAATTCTTCACCCAAGTCACAACTTCTTGCAGTTCAGGTTTCACAAAGTTTCCAAGCTGATTTCTCTCCATTCACACAGCAGTGATGTCAGGACTCTGCGTAAGGTCACTGGTTGCTAGATGCCAGTCGGGCGGCCCTAGCGACCAGTTTACGGTAAATTAATTTTCATTCTGAGACAGAGCCTGGGGGCCTTATTTTCGGGAGATGCCTTATATTTCACTCAGAAGGAAACCTGTAAGTAGGTCTTATTTTCGGAGTAAGTCTTATTTTCAGGGAAACACGGTATCTGTGTTTTGGGCCTATCATAGCTCTCCTCTAAGTGACTGACAGCTAGAATGTCCTTATCCCTTAAGGAAGACCCCACCCTACATGGCTCTGTAAATAAGTGAGGACCTTATCATCAGCATATGAAGCCTTATTATAAATCTTATCACAAACATGTTAAAAGTAAACAAAACCATGTACACATATTTATATGAACCTCAGGGTTGCCTGTGGTTGGGTGAGAGTGAGGGTGAAGGATTGCTTGTGCCCCTGAGTATTATGATGTCCTGCTCCCCTGAAGTGGGTGTCACAGTTCAAGAAGTGACACCTTCACCTGAGAAGGTGGAAGCTCTTCTTTGTGATCTGATACATTTACCGAGGCAGAGTTGCAAAGTGATAAGCACAGAGATCCTGCAGCTAGATTGTCTAGGCACAAAGCTAAGTTTTACTGCTTACTAATTGTGTAATTTAGGGCAAGTAACTTAACCCCTTGAGTTTTCTTATCTACAAAATTGGGGGATTAAACCTCGCAAGGTTGTAGAAAGTATTAAATGACTGAAGAGACCTATAGTACCCAGGACATAGTAAGCACTCAATAAATAGTAGTTATCGGTGTTGGTATTAGTCCTATTAATAAAGTTTACTATATTTGCACCAATTAGGTAGGTCATCCTCTCCAAAACCAGAGTTTATATGGTTACTCTAGGACAATGTAAATCAAAGACCTCAACTAATATTCCAGCACAGTGCCAGCTGTTCTGGCAAACCCTAATGTGCAAATTAAGAAAAGATTCAGCTCAGCCTACTAACTGCCTAATTTGAAAAGGTTAATAACATGCCAGCTCGGATTTAGCACAACAGTCCCAAAAATGCTCAGTAACAAATAGAAGTCTCACCAAGGACTTTATTTTTCCGCAGTCTTTTGCAAACTGGTGTGTTTCAAAAGCCCAACTCAGCTAAACCATAAGGTCAGGTTCCCAGAGATGCAGATTTGGTATAATTCAATCAAACAACTTAGGAAAAGACAGCTCATGGTATCTGAATGATCCAGAATGGCTCTCTACAGTACCTAAATCATAATGGTTAGATCACTCATTTGATTTACACATTTGGACCTGATATAATTATACGTGTGTTTTTATCCTATATAACAAGAGACCCGGTGCATAAAATTTGTGCACAGGGGTGTGAGTAGGGGGGTAGTCCCTCAGCCCAGCCTGCACCTTCCCCAATCTGGGACCCCTCCAGTGGGATCAGGCCCAAATGGGCAGTCGGACATCCCTCTCACAATCCAGGACTGCTGGCTCCCAACTACTCACCTGCCTGCCTTCCTGATTGCCCCTAATCGCTCCGGCCTGCCAACTGATCACCCCCTAACCACTCCCCCTGCTAGCCTGATTGATATCTAACTGCTTCCCTGCCAGCCTGTTTGTCCCCGAACTTCCCTCCTCTGCCGGCCTGGTCACCCTAACTGCCCTCCCCTGCAGGCCAGGTCCCTCCCAACTACCCTCCCTGCTGACCTTCTTCTGTTGGCCATCTTGTGTCCACATGGGGGCAGGATCTTTGACCACATGGGGGCAGCCATATTGTGTGTTGGAGTGATGGTCAGTCTGCATATTACTCTTTTATTAGATAGGATAGAGGCCTGGTGCATAGGTGGGGGCCAGCTAGTTTGCCCTGAAGGGTGTCCCAGATCAGGATAGGGTTTCCCTTGGAGGGTGTGGCGGCCTGGACGAGGGGCCTGTGGTGGTTTGTAGGCAGGCCATGCCCCCCAGCAACCCAAACTGAGGACCTGGTATCTGGGATATATTTATCTTCTACAATAGAAACTTTGTAGCCTGGAGCAAAACCAAGCCTTCTGCTCACTCTGTGGTGGCAGCCATTTCTGTTGGGATTTACTTATCTTCTATAATTGAAACTTTCTAGCCTTGGGTGGAGGCCTAGGCTGGCCAGGGCAGGTGGAAAGCTTGGCTTCCTCTGTTCCCAGGGGTAACCTTAGCGTGCTCTCTCCAGCTCTGTGGCTACTGCCATTTTTCTTGGGATTTATCTTCTAGAATTGAAACGTTGTATCCTTAAGTGGAGACCTGAGCTAGCCAGGGTGTGCAGAAAGCTTGGTTTCCTCCATTTCCAGGGAAATCCAAGCCTCCCTCCTACTCTCTCTGTGGCCACAGCCATATTTGTTGGGTTAATTTGCATACTTGCTCCTGATTGGCTGGTGGGTGTGGTTTGTGGGTATGGCAGGGTGGTGGTTAATTTGCATATTACTCTTTTATTAGATAGTATAAGAGAGGAATATACTAATTACTCATTACACCCTGAGGCATAACAATCACAGATCTGCAGTAGGGTGGATCAGTGAACTACAAGTGGGTGGTGGAGAGCTACAGGAGGGGACAGGGTATCAAGCTATGAGAGGGTTCAGGGGGAGCTACAGGAAGGTAGCAGCAACCTACTGCACATGGATTCATGCACAAGGCTACTAGTATATATATATAAAAAAATACTAGACTGGTATTTTCATAGTTTTAGCAGGCCTTTGTAAGCAATCTTTTTTTTCCTGAGGGTGGGGGGTAGAGGCTGTAGCATCCATTGGAGAGATTTAAATAGAGAGAGGCATTTAAAAAATAGTTTCAAAAGAAATTGGCTGTCTTAATACCCAAACGAAAGAAATCGTGGCATTTATAACAATTTGCTTTCTTTTGGAACTATCTGTCACTGAAATTGGATGTGTTAGTTTAGGAACCAAATATTTGCTTTGCTAATAAGAGACTGAATGAAATGAAAGAATTGATTGGGAAAATTGATGTTTCATTTAGAAGACAGAGGCAGCTCTAAAAAGAGGTAGGCTGAACACATGTGCCTGATGCAGTGACTACTTTCTACTTGGAAATGCAGGAATAATACGTTGCCATCCAGTTCATATTCAAGCAGGGTGACCATAAACAAAGAATGATTTGTGTATGTAGTTCACGGCATTACTTTTTTAGTCACTGCTTAAATTATTTAAGTGACAAGGATTGACATAACATCAGATTTTCTAAACTGTGGATCTCTAAATGTTCATTATCCTTTACAGCAGCGTAGCTTATTTCTTTTTGCCTGTTTTGATGCCATTTATAAACCTTGAGACCTTTGCCATTTTATAAGTAATATAAATCATTAAAACAAAATAGACAATTACATAATTCATTACAATTATATAATATTTTTCTTTGGCGCAGGATGGTAAAATGTAGATGGGAAATAAGCTGTTCTAATTTTCCTTCGGCTAGTGTTGCCAGATTTAGCAAATAAAAACACAGGTTGCCCAATACAATTTGAATTTTCAAATAAATGGTGAATTCTAAGTATATCCCTCCCACACAATCCTGGGGACATGTTTAAACTAAGTAATTCTTTATTGTTTACCTTGGATTCAAATTTAACTGGGCATCCTGTGAGTAATCTCGAAACCTCACCTTGGGCTTTTCACCTGCAGCTCATCTCTGCATTGGGTTTGACATTAAGATTAGCTTTTCACCCTGCTCCATTTCATTGGTAACAATCTGTTCATGGGAAGACATGGGGATTTCAGAGCAGCTCTCTCTTGAAGAGAAGCTACAAGGATTTAGGATTCAGAGGCAGCTCTCCAATGAAATATTTGGAATCTGACTGTACACTGAGTGGCCAGATTATAATGATCTCTGAATGTATAATAATCTGTGCACTCAGTTTATGTATGTAAATATATATATATATATATATATATATATATATATATATATATATATATATATCTTCAGTGCATGAATTCATGCATGGGTGGGGTCTGGCCAGTCTGGCCAGGGGGAAGGGACACGGGGGGTTGGCTGGCCTGCCTGCTGGTCGAATTCCTGGTCGAGGAGACAATTTGCATATTATCCTTTTATTATATAGGATATACACTGAGTGGCCAGATTATTATGCATTCAGAAATCATAATAATCTGGCCACACAGTGTATATCCAGTACTGGTGCATTATTGTGTATTTCTGATCATTTGGTGGGATTTCTGTGGCCTCCCTGAAGCTACATTACTGGACCCTCTTGTAACCATTCCTCTCTACAAAACTACATTTTTAAAGGGTGGCAATGTTCATGCATAGGAGGTGGAAGTAGAAGCCTTCTAGAATCCAGCTGGAAGATGATTACGAAAGAAAGTTATAGCAGAGCTTTGGATTTCAATGAGCCCTTCTGTGCCAAGATCTTATACACCTCACACATATTAATTGGATAAGGTTTACATGATTCCTGCTGCATAGTGCTATTGATGTCACCTGTGACTATATAAAGCCTGAAGCAGCGTATTAGACACAATTTCAAGGCAGATAAAATTATTTAAGTTATCGGATCATGGCAGAAATTTGTACCTTTCATACCCAAGGCAAAGTCCGTAAGTAGGTAACTGTTAAGTGGTAAAAATTGTGGGAAGTTACCAGGTGTCATATTTAGAAAACGTGTATACTCAGCACCAAATAAGATGAATGGTAGACTATAACTTTGATGATAATATCTTCCACTTATTGCCCAAATTCTGACACCTGATTTTCTTTTCCATTCATGAGATATAAGTATATGGGAGCTTTAGTGCAGGTGCTGAACATGAAAAGGATTAAGGGAGAGAAGGTTTTACTTATTTGTTTGTTTGATTTTTGTTTTTATGGCCATGGTTATAAACTTTCAGCTATCATTCCAACTTCCCATTAGTTAGGAATATATATTTTCTTCTATTGGGTTATTAAAATATGTCATCTTTTAAATGATGATATTCTTACCAGCTTTATGTAGTCCAGAAGCATAACCTCATTACTGACAGAGTTGATTCACCCACTGACTGCTGTACCCATGATGGATTGTGACTGGTGCTACATACCCCTTATGAAACCTTTTCAGTTTCTGTTGGAAAGCTTTTGTGATCCCATAGATAGACGGCAGAATAATACCATTATACTAGCAGTGAACTTTTATTTGATTGCCAAACACTTTATACTATATGATTCTTGCTTTTTACTGTGATTCAGATCCTTTAGGAAGAATGATAACAATTATCTATACTAATAAAAGGGGGGTAACATGCTAATTAGACCTGATAGACTGGACATCTTCCAGACATCATTCCAGGTGTCCTTCCTGACAAAGCTGAGGGCATGGCCAGCCTACAAACAACCTGTGGCCCCTCACTCAGGCTGGCCCCGCCACCCAGCAGGGACCCCCACCCCGATGGGGGCATGAATGGCCTGGAAATTGCCCGCAGCCCCTCGCCCAGGCCGGCTCCACCCTCCAACGGGACCCCCCCACCCTGAACCAGGGCCCCCTTCAGGGCAGGCCAGCTGGCCCCCTCCCATGTACCAGGCCTCTATCCTAGATAATAAAAGGGTAATATGCAAATTGAACCTAATGGCAGAACGACCGCTGGACCAATCATTATGAGGCGTACTGACCATCTCTTGGTCCCATTCCCTAGTCATCAGGCTCCAATCACTAGATAGCAAAAGGGGAACTGAGCGTGGATGGTAGTGTGGGGCGGGGCTGGGTGTGGGCAGCTGGGGAAGATGGCCCTCATTGCAGGCCAGGCCTAGGGACTGTACCAACGCATGAATTCCATATACCGGGCCTCTAGTTGTGAGGATAAAAGGATGCTCTCCTTATTCACTATGCAAAAGCTACAATGCGTTGGTGGTTCTCTATTTAGGGAAATGTCTAAGACTCTGGTCATTCTATTGAAAGGACATCAGTAGGTCGTCCAATTACAACATGAGGGGGTTTCAATGCCCATTTATTCAACAGAGGGTCCTAAAGAAATCTGGCGGACTGAACACTTCACTTGGCCTGGGAAAAGAGTCAAGTTATTGGTGGGTCACACCCTCTGCCAGTCATGGCAGTTCTTGCTGTTGATGGATCTGCTGAGTGAGAGGCAGGATTAAGATGGATCTGGCCATCATCCAGCCAAGGAAAAACCCTGGATGTTTTGTCTCAAAAATTATAATTGTTGATAGAGGTGGCATTCAAGTGGAGAAATCCCTGGAACTTTTGAAGAACCGCTCAGGCAGGTCTGAGCAGGAGAAAGGACTATTCATTTTTGAGGCTAAATGACCATTCATCATTTCCATTCTAGGAGATGTTGGTGGGGAAGGACATTCCAAATTACATATGGAATCTGTCAGTAGATAGGGGCTGAGGCTGTTTTAGAAATTCTGCATAGGTGCAAGGGACAGGCTAGAGATTGTTTTTTGCATGAGATGGAGAGAATATATCAGAATGGGAGATGGTAACTAGAAATCATTTGGGGCTACTAAAAACCAAACCACTCCCTTGATGATGATGATGATGACAAGAATGAACAATTCATGAAGTTTCATTTTTAAGGGGCAGGATAAGAGATTCCTCCTCAGATGTATAGGAATATAAAACCTATTTCAGTATACTGTTTTAGTTTTGTGAAATATTACAGATGGAGCCCTTTAGATTAAACAATGTGGTGGCCCTTAGTGGCTGGTGTTTAGCCACTGTGAAAGGGGGCAAAGAGTGAGACGATGCCCTGAGATGTCAAGAGGAATTCTCCCGCGTGGTTGGATCCATTAAGAAAGGCAGAGTGGCCTGGGCTTACTCACTCCCAGACAGCCTTCCTAGAACTGCACTTCAAAAAGAGTCCTACTTTGAGAACATTCTCCTTTAAATGCTTACAGGAAGAGAACACAGTGCTGATATTCATCGGGGGAGGAGGGGATTTGTGTTTCTTCCTATGAGAAGCAACATGGTGCAGTGGAAGGGGCTTCAGAGAAAGACAGGCTGACGTGGAATGCCAACTCAGGGATCTTAGATCCCTTCCCCTTAGGGTGATAATATACATGGGGTAAATATTCAACAAATGTTAATGAGCAGGTGTACCAACAGAGAGGTTTATTTTACTTCACTTCATTTGCTTGTCTGCCTCCCACTGACAGACTTTAAGGTGCATGAGAGCAGAATTTCAGCTACTTTGTCCCTGCGTTGTCCTCAGCCTGTAGAGCAGAGCGAGACACGTAATGAGTGCTTAGCAAATATTACTTTTTCACTGAGAACCTACATGTGCTAAACACTGTCCAAGGCTCTAGAGATGTAACAATGAATAAAATAGGCAAAATTAGACCCTCAGAGACTTACATTCTTTGAGGTTGACTAGTTCTGACTTGGTGAGAAGAAAATCAGAAGTTGAATATCTAATCACTATCTCAAGCTCAACATGTCCAAATCTGAACTTCTGGTTTTTCCTTTCCCAAGAAGCTCCCCCTAAAGCCTTCCCCATCTCAATTAATGGCAAATCCAACTTTCTGGTTTGTGAGGCTGAAAATCCTGAGTCATCTTTGAGCCTCTTTCTCTGAACATCCCTCATCCTAACCCTTGGGAAAATAGATTTTTTTTTCTGCTTTCAAAATATGTACAAAATTCAAACACTTTTTGCCACCACCATTGCTCCTACTCTGGTGTGAACCACCCCCATATTTCTCCTGGAGTCATGCAGTGGCCTCCTCTCAGATCCACCAGCTTCTCCTCTTGCCCTCCTGAGGTCTGCATAGCAACAGCTGATCTAATGGAAATGTATCAGATGATGTCATTATTACTCCGTTCGCAGTTCTGCAATCGCTCCCATTGCACTGGGAGTAAAATTCCAAGTCCTTGCCATGACCATCAAGACCTGCTCCGGCTGCTGCCCCATATCCATTCTGGGTCCGGGCCATCTGCTTTTCCTTTGCTCACTCCGTACCACCCACCCTGGCTTCCTTATAGCATGCAGTGGCTCCTGCCTCTGTCTGGAGCATACTTTCCTCAGATATCCACATGGCTAGTTCCCTCACCTTCCTCAAACCTTTGGTCAGATGTCACCTTCTCAATAGGATAGATCCTGACCAACATTTAAAAATTGCATTCTGTTTCATCTGTGAACGCTATATTCCCAGCGTCCCTTATCTGCCTCTGGGCTTTACTTTCTCTTTAATGTGAAACCCTCTCCATCCCTTCATGCCTCCCTCCCCCGCCTGGGATGTGGTCTCTTGTTTACAGTGGTGTCCCTGGAGCTAAATACTCTGTGGCACTCAAGGGGTACCAGCAATGTTTGTTGAATGAACAAAATACATTTTTTTTGTGGGCTGGAAAAGTGAAAACTCAATCCAAAATTCTCCTTAGATCACCCAAAAATGAGACATTGGCAAAACTTGCTTACCATCAGGTGCTTCTGTCTAGTGTCTCTAAGTAGCTTTTTTTGAAAAATGAGCCAAGGCATTCAGTTTTCATTGAGGGTTACAAAAGCTAAACTTTACATATCAGCATTTTTGGGGAACTGTGCACATGCAGAACACTTCTGTTTAAAATGTCTGCCTTTTTTTTTTTTTTTTTTTTTGCCATCCCTGCAAAATAGCTGAAACTTCTGAAACTCTCTAGCCAATTAAGAAAATGTCGCCTTTGAGCTCAGCTAGAGGAGACAGAGGCCTCCACTATTTGAACGTTCCTGAGCATTTTCTGAATAACTGAAAATAACCTGACGATGAAAGCGATGTGAGTCTGAGGGAAGCAGCTCCGGCAATTTCCCAGGCATGTCAGAGCAACTCAGGATGCTGAGCGTTGCGAGGGTCAGTCAGTCACGAGGAAGCAGAAGAACAGACTGGGCGTTTCCTCTGCCCTCCAGATGTTGTGGTTTGCACTCATTGGTGATTCTGAAATAGGAATTGTGTTTTAGTCCAAGCAGTAAATAGAATTGAAGTCCTGACTAAAATCAGATCTGGACCCTCTGAGCACCAGTCTGCAGGGCTGACACCCCTTGACGTGGCTGCTGTTAAAATCACACATCCTCTTCATCCCATAAAGACTCATGGTACTTTCTAGCTTAAATAGGAACATTTAATTAATTAGCAGCTGCCAGAAAGAACATGAGCTTTAAAATATAACAATATGTTCGGTCTTGAAGCCTTAGAGATATTGGTAAAATTTCAGATTATATCAACTTGAAGAGCAGCCCATAAACAAACCAAAAAAAAAAAAAAAAAAGGAAAAAATGATACTTCATATTAAAAGCATGGACCTCACTTGTTCATTGAGGTCCACTTGTCCATTCAGTGTTTTTGAAGTGGGAAGGCACTTTGCCATCTTGACATGCAGCAGCATTGACTAAGCATTTCAGTCCTTTCTTGAAAGGTGAGTAACCCTGACCTTGAGCTGGAGGACAGGCAGGGACATATGTCTGGTGTTGTGGTTGTGACACTGGAGGACAGGTGACCAGGGGAGATAACATCTTTGCTTAAAATGAAAAGCAGGGCCTGGGTTCTCAGTAGAAGGAAAAGGAAGTTGCATTAAAAAGAGAAGGCTTGGGACACCTCACATCTCAAAGGCAAGTGTGGCTGCTGAAGGAGAAAAAAAAATCACCACATTGCAAAAAACAGAGTTTTAGTTTGGGGGGTTGTCAGAAAAAGGGGAGATGTAATTTTTGAGATTTATCAATTTACAGCCAATTTTTTGTTAAAAACAAATGTCATCAAGTGACAGTTGCCTCTTGTTTTATAACAGTTTTTTAAAAGCTGTACTCAAGCATTGATCTATTTTTTTTTTTGTATTTTACTCTGGAAACTATAAACAAACACAGAGATTTATAATAATAATATATCTGTCCAAAACTGATTTTGAATCTTATTTGTTTTGGTTAAGAACTTTTACAAATATTAATACATTGGAAACTATGTAAATGTCTAACTATATAGTGCTAATCTGATAAACTAGAATGCATTCAAATGTTTATTCCATGGGTCAACAAGAAGCAACTGTTTAAAATAATGATGTGGTTCATTTATGAACTGATGGGTTCAATATATTGAACTAATTTTGTAACCTAATATTTCACAATATATTGAAAAAGTAAGCTAAGGAATAAAATGTACATTGTGATGAAATATTTAAAGCATCATGTTTATGTGAGAAAATGGTTAAGAAGGGTACAGTGGTTTTCTTTGGGTTTCACTTTTTATGTTTTTTTGCTTGGCTTGAATTTTAAAAATAGTTTATATTGTCTTCATAATTAAAAATAAATATATTATCAATATTTTAAATCCTCTTTATCAATAGTTAATGTGGCCATCTAACTGCTAGATGGCTATATCTATTTTCAAAATCTTGATTCAAAAATCCTTCTGACAGAACCCTCAAAAATAAGATCTTAGAAAAGCAAATAATCTCAGAAAGATTTACAGGATATCACTGACAGAATGGGCAAGGAAGGTTCTGGGAAAAAATTGACTTAAAGTAATATTTTATGTTCTAAAACCAGAATGTTTCATAAATCATTGATCAGGACAACCATCTTAGATAGTATTTTCAGAGGTTCTGAGTTAATTGATTAGTATTTAATGTTCTTTGTTAGTTTTTAATATTTTCAACATTTTCTCTAATGGGGGCAATTTTAAATGAAAAAATTATTCTAAGCTTTTTAAAAATGAAATTTTTCAACTTAGATATCAAATAAGAAAAATAGCCTTCAGAAGAATAGCTGATTTATTTTTCTTTTGGCAACATTAAATTTGTTATATCATTTTTTAAATAAAATAATCAATAAGATGTGGTTTAGGCAAACGCTTGAGGATCCATTAGTAATACTCCATGACATTAGCAGAGGACAATGCAAGTGTGACTAGCTAGAGGGCTGGAGCAGACGGATCTGGAAGAGGCTTTGTGATCTGGACCAACTCCTCCATATGACAGATAAAACTAGACATGTTGGTACAAGGGGGCTGGGAGGATTCAACATTGTTAATTTTTAGTTATACTAGGTATCACACATTATATTATGTTCTTTTCATCTACAACTTCATCCAATTTTCCCAACGGCCCTATGAGCTAGGTAGTACTATTCCCACTTAGTAGTTTAGGTCAAAGAGTCTTGTAATGAGCTATAGATCACACGTTGGTGTGAGAGAGTTAGGCTTTGAACCCAGGTCTGTTATCTTTCACCCACCTCAGCCCCTACTACCTGATCTGCCAAATCAGCTAATAAACCCTTTTGTGTAAATTTAATCTCTAGAATTTCTCCCAACTCTAATCTTCTTCCCCATCCCATAGATACTCTCTGATTAAGAATCTTATCATTGTTCCTAGACTGTTAGAGTAACTGTTAGTCACTGGTCACCCTTTCTCTTCTCAGCCTCTTACCATGCTGTTGAGGCCAAATTGCCTGCTCCCCTCCAACAGAGACACAGACCAAGAGATTCTTTAGAGTCTTACATGTGCTTGGATCGTGGTTGCTAAGTTCCATTCCCGCTAGAAGAAAGGAAGCATCCTTAGAGAATTCACTAATTCCATGTTGGGTTAAGAAATGTATATGATGAGTCCGGAATATCGTATTATATCATACATCAATTATGCTATTAAAGCTACCAGGCTCCTATCACAAAAACTCAAAACCACTTCATAAGGATCCCATGGCCAAAAATGGAACAATTTGAGCATCAATAAGGATAATTGCAGTATTGAATGAATCACATAGTTTAAACTCATGAGTTCATATTGATGCCAGAAACAAAACAATAAGAAGACAAAACTTCATTGACCTCCACTGGGAGATGCTAGTAAACCAACACAATGTTTTGAAAAATAATAGAAAAATAGAAAGACTTAAGTATTATTGATTAGTGGATCTTATTTTGCCTTTATGAGGTATAACATGGGATGATCAATTATTAAATAACTAGAGGCCCAGTGCACAAATTTGTGCACCAGTGGGGTCCCTTGGCCTGGTCTTTGAGATCAGATTGGGCCAAAACTAGCTCTCTGACATTCCCCAAGGGGTCGTTGATTGTGAGAGGGCTCAGGCCAGGCAGAGGGACCCCACTGGTGCATGATCCGGGCCTGGGAAGGACACGGGAGGTTGTTGGCCAGCTGAGGAACGATCGTAGGAGGGCTCCAGGGTGTGTATGGCCCATCTCAGTCCTGATCAACTGGACTCCAGCAGCAAGCTCACCTACTGGTTGGAGCATCTACCTCCTGGTGGTCAGTGCACATCATAGCAAGGAGTTGAATGGCCTTAGCATATCATTAGCATATTATGTTTTGATTGGTTGGACTGATGACTGGACACTTAGCATATTAGGCTTTTATTATATAGCATGGGATGTCCGAGTAAATGAAGATGACACAGTAAAAAAATCACCATGTTGCATGACCTAATGAGGTGGTAGATTTTGACACTGACTATCAGTGGCTATCAACATCATGAAGTATGAAACAATCAGATTCTATATACCGGTATATTTCCCAATGGAGAAACACACTATCCCCTATAAAAAGGTGTTGCCACATTGAAAGGAAACTATATCTGATCAAGCCTCCACATCCAATAATAGAGTGATAGGGAGCACAGAGGACCAAGGAAAACATTAAATAACACCACAGGAATAAAGTCAGCAAACTCCAGACTATATGAAGCTCTACAGAATAAACAATGTGGTTTCTTCAACAAATAAACTGCAAGGGGGGGAGGGGAAGAGCAAGAATGAAAGTAAGGTTGGGGGTAGCATGGGGAAGGACATATCGATTAAAAAGACAAAGAGGCATAGCAATTGTGGACTTTTATAGATCACAAATCAAACCTGAACTGTAAACATAAATGGTGGCATTATGAGACAATTATGAATTTAATCATTGGCTAGATATTTGATTATATTAGGGCATTCTTTTCAGCATGATAATGATGTATCTCATATGTTTTCAACTAAAGTCATTTTTTTTAGAAATATGTATGCTTATATTTACATAAGAAATGCTATGATGCCTAGGATTTGCTTCAAAATAACATGGGAGTGAGACAATAGTAGGGTTATTAGAAAAAACATTATTGTGAGTTAATTCTTGAAACTGAGCAGAGGGAACACAGGAATTCATTAAACTATTCTCTCCCATTTTATAGACGATTAAAATTTTCTATTATTAAAAAAGTTATAAAAACAACATTCCAGATTTTCCCATTTCTTACAGAAATATGTCCAAATTCCTTAGCAGGTGGCTTTAGATCTGAATTGGACACAGAACCAAAGAAGGAAGGCCCAGATAATTATGGTGTGAGATGCTGGAGAAGCATATGGGTCATTCTTGTTTAGGAAGTCTTCTCCAAGACAGGAACCCCTGCCACATATCTTCAGGCTCCTGGCCATACCAGTCCTTATTCTAGAGCATCCTACTCCTCCATTCTCTGCCACCAAAACTCTTCATCTAGCAGGATCAAATTTCCCCTGAAGTTGTTTGCAGGCGTTATCCCCAACAGAATTCCAGCTTTTGGAGGGCAGGGATCCTTTCTTAGTCTCATATCCCTCGTTCCCATGCATGAATGCACACACTGTGGGTGCTCAGTCTTGTTGAATTGGACGTAGATAACTGAGGCTCAAAGATGTGGGCCCCCAGGTCTCCCAGCTCATGAGTAGCTGGCCTTGGACTGAAACTCTCAACTACATAGGAATATAACTTCAAAGGCTCCAAAACCCATTCAGCATTGGGCACCACACTCCTCCTCTTGACAGTTAGTATTTAAGATTCAGGGTCTCTGAGGAAAAGAACACATTAATTTAGAGTAGCAGAAAGTTATTTCTCTGTTGCCATGCTGGTCTATGGAGAGCATAGAGTCCTTGGGAAGGGGCCTAAGGACAAATGTGTTTTGATAGTGGACAGTGGCCTGGGAGCTGGTCTTCGCTGGGATAAGGAGTTGCAATGTGAGAGGCACCATGAATGTGCTGGACTCCCACAGGCCCAGGAGAAGCACAGAAAGGAGAGGAGATCCATGTAGCCTGTTTCGCGTGGTAATAGATTTCACGTGAGAAATATGAGAAAGAGCTATACTGGCTTTCTAGACAAGTTTGCTCTCTTTGGGCAATCACCCTTACCTGCACATCTGTATGAAAGAATATTTCACTCAGATTGCCTTTTAAAGGACCCACAGGTAGAAGGAACTTAAAAGGAAGTGTGCCCTCCTGCATAGAAAGGGAACACCTTCTCCTGCCCCCTCAGTTACCCAGCAGCAGGGGCTGCCAGGAATTAAGTGTCCGGTCCTCAAACAGTTCTCTCTCCAGACTTCTGCCAACTGCCTGCCCCCCTTGAACAATGCCAACCTGCCAAGCTCAGATACATATGGACTAGCTACTGTCCTCATTTCCTAGGTTTGTTGTAAATAATTACCACAGAGTTGGGAGGCTTAAAACAACAGAAATTTGCCTGATCTGGTGTGGCTCAGCGGTCGAGTATCAGTTCGGTTCCAGGTTCGATTCCCAGTTCCGTTCAGGGCACATACCCAGGTTGGGGGCTCTATCCCCAGTAGGAGGCATGCAGGAGGCAGCTGATCAATGATTCTCTCTCATGATTGATGTTTCTCTCTTTCCTTCTCTCTTCCTCTCTGAAATAAATAAAAATATATATCTTTAAAAAATATCTTTTCAGTGTTTTAATTAAATGCATCTGGGTAACATTGATTAATAACATCTATAAGTTTTAGGTATACAACTATTACTGGGTGTAGGACATAGGAGGTCACAGGGATCTTTCATGGAAAAATGTCAAAATCATGCCATTCAGATACAGTGGATATCTGTTTGCCAGTGGTGTGTGTGTGTGTGTGTGTGTGTGTGTGTGTGTGTGTGTGATATGTATATACATGTATATTTGTGGGTAGGTTGTGCGTTTTCCTTCTTTCTTACCTGCTTCCTCCCTATTAAAATAATTAGAAGAATTTAAAAAGGAGGAGACGAGTGGCACTAGAATGAATGTCTTTTTCAGAGAAATATATTCAGTGGAGTCATACATTTTCTGGAATATCTAAAATTCATCTCTCTCTTCCCATAAAAAAGCAAGTATTCTATACATTAATAGCTATCATCATTTATAACTCTGTCTTCTGATTAGTAAGTAGGATGTTTATTAGGCAGAACATGGATACTTATTTGGTTCTGTAGTTATCTACTTAATGGATTTTTTTTTTGAATCATAGCTTTCCTTATAAGTTAGAGTGAAAGTTAACATTTGAAATTCTTTTCCCCAGGGGAAATATAATTTCACTTATTAGGTTTAATGGCTTAGATAGCTTAGCTTATAAAAGCAAGAAAAATAGCCAAAGAAAAGCGAGAGGTCTATTGTCTAAAGCCTTTATTGATTTGGGTTATTCTTAAAGGATAAAAAATTTTTAAGTTCTTATACCAACACCAAAGCTGCTTGATGAGAACAGAGTTCATGCTGAGATAAAAAGTTACAAAGCAAGAGAACAGCCTCATTATATGTTTTAAAATTCCAGGGAGAGCCATTGTTTTGCCAAAGCAAAGTGGTAAGACAGTCTGGGACCCAACATCGGTGCCCAGGAGACTAGGAGTAAAAAGCTTTAGAAGCTTTGAACTTAAAAAAAAATTAAGATTAAAGGAGTTAATCAGGAAATCTGAGGTTATATAAGGGTGAGCAGGTCAACCAGCTCATATATCTGGTTTGGGGCACATACTTGCAATGAGCAAACTTTTCCATGGAAGATTGTACTTTACGATAATTCTTCCAGAATGAAAGGAGTGACAAGAAACATTAAAATTTGAAAAGTGATCCCCACCGCCACCGACATCTGAGAGCATCCTGGCCTCTCTAGAGACATCCAACAGAAGAAAGCACATGAGCCAGCTGGGGCTCGAACCCCGAAGGGACAGGCGGGAAGAGGAAGGAAAGTGGGTCACATTTGGTGAAACAGTCTGTCTGCCTTGGCAAGTCAAGCTGGCCTGGCTGCCTCGAGACCTCCTCTCCAAAGGTGATACGGCTGATGCTCAGACTTTGCATGGCAGCAGGGGCAGGAACTAGACTTGGATCTGGAATATAGGCTCTGAAGCTCCCAGGCTCAATCACCACACTACAATCTTCTCAACATTAGTGGGAAGAGGTCAGTCACTATTTTAAGCAAGAGCCAGTCAGGAAACAAACAAACAACCAAACAAACAAAAACAACAAAGGCTTTCTAAGTTGGTGTGTTGAAGTGACAGGAGTTCTAAGGAAATGACCCAACTCCTTCTTGACTTAATCAGGGATGGGTGTCTAAGAAGGCACATAAAACTTAAAGTAGGGAGACAAAGTTCATTGACACAAACCAGCTGATACCTCATAATTCTTTGCGAGTCCAAGTGACACCATTTACCTGCTTATTCTGGTCAAACTTTAGGGACACTAGTAGCTGAGATTTGAAAAGGGCACCTGTATTCTGTGCAGAGCACTCACGGCAAGGTTTTGAACAACCCACATTTGCCCTGTGTTTGACTCAGAATGCCTAACAACAACAAAGTGCTGCTGTTTTGACAGTACACAGAATGTGTTGTGCAGCACGGACCTTGCTGTAAACTCAATGGTTCTACCTGCTCATTTTCTTTTCACTTGTGATGCTGATAGCCTGTCCTAGCATGGTGTACAGAAAACACGAACAAACCTCATTTGCAGGAGAGCATTTTCTGCTGGTTGTCATGACAGTGAGTAAGTGGCAGGCACCACATCCCCGTCTGCGATGAGAATGCGGGCCCTCATCCCCTGGACTCCTAAATGTGAGAATTATAGCGTGTATGCATTTTCTTGATGTTATTTTTATGAGAATATAGTTTCCTTAGCATCAGACTTAAGGAACACTAGATTTTTCTTTTTGATGAGGAATTTGGCAGAACATACCATAGGCAATTGGCTGGGAGCTGTGTAAATTCAGGAAACCTGATTAACTTGTTAGATCAAAATTCATCTAAGAATTTAAGCTCAACCTCTGGCTTATAAAATATCCTTCTAGAAGCATTAGCAGTTTGTCTTTAAATGAGACATTGGATTACCTCAGTGTGTGCTTCCTTGCTACTGGTACACAGCATCCTTTCAAAAGAGAAATCAACTTATGGTATAGACAGGGGTGGGCAAACTTGTTGACTCAAGGGCCACAATGGGTTCTTAAACTGGACCAGAGGGCCGGAACAAAAGCATGGATGGAGTGTTTGTGTGAACTAATATAAATTCAAAGTAAATATCATTACATAAAAGGGTAGGGTCTTTTTTTTTAATTCAATAATTTTATTCATCGGATCTGGCCCACGGGCCATAGTTTGCCCAGCCCTCGTATAGAAAATGAATACAATATGCATAAGCTTGTCTTGATTTAATAGGGATGATGAATTCATTGTGTGGTAAATAAAATATTCCAAATAATTAAGCTTTCTCTATATAATGTGTGTTTTCACTTTTCAATAAAAATGGAAATAAAAACATATTTAAAACTATATTTAACATTTATGGTAAGGTCACTGATAAACTCCATGCCTGCATCTGTCATCTTTTAAATAAGAATATTAAATCAGATGGGTTCTAATATTAGCTCTTTATGATCTAAAACATTATTAACCTGAGATCAACCAAAGCATAGATGACCCATAAATGAGCACCAATAAGTCCATAGCACACTGAAATTGAATCCAAATTTGCATGTGTGTACTTATGTGCTTTTTTCCAGTACTGGAACCCCATTAAGGTTAAGAACATCTTACAATCATTCTGCAATGAATTGATCCTTAAATGATTCACTTTTTCTTTGAAAAGTCATAAGGTTCCTCCAGATGGTCTGGTACTTATGGGTGTCCTTACCTTGATGGTAGTACCGGTTCAAGCTTATTTGGGCTGTGGCTTTCAATCGATAGGCTTCTCCTGCAAAGAGAAAAGGCAAAGTTTGTCCTTTCAAATTGTGGATAAGGAAATGGGGTTGGGGACAGAATGCCTCAGAATATGTCACTGAGGCTGTCAGTGAGAGCCCTGGGAGTCTGTCATGGGTGTTTTTACTTCCTGATCTGGTGTTCTTTCTATTATAGTCTATTATGTAGTATGCCTTAGAAGCTACATTTTAATGCACACAGCTGAGTATTTCAGAGGCACTTTTGTTAGTTACGTTCTTTGAACTCTTAGACCCCCCCCAAAAAAAAGACAAAAAAAACACTGATCCAAAATTAATCAGATTCGGCCTGGCTGGGTGTGGCTCAGTCTCTGAGCTTCAACCCAGGAACCAAGAGATCACTGGTTCAATTCCTGGTCAGGTCAAGGCACATTCCCCAGGTTGTGGGCTCGATCCCTACTAGAAGACATGCAAGAGGCAACTGATCAATGATGTTTCTCTCTCATTGATGTTTTTATCTCTATCCCTCTCATTCCTCTCTCTAAAAATCAATAAAAACATATATTTAAAAAAATCAATCAGACTAGTGGCAAGTATGAATTTCAATTTAAAAATGGAAAACACTGCCCTGGCCAGTGTGGCTCAGTTGATTGAACACCAGTCCCATGCACTGAGAGGTCCCCTGTTAGACTTCCAGTTAGGGCAAATGCCCCAGTTGCCAGCTTGATCCCCTGTAGAAGGCATGCAGGAGAAAGCAGATCAACGTTGCTCTCAATCTCTTTCTCTCCTTCTCCCCCCCCCCACTCCTTTCTCTCTCTCTAAAAACTGATAAAAACACACTTGCATAAAAGAATAAAATTGGAAAATACAACCTTGAACATACATTTTTTTTCAAGGCCCTTGCTCCTTAAATTCTAATAAGAACATTTAAATAGCACCTTGTATTTCCCACAGAGGTTTCAGGTACAAAATGACCCTCAATCCTCACAAGCTATTGACAGTCCGTTAGTACTCCCATTATGTAGATGTAGAAAGTCAAGACTCCGAGGAGTGAGGGCACATGTCCAAAACTGCAAAGAAAATGGCAGAGCCAGAACTCAATGCCAATCCCAGCTTTGCACCTGTTCACTGGACCACAGCTGTCTCTACAATCTTCTTAGGGTATTGGGGGTAGAGAAAGGGTACCCAGGCTGGGAAATACATTGTCAGGTGAGACCATTTTCATAGACTCAAGAGTTGAAGAGGGAACTGTGAAGAAAAGAAATTCTACAGTAAGATAACAGTGCACTTCCTGGATTCTAGATTTGAAGGACAGATGTATTTCTAACCAGCTCTGAGCCTGGAAATCCTCCAGATTTCTGGAGGAAAACTACTGAGACTGAAATCCTCCCTGGTTCCAAATGCAGTCCATAACTTCTTATAAAAACAAAAATTGTGGATTTGCTTAGCCTATTTGAAAGCAGGATGACTATGAGAGAGATTTAGGACAAGAAAGGCTATTGTTGCTCTCTATGTCTTACTGGCTTTGTGCAAATTCCATAGGATTCAAAACCTAATAATTATCCTATTATCTTCTGCCAACGATAAAGCTTTTTCCTAAGCAGTTCTACGACATTAAGTAGCTGGCAGAGATGTTTATATGATCAGTCTGTGCTGAAGGCACATTATAATGCACTGGAAGATGCATGATTTATGTATTCTGATTTCCATCTCTAAGAGATTTACAATGAGACATAGATATATAAAATAATAGAGTGTTTTGCTAGTACAAGGGAGAAAAACACTCAAATGCAGCTAGTCTGATTCTATCACCACAAGTGATAGAGGAGCAGCTCAGACAAGTTCTCCTTCCACAGCTGCAAACAACAAAATAAGACCCGAAACATGGAGGTATGGAATAGAATGACATACCTCGATGTGAGGGGTGGGGGGGGAATGAGAAGAGATAAACCAAAGAACTTCTGTGCTTGTATGAATAGCCCATGGACATGGGCAATAGGGAAGTGAAGACCTGGGGGAGGGAGGAGGGACTGGGAGGAAGAGGGAGGAAATGGGAGATATCTGTAATACTATCAACAATAAAAATTATATATATATATTTTTTAAAGTACCTGGGTTTGGGGCCCATGGCCCTACTTTTGAATTCCAACTCTACCATTTATCAGATAAAGGAAAGGGTAACTAACATGAAATCTAATAAGGTATCAGCATGTGTTAGGCACCTTACAGACATTTCCTTATCCGGCTGTACAGCAACCCTGGGAGATGGGTATTACTGGTCTCCATTTCCAAATGAGAAAATAGAGGCTCAAGGATGTCTAATAGTTTGTCCAAACCCACAGAGCTAATGGCAATCAAATTTGCACTCAGATATCTCCAAACCCATTAAACCCAGGCTCGTTCTATTATTTAGGGCTTCTTTTCTGGACTTCACTGTCTCTGTCTGTAAATTTGATCCTTCAGCACACCTTTTAGGATTGTTGGAATACAAAAGATTAACCTATCCAGAACAGTCCTGATACACACAGGAGGTCTTCCTCAAATTGTGTTTCTCTTCCTATACTTTGCTTTGGTAAAGTTCTGATTTTGTTTATTTGTTGGTTTGTTTGTTGGGTTGATTGCTTCGGATTTTGTTTTGTTTAGATTTGGAGCTAGCTCAACTCTTTTTAAAATGCAGAATCAAAAAGTTGCCTCTAAACAGAGGTGCCTTTATGACTTCAGAGAACAAGGAAGGGGGATACCTTATTATTCTCCTATTTGTGTTTGGGGTGAAAAACTGCATGGTGGGGAGTGGGATCATCTTGTTCTGCTCCCGGGGAGAATGTGTGGAGTGTTCAGGTATCTCTTTAGTGTGCATGTAGGCCTTGTGCATAACTTTAACATCCCTCATAAAGCAGGGGAGTCCCGTTGATGTGGGAGGAGTTAAGGCAGGATCACGACCAAGCTGCACCCTGACAGGTCTACAGTATTTCCGAGTGGCCTCTGTCAAGGCAGGCAGGTAGCTCAGAGCACTGCCCTGGCCTGGGGCACTGGAAAGGTGAACAGAACTTCACCAGAATTAGGAGAAACTGGCAGTATTTCCTTGCCTGTAAATGACAGCCTGTTTTCAGAGCAGCTGGGAAAGAACTAGTAATCTCAGAAATAATTAATTATTTTGGTATGCATGTATGTATGTATTTCACTTTGCTCCCTACCTGAAGGCCCTGGAGCCTAATGAACTATCAAATGATAATGAACCACCGACATGGCACATTCCAGGGAAAATGGAAAACATCCAGATAAGCCAGAGTGATTGAAAACAGGTAGTGCCTCTTAATCTCAGAATGGTATTTTGATAATTTTGTTTAACAGACATTGACGCAGCACCTTCTTTGAACCGGGGGTATGAAATGGTGGTTGAGTCATATACCTCATCGGGAATGCACTCAGGGTCTTGTGGGAGAGCAGACTTGCAAACAGATCCTATAACACAGCTTGGTGGGCTCTGTGGGGGAGGTATGAGGGAAGTGGAGAGGGGACCCAAAGCAGTCAGGGTAACTATTTTGCCTGATGGAGGAGGGGTATTTGCGTTAGTTTTTAAGAGAAAAAGAAAGTTGCCAAGCAAAGAGAAGGAGGAGACGGAGGGCATCCTGGGATATTGCATGTGCCAAGGCCCAGTGTCCACAACAAGGGACTGTGAGAAATCCGTGAGGCACAGCCATAAGACAATGAGACCAGGAACCAAACTTGGGGCAAGGGTGAGATATCTGGGCTCTGGTTTATGCTAGGCAATGAGCTCAAGTCCTGGCTCTGCTACTTCTAGAACGTGACTGAATGGCTCAGTCACTATTGCTGAGGGTTGCTGTGAGCATGAAATCAAAATAGCCCTTAGCCCAATTCTAGCACTATTCGTGCTCAGGAAATGTCAACTCTTAGCAGCATTTGTGGCAGCAATAATCAGTTTTACAATGAAGTCAATAACTAAGAACATGAGTAGTGCTCGTAGTTAGACTTCTCAAGGGGCTTTTTAAAAGAGTGAGATCTAGAGCAGAGAGGTCCGATAAAACTCGCTGTGATGATGGGGATGTTCTCTGTTCGCACCGTCTAGTTCAGCAGCCATAGCTGAATGTGCCTGTGGAATACTTGAAATGTGGCTTGTTCAACTGAGAAACTGCTATTTTAATTTTATTTAATTTAAATGGCTACCTGTGCCTACTGGCTACTATACTAGACCATGGGGGTCTAGAGTCATGGAATTATAAAATGGAAGATTATGAGAGATCTTTGAGGTAGATTTAAAGTTTTCGCATCCCCCCACCACCACCACCACTGCCAATTTACAGATGTGAAAATGGAGGCTCAGAGAGGGAAACTGGCCTGCTCAGGGCCACACAGTCAGTTAATGACAGACCTGGCCCTAGAACCCAGCAGGTCTTCTGACTGGGTTCTTACTGTCCTGAAGACTGACTGGGAACATTCACTTTAGAAAGTCCCCTTTGCCCAAGCATCGTAGGCCCTTTTGGCCACCTCCCCTCTCCCCACCATGCACACTTCTCCTTCTGTTTCTAATACATGCTCCATGTTTCTAATACATGTTTATAATACATGCACCATGCTCCTTCTGTTTCTAATACATAAGTTGCATCCAGTAGGTCTCCATGAATCCAAAACTCATTGACAGATACTTTAGTTCCTAGTTTTGACAAATGCTAATGGGGAACATTGTGTATTGGCAGCAGCTCATTTAGTACAATCATCGCTTTCACAACTAGTACTTTTTGTCCTTGTTCTATTATTATTTTTTGTTACTTTGCCTATGTGTTAAACTGAAGTATCAACAAAAAAATACCAAGTTTTTTACACTATTTACAAAACATGAACCCAGAGTCTGTATTGGAATTTTGAGGAGATTAAACTACTTGACAAAACTATTAGTTAAGGAGGGATGATCAGGTGCAGACACAAGTCTTTGCAACAGCCAACGTAGTTAGTTATCCTTGAACTCAGAGGCAGATAAGCTGAAGGGACTATCGCGGTGTCCAGTCTACAAATGTAGGCCTTTCCTTTTCCTGCAGGGAGAAGCCCCACCTTTATCTGCGGCAAACCCTGGTGAGGAATGGCATGTGGTGTCAGGGAGCTGAGCTGTGGGTTTGTTGGCTCATTCTTATCCTTGCAAACAGATACTGTAACACAAGGGATGTGGCTGTGGATGTGGGTACTATAACCTGAGATGTGGCTGTGGGTGGAGAAGCACAGAGTGAACAGCTAGGGAGGTGGGACAGGCCAGTTAGCATTTATTCACACCGTGCTCTTCCGTGAAGCACAGGAGGTATTAACTCTTGTCCTCCCGAGCCGTCTCAGCACAGCCTATATGAAGGACAGCACTCACAACCTTGGACATGGTCTTAATCTGGCTCTGCATGAGTGCTGAGGTCATACAAGTCTCTATGCTGCATACACACTGGCCTCTGCAGCTCCTAGAACATTCCAGTAGGCCTTCTTTTCAGCTTGAGCTCTGCTTTTCATAGTCAGTGTAGCTAACTCTTACATATCCTTCAGATCTCCTACAAATGTTAGTCCTTCTGATAGATTTCCCTAACCTTTACTCTAAAAGAATAAATCCACTCTTATTAACACCCTAAAGAAAGGAGAAAAAAACACCCTGCAGATTACACACACACACACACACACACACACACACACACACACACAGAGTAGGTCTCAGTTCATCCTTCCTTGGATGATATTTTCATTATGATTCTTGGCATAATTCTTAAAATGATACCTTATTTTTATGATTATGTGTTTAATATCTATATCCTTAGATCAGTAATTTTCAATCTGGTGTTTTATAGGATTTTTAAAACATGTAATACCTGTCTATTTTAGTCCTGGGCACTGACTGACCCTTAGATTGTCAAATAAAAAATAACAGTAGCCAACAGGACAATAGCCACCCAGCATCAATGAATCAAATTATACTTATGATTTGTTAGACTGGCCACACACACACACACACACACACACACACACACGTGTGTGTGTGTGTGTGTGTGTGTGTGTGTGTGTGTATTTGGTGTGCTTCAGGATTTTAGTAATTAGTTTATGTGTGCCATGAGATGGAAAAAGATTGAAAATCACTGCATTAGTTTATAGATTCTATGAGGGTAATGATTATGACTTTTATTTATCCTAGAATCCAGTCCAGTTCCACACATTTGGTAGGAACTTAGCTAATATTTCTTGAATTCAAACATAAGTGAAGAACTGTGTCATAGAACTGTATCGTAGCTTATTCAGCAACAATATACAAAGAACAATTTTTGTTGAGTGAGTGAATGAATGAGAACTCTAGATTAATTTTTGCTTCCCTGGGAAGTTTAGAGATCGGGTTACCTACAAACCATTTAGGACACAGAGAAGGAGGAGTGAGTGGCAAGCAACTAAAGCAGTGTGATAATTGAATTTGTGTGTGCCTTGTAAACACGGCTTTGAAGAAAGCTGATATTGAACCTTTAGGCAAAATAAGCTTCCACTCACCCATCCTGCTGCCTAGTTACTGGGCTGAGACAATTTGCCTTAATTCTACAGTTCGTCTTGCATGGGTGGACATTGTGTTGAAGCCATTTCTCACCTGATAGATTGTGAGTAAAAAAAGATTCTGATAAAGCTTCTTTAATGTAAAAAAAATATTTGTGATAGAAAAACATGTTTCTTATTTATTACCCCCAGAGACTTTTGTGCAAGTGGGTCTTCAAATGGGCCTTTGCTGAACCAGATGGTGGGTGCAGAGATGCATCCAAGAGTTGGGCATATCTGGGGTTGGAGATGATGGGCTCAGAGGCTTTCTGGGCAAGTGGAGGCCTCATGGGCTGACCTTCCTGTGGAAGAAGGTGGAACACTGATACTGGTGGGGGTTTTCATTAACTTGTGCTGTTATATGCCATGCAACTATCCTCCTTATTCTCTACCACTGTCCATCGTGAAATCTTCAATAAAGCCTGTTACTAACACTTTGGACTGTGAGTTTCCCTTTCGATAGCTATGGAGTGTGAAGGGTCTTGCTCTAAGGTTAATAAGCAAAAGCTGCCATATTTGTAACACTAGGAACAATAAAAATAATCCCCAGAATAGGGTCATGTGATAAAAAGGACACCTCACTTCTGTGGCATTTTTTTTTCCAAAACCCCAGAACCCCATTCTCATGAGAAAACACAAACAGACTTAGATTGGGGGACATTCTCCTGGACAGCTGGCCAGTATTCCTCAAGAACAGCAAGATGATAACAGCAAAGATGGAGGAGACCAGGGAGACATGAAGACGGAATGCAAGGTGGTCCCTGAACATGTTCCTGGGACAGACAGAGGACATTAATGGAAAAACTGATGAAATCCAAGGAGAGTCAAACTAGACATAATTGTAATTGAGTTTAAAAGTTTAATTAATAGTAGTGTAATAATACTTATTTCTTAGTTTTGACCAAAAAAAGAGAAACATTAACAGGGGGAAGGGGTCCATGGCAACTCTCTGTATTTCTCTGTAATTTTTCTGAAAATCTAAAACTATTCCAAAATAAATAGTTTATTTACAGGTAAAACCTCATTACTAAAATAGCCCATGTTTTCTGTAAATCTAAAACTATTCCAACATAAACAGTTTATTTAAAGGTGAAACCTCAAAACTAAAATAGTGAGTGTTGGCTGCTTGCTAAACTAGTGGGCGCAGCAAGTAAAATAATGACTAAAGTTTTTCTTTGAAACAATTTCTTTAAACCAAGAAAAATCACAAAAAGGAGAACTGAAGCTCCCTGCTGAGCAGAAAGTGACATCTGTTGTTACCAATGCCTTGACCTTTGGCTCCTCTTGCAGCACAGCCATCACTGAGGAAGAAAAGATCATTCTGACACTTGTGACAAGGGTAAAGGGAGTTTTATTCAAGACTCTTGCAATAGGTGTCAAGACCATCACAACAAAGGAGAGAGCCTGGGCTCAACTTTGAACCCAGCAAAGACATGTGGGCATTTATAGCCAAGGAACAGAATGAGGGGGTCAATGTATGGAAAATTATGAAGAAGAGACATCAAAGATAGGGGAATTCTTGCTAAACCGACTTAATGGGAATCTTGCAGAAAGGAGGCCAAAGACTTACAACATGAAAGGTGGGGGATGAGGAACTTGGTCAGGTCTTAAAGGTGATCAGATATCAAGGGGTGTGTGTGTGTGGGGGGGGGGTTCCCCTCACTAACCTGACTTGGCAAAATTCTTGCTAACACTGGGCTGACCAAAGACAGTAAGGAGAAGGGAAAGGGGACCTCAAAGTCAAAGCCTAGACGAGGGCTCACAGGAGCCTAACTAACCTTTGGTTAAGGGGAGACTTTATCCTCATTAGCCACGCTAATACCATCTGATTGCCATGGGAGTGGCGTCTCTGCTACCAGCCTTGCTTGACTCATAGCCCAATGATTTTGGTTGCCTCTGTAATCTTGGCAAGCTGTAGCCCGACAGCAGATTCCACCTATGATTTCACATCCAGCATCTGGATCTTGGCCATTGACATTGCCAGGTTAATGTTACATGAGCCAATCTCTTCCTGAATTGATTGGCTGGTGGGTCTGGATTCAGCAAGCTCTGAGGATTTGGCCTGCACTTCTGCAGATGGTTTGGTACCTGCACCTACCAGGAAGTTCTTCTGCACAGCAGAAGTTCTTTTTTTTCCCCCAGTCAAAAGATCCTTAGGGAGAGGTAAGAACTTTACAGAGTGCAAACACAAGCCCCATAAATCTTCTAGGTCAGGTGAAGAAGAACTACACAAAGGCTGTATTTCCCTGTCCATCACATTAGTTCACATTATACATCCAGGTGTCGAGGGCTTTGCAAAAATTGATAAGCTCCCTCTCTCCTTTACATTCCTCTTGGTGTAGAATGTCATGGTTGTTCGTCATTTGTAAGGCCTCCGTACTAGTAGTGTCTCTCCATGTAAAGCCAAGTGATAAAATGAGGGCAGCCAGGCAATTTCAAGCAGAACCAGTTTGGGGTTTTGGCCTGTATTCTGACCTAAAATTATCTTCACAATAGCCCTAGTTCTCCAGCTGGCTTTGGCTGTGGGGCACCTTAGGGCTCCGTCTGCAACAAGACAGACTGTATCACGGGGAGCATTTGAGGGAACAGCTTGTGGGGGACGGATGATGGAGGTTGATATTGGCACATGCATGGGCTGAATTGGTGAAAACTTAAATTCAAAGTAGTACCCCTTTTTTTTTGGTTTCTGTTCCAAAAACAATTTCACGAGCTAATACATTTTGACTCTCTCAACTCCTTAAATAAATTCTGAAGGGACGTGGAAGAAGATCATAAAATCCAACCAAATTCATGTCTACCTGTAAGGTCCTCCTGTTCTGCTGTTACTTAACTTGTGGTTTTTCCTCCAGGATATATTAATATATGGAGAAGGTGAAGGAGTTGCTAGAATGTTGAACAAAATGTAGACATTATTAAGCAACATGCTGACAGATTGTCAGCTAATACCCAACACTTTGGTGGTCACTTAAGCATCCCACCAGCCCAGTAAAAAAAGCAAAAGACACAGGATTCTGACGTCTTGGAGGACTGACAAACATATATAAGAATTTCATTATTTTTGAAGTATTTTCAAGGTTGTTCCCCCCCTTCCTATCATTTTCCTTCTCGCAAAACTCTTTAATTTTAACACCATCTCTTAGCCAGCTTTCAAAATAAAATTGATGTATATCTATGACTTCATTTCCTTTCAGCTGTTTATAATATTTAAGGACAAGCCAACCATAATTTATTTATAGAATTTGATCCCATTTCTGTTTCTCTATTTTGTCTCCTAGAAAGCACAGGAAAATAGCTCTAAATATATCAGAAAAATTAGACATTGAACTTTACTTTCCCTCAAATGCTACAAATAAAATTAGAGCATTTGTCTCAAGAAAAATTAAGGGAGAGAATACTGCATCATTTGGAAATCAGATTACTAAAACATCAGGTCTACATAATTAAGTTTGTACAGGTCAGGAAATAAGAAAGTCGATTTATTCTGGTTTTATGCCTCACCCTGTATGTGAGTACTGTATTCTGTAATAAGGCTTTTATTCTTCCTAAATTTCATACTATCTCAACCTCAACTGAGATTTAAAATTTGTACATGCCCAGCCCTAATTATTTGTCATTGTTCATAGAAGAAGGAAAAGAAGGGAAAATGATACTGGAAATTCAATGAACTGAAACAATAATTAATTGTGAAACCAGCAACCATCCCCTTGATGGGGTTTTGCTCATTTTTCTTCTTTTTTTTTTCAGGACAAAAGAAGGAATTTTTCCCTTTGATCGTTTACATCTATCTCCTCATTACTCACAGGTAGCAAAATACATGATGTAGTTTCATTGGACAGAATTAAAACCTTAAGTTTGGGAAGGTGTCAGACTTGTATCCTAGAAACGCATACCGATCAGTAAGATCTTTGGTTTCTGTTCATTCTCAGAGAAGTGGTGTTTTCTGATATTTAAGAAATACTGTGATGCATTGAAAATGTTTCCAATTACATGGCTAATGGTGTCATTCCAATGTCACTGCCCTATGCCAGAGCATAGAAGCCTGAAACTCTGGGGATAGAGCTTGGATGTTGCTTAATTTTATAGCATCACCACATGGTTCTAATGTACAACCCAGAAGTGAAGAGCACAGTTGTAACAAGATTTCTTTGTAGTGGAAGAAAAAAATAAATGCAGTGAAAGACAATTGCAGATTATGAGCTGGCTTGCTTAAGTGGTTCATGTTCAAAAATAGAGTAACCTTCCAGACAGAGAACCAGACTAGACTCAGGGACCCGTGTTTGGGCTGCCAGCCTCTCGTTGCCAGTAGATATCAGTAAGATAGCCACGGGGCGTGTGCACAGGGCTTCTCCTGCCCATGAAGGAGAGACTGAGGAAGAGTAGCTGACATCCTCCTACTGTCTGTCTCACTTTCAGGTGTGCCCGGAGGAACCCCAGCTCATAGGCCCCTCGTGGTGCTGTTGGGAGGTCCAGGGCCCCTTCCTGGCTGTGTTAGGTGGCTTCAACTGTGTTTGCAATCATTTGGAAGGAAAGCACAAACCTACACTCTTGTATACACTTAATATACAAGAAGAGACTTAAATGCAGGGAGCATAGCACAATATCCAGAACGTCACATCATCCAGGCTGCTGACATACAAGCACCAATCTGAATTGCCACCCCCAATTTACCCAGGATAGCACATGTGTCTCGCCTTCTAGATTCCCATGGTCCTCCACAGCCAGAGGAAGACAGAGAGGGCAGACGGCCCCACACTTCATTCCAAGAGCAAAGTACCCGTCTTCCTTGTGAAAACAGCTAGTGTCTCAAGAGAAGTGATGCGTTCTCTCAAGCAGCTGGTCTGAAGGCACAGCTCTGAGAGTGGTTCCTTTCTTCATGAAGCTGGGAGCACACACACACACACACACACACACACACACACACACTCAGAACACCAGACGGTGGCATGATGAAAGCCAATACCTCGTGAGAAGGCCATGCCATTGTTCCTCTCCCAGCCCGGCCGCTCCTTGCTCCTTCTCTGCTGAGTGCTCCTCAGCACCTTGCTATCAGGCTGTGGGCAACAGAGAGTGGCCAGGGAGCATTGGGGTTTTGTTTCCACAGTTTTTTGAGAACATAATGAATCATACATCTTAAGATCTGTGGGCTGAGCTCCAAGGCTGCTAACAGGGGTCAAATGAATAGGGATGCGACCTTATTCTATTGTCCAAGTCATCGGCATCCTCAGAAAACAAGACATTCCCCAGCCAGAGGATCAGTGTCCTCACACCTGTGATCCAGGGGCCGAGTGCTCTGAGTAAAAGCATGATTCTCCTCGCACGAAATTAGAGGCCACGCCTGCCTCCCTAAGTTAAACTTAGAAGTGACAGTATGTGGACATAGAAGTACATAGTATCTGGGGCGCCAGCCAGATGAAACATTCCAGATCATTCTCTGCCAAGCCTAATTAGTGTCCTAATACCAGCCTGGCCAAAGGGGGCTGTGCTCTTGTGTGGCCTTGTCCATCCTCTCAAGGCTGAGGGGTTTCTGAGCCACCTGGAGCTGGAGAATTCACATGACAGCCACCAGAGCATTTGGTGATAAGCCTAGCATTTGGTGGCACAGGAGTTGTGGAGAAATCTTAGCATGCTAGCTTTGGGGTAGAGAGAAGAGCTAGGAAATAAAGTTGTTCTTTCTCCTCTCTCACTTTCCAGTAAGTCTTGATTGTGGGGGTGTAGGAGGGGATATTTATTTATTTATTTATTTATTTATTGCCAAGGGCCATTTGGATATTGATAATATCCTTTGCAGGCCATCCAAAATTATAAGTTTAAATATTAGCCTGCTGTATTTAGTCAACTATTTAATTAACTCACCCCTAATGCCTTGACAGAGCCCAAATAAATGATTTCACAGGCCTTGTACAGCCCACAGGCTGTCTAAGATCGAGTAAAACATCACATCTCCCTGCCATAAGGAGGCCTTTTGTTGCCAGGCATGTGGATTTCCTACGTTATAGATTTTCCTAAGCACATTTTAAATCTTTCCCACTGGCAAACATCTACCCAGATTTTCCCAACCTGTCTGTATGTGTTCAAGGCAGCTATTCAATTTTTATATTATCACAAGCACAACCTAATCAGGAGCAAATGTTCCACAGACAAATTTAGTTCTGTTTCCTGGAGCTAGAGATCAATACCTTGAAGTGAGAGGCCACATGGAGCTGTTGGAGCCACCTTGTAGGAGTCACGGGTCTCCTTTCCTGCCTCAGCTCCTCCGAAGCTCAGGGACTTTGAGTAAGTCACCCACCTCTGGACTCTGGGCTTCTGATCTGTGAAATGAAGCTACATTTGTAGAGACTTAGGAAGAGACCTAAGGACTGAGTACTGAGTATCTGGGGCAATTGCTTACTATGCTCATCAGTGCTCAGGCACCACATTTATGTCTTTACGTTTGCCATCTCTGAAACTGGATGAGTCACAACCAATGGCCTATTGTAGTTTATTGGCGGTATTTGCCTCTCTCTTTATAGTACACAAAATAATGGTGCGTCTGATCATCTCTACTTTTTAGGTCATGTTTCTGAGCTGGGTTTGTTGATCTGAAAATGAAGCGAGATGAGCTCTAAGGCTCTAGGTTCTGCTTTACTGAATGGCTCATTCCATGCCTTTGATCCATTGGTCAGGTGAATGAGGACTGCCTGAGCTTCTTCATGACCTTATTCCTGATCCTAATTTTCTCCCAGGCTGGTCTAGACTCTTCTTTCCAGGAGAAAGTCCTCAAGGTTTCTGAGAAGTCTGAGGTATTGGGACACATTCTTCCTACAGCACCAATTAGCTGAATGGCACCCATCCCAGCCAGGACCAGAGCACAGCCACAGAATAACGATTTTATGTGGCAGGTGCTTCTTTATTAACACAGAGCTCCTTGATGTCATTGGGAGTCGGAGCCTGGCTGGGGGTGTGCAAGGATGAACAGGGGCATGGACAACACGAGTGTCCCTGTCTCCGAGCAGGGCAGGGATGAAAACGCTGGTATTTCCGGAGGCATGCCCAGTGGATCCAGCCTTTCAGCACCACTTGAGGAGTTACAGAGATTGAGGGGGGAGAGTGAGCTTAAGGCAGTACCATGAGGCTCTTCCACAAATTGTCCTCACTGCACTGTTTTAGGCTTGGGCCTGGAGAGTTTGCCTTCTTAACTAGAACCAGTGCCTAGAAATTTGTAGGTACTGAATTATACTGCACTCTGGCTTCCTTTTGTCCCTTACTTCTTCATCTCCCATTTAGGCAATCCTCCAAGATCCACCTTGTTGTCTTTATTCTTTATGTCATTGATGACTTCCTGGCTGCTTTTGTTCATAGTTCTCTTCCAAGGTCATCTAGACCACTAAAAGCTAACCAGCTAGCATGACATTATTCTCTCCTGTCCTGTCGGAGAAACCATTCCACAGTCACCTGGGATCAGTGGAGCGCCCTTCGAGCTCTACTACATTTCATGCCTCCCACACTCTGGTTGAGAAGAGTGGTCTGAAAATGTGAAACCTCCTTAGACTGTACACCAAAGCTGGGCTTCATGAAATAATAACTCCATGACTTGAAGCAGATCTTAACTTTTGCCATGCCCTGACCTACGGAGGAAATAATATTTGCATAGTGCATCAGAGTTAACAAAGTAGCATCCAGATCCAGTTGCCTAGCTGCCCCGAAGGCTGAGTGACTTCGTGTCCACATATACCCATAACCCACTCTTGGCCCTGCATTGGAAGTCTGTTATAAAGAATTGCCCTGCCACCAAACAAGCTGAGCTTGCTTGTAGGAGTAGAAACAAGTAGTCACTGTGCATTGTATGTATACCAAAAAGTTCTCTGCTATTTAGGAGCATTATTTTGTGTACTAACAGGGTTTCCTTAGTTTTAGAGAATAATGAAACGAAAATCACGAAATGCAAGAATAGCTCATGTTTTTTTAATGTTCGCCAACCTGGTACATAGTGTTTTAAGTGCTTTATGTAGACCCCAGCCGCATAAGAGTGGGGTCCTATCCAGCCCTCAACCAATTTTTGTTCAACTTGTGAAATAAAATGGTTTTTATATTTTTCAAAGGATGTTAAAGAAACACACACACAAAAAAACCTAAACTGCTTAAGGCCTAAACTACTATCAGGCCTAAACTTTAGCCTGCAGACAAAGTTTGCCAACTCCTGTTGTAAAGGATGGCAAGAGGAAATAAGACATCCAAAAGACCCGAGTAAGCAGCAAGAAGACTGGCTGGCCAAAACTCCGTAGTTACCGAAAGGAGACAATGAGACTCAAAAGATAAGAGCAAGATGACTTTTATTTACAGCCTGGCCAGGGCATCACATGGCAGGGCCGGCCCCGCTGCCACCAAATCCCACAGAACACGATAGGACCAGATGACGCCTGTGTAGGCACTTGTGCTGCCTCTGAGGAATCCAGGATCATGGGCTCAGCACCTTTTATGGCAAGTAGTGAGCACGCCAGCCTTCCCCCTGGGGAGTCAGTAGTCAGGTGGTAGTCTCTCTATGTCATGCTGACCTACTTATTCCTCTGTGTGACTTCAGAAATGGCTCAGTGTCAGAGAATCCTTGAGGCTTGCAGTTGGCCCTCTCAGCATAACACTGTGCAGGTGCTTGGACCTATGGCAGACTGCCTTTCCCAACAATGGATTGTCCCCTCCATCCTCACCACAATCCTGTGACGTAGAGATGGCTACTGTCCCATTTTACAGAAGAAGAAACAGAGGCTCAAAAGAAGGAAAGTAACAAAGTAGCTTGCCCAAAGTCAAAAGTACCTCACCCAAGGTTGCATAGCACCTGGGTGGTCAGCAATGATTTAACCTTGAGCAGTCTAAAACCAGAGCCAAAACATCATAAAATTGCCTCTTTCATATGGCAAGAACCACAAGTAGTAGACTTAAATTATATACTGATAAAAATAGTTCATTGTTTTGCCTTTTCCCTTGAATAACAATAATGCTAAGAGATGGCATTTTCACAATGCATAGAGCCTGTCATGATAATCCATTTGAAGATTTACATATGTCTGGATACCAGCAGACGTTTGCCAAAAACTTCCCTGGTAAAAAAATGGATTTGGCTAGGTTCTATCTTTCCAAGTTGTTTTGAAAGTTTCCCTTTGCAGTTAGAAAGGCAAAATATAGATTTAATTACCCTTCTCCAGCTAATGTTCGAACTGCTTAATTACACTAAAAGCATTAATTGCACATGTTATGAACAGCAACTTACAACAAAATATTTCCTCATAATTTAACCAGGCCCATCAATTAAACAAAGTCCCAGGCATCTTCTTCCAAACCCTTTGCGCTTTTCTCTCTATGGTTCCACAAACAAGTAACTGATTCGGATGGACGGGGTAGAAACAGGTGCAAATGCATGCTGTGCGTGTGTGCCCATGTGTAAAACTAGCACTAACACCAGAGGAGGTTGTGGGGGTGGGAATGGGAGCATATGCACCTGAACTTGGATGATGAAGCTGGGTCTGACCCAGGGGGTATGTGACTTTTGGGCTACAGGTCCGACATTTTTGCAAAGTGGGAGAATTTAAGGGGAAAAAAAATTGGTCTTCCTTAAATATCCAAAGGCAGAAAGTTCAGACAAGCCTCGGGCAAGATTGGGAAATCTCTTGATAAGGAAACTAGTGCTCAGCTCCTTGAGTCCAAGGTCCCCCACCCTGCACTGCTGTTCCAGGGCAGAGTAAACACACCAATAAGCTGGGCTCTGGACTCAGACTGCTGGGTTCACATCCCTGCTCTGCCTCTTCCATTAATCTCTGTTTGCCTCTTGACTATAAACACTTGAATTTAGTTGCATCCTAAGAGAATTAAAGGAGCCGAAACCGGTTTGGCTCAGTGGATAGATCGTCGGCCTGCGGACTGAAGGGTCCCGGGTTCTATTCCAGTCAAAGGCATGTACCTTGGTTGCGGGCATGTCCCCAGTAGGGGGCGAGCAAGAGGCAACTGATCGATGACTCATTGATGTTTCTGACTATCTATCTCTCTCCTTTCCTTTCTGTAAAAATAATAAATAAAAAATATATTGAGAGAGAGAGAGAGAGAAAGTGAGAATTAAAGGAGATAGCACCTGATACATGCTAAATCCTCAGTGGTATTTGTGCTTCTCTCTCAGGTTTACTTTATTTCTGTTCCCTTTCATCTGCAAACATCATTACCTTCCTTTTTTACGCACATGGGAAGATGCCCTCCCAGTGGAACCATTAATTCTACCTGGTGTCTCAGTCCCAAATGCAATTTCCAGGAAGAAGGTATCTGATTGGGCCAGCTTTGAGGTCAATGGGTCAAGTGTCTGCCCCAGTCATCTGTGGCTAGAGGGCAGGACCACAATGTTTGGGTGTGACTACAGGGGCCCATTCCTTGGAGGTGACACAGAATTTCCATAACACTTTTGTGTCTACTATAAATATTCATAATTATAAATTAGAGAGTGAATGTTCTACTAGTCCTATTTATAGACAGTAATTATATTAAGGGAAGATGTGTGTAAATTGAATCCTATTTTAAGTGGTATATAAGAAGATCATGAAGGAAAATTATTGGTAGAAACCTCTTATAAATTTAAAATAATAGCTATATCAAATATTCATTCAATACATTAAAAAGTAAAATGTTTGAGGTACTATTTAAGCCAGGTTATGTCAAGGTCAGAAGATAAAATTGTGCAGTTGTTGTTTTTTTAAAAATATATTTTATTGTGTTTTTTTTTATAGAGGAAGGGAGAGGTATAGAGAGTTAGAAACACAGATGAGAGAGAAACATCGATCAGCTGTCTCCTGCACACCCTATACTGGGGATGTGCCTGCAGCCAAGGTGCATGCCCTTGACTGGAATCGAACCTGGGACCCTTGAGTCTGCATGCCGATGCTCTATCCACTGAGCCAAACCAGTTAGGGCAAAATTGTGCAGTTTTAAAGTCTGCTGCTCACTTAGGTTGATTACTTTTTGAAGAAACTAAACTTGACAGATTTTTGTCTTGTTTTAGGTGTTCTCTTGTGGTTGATCGATAAGAACAGAGTTCTGTTCTGTTTTGAAAAGGGATTGCAGTCAGATCTGAAGAAGCAAGTGAGCACCTACCTCCTCCGGGGCTATTAAAAGATCTTTGTCCTTTCAAACCTTTGAGACAGAATCAGATTGTCAGGATCCTGACTCTTGTCTGAACTGAGTTTATTCCATTAATTCTGAAAAGAATCCATTTCTATTCAATTCAGCATTTACTGGGTGCCGTGCAAAGCCGTATGCTAGGCTCCATGAGTGAAGCCAGAAGGGGTAAGATGTGGTCTGTTCCCTTGGAAACGTCACTGTGGGAGGAAACAGCCATGTATGCAGTGGACACATTCGCACTGCCCTGGAAGAGATGACCACTATTCAGTTAACTCCGTAGCATGGAACCTTTGCACATCATGGGTACTCGGTCACTACTTGTTGAATTAACTAATTGGTGCACCAAGGCAAGATGACAAAAGTACTGTTGAACACATACCAAATGTTATGAAAGTATAAAAGAGAAAGAGTCATTCATTCATCAAATAAATACTTCTTGTCTGCCAGGCACTGTTCTAAGCATAAGCATATGGCTATTGCTTCTGGCTGGAAACTTTGAGAAAATGACATGAAGGAGTTGGCATATGTACTGGACCTTACACATCAGATTCATAGGTGTAAACAGGCGTAAATGGGCCTGAGAGAATTCCAGGAGAAGCTAGACATTCAGTTTGGCTAGAGATGACAGGTGTGGGGTGAGGTAAGATGGCTAAGATTACAAAGGTAGCAGAAGCCAAAATCACTAAAGAAAGGGCCTTCAGTGTTGGAGGTTTGGCTTGGATTAAGTTTTGTAGACAGTGGGGAGCTACTGAAACTTTGGAAGAGGGAATTCATATAAGCCATCCTTGAGGGAGTTTTACCTGGAAATACTGTGTGGGATGGATTGGTATGCAAGAGGCAAGGAGATCAGGGATGCAGCCTTCCAGCAAAGGAGTGATCATGGGAAGCTAGAGGGGGGAAATGAATGAGAACCACTAGAGTGTCAGAATTCATTGGCATATAGGAAGTATCATACATGTAAAACTGTTGAGACTGGAAAGCAGGTCAGGTGAAAATAGTAAGAAGTCAAAGTTTTGGAGATGACTCCGAAGCTTTAAAGTTATCTAAACAGGAGATTGATGCCACCGTTAGTGAAAATAGGGGCCCACAGGGGAAGGATCAGATTGGCATGGAAAGTGAGAAGGTGAACATATTGGACTTGAGGTAAGTGCAGAGTACCTGCATGAAAATTAATAGCACATCCATTGAGAAGGTTTTTAATTCAATCTAGCAAGACCTGGGAGCCATAGTCATTAGTCCTGAAGGAACTGCCTTTCGTTTTTATTGATATCTTATCTATAAAACCATTTTTCCAACTGGAAGGAGAAATAATTTTGCAACTACAATATATATAGGGTTTGGTGAGTTCCTCCAGAATACTGTTGACCTCAGCCCAACACAGATCTAGCCAGAGAAGAAATTTAGATATGTAGGAACAGCACCAGAAACAGTAAGTGGACCTCAGGCTCTGTCTCTGATCCAAGGGACAGGGACATAAGACCATTAAATGTAAAGACTTGGATAATCATAAGTTGTTAACAGCTGAGTTGAGAAGACAATGAAAATCACAGCAGAGAGGGGGAGCTTAGGATCAGAAAATAGAGAGATAGCCAAAATAACGGTTGTCAATCAAGTATAGTAATCAGGATAATCAGACTAATTTTTGCCAGATGGCAGTTTTTCACCTCTGTTCACCTTTAAAATATTTGGCACATAAATTCCATTTTGAGGCCCTCTGGTGCTGTCAATTTTCCACTAAGTATTTGGCAAAGATAACAGCTAAAGCCATCAAATTAGGTAATATTGTGAAGAGCTCCTATATTTACAGACTGCGAAGAACTAAAAATGGAGGAAACAGGAACAAGAGAAGGTTCAAAAGGATGCACTATCACTGCCAACCCACTGAAACTGTGGAATAATACATGCTGGTTTAAACTCTTTTAGTTCTGGGGTGATTTGTTATGCAGCAAACTATAACTGAAAACAAGGAGAAGAGAATTGAATGTATGTGGGGATAAGTATAAAATATTTTATCCCTTACTTTTTACATATCTTTACAAGATAATTTAGTATTTAGGACAAAAATAATTTAATGTCAAATGAATAATAGAAATGAATGACAAGTTTTTTTTTGTGTGTGTGTGTGTGTTTTGTTGTTTTTTTTGTGACAGAAAGCAGGTGAGTGGTTGTGAATAGTGCTGTAAGGAAGGGTGAAATAATAAAGGTATACAAGGAAACTTTGAAGGATTATGGATATGCTCACTCTCTTAATTGTGGTGATAGTTTCATAAGTATGTGTATATGACAAATCACATTAGTTTTGTATACTTTAAATATATGCTGTTGATTGCACCTTATTTTTAAAGTCAGAAAACAGTTACAAATAAAGAATAAGGAACAGACAATAGAAGGTTAAAAAAAGGGAAATGTCAATGTGGGCTATAATTATTATAAAAGACTTCTCAGAGGACAGAAGTCCTAGCAATAGAGTTGGGCTTTGGCAAATGTTAGAAGTGGACAGACTATCAGCAAGACCAAGAAGCAGGGATTGATAGAGTGTGTGGAGGAGAAAAACAAGCTGATGCCCAGCACTGAACGCAATCTTCCTCAGTCTTTTAAGGGTAATGTCTTACTGAAAACCTCCATAAGGCAAATTTCTATAAATTTAAAACACAATTACTATTAATTTCAAGAGATGGTGATGCTTACTGAGCACTGGAATTACGCCACTTGTATCAAAACACCACCAAATCCCCTTTCCAATGGACACTATCACCTCAGTGAATAATATTAGATGTCAAAGGGCAGCCTCCAAGACAATTTCCCTTCAGTAATTACTCTGTGATAAAGCTAAATGCCTTTGTTCAGCTCATTTATGGCTATTGAATAACATACATTTAAACTTTTACTGTCCTTTCCTTTTTCAGTCCACAAAAGGCAAACTAAATCAATACAGGCAAAGCAAATGGTGCATAAGATTGTCACTGTTATAGACTTGCAGACCGAAAATACTGGGAATACTTCACCACTGGGAAGATGACCTCATAGGGGCTCTTCCTGGCATTCAGCTACTTGGGAGACACACACACCTTCCAAAAACAGTTCTCATAAATGTGAATAAATGCATCAGCATAAGCCAAAGTAGATATTACATGAAACTCCTTGCAAATTTAAATTCTCGTAAACCAAAAGGGCATTCCCTGGGGTATAAGTATAATGGAAATAAGCTTAGAGAAGAGTAACAAGACCAGGTTAAGGAAGGCTTATAGTTGTTAGATTAAGGATTTTGAACTTAATTGGGAAGCATGTGAAATCTGGAAAAGGGGAGTGACATTATGAAATATGCCTTCAAGGTTAATCTGAAAGTCATGCACAGCGTAGGATTAGGCAAGGAAATAATAAGGTGGGAAGTCTGTTTAAGATGCCATCATGGGGTTGACGAGCAAGGTGTGATGAGACTGTGAGTAAAGAAAATGGCAATGCAATGCTAAACACGTTTAGTGATAATCATTGGTATTTACTGAGTGCTTTTAGTGTGCCTGGCACTGTCCTCAGTGCTTACATATATTAGCTATGCATTTACTGTGTATTTACTGTGGGGTATACTAGTATGCTATTGTTATCCCTATTTTACTCCTGGTCACAGAGCTAATGAGGAGCCGAGTCAGGGTTTGAACGGTGCATGCTGGTTCCTGAATTCCATGAATGCTATGCACATCCACAGCTATCCACTGTGTGCAGGCCCACGATAGGTACTGAGAGAGACATTAAAGGAGCCCAGTCCAAGAGAGGTCTTGGATACACTCACTTCTCTCAAATCCACGGCCACCACCTCTAACCAGGACAGTGGCTTCTCTTCTCTGAAACAGCCTCGAGCAGCTTTCCAGGCTCCGGACTTCCCTCCCTCCTTCCCTGTTCTTTCCCAACCAACTTCTTCTCATCCTCCACATCCAACCTGAGAGGTCACTTCCCTCAAAACATCTGCTGGAACACCCTTCAATGTGCCTGAACAGTACCCACTGCCGTCACTAATTATACAGCATCCTAACCTCATGCTTAATCAGTGGCTCACTCCACTGAATATTAAGCTCTGTGAGGACAATGACCTTGTTCATTATTATTTACCAAAAATTAGCAGGGTACCTACTACCGAGTGGGCTCTAATATTTTTTTTAATTGAAGGATAAACGAGCATTGATTTTGATAGGGCATAAGGAACGAAAGTGAGAAAGAAATCAAACCTTCTAACACATTAAACCTAACTAGTGCCATCGGCAGCACGAAGGGAGTGTTTTGGAGAACTGTTTTGGAATTGCTCAGTTTAGATTGGGATCTAATGACTATGGTTTATACAATACCTTCCTTCCAACAAGAAATGCCCCATGTGCAGCTGAAACAATGGAACAGCAGCTCATTTGGGAGGTTGGAGATTCAGAGTTGCTAATTTCTGGAGAATTGACCACATTTTTTAAAAGGGAATTTTGCGTTCCTTTTTTCTTAGTATTGCTTACCTAGACTGCTGGCAGCTTTGTAACAGTAAAGCATAAATCAAAATTATTACCAAGTAGTTAATTTAACTACCACCCATTTTATTACCAAAAGTAATCAGTAGTTATCATCAAAATTATCATTATACATGGAAAGGAGAATTAATTTTCTCTATGGTTCAGAAAGTTTTCTCATATTTTGCTGTTGCCATGCTTAGGTCGCGAATGAAAGGATGGATTTCAGAGAGAGAGGCCTAAGCTGAAATGGTCCTGATTCAATTATGCAGCAAATAGAAATGCTATTTCTGATCTTGCAAAGAATAATTTTGGCTTTCCCATATATCATTATTTGATAAGGACTTAGTGAAAGGTGGATTTTCTGGATGAAGACTTGTGAATGCAATTACAGCCCCATAGCCTTACCCAACCCAGTGCTTCTGCTTCAGTCCACAGAGACTAACAATTGATAAGTGCTTTTAGGGTGAGGTGTGAGTCTGTCATGCTAAAAGCAGCCTCAGAGCTAGAGAGAAGGTGTGTCAGTAGTCTGGCTGTCACCTGGCCCCTGCCATAGGACATGTGGGCATCTGCACTAAGGCCTGAACAATGACCCACCCATTTCCTCCTGGCTAGCTTTGTGGGGAACATCTATGTTTGACTGGGCAAGCAGAAGTTCTTCCTCTCCGATGGATCATTTCGAAGGGTGTGTGTGCATCTGTGTGTTCTCATGTGCGTCTATGCCTTTGTGTGTTCATGTTTCACTGCCAAGTGTTTGCCTTGGCAGCCTCCATATTAACAGGAATAAAACCCTCCTTTCAAAAGACCGGAAGGACTAGTGGAACAGTCAGGTATATCTGGGTTCAAACCACAGCTTTGCTTCTTGTAAGTTCTGTGACTTTGGTTGAATTGATAAAGAAATGTTTAGCCTTAAAAAGAAAGAAAGAAAGAAAGAAAGAAAGAAAGAAAGAAAGAAAGAAAGAAAGAAAGAAAGAAAGAAAGAAAGGAAGGAAGGAAGGAAGGAAGGAAGGAAGGAAGGAAGGAAGGAAGGAAGGAAGGAAGAAAGAAAGAAAGAAAGAAAGAAAGAAAGAAAGGAAGGAAGGAAGGAAGGAAGGAAGGAAGGAAGAAAGAAAGAAAGAAAGAAAGAAAGAAAGAAAGAAAGAAAGAAAGAAAGAAAGAAAGAAAGAAAGAAAGAAAGAAAGAAAGGAAGAAAGAAAGAAAGAAACCCTGACATTTGCAACAACATAGATGAACCTGGATGGCAATGTGCTAAGTAAAATAAGCCAGAAAACAGAAAGAAAAAAAGAATACATCATCTCACTGATATATGGGATCTAAAAAAGTAGACTACATAGAAGCAGAGAGAATAGTGGTTACTAGAAGTGAAGGATAGGGGAAATGAGAAGATGTTGGTCAAAGGGTCAAAAATACTGTAGTTATGTAGAATGAATTAAGTTCTACAGGCCTAATGTACAGCAAGGTATGTATAGTTTATGATACTATATTGTATGCTGAAAATTTGCTAATAGTAACGGTAGATTTTAGGAACTTTCATCACAAAAATAACAAATGGTAATATGGTAATTATGGGAGGAGATGCTATGTTAATTAGCTTGACTGTAGTAATTATGTCACTATACAGAATATATATATATATATATATATATATCCTCAAATCATATATTCTATACCTTAAATATATACAATTTTATTTATTTTTATTATTATGTAAGTTTCAGGTTTACAACATTATAATTCGATGTTTGTATATACTGCAAAGTGATCACCCCAAAAACTCTAGTTACTGTATCCATCACCATACAATTGACTCTTCTGCCCCCTTTTACCCACTCCCAACCCTTTTCCCCTCTAGTAACCACCTATATATCCTCTGTAGCTATGATCTGTTTGGGGTTTTTTGTTTTGTTTTAGATCCCACATATGTGTGAAATTTTTCTTTCTCTTTCAGATTTATTTCATTTAACATTATCCCCTCAAGGTCCACCCATGTTGTTGCAAATGGCAAGGTTTGATTTTTTTTTATAACTGAGTAGTATTCCATTGTATATAGCGTATACTACATCTTCCTTAACCATTCACCCATGATAGACACTTACATTGTTCCCATATATTAGGTGTTGTAAATAATGCTGCAATGAACATAGAAGTGCATAAATCACTTCAAATTAGTGTTTTATATTATTCAGATATATACACAGATGGGTCATAAGGTAGTTCTATTTTTTATTTGTTCAGTAATCTCTATACTGTTTTCTATAGTGGCTACATCAATTTACAGTCCCACCAACAGAGTATGAGGGTTCCCTCTTTTCCACATCTTCTCTAACATTTATTATTTCTTGTCTTTTTGATCTAGCCATTTAACAGGTGTGAGGTAATATCTCATTGTGGTTTTGATTTTCATTTCCCTTATAATTAGTGATGGTGAGCATATTTTCACGTATCTGTTGGCCATCTGTATGTCTTTTTTGGAAATTATATATATATATATATTTTTTTTAGATCCTTTGCCCATTTTTAATTGTGTTTTGTTGTTGTTTTTGTTGAACTGTATGAATTCTTTATATTTTTTGTATTAACCCCTTAATGGATGTATGGTGTGCAAATATCTCCTCTCATTCTGTAAGTTGCCTTTTTATTTTAATAATAGTTTCCCTTACATTTGGAGTCAGATCCACAAACACATTGCTAAGACCAATGTCCAGGAGCTTAGTGCCTAATGCTTTCTTCTAGAAATTCTGTGGTTTTGTGTATTATATTCAAATCTGTAATCCATGTTGAGTTAAATCTTATGATTGTGGTATAGTTTCATTTTTTTGAATTCATTTTCATTTTTTAAAAATAAAGTAAAAACCTTGGATAAGGAAGAGGGTGATGACAGAAGTAGGGGAAGCTCAGAGGAGTTGGCTTCATGGAGAAAGACAAACCAGTTGCAAGCCTTATTGACCTTTTGAGTGCAGAGCCCAAAAGGCATTAGGGGAAAGAAGCCTGGGACACTGGAGATGACATAAGGCAGGGTATAGAAACCTTGGAACCACACTTAAGATAAAGCCATGAGGTAGAGCTGCCTTTCCCTCAAATTAAGTATGTGTGCCTTTAGGGGGTCCCTGTCTAATCCCAGCATTGCCAGAGAGAACATGGAACATTTTTAAGAAGTGGTCCATGAGGTATAGAATGGGCACAGTTACTTTTTGAATAATTTCTTTCTAAGTAGCAACACTTCCAAAGCTATTCTAAATTATTCTTTAAGTTGAGCTACCAGCAGAGCCAATTTTTATACAGCCTCCGTAATTCACCCAAGTTGGCTAGCGTCGCCAGGTTCTGTCCTCCCAGATTGATGTGTTTAATAGCATCTGCCAGCAGCGGCTGTGGAGCAGCATTTTAATGGATCCCAAAGATTTTTATCAGATTATGCTGTTCTCCAGTAACAGCGCCAGTGGTCCCTCCCCAGTTGGTGTTGCTGACACTTGCCTTAGCAGAGGTGGCCGTGTTGCAGGCATTAAGAGATACTGAGCGTAGCAGCAGTTGGAGGTTGGTTAACAAATGAAAACCCTGAAGGCCAAGTAGTGATTTATGTTCTTTTAAGCCGAGATGCAAACTCCTTGAGTAAGAAGAGCAAGCAGCTTCTTTCTGGAGTAAGTGAATGTGTTAGGAAACAAGAGCATGAAAGAGTCCTGATTTGTATGCAAATTAAAAATCAGAAAGCTTCTTATACAAGTGACAAATTAGGAGGTAATTAATCGCATTAAGTAAGGATTCACTATGGAATTTCTCCAAACAGCTAGTTCCCCTCATCATGTAAAGTGTTTGATTGAAATTCATTACCCACAACATCTTTTACATAAAGCACGGTTCCTCGTATTGATTTCACTCGTTATGGGGAACATTTCTGCAGAGGGGATTCACTTCCATGAAATTAAAGTTTACTCTAATAACATGTAAACTGGAAATAAGATTTGTCCCCACTTAGCTTATGTCCTTCAAACCCTTGTGTGAGCTCCAAGCTTGCACACGAAAGTGGAGCCTCCTAATGACTGAGCTCCCATTCATTCTCCAGTATTCTTCTCTTTATTCAGGGAGAGAATGGGTGCATGGTTCCCCTTTTCCATAGGATGGCCTGCCTGTCTTCGACAACATGTCAGGGACTTGGAACACATTCCCTGAGAAAACAGAACACAAAGTCTTCTCCCGGGGTCCCTGCTCCCCATATAGCTCCATCCACAGCCTCCGTCCACCACCCAGTCCTAGTTCTAAAAATAACCTCTCTCAGCAGAGAGGCCAAGCACAGCATTAAGGGTCCCTTGTGGGGGGAAAGGGTTAATAACTAGGGAAACTGGATCTCCAAGAGAGAAGCAGCCTGTTCAAGAAATCATGGCCTCGATACCCACAAAACCAGATAGAGACTTCACGGTTCCACATTCTGCCTCAGCACTTCCAGCCTCAAACACTCAAATAAAGAATAAAACTCATTTAGATGTCTTTAGAGAACACAAAGAGTGAAAGAGCAGGAATTATAATCAATCGCTACCTTACTTTAGTGTGTTAGTTAATGCTACCAATCCCCTTTACCCACTAGTTTATTATCCCCTCCGTCTTGGTTTGGCCTGCTGTGACAAACTTCCACAGACTGAGTGGTTTATAAACAACAGAAATTTATTTCTCCCAGTTCTGGAGGCTGGGAAGTCCAAGATCAAGGCCCCAGCATGGTCTCATTCTGTTGATGGCCAGTGCCTCTCTCTGCGCCCTCACCAGGAGGAAGTTTGCTAGGGAGTTGGGTGGAGTCTCTAATCCCATTCAAAAGGGATTACTTTCAAGCCCTAATCACCTCCAAAGGCCCTATCTTCAAATACCATCACACTAGGGATTAGGTTTCAATGTATGGATTGGGTGGGGAGAGGGCACACAAACATTCAGACCACTTTAGACACAACTGGCAATCCGTGTAAAGAAAAGGTGGTAGAGGAGGAACGGTGCCAATATCAGAGGTCATTATGCCGAAAGGTCAAGGACAGAGACATTAAACATCACCATAAAGGAGGGGGAAAATAAAGCCAAATTGCAACCATCTATGAAAAGGCTACATGAAATATAAAACAAACTTCTTTCTCTCCCAGTATGCCTTCCTGCCCATCACTTAGATACCTAGGTGCCTTGGTCATAGCTGGCACTCAATATATATTGGTTGAATTGGACCTAAACAAACAAAAGTCTAATCAAATTTTTTAGATGAAAACTGCTAAGTGATGCTTAAAATAATAGTAGGATGCCATTCCAGTGAGTGTATTCTTGCTTATACCTCATAGCACTGATAAAGCAGGCCAGCTTGTCTGATAATGACAAGGTAGCCCTGCCAGTTCGGCTCAGTGGATAGAGCATCAGCCTGCAAACGGAAGGGTCCTGGGTTTGATTCCAGTCAAGGACACATGCCTGGGTTACAGACTCCATCCACAATAGGGGGTGTGCAGCCGATCAATGATTCTCTCTCATCATGGATGTTTCTATCTCTCCCTTCCCCTCCCTTCCTCTCTGAAATCAATAGAAATATATTTCAGAAATTAAAATAATAATAATGGCAAAGTACATGTCCCTGATTGTTGCTTGATGCTATTGCCTCTACTTCCGCAGCCTCCTGAAGCCACTCAGACTCATGCATGTCATACCAAGAATCATGGTGAAAACTGTGCCAGAAGTTTCTGAACCATGTTTAAATAAAGTGGAAAAATAAAAATCTTATTTAGCTTGCTTCCTCCCCCAACCCCCTCCTTTCTGATGCAATCTGTGGGTTTGCGAGGCAGCTCAGCTTTAATAAGCATCAGCCTAGAGAACACCTCCAGGTACACTGACAGGTCCCACTGCCTGTTGCTTTGTTGAATGAAGGATGTCTGGAGCACTCTATCCCCCTGGCTCACATGTGGTACCATGGTCTCCCCCTGCTGGGGCCTAAGAAGTGCCTTTTGAAAATCATTAGCAGATTAAAGCAGTTTAGAGATTAAAATAATATCCTAATATTTACTGAACACTTGCTTTGTGCCACATAATAAGCTTTTACATGGTCTATCATCTATGCTGTAAGAGAACCTAACCCCCAACGGCATTTATTATTTACTTAGTAGCAAGCCTGAGATAGGCATCTAAGGCGTAGGTGGGAAAAATCAACAATATCATTAAGGTGAAAACTCTTTTTTTTTACTTTCATGATCTTTAGTGGGTTGACTTTTGTCCTTGGCTTCACAATATGACTGCTACTGTGCCAGACATCACATCTACCTTAAAAACAGGGAGGAGGGTGAAAGAGTGGGCATCAAGAAAATTTTGCTTACTTCTGTATTCCTCAAATAGAGAAACAAAATCTTTTCAGAGGTTCCTTAGCTTTTATCCTGTCATTCTCAGCATATATATATATATATATATATATATATATATATATATGGCAAGATGATTAAGAAGGCAAGTCAAAGTAGACTGCTTTTCATGAATTTGAATCTAGGCTATACTACTTCCTATCTATATGTCTTAATAAATTATTTAACCTCTTTCTGCTTCAGTTTGCTTACTTTTAAAATTAGGACTATATATAGTAACATTATCCTAGGTTGATTGTGGAGGTTGACTTAACACTTACAGAGTACCCAGAACTTGGCATTAGAAACGTGTTAACTAAAAATGCTAAGAAGCAAGCAGCTTCATTTATCTGATTGCATTTCATGTCATTATCCTGTGATTAGTCACACTGCCTACTAATTCTTCAATAAGAATGCCAGGGTGCATCAGCCTGGGGAGCCCCTAAGAATGTCCTTCCAGAGGCAGATTGCCATGGAGCTGAGCACATAAACTCTACAGCTCTTTGTAGAATAAGGAGGCATGGACAGGGCACTTAGCTGAGCTGGAGACACAGTAGGACAAGAAGTGGGCAGGTGCATTTAGGCTGAGAAAGCAGTGGTACATTTATACCAGGTCTTACTCTGCCATTTCGGCAACCCTAGAAAAAGATCCTCTGAAGTAAGAGGTTCAGAATCAAAGCAGGCCAATATTATGGGCTTTCTTAAATTCTCATAGTTCCTAGGGATTGCAGGGTATAAGAAATGACCCGATTGTGTGATTTGGATCTATAGGAGGTGAAGTAGAAGAAGACTATGCCTCCTCTCCTCAACCAGGCAAGAGACCACTGCATTTTACAAACATCCCCACACACTGTGCATGTTTTTTTCTTTTCAACACCATGATAAATTTTTTGATATTTCAGTAACTCCTACAACAAAAAGGAGAGTCCACTGGAGCTGAATTGGGCTCCCGGGCCAGAGGGTGTGGCCAGTGACACCTGAGTGTGGGGAGAGAGAATCACAGCCTCAGCTCTGGGTTGCCAGAGGAATAGCTGTCTTTGTTTAAAATTGGTCACCAGAAATCACCCAAGGTGCTACCTGCACCTCCCCCCACTCCCTGCTTAGGAATGCCTGAAAATCCTACCAGAAGAGTGAGGCCTATGAAGGGGAGTCTGCCCACCAAAGCTGCCAGGGAAACGTGCCAGGTCAGTCTCCATCCTGGGTTCAGGTGGACTCAGGCCCAGCTTTGGCCTGTACTGCCCCGGGAGTTCCCAGATTCTGTCCATCTTGAGGGGTCCCTGGGAGTGGGCTGCATGCCCTGGATGGATCACAGGCTGGGTCATAGACATATCCAGACTCATAACAGTTTCATAGTTAGACATTCTCTTGCACTGAGCCCCACGCATATTGGAACTGAGCCCATGAAAGGGACCTGAAATCCTGACTTTGTTATTCAGAAGTGCCCTGCTACCTGAAGGAAGTATGCGGTCTTCTCATCCCTTTCCACTACCCAATGCACTCATCCATATCCACCTCCATCCACAATGCAGCTGAAGAGAAGGTACTAGACCTCTCTATGTGGTTTCTTTCTCTCCAGTGCCTACTCTGAGGACCCCTAATAGGATACCTTCGGAATTTCAGACATCTGTTGGCATCCTTGCTCAGCACAGCCTCCTCCTGAGGCTGGGTAACAGTCCTCCCAAGCTAATGATAACATGTTGAGTGGGCCAGGAGTATGTGGATTTGACTGACAAAGACAGATTTTGTTTCCAGGGTTGGGGTGGGGGGAGAGAAAATGGTATATTTTCCCCAGGAAGTGCACCATTCTTCACAAATGTTTTTCTCTCAGCATTTGCAGCACCCACAGGAGCCTGGTGATGCCATTGGTCCTTGTTTTATGGATGGAGAAACTGAGTCATACACCAAATCTGCAGGTTCTGACTTGGCATCTGGATCACAGAGCTCTTTTCCTCTTTTTGGACTAGATTTTTATCTCATTTCCATAAACAAAATACTCAGGAAAACATGGCTTTTCTGCTCCAAACAAGTATCTTCTTAAACACAGTTTGATGGCTTTGGGGCATACACATTCTGTCTAGACATATGATAGCTTTCAAATACCATATGGTTGGCCCAGATTGATTGGTGATGTTTTTGCAGATGTTAGATGAACTTTCTGGGGTGCTGGGGCCCTAAGCAGTCCTAACCCAACCTAAAGCAGCATGAGGAGTTTTTGTTAGTCTGGGGGTCCAAACTGTCTTCCCTCAACTGAAAGAATACTAAGACATAGCATATATATATATATATATATATATATATATATATATATATAATTTAAAGATCTATCTCTTTCTTTCTCATAATGCTTGCTGAAGTTTTTAGTTCATTCAATGCAGGGATAGTAAGTCCAGCCTCTGTGTGAGCCGACTAATTGATAGTCAGCATTTCAAGAGCTGGTGACTCTGGTCTATGCCATGCACACAGAGAAGAAATCCCTGAAATCTCCAAAGTAGAAACGAGCAAGCAAACATAGCAAAAGGCTGGTTAGAGACCCATCCAAAATCTCATTAGCTGGTGGTTTTGATGGAACGTACCAACAAAGGAAGGGAGGATGCGCTTCTGCTATCCTGGCCCCGCATATAAGCCAGAGAACATTCCTGTTTTCCAAAGGGCAGAAAGTCCATGTTTTTGCTCAATAAGTACTTATTGAGTACCTTCTCTCTTCCAGGCATGAAGACACAAAACAACACACAGTCCCTATTATTAGGGCTGACAGCCAGATGGGAGACAAGCCTGGAGGGAAAGTATGGCTCAGTATAATGTGTGCTACAATTAAAGTTTGTATGAAATGCCATGGCCACACAAAGGAGGAGGTCTCTGTATGGCCACAGAGGAATTAAGGCTCTACATTTGCCGTAATTGAGGCTTCAAGAGAAGAGTTAGGGTGGCAAGAACAGCAGGTGCAAAGACAGGGAGGCAGATGGTGGGTATATTAGAATATAGACAGACGTGAACACATTGTGACTCTAATTCCTAAGACTGCAGGGCTCATGAGGGGGTGGGGTCAGGGAATCATTAAAGGTGCTATATGCTACGCCAGGGAGCTCAGGATTTATCCATAGGACAATGGGGAGTCTGTTACAGGATTAAAGGGAGTTTGAAGGATTTATGTGGTCAGATAAGTTTTTTAAAGATCACTCTAGTGGCCTATACTAAAGAATTCATTAGGGGAATGGAGAAAAAATCAGGGCCCAGACTTCAAAAACACCCTTGCATTTCCCAGTACAATATAAGAGAGTGGTTAAAAGGTTAGCTTGGAGCCAAATATTTTCAGGTTCAAGGTTTAGCTATGCCATATAGTAGCTGTGTGACCTTAAGGAAGTTACTTAACTTTTCTGAGCCTATTTCGTCATCTGTGAAATCAAGATAATAATAATTATTATGATCAAATAAGATGATGCATGCCCTGGCTGGTTTTGCTCAGTGGTTAGAGTGTTAGCCTGTGGACAGAGGGTTGAGGTTTTGATTCCCAGTTAATAGCAGGTACCTTGGTTGCAGGTTCGAACCCTACCCCGGTCAGGGCCCATGCAAGAGGCAACCGATTGATATATCTCTTTCACATCAATGTTTTTCTATCTATCTATCTATATCTATTATCTATCTATCTATCTATCTATCTATCTATCTATCTATCATCTTGTCCTCTTCCCTACTCTCTCTAAAACTCAAGGACAAAATATCCTCCAGTGAAGACAATAAAAAAATAATAATAAAAATAAGATGATACATGTTAAGGTGCTCAGCACAGTGCCCTGCATAGAGCACATAGTTCATAGACACACACACACACACACACACACACACACACACACACACACACACACAGATTCTATAGGGGGAATTACACAGTTACATGCCAATTTCAGTGTTGTGGAGTTACAGAAGGTGCTTTGAGCACATGTGGAGTTGAGGGCAAGAGGGTCAGATTTAGCAAGAGAATCAGCAAAGGCCCTTAAGCTAACACTGGGAGGATAAATAGGAATAACTCAGGCACAGAGAAGAGGGAGTTATTTAGGCAGAAGAAATAAAGCGAAGAACCTGGTGTGTTTGAGGATCTGGTGGGGAGCAAGGCTGGAGAGACAGCCTGGGGTGGGATTGCAGAGAGCCTTCTCTGCCTCGGTGAGGATTTGAAATTTTATCCTCAATGCAGGGAGAAGCCCGTGCAGCCTCCTTTTCTCCCCTCAGCTCTCACCAGAAGGTGATACAGTCCAGTGGGCCCTTCAAGAAGCTCATAAGGATGGGGGTGGGGATGGCTGTGTGGAGTAACCATTAGTAATTACTTAGCGTGTGGACCTTCCGCAACCCTGGGGCCTCTGCCAGGATGGCCTGGCATGATCCACTGAGACCATAGGCAACACTCGGCTGACTTGGCAGCAACAGGAGAGGCCTTGACTGCGATTTGATCGAGTTTCACGGAATTTGCCAAAGCTCTGTCACATGTTTTCTCAGGTACTTGACAAGCCAAGGACAGGAAAGGACATGTTGGGGGTGGCGGGTGGGAGAGAGAGAACAGATGAGAGCAACACAGGTAATCAGGCTGCCTGGGACGCTGGCGCTGACCCAGGTTGCTGCGCATGAGACCCCCAGGAAAAGGTGACAGTTCAGGGCATCCACTGTCCACCAGCATCTGTGTCACAGACTCATGTTCCTGACAACCAGTCGAGCCAGTAACTCATGTGCAAAGCTCACTACTCTCGATTGTCCTGTAACTCGTCCGTCACAGCATTGGGAGAACTCACCTACCTGTCTCAGCCATCAGCCCCCAAATCCTCCCTCCTAGCAAGGCAAGAAACCCTCAAGCCAGACACAGCTCTTTCATATATCAAAGAGACGTAAAGTGTGATATTGGTCTCCCCCATAAAGGACAATATAGATGGAAATTAATCATTTTCTATACAACTACAAACCTGCTTTTCTTCTGAACAACAAATAATCTGTCAGCTATTCCTATAACATAAAAGCTGACCAAACTGCAGGAAAAAAACTGTCATTTATAAGCTTACAGGAGGAATTTCAGATTTTGTTGGCCATAATTCCCTTTGACCCCACATCTGGGCCAACTCTAAGAGATGTCCTTCCTTGAGCCAGTCTGTCTCGGGCATGCAGGCCTGTCACTGCCCAGGCAGCGCACACCACATCTGGCAAGGTCTCTCTGTGTTGGAACAGTGCTCATTCACTTCTAATTTAGAGATGAATGGATTCAATTTCTTCATTTTAATTTTCTCCTGCATTTTCTCAAGGAAATATTATAACTAATTCTTTTCCTCAATGGAAAGTGACTCTCTCTTGGGCTGGGAGATGCAGAAAGGTACCCCACTAACTTCTTCGGTGGCCCAGTCTCATGTGGGATCCTCCTTGTCCACTCCGTAATGATAGCTGCTACAGTATGTTCTCAGTTTGTGAGGCCAGGGCACGTGTGATGGTGGAGGTCAGAGAGTAGGAGTTCTAGTCCTGACCTTGTTCCTACACAATTTTTTCCAGATGACACTGCCCAGTTCTTCCTCTCAGATGCGTAAGTTCAATCACATCACCCCCCTTTCTGTGTCTGTTCCCTCATTTAGGCAACGAGGAGCTGTCCTTGCTCATCACTTAGGCCATCGTTAGCTCTAAATATTTTCTTGAAATCCTGAAGAAATATCCTCGACTGTTTGACTTATTCAGTTTGGTATTCCTACCAAAACACAAGTCCTACATAAGGGACAGCAGAAATTATATCTCCTCGGTGGTGCTGAGTGCTCAAGCCCTTATCCCCAGTGTGATGGCTTTTAGAGATGCAGTTTTGGGGAATTAGGATTAGATAAAGTCATGAGGGTAGGTCCCTCATGATGAGATTAGTGTCCTTATAAGCAGAGACACCATGCCAAAACCGGTTTGGCTCAGTTGGTAGAGCATCGGTCTGTGGACTGAAAGGTCCCAGGTTCGATTCCGGTCAAGGGCATGTACATTGGTTGTGGGCACATCCCCGATAGGGGATGTGCAAGAGGCAGCTGGTCGATGTTTCTCTCTCATTGATCTTTCTAGCTCTCTATCCCTCTCCCTTCCTCTCTGTAAAATATCAATAAAATATATTTTTTTAAAAAAAGAAGAAGAAGAGACACCAGAGAGCTTGCACTTCCATTAGCTCCCTCCTTCCATTCCCACCTCCCTCCCTTTTTCCTCAAGCACACACAAGGGGAGGCAACTCTGGAACACAGCTAATGGCAACCGCCTATAAGGCAGGAAGAGAGCTCTCACCAGAAACTGAACTGGCCCGTGCCTTGCTTGGACTCCCAGCCTCTAAACTGTGAGAAGTAAATTTCTGTTGTTAAAGCCACTCAGTCTGTGGAATTTTGTTCTGGCAGACTGAGCCAACAGCAAGCACTCTCTAGGATAGTCATGGCGCCTGAGCCTTCGATATTTTCATGTTGAAAGAAGACCACCCTCATGCAGTCAGAGAAATATGGAATGTACCATCAAATACGGCAGATACTCTTGGGTTTTTAATGTTTAATTAAACATTAAGGCTGTTCAAGTGAAGATAGCCAGTATTGTTAAACGTGATCTCACACGTGGTTGTTTTGTTAGGAGTAGGAATTGCCTGAACTAGACTGTACAGTACTTTAAGTAAGTACTCACATGGAAAATGAATGAACACCTCTTTGGAGGGTAGGAGTTGTAAAAGTGTATTAGTCAGGCCATGGCTGGGTAGATCAGTTGGTTGTAGCATTGTCCCAATACCCCAAGATTTCAGGTTCAATCCCTGGTCGGAGCACATACAAGAATCAACAATGATGGTATAAATAAGTGAAACAAAAAGAATGGATGTCTCTTTCTCTCTCTCTAAAATCAATAAAAAATGTTATAGTATAATGGTCATAATTAAATAAGAAAATTAGTATCTTCTGCAACAAAATCAAACCCTGAAGCATATGATTTTTAGCACTATAATAATTTCCATAGTATGGTTCTTAACTCTATTGGAAATGACAATGCAAGTATCACTCTGAACATCATATATCTTAACTGGCATATTGTCCATTCTCATCCTTTCAGAACCAACTGAAATGTCTTCTCTTCGGTGACTTTTCTAAATGTCATTTGAAAATGACATTTATATTTTTTTTACATTCCATGGTCCCTATACAAAATTTATTTATCTTGCCTCAAGGCTTTCATTGCAAATTGCTTTGTCTTTGATAGACACTTATTCTATCATATTATAGGAAGATGGTGTCCTTTCTTTCTTGCTGGATAGTGAACTTTCTATGGGCAAGCCCATGGATGTGGAATCTATTCAATAACAGCTTGAATGAATGAGTGAATGAATGTTCCTTTGTATATGATTCATTTCTCACTTACCCCAGACTTCCATAGACTCTGATTCAGTTATCAGACTGAGGCTCTCTCTGCCTCCATCTGCCCATCATAATAATAAAAGGCTAATATGCAAATGGTTGTAATGCTGTGATTCCATCACAACTAATCAGCAGGGACCTGAGGCTGTGTAGCACCTGATAGGGGACCTCAAGCCATGCCCGCTCCCTGGAACAGCTTGATGGGGGACCTCAGGTCACACCCCACACCCCAGTGCCAGGCCAGGGGACCTCAGTATGAAAAGTGGTTGGATTAGGATATATTTTCAAGATAGAATCATCATGACTTGCTGGTGGATTTGATGTGGGGTATAAGGGGTGATATCTCAGTTTTTAACTGAGCAACAGACTGAAAGGGGGTGCCATCCACTGAGATAGAAATGACTGGGGAAAGCTTGTTAGCGAATGGCAAGGGGCAACGGGGAGGCAATTAAAAGATGTTTCACATAAAAATGAAATCATAAACCCAGTTTCTTGCAGGGTGCTAGCACATACAAGCCATTTATTAAATACTTGAAGGAAAGAATGAACTAATCAATTAATTAAAATGGATAAATGGAGGGAAGGAGGAAGAAAGAAAACTAATTCTAAACTTTACAAAATATGAAGAACGTTTTGTAAAATGATACGATCCTAAAGACCCCAGGCTAAAATACAGAAGTCCAGAGTTCCAGTTTCAGAAAATATATCTAAACCTCAGATCCCTCCTCTCAGCTTTTATTCTTGGACCTCCTGCCTTTCTTCGTCTGCAGGGAATGTGCTCATACTTTTATTCATCTCAGCCAGCAAGCCCATAGCCCTTGCATCCCTGGGCATAAACACAGAGCTCACAACCCTGGGGCAGGGAAAAGCCAATCAGTAAGCTCCTCCAGCTTCCCACTCACCAACCATGCCTTCCTCACCCCACACAAGCCATAGGCATCCCCACAGGCATGTGGAGCAGGGCCCTCAGCAGTCTAGACCAATTCCCATAGAGCCAGTCCCCCAGAGAGTCTCACTTTGTGAGGGCTAGGTTTGAAGCAAGCAGGAGACAAGATTAGATTGTTCCGTGAATTGGCTGGACTTGCTTTGACTGACCCGCTAAATGCTCTTACTGAGCCTCCAGGCTGGTTTCTACTGATAGCCACATAGAAGGGAAGAAGAATTAGTGGGAAGGTAATATTTTTTAATAGATTATTATTGATTTCAGTGAAGAAGAGAGAGGGAGAGAGAGAGATAGAAACATCAATGATGAGAATCAATGATCTGCTGTCTCCTGCACGCCCCCTACTGGGGATCAAGCCCACAACCCAGGCATGTGCCCTTGACTGGAATCGAACCAGGGACTTTTCAGTCCACATTCCAAGGCTCTATCCATTGAGCCAAACCAGGTAGGGCAGTGGGAAGAAAATATTTAAGTCACTTTCACATTTGAGGATGCACAATGCAAAATGAGAACTGCAAAACAACCTTACCTCTCAGGTTTTCACACATTAACCACTTTTGTACTGGCTCTTCCACAGGACTGAGAGTGCAGAGCATGCCTACATTGACCCCCTTGCCTGTTTCTTTGATGGAAAAGATTATCTCACCAACGCCAACGACCTTCTGGACAAGCTCTCCACAGAGCCCTTCTGCCTCCCCCACCAGCGGCACACCCAGCAACTCAATGCCCCCCATTACAGTGACATCCATGCAGACATCTGTAACCCCAAAAAATGTTGTCATGGAGCCCACAGGACAGGAGACCACCTTGACCTGGGAAGACCCAAATACAGACGCCTTATCAACAAGCAGTGAGGTCCCCTTAACACCCACGCCCACGGAGCACAGTTCAGGCACTCCAGAGGCAAATGTGTCAGCTACAGGCTCGAGGTCCCTGGGGGAGTCTCCTTCACCTACCTCTGCTCAGACTCCAGCCTCATCACCCCCAGCCCTATCAACCTCACCACCGCCAATTCTATCAACCTCACCCCCAGAGGTCTCTTCTGTCTCAGACAACACCAACCACAGCTCCACTGAGACCAGCACCAAGACCACAGGAGCCCCAACCACACGAGAGTCCCCAGCACAGGAGCACAGCCCTGGCCACACTCCCACTTCACATGCCACGTCGGAGCTGGTGCCCACGGAGAAAACACTCCAAACAACTGTGCCAGCCAAAGTGACCTGTATCCTGGTAGACATTGAGACCACCACCGCCTCCCCCAGGGTGATCATGCAGGATGTGGAACATGCACTAAGTTCAGGTGAGTCTCCGTTTAGAACCCTACTACCATCTTGACCATTTGGAGATGTTAAGAAAGCAATGCAGTTAAACAAACACAACTTGTCAACTTTGAATTTTGGAGTGAAACACATGAGATGAATTATAATTCCCAAAAATTTCCACATGATATCTCATTAATTGCCAACTTTATGATTTATCTTTACATTTGTCACAGAGAATGCAAATGAATGAAAATATGTAAGCAAAGGCATTATTAACAGCATGGCATTTGGTCAAGCTTCTCAGGTTTCAATTCTGGCTCTTGACCTTAGCAAGTTAATTCATCACTTTGTGGCCTTATTCATCCTCATGTGTAAAATGGGCATGAAAGAGGTTCAATGGCATATGGTTCTTGTGGGCATATTCATCCTCATCTGTAAAATGGGCATAAAAGAGGTTCAATGGCATATGGTTCTTGTGGAGATTAAATGAGATGATGTATAAAATGCTTAGAACAGTTCCTGACAGGAATTAAGTGCTCAGGAGATATCAGTTATCTTTAAAAGTTCGCTCTGTACTAACAAAGTGTTTATGAAAACCAGTCTAAAAAAAGTAAGATGGAGGTGTAGAGAACTTATTTATTCTTTAGAGTCATTGAGATATTTCATGAACAGGAACACAGCAAATTTTATAGGTTGTTACATTTATTTTGATTTTCCCAGAAACCCTGTAAAGTTAGTATTATTTTATCTTGATTTTGCAATCTTGGAAATTATGATGGAGAGAGATTGAGGGTCTTTTCTGAGGTCACAAGCATCTGGCCTTGGCATGGAAACAGTAAACTTTAGGCAACTGAGCAAGAAAATAATTTAGTGGGAACATTTGGAGTTTTTATTGAAAACCAGGGAAGTAAGAACAGTCAGATGAAGGGTAAACATGGGGCTAAAGCTCTGGGTAGTCCTGCGTAGGGGTGGACTGAGAGGGGAATATTCCGGACAGACCACCTGAGGTTAAAGAAATGGCTGTGAGGAGAAATTAACATCTTTGAAAAAATATAAACAATCACTATGAATAGAAACTCTATTAAACAGTGAAGGTGGGGAGAGATACAGCTAAGATGAACAAGATATGATTCCTCATGGAAGCACTCATAATTTAGTAGGGAATAAAGCCCCAAAGAATTACAAATTCTTATTTCCCAAACCTAGTAGATCAGTGAAAGTCCCATCAAGAAAAGGAGGTTCAATCAAACCGGCATAAAGGAATTCATTACAAAGGTTTGGCTAGCATACTGGGGACCACAATAGCAGAGTTGCTATGAGTCAGGCCTAGGAAGAAAGACATGTAACCAGAACCCAAAGGAGAAACTCTTGGAGCATAGACCACCTTGAGATCAGCAATGACTCTTGGTTGAGAGACACAACTAACCCAACGTTAACCTCCTAAGAGTGAAGGAAATCAGCATTCTGCATTCCTCTCCCCCTTCCAAGCTCTGATATGCAGAAGCCAAGGACAAGGAAACCCATTGATGTGGTCCATACAGGTCAGCCTCCTGGAGGCCTGGGCAGAGAGCAGAGTGGAGAAGTGTGGGGGTGGATCCAGAGAGGCAAAAGGAAGAAATCTAGCACAGCAGACTCAAACGTAGATCCCTCTGTGCAGCTCCCATGCCCATTAGCACCCCTGTTTATACCTCCAGCCAGCACTCACCACACTTCATTTAGATGTGCACTTGTCTCTGTCTCTGTCTCTGTCTCCATCCCACTTCCCACCTGCCACCTTGCCTGATAATTTCCATGCTCCCAACATGCAGGTAACATCTCTAGCTTAGTCTAGGAACCTGGAGCAGAGTGGGTGTTGACTTGACTCAGTGTCTAAAGGACTGTCCCTAACCAAGGTGCCGTAAAGGGCAGCTTGTGGGCAGCGGCCCCATCTCTTCTCTCTGTCCTAGTTCAGCCCTCATCGCCACTGGTGTGCACTGCTTCTCCAGTTTTCTCACTGATCTCCCTTTCGCCGCTCTCTAACCACTCAAGAGTACTCCAGACATGGTGGATCCACACACTCCTAGGTGGGCATGTAAGGATCTCCATAATCTGATAGGTCTTACTATTTTCCACTAGTCCCTTAGGTTCATGGGCTAGAGTATCTATAACAGCCCTGTTCCAATATTCTGTCTCATGTGCTAGACCATGTTTCTTAATTTCCTCAACTCTAAGCCAGCAAGGTCTAGACACACAAAATTCGTGTCAGAGCTGGTCATGACCCTATAAAATTCCAGGGAATATTGCAGCCAATAGGAACTCCAGAGTAATGAAGAAAGGAAGAATTGAATGACTGGACAAAAAAAATAAATGTGTCAGGTTAGAGGGAGATCACTGAGCAAGGACCAGACTCCATTTCACAGACCAAAGAGAATTTATCCCCTGTTAAATAAAAGACTATGAAGTACGCATTTCCTAGGACCCCGTGCTTGATGCAAAGAAGCATAAGGAGTATAAGGCCTGTCCTTTTGGATTTCAAGTCACTCTTAATATGAATGAGAATGAACAAGGTGGATGGAGGGATGTTTGAGCAGATGTTATACAATCTGTTCATTTCAAAGGTGAAGAAATTATGTCCCAGAAGTTTGGAGTGCCTCACACAAGGTTACACCACTTAGTGGCAGAGCTGGGCTCAGAGCCCAGATCCTCAAAACCACAATCAAGTCTTCTTTCAGCACCCATCACTGCTGCACTGCTCCTCTCAGCCCCACACGTCAAGCAGCTCCCTGAGACTGCTCACGGGTTGCTATTTAGGGATGTTTTTGTTTAGGGGTTTTTGTGCTGCCTTAACAGTGTATATAATACACAGGCATTCCTCTGGTTACATTGGACTCAATGTACATTGTTTTCATGGTTACTTTGCCATCTCCCATTTATTCATTAAAAAGAGAAAGTTCCATCATTTCAATATATGTACATATGGTTTTTTATTTATTTATTTACCACAAGGTCAGGAATTATTATCTTTCTTTGAAAATTTTTTGCTGTTTCATTTCACTACTGCTATGCATGGGCTCCATGTGAGTGACGTAGGTGCTTATGGGGGTGGGTTCCAACTTACGGCGAAAACCGTGGTACCTCACACCGTAGGAACAGATCTCCCACATAACCCGAGGACCTACAGCAGTAATACTATATCACACTGTTGTTTAGAGTCTTGTCTTATTCTGTGGAGGTTCACATAGCATATTTCTATTAATCCAAAAATTCAACCATTCACCAATAAGTAATTTTAAAACAAGGTTAATGCTAATGGAGTTCACTTTGACTCGAGGAATTAGGGAAGATCCCATGATGGTGCCAAGTTATAGAAGATGAAGAAAATTTAGGCCTAAGGAGGCAATTGGGACTCTGTGTAAAAGTGGTGGTTGATGTTGCACCCAGCTGACTTCAGGATGCTCTCAGAGGTTGTAAGCACCAAAATTGCTTTGTCAAAGTATCCAGTGCCCTCCACTTTGCCAAGTCTGATGTGAATCCTTAGGCATGGCTTGACCTGACCTATCAGCAGCATTTAACACAGGTGGTCACTGCCCTCATCTTTATAGCACTGTCGACTTGGCCTCTGGGACACTCTCCCTATTGCTTCTTCACCTACCTGTCTAGCTGCTCCTCCTTAGTCTCTGTTGCCTTATTTCACCCCTCATCTTCCTACACTGGAGCGCCCCGGGGCCAGTACTGCCCTCCTCTCTCCCTGAACTCTCTACACTCACTCCTGAGATGACCTCATCCTGTCTCATGACTTAAAACGCCATCCATGGGCTGATAATCCTGACATGTAAAATCCTACACCTGTTTTGCTTCATTGAACTAAATCCAGCTGTCAGCTAACTCACACTCCTCACATGGGTGGTTCATAGGCCTCGCACCCTTAATATGTATAACATGAATTACTGATTTCCTCAACCCTCAGTCTGCTCCTCCCTCAACCTTTCCCTCTCTTCTTACAGTTCTGGAGACTAAAAAACATTAGGCTAATTCTAGACTCCTTTCTTTCTGACGTATTCCAGTCCATCAGAACCTAGTCTCCTCTCACCCTCTGTCGTCTCTCACACAGTGTGACTTTAATATTCCTTCAACTGAACTCACTACCCATCATCCTTGCCAGAGAGATCCTTTGTGAAACTGAGGACAGATCTGTCACTGCTCAGCTCTAACACCCCCATTACTTTCCCTGAGTCTGAGCAAAGCCCGCGTCTGTGTCATGTCTACAGTGCTCAGCATGATCCGAACCCACACAGGCTCCCTGCTTTCACTTCCTTTCTCTTTTATCAGCAGACACACTGGCAATCTTACTGTTCTCAAACAGACCAAGGACACTCTTGCCTCAGGGGCTGTGTACTTACTACTTCCTGCGCCTAACACAGCCTTCTGCCAAGTCTTTCGGGTTCACTCCTTGTCAGAGATGACAGCTACCCAAAGTCTTGACTCACGAAAAGGAAGCCTTTACTCACACTCCTGTCTGAAATAATAAACTCATCACCATTGATTTCTTCACTGCTGCTCTATTTTCCACTTGATCACTTATCACTTTCTGACTTTATCTCACTTATTTGGTGAGTAGGTGTCTGTTTTCTACCACTAGACTGTCAGCTCCATGAAAGCGAGGAACCTTGTTCATAAACAGGAAGATGTACATTACACCCAACCCCTAGAACTGAGCCTCAATAACCAACCAGTTCCAGATAAGCTATTTCATCTCTCTTGAGTCTCGGCCTTCTCATCAGGAAGACGGGAAAAGGACAGTCACATTGAGAAAATAAATTTGCATCATAGTAGCTACTGAGCAATGGCTCTGTGGATGACTGTGATTATTATTTTCCTACATCATTTTAAGATTTATCATTATTGTTACCATTTTGCTATTGTCCTTATTCTTATTGTTGTTGATACAGTTATCATAAAGTAGAATGCCCACTATCTTCAACAAACTTTTATTGAGCTTTTGCAACAAGTTAGGCGTCTGGCTAGGTACTGGGGATTTGGCAATGAATAAAACAGTCACTCCCTCATGCAGTTTACAATTTAGCATGTGCACAACATGGCAAATAACCTAGCTTGGTGGATCCCAGACTGTGTGGAGGGGAACACTGCAGGAAAGCAGGAAGTCAGGTTTTAGAACAAGTGTTAGAGCACCCTAAGTAGCAGGATGAGACAACTTACTTTACTTACCAGACCATTGATAGTCGCCAAAGGCTTTTCATCAGGGGAAGGAAATGCTAAGAATTACATTTTAATATGTTTCAACTGGAAGAAATGTGTGTTTTAAGTTCCATGTCATTCAGGCTTAGGAACAGGTAGACCAGTTTATATTTGGTCTGTGGCTTGCCATTGTCACTGATAGGTACATGTCACTTAACTACTCTGACTGTAAGAGCTCTTAGCTATAAACTAGGTACAGGAGAGGTAATCTTTCAGGGTCCTTTGGCTTATTATACTATTCAAATTGTTTATTTAAGTTATCCTGTGCCAAAGGAATGAAGCTCGTATTCACGAGTTTTGCTGAGTATATGCATGTTCCAAGGATGGAGCTAGTGACTGAGGTGAGCTTGTGGCTATCATTCTACAAGTGAAGAAATAGGCCCAGAGAGATTAAGTGGCTTACTCCAATTCTCACCTGAGTGACCCAGCCAAAACTCAAATTCAGTTCTCCTGACTGACCTTGAATCAAGTGTTCCTTTCGCTACACCCATCCTACCTGAATTCACAGAAAAAGAAAAGCTGGGGGAGGACCAGTGGCCTCCAGAATTTCTGTGGAAATGAGTGACATGGAATATTGCCACATGCCGAGTGTTGGCCGCTGGCTCTCAGGGAGGGGCTGCCCTATGGGAGGAGAAGCAGGTGGTAGTAGCATTTATCCCAAGGCAGCTGTCCAGATAAAAACAAGTTTTGACTTTCGTGTGTGATTTTTTTTTCTTCAGTTTTTGTCTTGCTTTTCAAGGAAGATGTGTTAAGTTTGGGTCGCCTATGTTATTAAATCAGAGCTCTTCAAGGCTGGAAACTATGACTACAGAGTATTTCTGACTCACTGAGCTACATCGAACGGTGCTGTGCGCAATTAGTTGCTCAGCATATGCTTCAGGGATTAACTGATGTTGCACACCAAGTTATATTCAAGACGTCATCAATTCTTGCATAGGCAAACGTTAGAATTAGACTCACTGCACTTGTTGCAAAGGGGTTATTCTCTTCCTTCTGTAAAATCCAAGTGTCCGCTGGTCTTATACTCTCTTATACTTTCCATTACAAAAAGGACACATAATTGTGAAAATTGGTAAAGGCCTTTGATCTTTAAATTTCTAGTCTGAACCCCGGTATTTGTTCAGCATGAACTGTCCTAATAAAACCATTAAATAAAGGCCTCTAAGCAGGCACAGACATCTAGACACCATGTGCCCATACCTGCAAAGGACTTTTAGCTGCACAGGACATCTGCTTATTCCAGGTTAGCTCTTAAAATGAACATAAATTTGAAAAAAAAATTAATTCCAAAAAAGGTGAAAATACCTTTTAAAGTAGTCATAAAAAGTTTAGGAGTAAAAATATGTGTGTTATAGTAAATTAATGACCATCATATTTAGATGACATATTAAATACATGTTAAAGGTGAAATGATGATTTAATAAAAAATCATAAGTAAGAAGACCATGTAAAAGAATAATCATAAATATTTATTGATCAGATTCTTTTGGAATGACCAGAATATATCAGGAAGCAATAACCCTAGAAAGTATTATACTTAGGGTAGGCTCAGCTTTACAAATATTATATCATTGTACATGCCCAGGCCCAGGGTCCTATAGTAAATAGAACTATCTTTTCAGTTCACTGTGCTTCACTGCCTAGGTCCCCTCCACCACTGAATACTATTGATTTTGAACTCGTAGTAGCTCTCAATTCATCTATTTCTTTTCAATTTTACCCTCATGTCAAAAAGTCCCATAACCCCATAATCCCACCATGAAAGCTTCCTAACTAGCCCTTCATTTCCTCTCCTGCACCCATCTCACATCTTGCCCATTCTCCACATAGCCAGAATGACAATTAGACACAGATCTCATTGGGTCGCACACATTGGACTAATTGGTAGAAAGCAGACACACTACCACCAGCCCCTCTGGGCATCCTCTGCTCTTTGCAGGAAATCCACAAGCCCACAATGTGGAGTCTCTCCTGTCTTCCCGCCTCATCTCGCCCCCTGCACCGCCATGTTGGCTATCTCTCAGTCTACAAATCTGCTGAGCTCCCTCTTGAGACAGAGCCTTTCCTTATCCAGATTCTTCTACATGGAACCCACAATACATTACTTAACCCAGTTAATTCCAACTCATTCCTCAGGCTTTAACTCAAATGTTATCTATTCGGGAAAGCTCGCTTGGGGCCCCAGTCCAGCTGTGGTTTCCCAGTTACAACCTGTCACAATTCAGTTGTCTCTCTTCTCCACAGTGTATGATTATTCATGTGCTTGTGTGGCAGCATTGAGCATTGCTTATCCTGCCTTTCCCGGTACCTGACGTGGGGCCTTGCCTGTTTGGGCTTACAGATAGATCCCCAGTAACTAACGGTGTCTAACTCGGTGTTGGTGCTCAATAAATGTTTGATGGATTCCTAAAGGAATGACTTCTAATGAGAAAATATCAAGCTTTAAGCCATAAATTTACATATTTTCTGAACTTCATAAATTTTGATCTTGGAACTGAGAATGAAGGAAAATTAAACATCTTTGTTGCCTTAATCTGTTCAGGCTTTTATAGTAAAAATACCATAGATGGGGTGACTTAAACAACAGAAATTTAGTTATCAGGGATCTCCGGGCTGGGGAGTCTACTAGTAGATTCAGTATTTGGTGAGGGCTGAGTTCCTGGTTTATACAAAGCTGTATTTCCTTTGTGTCCTCACTCAGTGAAAGGGGAAAGGGAGCTCACTGGGATCTCCTCTCTAAGGGCACTAATCACATTCACAAGGGCTCCACCCTCATGACATCACCTCCCAAAGGCCCCACCTCCTCATACTATCACATTTGCAGTTATAATTTCAACATATAAGTTTGGAAGGACACAGGCATTTAGTCCATAATAATACCTGTGTACTCCTCTAATATCCACCCATCATCATACTGTCTAAAGAGCTTGCTGCTGCCCCTCAGGGTTCTGCCAGCCCCTATTCCTGCTGCCACTCCTCTCTTTTCCCACCATGCTGACTCTCATGTTTGGTCTCCAAGGACCCAAGGTCTGACAAGTTATAAATTGTTATAAACTGTCACTCATGTGTTGTTTTTATTTGTTTGTTTATTTGTTTGGTGTGTGTGTGTGCGTGTGTGTGTGTGTGTGTGTTCTTTTGTGCTCAATTCTTTAAACTAAGCTTGCTAATGCCAAGTAAACTCCCATAAGGAGCTCCAATGGTCAGATTTTATTTTAGATAAGTATTATTCTGAATTCTTTTCTCCATTGCTTTTATTTCTCCTTTGGTTTACTTTTACTACTTAAATCTTAATCTGAATTTGAAAAAGTTACAAACTGTCCATATTACAAAAATATGCCAAGGTAATAAAATCAGCTAGTTACCATTTAAGTTATCTACCAGAATACAACTCCTTACAACACATTTACAACATACATGTGATGTAGTTTAATTGTTTCAATGTCACATTTCATTATTACATTTGGAGAGTTGCTGCCTCCATGGGACAATTTCTTCTTCCTGCTCCAAATGCTCTTTCCAGTTATATATGACTAAAATGATTTTGGAAGTGCTTCACTGAGAAAAGTGAGTTAGCTTATAAGCACATCTGATAGCATTAATGAATCTATGGCTTATTGGTTCAGTGAGAAAACAGATTGGTAAAGGCCTGATTCCATATCCAAAATGAATCCTCACTGTAATCTTCTGACTCCAGAGCATGTCTTTTCAGCTATAAAATAGTATCTGGAAAGTGAGAAGGGGATCAGCACAGGCCCACCGTCTTTATCAGAAAAGGATCTAGAAACCCCACCCCAGTGAGGAGCACTGTATTCAGAGAACATATAATGGATACTGCACTGATATTTTCCTCAGCATGACTTGTTTCTCAATTCTCAGAAAAGAAAAATATTGGCATTGGCCAAAATTTTATTTAACAGTATCTTGCTTTTATCATTGGGCTCATGGCCTTTGGGGGTAGATGACAGGCTCAAAAATGAAGGTGAATATGGGTTAAAATTATATAATTTCAATAAATCCATAGAAGTGGGCCATCAAAAATCCAGTTGCCATATTTCTGCTTGGAAAAATTAGGGGGTCATTTCAAAGCCAGGCTGCAGGAAGGCAAGAATGTTGCTAATGGTACAATCTCAGGCATCAGACTGCCTGATTCAGATCCCAATGAGGCCATTTGCTAGACGGGAGACTCGGGCCATTATATTTATCACTGGGTGTCTCATTTTCCTCATCTGTAAGATGAGGGTAATGATAGTACTGGCTTGCCCTATAGATTCCTATGAGGATTAAATGAGACAAATTTATAAAGTGTCTCGCATAGCACTAAATAAATGTTAGCTGATATTATTACTACAGTTGGGTCCCTAATTCTCAGTGTGGATACCAATAACAGTTGACTCTTCAAGACTTTGATTTTCTTCACTTGAAAAGAAATAGAATGTTTGTAAACACTTTAAGACTCCCAAAAGGATATGTTTTCTATAATAAAGATACATATAAGCATCTGCCTAGGACACAATATAAAAAAGAATAACACAAAAAGTGTTGGGAGAGAAAAATAACTGTGTTCACATTTGAGGTAGAAATGTTTTCACAAAACCTGTGAAATCCAAAGCAAAGGGGTAAAAGGATGCAAACAACTAGAGATTTCTAGCTGGGAGGAAGGAAGCCTTGGGGGAGGGAGGAGACAAAGGTTCAACTATAGGACTTTGCTGAGGCCCCACTGGCCCCTAAGAGCTTTCCCTCTCCCCTTAGCTGGCATCAAAGCTTGGAAATTACTTTCTTTCCAGAGTTTTTAACCTTTAATCTGGAAGAAATTAAAACCGGGTAAAACACAGTATCCAAAAGCAGGTTCCTGCCTGGCCTTGGTGATTAATTATATGGAACAAAGCTAAATGAACTAATGCTTCCCAGAGATCCCTGAGTCCTAGGGCCACAGTAATTATACTGATGTGAGTGTCCTTGGCCAAGGTGTTCGGACAGGTGATCTGAAACTGTGGCTCTGCTCCACACATGGATTCCATAATTAAAATGACAAATTTCACACTGCTTAGCAAACAACTTTAGGACTCTGTCTTAGGCTCTGAGAAGTATCCCCTTCCTTACTGTTTCTGTTCTCTGAACCAAGAAAATACCAGTGTGGAACATCGTAGTTGCTAAGACTGGTGAACCCTGAAAGAATCTGAGCCTTCACCTGCAGACTGGATAAATCTCAAAAAGGCTACATGCCAGCTTTCCCCCCTCAGTATTGTTTGATCCGTGGTCATGCCTCATGTTCATCTTTGAAATACTAAAAGGATAGAGAAGGAAATAACGACAAAAACCAAAACCTCTTTCTGTGTTCATGTAGATGAATGGCAGCTCTTCAGCAGGACAGCAGCATGCTTCCTGTGGTACAATTGGCCCCTCAATGTGTCATTCACAAAGCGTTGACTTCAGAGTTGAGATCTCCAATCTGGTCCTTAAGGCTGACTTCTCTCCCTACACACACCAGGCCTGCCCACTGCCATGCAGCTAGTTGCTCCAAACTGAAAATATCCCAGAGAATTTTTAAAAATCATTTCAATACTAATTGTATCTAGGACACTCAGATAGCAGAGATAAAGGGAATTTTTTCCCTCTTTCTGACTTGACTTCTGAATAGAAATATCTATGTCCTCCAGTCAAGGAGTGTAGATGACCTAACTTAACACAGCCAACATACTTGTGCTACAGGTAAGAATTTTCAGAAGAGCAGAAGAGTTCTCATCCAGGACAAACATTAGAGGTGGTCCTCTGTCCTTTTTTAAAAAAATTATTCTCCAGAAATCTCTCCAACCCCACCCTCCTCTCTATCCTGATCTGGAATCTGATACAGAGTTCATATTCCTACCCATGTCACTTAGCCCAATAGAAATTATAATTTAGCACAGGCTGAATAATATTCATTATATAAAGTAATTGTGAAATAGTTATGAATCTGTCCTGCAGGAAATACGAGAAGCGCAGACACTGACATGGAGCATGTTAAGGGACAGACTTAACATCATGAACTTGGAAGAGAAGTCTTTGCTCATGTCTGCACTGCTACTCCTGGGAGTGGCAGAGTCAGGACAGTTGTCCCTCCTTTGCCACATTTCCTCCCCGTTGGGCCTCCACCAACAAGCAGTATTCATGAAGCTGCCACGTTCCCTGGAGCAGTTTCAACTGCTGGGCCCAGCTCCTGCCCTCTGCTCTTCCTGGCCTCTCCCAGGGGCTCTGAGGGCAGCTGATTCACCCCCAGCCCAGTTTCTCACACACCCCACCCCCTCTACCCTGCCCAGATGCTTTGTGAGTCTGGTTTTCCTGGAAGCAATATTCTCAGAAGTATAGTTTAAATCCCTACAGGAGTAATATGCAACATGATGGACCTTGTTTATTCTAATAAAACTGTTTTGTATTGAATTTGAGAAAAGAATAAAACAACACATTGAATTATGATTGCACAGCTATTCTTGCTTAAGGTGTAGCAAGTATCTAAGAAAAACGATGACTTGATTTAAAGACATACATTCAGAAAATAATAGTATAGGTGAGTGGACAAGGCGAAAACAGGAGAGTGATGTGGAGATGTTGGCATTTTGGAAACACTGCACTGAAGTTGAGGCTGGTGTCTTGTCCTTGTTTATTGCCTCAGCTAACAGTGCTTTAAGGTTTTACTTGGGATGAGACCAAGGAATAGAGAATTTAAAAAGATGCAAACCAGATATCAAAATGTGAGTGGTAGTCCCAGCTCTGTCACTACCGGACTCTAATAGCAATCAAATCTCTTAATTTCTATAGACTTCCATTTTATCATCTGTAAAATGAAGGTGTTAGATTCAATGAAACATCCTAGAACATTTTTCAACAATAAAATTACATTATTCCATTGGTCATGATCTTGCTGAAAGCAAAACTTGAACTTGAGATTCTCACTCATTTCTAATTGCTCAAATCTCCTGTGGATCAAGGTCCTTTTCTGGCTCAGAGTTTTTATGGAGAAGAGGAGCCCTGAGGTTAAATGGGACTTTTGTATTGCATTCATGATGCAAAAAGCATTTTAAATGTGCTAATTTGCAAAAGCATCCTATGAGGAAGCAAGATTTTCATCCAGTCCAGCACCCAGTAAACATCAGCTGCATGAATGGTTGAATGAATCCCCATATACAGGTGGAGATAGGGACCAAAGGAGGCATGGGGGCTGGGAGGTGCAAAGTGACTTGCCCAAGACTCTTCAGTTACTGTGTTTATGAAGTCAGGCTCCATGGCAGGTCTTCTCATCACAGAGAGTGGGAAAGCATAGGTTTGGGGAACCTAGCCTCCATGGTTGAATCCCATTTATGCCTACTAAGCAGGTGAGCAGAATGTTTTTTTTAATATATTTTATTGATATTTTACAGAGAGGAAGGGAGAGAGATAGAGAGCTAGAAACGTCAATGAGAGAGAAACATCGACCAGCTGCCTCTTGCACACCCCCTTACCGGGAATGTGCCTGCAACCAATGTACATGCCCTTGACCGGAATCGAACCCGGGACCTTTGACCTTTCAGTCTGCAGACTGATGCTCTATTACTGAGACAAACCGGTTTCGGCAAGCAGAATGTTTTTAACTGCATTATTTCCGAAACTCCAAACTGCAAATTCCTAACCGGCTCTGCCTAGCTTAATGCCTGGCACAGGGAAGCCACAGTAAAGGTGGTCTGTATCACTTTGATGAGGAGGATTGTTTCTTTTGATACTTCCATTAGTGTTCTTGGCACAATACTACAGATGTCCCCTGGGAACTATTGTTAAGCCAAGGCTGAGTTTGGAACAGTCTTCGAGGAGAGTCTGTTAACAGCATTCAGATAGAAAGGTCACCCATATTTCAGGAGGAATTCTCATTCCCGGCAGGCTCCGCTTGGTCTGGGCAGCGCCTTCAGGTCAACTGAAGGAATGGAATGCTCCCTGACATTGACCTGAGACTGCTATGTGGTCATGGATGTGTCCTAGTGCTATGGGGAAAGGGATGAGGGGGGATTCCCCTTTGCTATTCTTTTCTTAATTGATTTTTTTACAGAGAGAAAGGGAGAGGGACAGAGAATCAGAGACATCGATGAGAGAAAAACACCAATCAGCTGCCTCCTGCACTCTCCCCACCGGGGATGTGCCCACAACCAATGTACATGCCCTTGACCGGAATCGAACCTTGAGTCTGCAGGCTGACGCTCTATCCACTGAGCCAAACCGGTTCCGGCCCCTTTGCTATTCTTAGAAATCCAGTCTAGTTCACACATTACAGCAGTCAAAGGAGAGCTGGGACTGGGTGACCTAGACAGGTAGTTAAAATAAATTCTAGAGGGAAAGAAGCCTCATTTGCATTGGAAAAGATTATAATTATAAATGAAGTGAAGAAACTTTTGAATGTTGATAAGCAGGGACTGTGCTGGCTTGTGTGCCCCGGGTTGCATTAATTGCAAACCTGAGCTCCCTGTGTCCATTTTCAAATACAGCCGATGCGAACGCACGAGAGAGAAATGCAGGGAGTGGGGACAGCCACTTGCCTGGGCAAGTGTAAATCCTTTGTTTTCTACACAGAGGTTTATATTTCTGTATACATATTTAACTATATGCTATCTATGTAGGTCAAACGCTCTTAAAGAGAGGAAAAAAAAGTAAAACCAGGTTTCCTGATGACATGAAGTGGAAAGTATAGATATTGGAGATTCTGCCCCAAAGTTTGAATCCAGCCCCAAGGCAGGCCTGATTCCTAGATCGCCGATAGAAAGCAGACAGAGGATGCCGCAATTGCTCTGGAAAACCCAGAGGGGCAGGTTTTACCCCAAGCAGATGCAGAGCTATCACTAGAGCCCAAGTTGGCAGGAGAGCTTCCTGGGTGCCAGCATGGAGTCCGCCCTGTGTTCCAGCTCTTCTCCTGGCCATGTGGTTCTGGGCCCTCAGTGTCCCTGAGCCTTGGTTTCCTCCTTTGTAAAATGGATATAATAAGCATAGCTACCTTTGGAGAATTACATTAACTGAAATAACTGAAGCATAGAATAGTCCCTGACACAGGTTAAATAACAAGAATGTGTGGATGGCTATTATTATTTTTTTCTGTTGTTGACTGTTATTTCTATTATCATTGCTGTTTGGAGGAAGGAGTTGCAATGTGAGCCTATTGTTGTAGAGGGAGGAGCCTTTTCCTAGGGTAACAAAGTGAAAGCCACGCTCACACAGACCTCTAACCTTCAAGCCCTTTCTTCACCAGGCCCGCTTCCCTCCTCCAGCACAGACCTGTGCTTTTGCAGAGAAAGAATCCCTTTGAGACGAGATGTTACTTTCCTCTGGGTGACCTTGATGGCGGAGCCACCACACACTCTAAAATGGCCATCTGCTTCTCTTCTCCATTTCTTACCCTACTTCCTGGACCAGGGAGAGGAAAGAAAAGAGCAAAAAAAATTGAAAAACAGTCAAAGAGGTTGTTAAAGATGCTTCTCAAAACAGATCAGGTGTTCACAGACCCAGGGGACTTGGTCAAAGTACTGACAGGGGCATTCTAAATAAGCTGACTGTTGAATTTCCAAGGACCATGTGGTTCAGGAGTCATCTACACAGAGGAGCAAGACATTCACCTTTTTGTCACCTCTGGAAACTTCCCACCACCAACCCTCTGCCTCCGGGCTCTCTCAGAGCAATAACAACCTTTTAAAAAAATAATTTATTTTCCACAGAAAGGAAGGGAGAGGGACAGAGAGTCAGAAATGTTGATGAGAGAGAAACATCAACCAGCCGCCTCCTGTATAACCCCCCCACTGGGGATGTGCCCACAACCAATGTACATGCCCTTGACCGGAATCGAACCTGGGACCCTTCAGTCCAGAGGCCGATGCTCTATCCACTGAGCCAAACCAGTTTCGGCAATAACAACCTTTTAAAAGAGCTATGACTGGGCAGGACATCAGGCTACACGAGGGCGGGGTCTGCTCTCTCCAGAGCTGGACTTTATTTTGCCCAGCAAGCCCCAGTTCCATTGTTTTTTGTTTGTTGTGTTATTGGGTGGTTTTGTGGTTTTTGTTTTGTTTTCACAACATGAGAAAGGTTCATTTGAACAGTGTAGTAGTTCCGGATAACCCTTCTCCTTTCTACAAATCATTCCAGTGCAAGATCACCTTCCAGTGTATCGAGGAACTGTCTGAGGATCTCAAGCGGGAAATTATCGATGTGGGCTCTGGAGAAAGTGAAGAATATGATCAAGATTTAGACTGTTAGTGGCCCTGTGCCTGTAGGAAGGCATTTGTTGGTATTCCAGGCTGATGCACCTCATCTAGGACTGGTTCCAGGTGCAGATGCAGTAGGTGTAACAGTTGTGCTAATCACACACATCTATCGAGGTCAAGAATGTATTAGAGTTGCTGTTGTGTAAATAATGAATATACTGAGACAGAATTAAGGGGAAATCCGCCAGTAAAACCACTTTTCTAAGCTTCAAAGGAACATTTTGGCACCTAATCCCAGAGTTACAAGAGTCCATATTATTTGAGAAGGTAACACAGAAAAGCTGGAAGGTGCAGAGAGCAGTAATCCAAACCTACAGTGCCATCTTTCAACAGATACATTACCTGCGGCATCAAAGGGATGATCCACATCAGAAAATGCACTCAATGTAATCTCACATGGATTGCACGTGATCACCTGCCACCTTTCAGTACAAAGCTGGTTCCCTGAAATTCCATGATAAGTCACTTACTAAGACACAATTTGAAAAATATATTTTCGAAAATCCTGTAGAGCCTTAGCCAGAGAGGTTCAATGGTTAGAGTGTTGGCCCACACACTGAAGTGTTGAGGGTTCTGATCCTGGTCAAGGGCACATACCTGGATTGCAGATTCAATCCCAGCCCTGGTTAGCTTACTCTCATGTGGGAGGCAACTGATCAGTGTTATCTCTTTCACATTGATGTATGTCTCACATCTCTGTCTCTCTCTCCCACGCCCTCCCTCCCTTTCACTCTCTTTAAGATCAATGGAAAAAAATATCCTTAGGTGAGGATTAACAATATAAACAACAGCCGAGGTCAGTTTGGCTCAGTGGTAGAGCATCGGTCTGTGGACTGAAAGGTCCAGGGTTCGATTCTGGCCAAAGGCATGTACATTGGTTGCGGGCATATCCCCGGTAGGGGGTGTGCAAGAGGCAGCTGGTCGATGTTTCTCTCTCATCGACGTTTCTGGCTCTCTCTCTCTCTCTCCCTTCCTCTCTGTAAAATATCAATAAAAAAATATTTTAAAAAAACCAATAGAAACAACAAAAAATTGTACATGTAGAAAGGAAACCAGTATTTGAGCAATTATAATAAGAAATGACACGTCAGGCCAGGTTATAAGGATATTTTAGCCTCCTCGTTTAGGCCTTCAAAAGAACAAAGTTCACTTCAACTAAAATGCTTCTTCCTGTACTAACAAATAGTTTGGTTTAATTTAATGGGTGAATTTCCATTTTTTTTGGAATGCCCTCAAAAAAGGGATTTGAAGTCAACTTATATGCTACCAAGAACTATAGGATTGCCCAGCTGGTGTTGCTCAGTAGTTGAGGGTTGACCTATGAACCAGGAAGTCACAGTTCGATTCTGGTCATGGAAAAATGCCCCAGTTGAAGGTTCCATCCCTAATGTGGGCATGCAGAAGACAGCCAATCAATGATTCTCTCTCATCATTGATGTTTTTCTCTCTCCCTCTCTCTTTCTCTCTGAAATCAATATATACATATAACTGTACGATATGAATTTCCAGGCCATCTTGAAGCCTCCTGTGGCTACTATTATAGTTCACATAATGTTAGATAGCATTCAATTTGGTTCCTAAAATAACAACAAATGTGGTTAATTGTCCTCTGGCTATGGTTTTTGTTTTTATAACAATTTAGGAAACCAGAACACTCCCCAAATCATATACATCATTATTACCCAGTGCAATCAACATGTCAAGAGCAGATAAAAATTCCCTGAGTTTAAAAATTGGAAAGTATAATGACTTCAATCTGTTCATTAGATTTAGAAAAATACTATAAATTTAACTATTTAAAATTGTTTTCATAGATCATATGTTGGCAGCATTTATGTAAAAACAGTGGATTTGGAAAGGTATATGTAGCTGTATTATAACAGATAAATTGCTATTTTGGAAATATATGTATTTCCACACATGTAGTACTCTTCTCACATCCTATGACACTCATGCAGAATAAGATGAGGCATAGTTGTAGTAGACATATTCGAGATAGCTTTTCCAGATAAGCCTTTTAAAAGCAATCTTGGAAAGGAATTCATGAACTAAATGACCCAAAAAGTTATTTTTTTTCTTTGAGGAGAGCTAGGTCTTTCCTCAAAAAGTTTCCTATGTGCCATTAAATGAAGTGTAGAATATTCTCATTACTCTTGCGGTGAAAGCAAGACGTCAGTCACATGATACAGAGTTATGCAGTGCCTACCTATCTAAAATGTTTATACTGTCCTTCTGAAAGCTTTTATTTTGAGGAAGGGAAAAAGGCATTTTTCTGAATATGGAGTCTACTTTGTACATAGTCCCTGTCATTCCAAAAGTGAATTTGTGAAACAAAATTTTGCCAAATGTTAAACTTTGAAATTTAATGTACCAGATTATTAAAATACTAGCCATTAACTAGTTCACAGATTTTTTAAAAATAAAATACATCCTACTGTTAACAATAAATAGGTAAATAAATAACCTCCAAGAGCCTAGGAAAGCTCTTTCTTTTAGAGGCGGTTCAGGGTCACCCCATCACAGCCTAATGTTGTCATGTTGGATGTAATTGGCAAGTATCCTGTCAAAGGAGTCAGTTACAGCATTTCTTTCATGTTTAAAGGGAGGAAACGAGAAAATGCCCCTATGAGAAGAGTCCCCAGAG